>CM041218.1:19813864-20555654 GCA_023065735.1 Coffea humblotiana
TACATGTTTTTGGTTTTTAGGGTCTTTTTCTCATCTTGCATGATATTTCCTCTATGTATTATCTCTCTTATCCCTATGTGCGTGAAACATGACATTTAGATTTGCATCTTATTTAGGAAATTAGAAATAAATTAGCTCATTTGCTTGACTAGATTAAAAGAATCACCCTTCAAAAATGGGAAATGACGAGTATGGCTTCTTAACCTTAGCACGCTCATATCTCCTCTATAGAAAAGAAAATTGAGTCACGAATCTAGATTCTCCGTACCCGTTATATGGCATTCCTCTCCTTTAGGTCACGTATTTTATATATTATGATTCTTCTTTTTCTTCAAGTCTCATTTTTCTGCAATATTCGTAACCTCGTCTAAGAATCATTTTAAAGCATCACAATTAATGTGGATTAGCACCAATTAAATTTTGAAGAGATATTTCGACCGTCTCGATATTCATTAGGTTTAGATTTGCATCCATATAGTAACATCTAAAATGTGATAAGTTTTTATATGTTAAATTAAGAAAATTTTCGACTATAATCTCCCAACTAACCTTGGTTAGGTTGAAAGAGTGTCTTAAGATTTGAATCGTTTGATTCTATCAATCTTTGTCTTTCCTTTCTTCAACTATAACTCCAAAACTCTTTTCTCTCGTTTTCCAAGATCTGGAGTTGTCTAAAAAGGGTTTTATCTGTTTTTATTAAAAAATACATTTTTAGGTGACTTGGTACATATGAACTTGATACCAAAGGGTGACTCCTATTTTTTCTTTAAAAATCCTTTTTCGACTGTTATTTTGGGCTCAAATCATCGCACTTTTAAGTCCCATTTTAGGCCCTTTTTCTTTTGTTTATTCTCTAAATCAAAAACTCATTTTTTATTCAATCCTTTTCCAAATCAAAAAATTCATTTTTCAAACACCTACAAACTTAGATATTTTCTTTAAAAAAATGGGGCGCGATAGTGACTTGATCCTTTTTCCTTATTCACGAATTTTGCAAAAGATTAATTTTCCTTTTTATCTAATATCCTCCTTTCTTATACCTTTTAAGCAGTTTTCACTCATAAAATTGTACCTAAGATATAAACTAATTAAGTACACCTATATTATGTACTCCTCTGTATTTTTTTTTTTTGTAAATTATGTTGACATGTTTCGTTTGCACTATATATGAAATTTGCAAAAGTTGTACCTATTTTTCCCTTTAATATAACTCATTCTTTTTACCCTTTCCAAATATTACTTCAGAAAATTATATCGAAGAAACAACAATAATTACATTAATGAATGTGCCTATTTCATGCAATCTTCCAAAAGATGCTTCCACAATGTCTTCTTTTCCAATGCATGTGTTCAATTCAAATACTTATTCTGTTGTCATGTGATCATTTAAAAATGTGATTATTTAAAAATAATGGAAAGATGCAACCCTTTTCACCATAGGGACCAACAAATTCAATGTGCATGCGGTGAGGTCTACTCTGACCAAGAGACATGCATAGAAGTCCAATGGAGCACAGCACGAGGTCTCATTTAATCATTTCAATCAACTGCTCTTTTGTTTACTACTATTTATGATGATTTGTGGACCATTCTCTGCTTATGAATTGTGACAAACTTGAATTCTTTATCTTGAATTAAGAAACTTCCGTCTTGTTGTAGCATTACTTTCATTCTTCCCTTTGAAGTTAACAGGACTCTCTTATGATGTATTTTGTCATAAAAGTTGCTACTTGTCAGTAGGCTTTTGGTCCTTCGAAAAAGAAAAAAATTGGCTTTGGTCTATTCCCAGTTGGAGAAGTAGACGCCAGCTTTTGAATGGTCCTGGTTGCATACATAACCATCATATTGTCCTAGTAGAAAGTCAATACTTCCACCTCAAAAGTAACTGCAAAATATATCAGAAAACTCTTTGGTTGGTCATGTATCAATTCACCCTTTATTTAGTTAATTATGTTAAATTGTTAAGATTGTCCCACTTGATTCTTCATTCAACACCTACGATAGTTCTGTGACGTGTGGCTTTGAGCAAGAAAAAATTTTGTCTCGCCCCTGATGCAAAATGTGACTGACATGTATACGTATATGTAAGCAAGAAAATATATTCTTGTTGATCTCAGAAGTGAAGCTTTTACGCAGGAATGTGTAGATTCCAGTTACATCCAATTCATCACTATTTAACTACACAAACTATCATGAGCTAAAACACACATGAGGCAAGCCAAGCTCCAAAGCCAATTCCCAGCTGGTTCTAGATAAAGGGATACTCCTCTAACCTGCTACCACATCCTTTACAGGAGCCAAGACAGCAGAAACTATGCCCAAAGCCGAGATATGTCTCTGCCTGGTCAACAAATGAGTTTGGGTGGCAGTCCAAGTGCAAACGCAACCCCCTTTTGTGATATAGTAACATCACAAGGAGAAAAATATTTAATGGCTAAGGTTGAAAATTTAGTAATCAAAAATTAATCTATGTTCTGATCTCCTTTTCCCTCTTGACTTCTTAAATCCTACACTTCCTCTGATTAAAAAATTTAAAATAAGGGAAAAAGAAAAAATGCAAAAGGAAATATTGAAAGGATATTGAATTTTAGAAATATGGCCCCTTGTTGCAATATGGCAAGAGAAAAAGAAAATAAAATTAAAGATTTTGGTATCTTTTTTTTTTTCGTTTAGTGTAACCCTCTCACTTGTACTCCCCCTCCCATACCACCCAACCCCACCTCCACCCCAATTTTTGTATCTCACATTATCCTTAAAGGTTAGATATTCTTGAAATTTTATATAGATGGAGATTGTGATATTTTAGTGCTGCTAAAATATTATAGATTCTTGAAAGCTATTTGGTTGTAAAATTAGTAAGGGTGTCATTTTACTTCGTAGCTTCCTTTAATGATCTTTTCAGGCTTAAAATTTTGTGCAATCAACTAATTATATATACAAAGTTGCTTGTAAAATAAAGTGGGAAAATGTATAATTTTCTATGGTTAAATGTGATATCGATCAGTCTGGTGATCACCTAGTAGTACAATTATGTTATTGAAGATCAGACTCTGGCTGGCTTACATATAAAGGCTAATCCTGTTTGAATTGTAATTTTTTTTAGTGTTTTTGTAAAAAATATATTGTAGCGATTTAATATATGTGAAATAAAAAAGTGATTGAAAAATATGTTTACGAAAACTATAGAAATATTTTTGGTACGAAAACCGCTTTCTAAGTTTTAATTTACGGAATCAAATCCCCATTAATGATTAAACATGTTGGTTTTACTGGGGTTCCTTGTTTAATTATCAGCACGCACAAATTTGAGGTGCAGCAAGGTATCATCAGCTGAAGTCAATTTTTTAGGCCACTACAAAGGCATGAATAGTTTATAACTTGGTCGAGACCCCTACAACTAGGAGTGGCAGCGCCGCCTCCCGTACCTGCTGCCCAATAATCCCCCATCGCTACATCGCTCCCCACTCCTCCCGTCGCGCCGCCGGCGGCGGAAGTTAATAAAAATAATTAAATAAAAATTATTTGAATACAATTCAATACAATAAAATAAATATAATTAAAATAGTTAAATTTTTACTTTTGAAACAGATACAATCACTAAATCATTATTGTATTTTTTTGAAAAAAAACTGTTATTATGTTAAGTGTAATTAGTAATTTTATATAAATATATTAGTAAATTTAGTATAACTAATTAATAATTTCTATTAGTAGACATGTATAATTATTAATATAATTGATACTATCAATTATATTACATGCACAGAAGTGTTCACCATTTTTTGGTAACCATCCAACATGCAATGTATATGCACCTAGACTAGTTTTTTAAACATTAAATTTGTCCCTCATGCTTTAGATTTTGTTATTATTCTCATGAAAAGCTAATTTACTTGCTTACTTCTTTAAAGTCGACCTTATCTTGTTTATATTTGACAAAATTTTCAATTAATGTTTAAAGTTGATCTTATCTTGTTTACATGTGTCCTTTTGGAGAAACTAATAGAAGGTCATCCAATTAATGTTATTATCACGCTATATATAGTTCACTTCATATATATATGCTTTTTCAATGCTCAAACCACTTATTCAAAGAATGTAAACTTTTAAGAGATTAAATTTTCATAACGAGCAAGTACATAAATACAAAATTTAAAATTCATACAAAAATTTTATGAGAAAGTATGCACAAAAGTGTTCACTTTTTTTTTTTTGGTAACCATCCAACATGCAATGTATATGCATTATGCACCTAGACTAGTTTTTTGAACATTAATTTTGTCCCTCATGCTTTAGATTTTGTTATTATTCTCATGGATTTACTTGCCTACTTCTTTAAAGTTGACCTGTCCTGTTTAAGATATTTGACAAAATTTTCAATCCGCTTGGTGATTTTCTACCAAATATTTTTAAATTAATTTAGATTGCAAAAAAGAGGGATATAACCTTTTAATTTGATAAGGTAAATAAAGAAATCGAGTTCACAAGCAACTGATAGGGAATCAAAATTTCCATTAATTCAACACAGATGTGTCACCAATGATTTTGGCCACGAGGGATTAAGCATTTTCTGCAGTGGGTCATTACATCCCTTGATGGGTAAATTTGTGGTTGCCAGACTCAGCACGTCGGCAAATTTTCAATGAAGAACAATTGTAAGATCATTTGCTGAACCAAAGTATGTGAATTTTTGGTACTTATTCTTGGAAATGGACTAATCCAACCAGTTATTACTTAAGAAATAGACTAATAAGGTGTAATTTGTCCTATATTATATCAACAAACCACAAACGTAGCTATTGCTGTATAGCGTATTTGGTGGATTTTTCTTAATTAAGATGCCAACTGGATTCTAGCATTATTGAATCAATAACTTTCAAGGAAATATTTTCTCGATGAAACAATTACATGATTGGAGACAAATAAAAAAAAATCCCCCTTTCGCCTTTCCATTAGCAATTTTTTTTTTCAACTTAGTCAAAATTTGAATTTTAATATATCTCTTTTCTATGTCGCACATTTTGTCAATGAATTTATACGTTTTAGGTTGTCGTATCGAAGTTTATGTTAACGTGTCAGTCTAACGTTGCCTCCATCGACCACTCGTTAAGATGCATTTCAGGTATTAAACGTTTGAAGAACTAAGATTAATTAGAAAATAACGTATTAACAAGTGTTAACATAACAGCTGTGGGCAAAAGAAACAAGTGTATATAAATAGGGATTAATCTTCTATACACTGACAGTATATACACTTTCACCATTAGATACATGACACATAATTCGAATTTGAATTTGAAACTCATATTTTGCATACATGTCATATATCCAACCATGATAGTGTATACACTGTCAGTTTATATAAGATTCATTCTATAAATAGTAGTAGTACTTGTTTTAAAACAAGGTAACATTATTGAGTATGTCTGGATTACATATTATTTATACCTTATTTACACATTCTGACTTATTTGTATCATCAATACATTTTTTAATTATCTTTTTATCTCATATACATCAGATCGAAAAAATATTAAAGTATTTTTTTCACAAAATTATCTCAAATAATATACTATCCAAACACACACTTATTAATTTTGTTTGCCTTGTGCCTCTAGTCAATAGTGGTGGGGGCTATTGTTGCACCTATGAGCTGGACAAAAGTCAAGCACGTGGGTAGAAGAGGGCTATTGTTGCATCTAAGACCGCTTAGCTCAGTGGCCACCCTGGAGCGGTTCCCCTTGGATTGTAAGTGTGAAGAATTCAAATTTCACCTGTAAAAAAAAAAAAAATTAAGATTGGTGTTATAGTATTCTCTTGATCTAGTCAGATTGCATACCTATTAGTTTCTAACACACAAGTCTCTTTAGACTTCCTCTCCCTGAAAATTAGGATAGAATAGATTATATAATTATTATCGTTATCGAAAAAAAGTAAAAAATAAAAAATTAACTCTTTAAAGAATTATAAAACCAATTTATTATTAATTTCTATGGATGTGAGAAGCGAGAAGTGAGAAGGACTTGCAAGCCAATTGAGTGATTAACCTTAGCAAAACATATTGCTGTGGCGGGCTGGTTAGTCGTAATCCATGACACAATCCTGCCCACACCAGTCACACTTCAGACTGTGTATCTTCTAGCACATGTAACATAGGTACAAGCCACATCCAAGTCATTGACCACAATTTACGGTGCGTCTCGTAAAAATGAAATTTGAAATTATTAAATTATTAAATATTAAATTTAATATATTTAAATATATATATAATATATTAAGTGATAAGTGAATAATTTATTATTTTTTTTAAATTTTAGAAATTCAATATTATTTAATTAATTCAATTGTTCTATTTTTTTGTTGTCAAATGCAATTGAATATATTAAAATTTGATTCTATTAAATTTAAATATTAAACAGAGTTATCAAATAGGACCCTAGTGTTCTTGGACGTGTAACCTCATCTCAGGTCTTGTTTGGATTAAAGTTTTTTTAACAAAAAATTACATTTTTTGTAATCATATTTTCTTACGTCTTTCACGATCACCTCTAAGTGCCATGTGGACAAATCTGGCTTATTTGTCCCACACTCATTGGTCTAGCCAATAAGCGATCATTCATTATGCCACGTGGATAGTGCAATTTTGGTTGCATTGTTTTGAGAATGTATAGAAAGACGTTTTCACCCTTCAACTCTGTACTGGATATCCCAAACAATCACTCACTGTTGGGGGATAAAAATGTTAGTAAAACAATAATATTCTTCTCCAATTATTTTGGTGGCACTTGGCATGAAAAATACTAGTGACCTTGTTTGAGAAGCCATTTTTTCCCAAAACATTTCTACGTTTTTCGTAAATACATTTCTCAGTCATCATTTTACCTCTTATATATCAAATCACTATATTATATTTTTCTATAAAATCTCTAGAATATAGCAATCCAAATGTCCTATTATGCCCTAAAAATCTCAAATGTCCTATTGTAAACTGTAGCCTAATGCTCGCCAGCAAAAGCATAAATTCATCTAAAAACAGTAGTAATTATTCCCAATTCCTTTATGGGGACCAGGGCAGGAACGGTTGCAGTCCTGACAGTTATGTGTATTTTGCACACAGCGTAGCTTTGTGTGCAGGTAGTGTAATTTACTTTCAACAACGTGTAATTTTAGAACAAAATTTTATGAGTCCCACACATGTTATTAAAATCAAGATACAAGATGAAATCTGAATCGTACAATTTTTTTTTGCCAAATCATGACCGTGCTGCAACCGTTTCTGCCCCTTTTACCCTTTATGGAGACTTTTCACATCACCTACCCTCTAATAATTTGTTGCTGGCGGAGACCTGACCTTCAGATGGGAATAATAATCAAGGATGGCTTTTTACTTTTTAGTACCGTTGGATTTGCCTGCCTTACCCAGGAAGACCTGTCGGCAGAGGAATCTGTCCTTAGTTCTTTCTTTTAGCATTTTCCATCGCCTCCAGCCCCCAGCCCCAGCCCCAATACAAGGGTGTTACTAATAACGCTGTTCTTTTTGCCATCGTTGGAGGAATATTGGTATGAAGTGGCTTTGGCTGGGCAAAATAGTGTGCTCTTCCCCCTTTGAAGAAGATGCAGAAGAGCGCTCAAAGCTTTTGTTAGTGTGAACAATGTATTGTAGAAGATACTTGGGTGATGAATATGTACTTGGTCTGCACTAGTCATGCACACTCTTCATAGAGTGCACTGCTTCAAACCTGCCCTTTTTTTCTTTTTGCTCCATACATTGGTTTGATTAGTAGTAGTAGTATGCCCAGATCACACAAGAATTTCTGTTAAAAGATTAATTGTAATTAATTTAAATTACAAACGAGAGCGTTAAATTCGTGTGATAACGTGAATCAGCAAATGAATTTTACAACCAGCTGCTAAGGAATGAACATTTCCATTAGTTGAATGCAGGAAACCTCTCCAAGGAGATTTTTCCACAAGGAGATTTTTTCCACAAAAATATCTTGATTTTCCACGGCCAGTGGACTTGCAGTCGTCGGACGCAACAGATGGTCAAGTTTTCAACGCAAATTAATCATGTTGGTTTCCTGGTCTTCTTGTTTAAATTTCACTTCATCTAAGTCTAGATCGGCAGAGTGAATGACCAGACTCTTAAGATATTATCAGCTCAAGTCAAGACATTATTAGCTTGCCTTCCAATATATTTTGCTACATGTTCGATAACAAATCGGAAACTAATATGCGAATGCAAACATAAACCAGAATTAACTTGAAAATAAAAGCTACTCATCTCAAATTTTTAATTTCATAATCTATCTTTCCAGTTCCTATCACCCATCTGTGATTATATTTCCAATTCAATCTTTTTTGGATCGTTTATGGCTCCCAATCAAGTAATGCCTCATAAGTACTTGATCGTTTACTGGCTCAGCTTTTCCACGAAGACTTCCAGTCGTCTGGGTTTTGTCACCTTCATACATAGTTTCTTCCAACGCAGAACGGTGAAAGTGATGCTTTTAAACTTGTATAAATGAACCCGCTTTTCTGAGCATACTTTATCAAATAGTTCAATATCAAAAGCAATCCAATGGAGCATCATCTTCTTGGCACTTCTTCATCTTTACTACTAGTAATGTTCTTATTCAGTTCTATTCTCGTCACCAGCCATTTCCCGTTTGGCCGCAGCAAACAAGCTTATACTCATTCAAATGTTTCCTGTATTGAGAGTGAACGACAAGCTCTTCTTCAATTCAGAGATGGATTGGTACATAAATCGAATCGCCTGTCATCTTGGATTGGAAAGGACTGTTGTTCATGGGAAGGCATTGGTTGTCACAAAATCACTGGCATGTGGTGAAACTTGATCTACAAAATACGAAGCCATTATATTCAAATGATGTATTTAGTTACTGCAAAAATTGCTTGGGAGGCCAATTAAGTCCATTTTTGGTCAATTTGACCAATTTGCGATACCTGGACCTGAGCAACAATAATTTTTCAGGAACCCGAGTTCCCACATTCCTTGGATTGTTGAAAAACTTGAGATACTTAAATCTCGCAAATGCAGAGTTTGATGGTGAAATTCCCAATCATCTAGGAAATCTCTCATGTTTACGGCATTTAGAACTTGGAGGTGTATCTTCAACAACAAGCCAATTGACGGCGAAGGATCTTAGGTGGATTGTTGGACTCTCTTCTCTAGAAGGCCTAGTCCTATCCGAGGTGAATCTCAGTGTCGTTGAAGATGGGTTACAGGCAATTAACATGCTTCCTTCACTAACAAGGCTCGAATTATTTCGTTGTGGACTTTCCATCGATTCTCATATTTCATAGGTCAATTTCACATCTCTTTCTTTCCTTGAACTCAGTGAAAATAGTTTCAACAACTACATGATCCCTCCTTGGCTCCATAATCTTACTGTTCTCCATGGTCTTGATCTTAGCTGTAATAATCTTTCTGGTCCAATTCATGGCCTATTTGAACAAATGACCTCTCTAGTTGATCTCGATCTAGAGGACAACCGCTTTGATGCATCAACATTGAAGTCACTTTGCAATGTGAGCAGTCTTAATTTTTTGGATCTGAGTTTTAATGACATGCAAGGGTCGATACCGAATGAAATAGGCCAACTTTCGAAGCTGCAAGGATTGGATATTTCTTCCAACTCATTAACTGGTGTGTTATCTGAAGACCATTTTGCAAAACTCGGGGGGCTAAAGTCATTGGGCCTATCTGGAAACTTATTCGCTCTGAATGTGAGCTCCTGGTGGGTTCCTCCTTTTCAACTCCGACAAATTATGATGTCATCCATCAAAGTAGGCCCGCTATTTCCTGCTTGGCTGCGAAGGCAAAAGGAGGTTCAATGGTTAGACATGAAGAATGCGAGCATTTCGGACGGCATACCCAGCTGGTTTGGAGTGCTTGGTTATGATATTGAATTAGTAGATTTCTCGTCCAACAAATTGGATGGATCTCTCAAATCGTTTCCATCTGATATTTACCAATTAGATCTTTCGCATAATTTTCTTACCGGACATATTCCATTGCCTGATGTTGGCCAAACTGGTGCATCTACTGGTATTCTCATGCTCAATGATAATCATTTCACAAGAAGTATCCCAGAAGACTTGTGCAAGTTGGAAAATTTACATTATCTGGATCTATCCAACAATTTCCTGTCCGGAAGAGTTCCTCTGTGTTTGGGAAATTTGCCAAACCTGTGGGTTCTAAACTTGGCAAATAACAGTCTATGCGGTCAAATTCCGAGTTCACTGGGCAACTTGGGGCAACTTTGGATTCTGCATTTGAATCGAAATAAATTCGTTGGGAAGCTCCCATCCTCAATGCAGCGTCTGAGAAATTTACAAATTCTTGATCTCGGTGACAATGGACTCACGGATATTATACCAACATGGATTGGGGAAAGGTTATCAAATTTAAAGTTTCTAAGATTTCAGTCGAATAACTTCCATGGAGTCATTTCTGATGAGCTCTGCCTACTCTCAAGTCTTCAAGTGCTGAACCTAGCGCATAATAATTTAACAGGATCTATTCCTCATTGTTTTATCAACTTCTCAATGATGGTATCAAGTGAACCAGGAACTGATCTCGACGCATTGGGCGATTCCACCTGGCTTCAAAACATCAAGGGAGGAGGAGAACTTGAGTACTCCTCTCGGAACCTTTTGCGCGTTAAATCCATAAGCCTCTCAACAAATGATTTAGCGGGTGAGATCCCTGATGGGATAATGGATCTGGTTGATTTGCAAACTTTGAACCTTTCACATAATCATTTGACTGGAAGGATCCCCGAGAAGATTGGCAACTTGAAGCAACTTGAGTCACTTGATCTATCAATGAATGAACTCTTCGGTGCAATCCCTGAACTGGTTGGAAGTCCTGAATTTGTCACACAATAAGCTATCAGGGCCAATACCATCAGGGAATCAAATTCAGACCTTAACCGATCCATCTATCTATGAAGGAAACAGTGGACTCTGTGGCAAGCCACTCCCAAATGACTGCCTGGAACATACATTGCCTACGGAAAATGGGCATATTCATGATGATCAAGGCAAGGGAGAGTCTGATTGGCCTTGGTTTTATGCTGGTATAGGACCCGGTTTTGCTGCCGGGCTCTTGGGAGTTTTGGGAATCCTTATTTTCAAGGAGTCATGGCGCTGTGCATACTTCAAGTTTCTGGAAGATGCATATGATAGAATTTGGAAAATGATCCCGTTGAAGAATACTCAGCTTTGGAGGAACTTCCATTGAGTAAGTACATTGAAAAACACGTTTCATCTAGTTTTCACCATCACGCACTAACGCGTCACAATTCACGTAGCTTAGTATTCTTGTTAACTTGCTCATTGAGAATTTAACAATTTTTAGATATTCCTTTATCGTTTTTGTTTGTTTAGTGATTATTTTTGAACCATGGATTACAGTATAGTCATGTAATGCTTGATAAACTCTCAAGGAGTAAAGATTTAACAATTTTTTTTAACATTTCATAAATGCCAACTTTAAATATTTTGAAATTGGCACTTGGCAAGGGATAAATTACTTATATTGGATTTTTTTCCCTTTCAATATGCTAGGCCCTACAACTATCCAAGTGCTTGTTGCTATTGTTGAATCAGTCAGAATGAGCAATATCTTCCAGGTGATTTGAGAAGCAGTAGTAGTTTTACTATATTTTTTGTATGGTTATATTTTGAATATTCAGTTTTGTTTGGCATCTCCGGATGTAATGTGAGGATTAGACCTCCTTTTATTTGCCATGTATTATATATCAAAAAAAAGTTATGATAGTTTGACTAAAAAATTTAGCACAATAAGACCTCTATAAATTAATATCCTTGGAACCATATAAATTCTATTAGTTTAAAGAGGTATTAATTAATTTATAAATTAATAATTTATTAATTTAAAGAGGTAGTTTAATGATTTATTAATTAAGTTTAAGGATTAGTGTATACAAAAAAATGTACTACATCTCATAACAAGTTTGTACCAGGTGTAGGGTGGTCCTTAGGGCTAATACCTCGACTTTTGTCCCTCACAATAGGACTTCTAAACCTATTTCTCTCATTCCAAAGGACATGTACGTAGTTGTTTGGGGACCATTTGGTGGTGCTTGGGGATAACACCTCGACCTTTCTCCCTCGTAACTGGACTCCTAAACTTATTTTTCTCATTCCAAAGGACATGTAGTCGTTTAGCAACCATTTGGTAATGTTCCTAGTTTTTTCGTTTTTGATCTTTACGATGAACGAAAAAGACCACTTGTTTTATTTTAGATAGTACTTTTGGCACACTCTACGTATATGCTTATTTCAAAGATATATAATTAATTATTCTTTTTTTAAATAAGTTATTATATGTAGAATCATGTCAAGACATAAATGTATTTTTTCAAAAATCTATAAATACTACTCTTTTTATTTAAATTGTTTACTCTTTGTTATTGTATTGTTTACCACTCTTTTTTCAGAACATAAATTGTTTACTCCAAAAGGGAACCTCTGCTGCCATTATATATAGTATAGATGGTAAAAAAGAACCTACAGAACCTCTCCCATTTTATTTAGTATATTGTGTGTGTGTGTGTGTATGGATAAAAGAAAATATGAGTATGTTTGGTTGGACAACATTGTTGTGTGAGAAAAAAATAATTAACGGAACTTAAACTTAGTGCACAATTAAGAATCGGTTGGTCTTCGGTTAACTTAGACTCAACCCAAAGGAAGCCCAACCCAAATGATAATATCAAATTCAAATAATCCATATGTTTAATACTTGTTCATGTTCCAAACTAATAAAATTTTATGAAAAAATTGTGTATTTGTTAATAATGTTTATCTTGAAGAAGTAAAATTTTAATTGTATAATATATGTTTTAAAAATAAATCTATATAATAACTATATAAACTTGTTTTGCTTTACTCATATGTTATAGATAAACATTTAAGAAACTTAAATGTCTATAATTTTACAAAATAAAAAAAAATGCTTAAACAATTTCGTCCCAAAGCCCATTTTAAAAAATGGGCCTAGATGGGCCTGTTCGTGTGTGAGCTTGGAACTTGTCCAATTGAGGCCAATTAATGAGATTTAGCCCTTGTTTTTGGTTTGGGCTTGTCTAAGCCAATTAACAGAGCCCACAACGATGGGATATGGTTTGGGCTGATTCGAACTAAGTGGGAATGGGATGCTGTGAGATGTGGCGAAGATGTTTGTGATTTTGTATTTTAAGTTTTTTTTTAAAACAGTTAAAACAACATTATTGTTTTTGTGTTTGAAAAGTAAGGCTTATGTTTATAAATGTTTCTCTTTTTTACGATACAGGAACAATTAAAACAAACAAATATTGTTATTTTTTTTTATTTGTTGAATTTCACAATCAAAATAGAAAAACACGAAACATAAATGTCACCAAACGAGAAGGGTTTTGTTTTTCAAATTAAACCTTTTGCAAAAATGTTTTTAATTTATAGTCCCTCCATTCTATTAAAAGTGTCATGCTTTCTATTTTGAATATTCCAAAATATTCGTCATATTATCGAAATCAAAATTACTTTTGATCTTTTTTTAATGTTGTCCCCAACTTTATCTACATTTCATACTGAATTCAATTTTGAAATTTGAATTTTCAAGGATAACTTTAGAAACAAATCCATTAACATCACCATCAAGTGATTATTCTTAAAAAGTTGGAATCTTGAAATGCAACAAATAATTTGGGACGGAAGGAGTAATTCGGTGCATCAAAAATCTAATAATGAGAGGATTCATATTTTTATTAAAACATCTTTTTTTACACTATTGGCCTTGTTTGGCAAGCAAGTTTTTGGCCAAATTTTTCTGCTACAAGTTTTTAACAACTTTAGCTATAGTACACTGCAGTCATTTTGTCAGTTGTATGATTGGACGAATTCGTTTGGTGGTAGGGTTGCATACAAAGTCGTCCGTTGGGAAACAAAGGAGACAGGGCGGTATATACTTAATACGGATGGATGTGCTAAGGGTAATCCAGGAAAGGGTGGAGGCGGTGGCGTTCTTCGGGATTCAACTGGCTTACCACTGATTGCCTTTTCAGCCTATCTGGGACAAACTACAAGTCTCCGTGCAGAGGCTCGGGCCCTCCTTATTGGTCTTCAAACGTGTATACATAAGGGTTTTGGGAACATAAGTGTACAATCAGATTCATTAGTTCTAGTTGGGATCATTCAGCGTCATTTCCAGTGTCCGTGGCAGATTCGAAGAGAGGTCAAGCAGATTTGGCAGTTCGTACAGGATCCGGCTAGATTTTCGCACTGCTATCGGGAGACTAACACATTGGCTGATGCTTTGTCTAATGTGGGTTTAACTCATCCAGAGCAACAAATCAAGGTTTATGACAGCTTTAATATGTTCCCAAGGCTGGCTCGTGGGGCAATCCGCCTCGACAGATTAGGGATGCCTTCAATTCGGAAAATTAGAAACATGTAACAGGAATATTTCGTCTTCTATTTCATGAATAAAAAAAATAAAAAAAAAACTTTAGCTATAGTAACCTCAAAAAAATTTTCAAAAATGTTAAACTATACACTTCAAAATATTCAAAAACTTACACATTTCAAAAATTTTTCTACAACTTCTATAGTAAGCTACAGTAAAATTTTAGACAAACACCCAAAAAACTCACTTACTAAACAAGACCATTGGCTGGCCCACAATTCGCCTGCATTCAAAATTTTCCCATATTTGGACCTTTTCTTTTGCAACCCAACAATTTTTTCAAACCAGTATTTTTATTATATTTCATTAAAAAGTGGGGCTCAATCAATACATCTAATTTAAGCGTTTGCTACTATTCACAAAATCCTGCATAACTAATACCACTTATATTAAGGCCCCGTTTGGGATTACGATTCTTTTGGTAAAAAGGTACTTTTAAATGTTAAAAGTACTTTTAATGTGTTTGGTGAACATTATCCCATAAAACAAGGAGTGGTGCTTTTGGTATTAAAAGCACTTTTAGCAAAAGCTAAAATTTGATGCTTTTAGAGTAGCTTTTGTAATTTAAAAATAAAGCATTAAATTTAATCATTATATCCTATATTATAAACTAAATAAAGAGATAAATATATTTAAAAAGTTCAAATCACACGTTATCCAGTACTTATTGAACACTTAATAAGTACTTTTATTAAAAACTCTATTGGGGAAGTACTTTTCAATAAATTACTACAACTCCAAACTGGTCCTAAGTAGCACAGATCTTAGGTTTATTAGATTAAACACCAACTGTGTCAAATTAGCTAATTTGAAATTGTTATTGTACTAAGGGTTTCTCTAACCTCTGTGTGTGTGTACACCAACAATTATTATCCTCCCATTATATACTTTTTTTAATTAATTTTACTTTTTTAAAAATCTAACACATAGAATACATTTTAATGAGTGCCTAATGAATATCTATTAGATTGACCCTTGTACTAAAAATAAGGGTTAATTCCACTTTGTCCCTCTAAACTTTGGACGATTACCCACTTCAGTCCCTAAACTTCAAAATGGGACACTTAAGTCCCTAAACTTATAAATACCTCCCAATTAAGGAAATTTGTTGACAGAATCCTGAATGCCTTTGGTGGTCGAAGTGTCTCATTTTATAAGTTTAGGGATTTTTAAGTGTCCCAATTTATAAGTTTTAGGGACTTAAGTGTCCCATTTTGAAGTTACGGACTGAAGTGGGTAATCGTCCAAAGTTTGGGAGGACAAAGTGGAATTAACCCTAAAAATAATCTGATAGTGTCAAAGTGCCGCAATGATTGTTCGTTCGAAGGAGTGAAGTACTGTCAGTAATTGTGGAGAAAAAAAAAAGTTTGAACTTCTATTTAATTAAAGCTTTTTCCTTTTTCTTGGATGATGAGAATAACAATGCATAAATTTCTTGTTAAAGAAATTTAATATTAAATAGCACTTACTGTGTTGGAAGTTCGTAAGTATTAAGTACTCCCTCCGTCCCATTAAAACTGTCATGCTTTCCTTTTTGGTCTGTCCCAAAATTATGTCATCTTACCAAATTTGGCTAATAATTTTGTAACTCATTCCAATTTTTACCCTTCATGCACTTGCACAAGAAATCTTTAAATAATGTTATAGGTCCCACTTTCTCTTTGCAACATACATTCAGGAAGTCAGAAACGTACTAGAAATGCTTACTTGCGTCGAGATTTAGGCACAAAAGATAATATATTGGCCCCACATGTACCTTCAAATATTCAAACAGTTTTAAACTTAAACATTTTCCCACCAATAAATGAAGGATAGAAATGGAAAGCAAACACAGTTTTTTCACTCTTTGACCACTGTTGATAAAAAAACACAATTCCCCGAAAGTGACAAACTTATTGGGACGGAGGGAGTACTAAATAGCACTTTATTTAAAAATTTGCAAACTCCAGCGCATGGGTCGCATCCATAGTGTCCAGAATGTTAAATGCATAGATGCATAGAATTTTATACAGAAGTCTTATTCTATCAAATTAATAATTTCACAAAACCCTTTTGAGGTATAACATAATTGCGACAGCTAGCATTATGCATGGAGAGTCACACTGATCAGCTCTCCTGTTTAATACTTACACGAACAAACCCAAATAAGATTAGCACAGTATTGCTTTTAATTTTCCTAAAATACACTTGCATGTCTACAAAACCGAAGAAGGACAAGTTCAACCATCAAACTTCTTCAAAACTTATTTCAAACATAATATATAACCATCGATTTTGTCGTTGTTTAATGAAATGTAATACCTCTAAAATTATATGTTATTACTGATTATGTGCAGTTTTATAGCAGAGGTTTTTGCAACAATTTTCAAGAGCTTTTTACCGTTTAGTTGGTATAATTGCAGGATAATTGAGCTTAGTGTCCTCTTTAAGTTTTTGGCGAATGAAGTACCGAAAAGGAAAGTGTGCGCTGTTCAATGGTCATTTTCTATTGGTGAAAGTTAAAATGTGGAGCCTTGTTTCTGGTCGACCCAAGCAGCTGATCATTCTGAACTGGAGCCCAAATTGCATGGGCTTGGAAATCCACAAAATACTGCAAATCTTTATTAAGTGTGTTTGGATATAGTACAACTTTTGGTGTTACAAATACTTTTAGCAAAAGTTTAAATTTAGTACTTTTAGAATAGTTTTTATATTTTAAATAATAACATCATTAAATTTAATCATTTATCCTATATTATGAACTAAATAAAAGGATAAATACATTTTAAAAAAATTTAAATTATACATTATCCAATATAATAAGTACTTATTGAACTTTGTATCCAAACAATACACTTAAAAGCACTCAAAAACTTAATAAGTGCTTTTTATTAAAAGCTCTATTAGTGAAGTACTTTTTAATAAGTTACTATAATCCCAAACGGGCCTTGAAAAATAAAAAGTGAGTAGAAAAATCTGTTTATGATGCAAGTGAAATATTATTTGTGATAACTTAACTATCCAAACACGCCCATATCTGTAGTTGTAAATTGAATAATTGTCATTCACTAATGACTTCAAGCCTGATAGAGTAAAAGATATCCCTTTGTTTTATTAAATATCTACTTTATGGCCTTATGAGAAAAATGAAACATTTTCCATAGTTATTAAATCCGATCCAGGAGGAACTCAGCGAAAGAGATGGGGTCAAAGGGTTACTGGTTCAACAAATGGATGAATGGTCCAACCGGTGGGTCACTAAATATACTTAAATATTATGTTTCATAATTTTTAATATGGTTCAAACTATAATAATAATGCCATGGTAAATGCTCAATTAGTCTAATTTATTATAGAATCATTAATTCTTATAAGAATTAACAAAACCTAAATTTAATTAGTAATCCACCAAACTTCAACTACAAAATTTTATTTAAGTGCAATTATCTAGTTTATTTACGAATTTTAAGTGCAAAAGTTATTAGGAATGATATTTGCCTTTAAAATGAATTGTGTAATATGTTATTTTTTTAAATCCATTTCATAATTTATAGAGTTTGGGGAATAATAAAATTTATTAAAAAATTCCAAATAATTTGAAGAAATAAAATAAGAATAAAAGTCTAATATATAATATAAGAAGGACTAAACAATCAACAAATGAGCTGTTGGTTCAGTGGTGATTACACTTACTTGTACATATAAGATCTCATGTTCGAACTAGGGTTGCAAACGAATCGATCCGTTCGCGTGCAAACGAATCGATCCGCTCGCGAGCAGTTCGAGCTAACCAAGTTAAATTCGAACTAAAAAATACTCAACTCGTTAGCTCATGAGTTGACTCGAGTGTGTGTGTGTATATATATATATATTAATTTTAATAGTAAAATTACATATATTTCTCTAATATTTTAATATTTGATAAGAAAAATATTATTTTTTTAAACTCGAGCTCAACTCAATTTGAGTTGAACTCAAGATTGAGGTTTAGATTGGCAGTTCGTTGAGCTTGAACTCAAGTTCGATCTTGATAAAACTAAGTTGAGACTTGTTTCGATTAAGCCAAATCTCGACTCAATTCGATTCATTTACAACCCTAGTTCGAACTATCACTTTAGCATCTTCTCAAAATTTTTCCCACAACAACATGTAAACTGGGTTCCTTACAAAATCGGCCGGTTCATCGAGTTGACTGATTCAACCGCCGGTCTATTGACAAGTCAACGGTTTAATTGTTTAAACAATCTAATTAAAGAACCAATTCTGCTCAATTGCCAGTTCACCGAGTTAACCGGTTGAACTGCCGGATTGGACCGAGTTTAATAACACTAATATTTTTAATATAACACATGATTTTTACAATCATTAATTGCAACAGAAATTGGAATTTAACTATTCTTTAATATTCAATATTCATTCTCTATTTCCTCAAAATTCCCACAATTTTTTTTAGTGTAAGTGTGGGTCTCGAACATGGGACCCCTCACACACCTTCCAACAATTTCATTCCCCCCCCCCAAATCCACAAAATTTGTACCTTACTAATTAAATTATTTCTAAAATTTGAAATAAATTAAAAGCTAACATATATATGCACTGAATTAACTCCAACAGCGAAGGGTAAGTTAGTTAAAGCGGATTGCATCTGGCATTGATGGAACTGTAAGAATCCACCAACATTGGGTACTAGCAGAAGTATCCCCCACCCCTTTTTCAGCATATAACTATTATGCCTACAGAAAATTGTGCACTTACTATTAGAAAAACTATTTAATCAAATGACATATTAGTTTTCTTTGTGTTTTGGTGTTTAACAGCAGACAGAACGAAGGGCATTGAAGTTTCTGCAAATTTTTTTGGGTCAAAGATTCCCTGTATTTTTTTTCTTTATTACTAGCTTAAAACGTCCTTAAAAATTAGAAAATCACAATGTTGGCATCCTGTGAATTAGATATATGGAGTATGCTTGCTTACATACCTTACAACTTAGTTGGATGCGAGTAATTCTAAAAATTTATTGGAAAAGTTAATCTTAAAGTTATTTCACTTTTATCGAAAATTAACCGGTCTAAATTGATTAACTCATCTAGGACTTTACTCAAATCTGTAGTAAAAAGTATTCCATTTTGTATGTAAGGTACTTTTTTAAAATTGGAAAATCATATTATATTCATTTGGAGTTTAGTAGAAGAAAGATCTTTGATTAGATAAATTAGTTAGGAACTAAGAAATTTGGATAGTTTTGAATAGTTACATAATATACAATGTGGTGTTACTTTCTGTACAACTTGTTAGTAACTTTTAAACACGGTCAATGTCGATTTTGTGATATTATATTTTTTGTAACATTCGTGTGAAATTCAATTAAAGTAAGATCTTTGATTACATAAATTAATTAAGATTTAACTTTTGATTGTTGCTTATTAAAAACAATTTGGATGGATTTAAGAGGTTAAAAAACAAATAACGTGTTAGTACATTTCTTTACAAAATGTTATTAATTTTTACACACGATCAATGTACATTTTGTGATATTGAAATTTTTGTGATGCACGTTTCAACTAAAATAATTAACAATAAAGATGACTTGTAAGGTTCGGATAATGTTAAAGAATAATATACACATTTAATAAATAAGACTTACCCAAAGTTTATGCTACGAAAGTGGTATCTTTTTCATAACATTAAAAGTATATACACAAATTTTAAAAAGAAGTCTTAGCAAAAATAAACTACTCTGCCATGTTATTATGTTAAGTAGGATTATTTTGTGTATAAAAAAAAAGAGAAAGTATTAGATTGAAAGCCAGCAAATTACACTATATCACATGGCCACTAAAATATGTTCTTATAAGGTACTTTTTTGTATATAATTATAGCATATATTAGATATATATGTGTGTGTGTGTGTTTTTTTTCTAGTGAAAATATTGTCTTTTGCACAATTTTAATTTACATTTTTGCTACCTTTTTGTAACATCAAAAAATATGTAACATGCAGAACATGCCCTTCCTATGTGCACATATAATCATACCGATGTGCATAAATCGTTATGCATGTAATGTTAATGTCTATGCCTCTTTTTTTTTGTGACTGTAGACACTAAAATTTTACCATTTTTTCTTCATTTTGATTCCTATTTTTTGTTCATTTTAATTAAATTCTATTTATTTTAATTTATTTTGTGTCATTTCTATTTCTTGATAAAAATCACTTTTTTTAGAAAAATCGAAAAAAAAAGAAAAGGAAAGAAAAGAAAAGCAGAAAGAAAGAAAACAAAAATCAAAATTAGTTAAAAAAAAAAAACTGCCACTCATGGCTTCGTACTTGCCTGGTACGAAGCCAGGTACGAAGCCATGAACGGGGTCATGGTACAAAAATTTTGCAGAGGCCATTTTTGGCCTTCAAATCCACTTGTTTTTGTTTTTTCCTTTTCCCCAACCCTTTGCCACCTCACCCCTTTATCTCTATCAAGATTTTTCTAGAAGAAATGCCATCTAATGGCTCAAAATTTTGAGAAAAAACCAGCCTTCATCCCCACCTTTGAGGTGAGGGTTTTGGGATTTTTTTGTGCCTATAAAAGGCTCATAAACGCGGCCAGGATAGAAGGAGAACAAAGGGAGGCGGCGGAAGAGTAGACAGAGAAAGAAAAACAGAGAGAAAAGAGAGGAAAGAAAAGAAAAATCTTTCTGCAAAAATTTATTTTTGACCAAGGCTGACTTTTCAGCCATGTTTCGACCATGATTTCTCTCTCAATATAGCTTATTTTGAGAATATTTCAATTTCTGAACACTCTCTGAAGTCAAGGGAACAACTTTCATTCAGAAATCTTGTGCCAAAAACGACTGGGAGTCCCTCGAATTTGGCCCCAAATTCACTGTTCCAATATACCTGGCTCCTTCCGCAAACTCGCTTGGAACTTCATCAACTCGCTCCATCTGCGTTCTGCTCGTTTAAATCCAGACCTAAAGGGCTTCATTAGGTATACCTCTGACCTCTCCTAACTTGATTCGACTTTCATGCAAGGAATTCAATGGTGTTCATGAGAGTTTGTTTAAGGGACTTAAATCTCACATTTCCTCATGATTATGTGATTTTTGGATCGTTTTAATGTTTGTTTAAGTTCAAAATGACGTAAGCTTCATGTTTATGTAAAAATCCGGGGTTAAAAGGTTGAGAAATGCGATTCCGGTGAAAATCTGGCCAAGTTGGCAGGAAATTTTCCAGTTTCCGGCGGTCGACCGCCGGAAACTTCATACCCGCCGGAAGTTCTTGATATTTTCTCTTCTATGTTTGTTCCAATTATTTTCGTTTTGTCCTATTATGTTTGATCCATTTGGGTTGGTTAATATTAAAAGAAACCTGTTTTTGGGTTAAATAATTGGGCTAAGAAGCTTATTTTATGCTGGGTTTATATGTGGGCTTGAGGGGATAGAGCCTATGTGTTTTAGTTGAGTTTGCTTGATAAAATAATAGGCTGGCCCGTATGTTTCTCATCGGATTTTTGTTGGATTTTGGAGGTTTTGGCCCAACCAAAAGAAGAAATTGATTGAATGATAGCCCAAAACCATTTTCTGGTCAAACCTAGATCCGGAAATTATGAATCAACCCTCAAACTTTTGAGTTATTTTATTGTGGCCCTAAAACTTTAGTTTTCTTTCCATTAGGTCCCTAATTTAATTGCATTTTGATCCTTAACTTTATTTTTCTTTTATTTTGACCCCTAATTTTGTAATAATTATTTTGGCCTCAAAAACTTTCTTATGTTTTGCAATTAGATCCCTAATAGTTTTGATTTCTTAAATACAAATTGTTTATCTTCTTTAATTGTTAATTATACTTCATTTAAGTGCTTTAATTGGTAGGTTGCATGATTATTTCCATTTCTTTATAATTAAATTGGTGTCTTGATTATTTTTGTTGATTTTGGAGCATAATTAGGGCAAATTTCACCCCATTTAACCACAACTTCAAGGGAGGTAACCTCTTTTATTATTTTAAATTCTTTTATGTGCTCCAACGTATTTTATGTACAACTGCATGTTTTGAGTGTTTTTCTTTTATTTTTTATTCATTTTAAGTTTCATTTATTTAATTTTTGGTGATTATTTGAGAGGCATTAAAATGCCGAATTGTAATAGATAGATGTTCAAGACATGTATTTAGCTAGTCTATGTAATAGATAGGTTTTAATTTTTGCTAAAAATGTATTTAGTTAGATAAATATAATAGTTAGGTTATTATTATTTTAATTTCTCCCTTAGATTGTAGTTAGGGTCCCGAATGTAATAGTTAGGCTTTTATTTGCGTCTATTTGTTTGTGTGCTTGCATGCTTGTGTGTTTACGTGTTTGTTCGCTTTCACTAGGATTTTGCATCTAGAAATTATGCCTATGTGTTATATGTTCTATGTGCATTATGTGTTTACTTGCTTTTATTATACTTTATATGATTTATTTAGTTATAATAAATACATGACGTCACCACACTAGTCCAACGCTAGTTGTGGCCTTTCTTCCTGATTTCTCACTAGTCCAACGCTAGTGAAGACTTGTAGAAATGGGTTAGTCCAATGCTAGACCCTTTAGACCGTTTTTGTGCTAGATTCACATTCTTTGCATGACATTCGTCAGATCTCATACATGTTTTTGGTTTTTAGGGTCTTTTTCTCATCTTGCATGATATTTCCTCTATGTATTATCTCTCTTATCCCTATGTGCGTGAAACATGACATTTAGATTTGCATCTTATTTAGGAAATTAGAAATAAATTAGCTCATTTGCTTGACTAGATTAAAAGAATCACCCTTCAAAAATGGGAAATGGACGAGTATGGCTTCTTAACCTTAGCACGCTCATATCTCCTCTATAGAAAAGAAAATTGAGTCACGAATCTAGATTCTCCGTACCCGTTATATGGCATTCCTCTCCTTTAGGTCACGTATATTTATATATTATGATTCTTCTTTTTCTTCAAGTCTCATTTTTGCATATTCGTAACCTCGTCTAAGAATCATTTTAAGCATCACAATTAATGTGATTAGCACCAATTAAATTTGAAGAGATATTTCGACCCTCTCGATATTCATTAGGTTTAGATTTGCATCCATATAGTAACATCTAAAATGTGATAAGTTTTATATGTTAAATTAAGAAAATTTTCGACTAAATCTCCCAACTAACCTTGGTTAGGTTGAAAGAGTGTCTTAGATTTGAATCGTTGATTCTATCAATCTTTGTCTTCCTTTCTTCAACTGTAACTCCAAACTCTTTTCTCTCGTTTTCCAAGATCTGGAGTCGTCTAAAAAGGGTTTTATCTGTTTTTATTAAAAATACATTTTTAGGTGACTTGGTACATATGAACTCGATACCAAAGGGCGACTCCTATTTTTTCTTAAAAATCCTTTTTCGACTGTTATTTTGGGCTCAAATCGTCGCACTTTTTAAGTCCCATTTTAGGCCCTTTTTCTTTTGTTTATTCTCTAAATCAAAAACTCATTTTTTATTCAATCCTTTTCCAAATCAAAAAATTCATTTTTCAAACACCTACAAACTTAGATATTTTCTTTAAAAAAATGGGGCGCGACAGTGACTTGATCCTTTTTCCTTATTCACGAATTTTGCAAAAGATTAATTTTTCTTTTTATCTAATATCCTCCTTTCTTATACCTTTTAAGTAGTTTTCACTCATAAAATTGTACCTACGATATAAACTAATTAAGTACACCTATATTATGTACTCCTCTGTAATTTTATTTATTTTTTGTAGATTTTGTTGACTTGTTTCATTTGCACTATATGTGAAATTTGCAAAGGTTGTACCTGTTTTTTCCTTTAATATGGCTCATTCTTTTTACCCTTTTCCAAATATTACTTTAGAAAATAATATCGAAGAAACAACAATAATTACATTAATGAATGTGCCTATTTCATGCAATCTTCCAAAAGATGCTTCCACAATGTCTTCTTTTCCAATGCATGTGTTCAATTCAAATACTTTTTCTGTTGTTATGTGATTATTTAAAAATAATGGAAAGATGCATCCCTTTTCACCATAGGGACCAACAAATTCAATGTGCATGCGGTGAGGTCTACTCTGACCAAGAGACATGCATAGAAGTCCAATGGAGCACAGCACGAGGTCTCATTTAATCATTTCAATCAACTGCTCTTTTGTTTACTACTATTTATGATGATTTGTGGACTATTCTCTGCTTATGAATTGTGACAAACTTGAATTCTTTATCTTGAATTAAGAAACTTCCGTCTTCTTGTAGCGTTACTTTCATTCTTTCCTTTGAAGTCAACAGTCTCTTATGATATATTTTGTCATAAAAGTTGCTACTTGTCAGTAGGCTTTTGGTCCTTCGAAAAAAAAAAAAATGGCTTTGGTCTATTCCCAGTTGGATAAGTAGACGCCAGCTTTTGAATGGTCCTGGTTGATACATAACCATCATATTGTCCTAGTAGAAATCAATACTTCCACCTCAAAAGTAACTGCAAAATATATCAGAAAACTCTTTGGTTGTTCATGTATCAATTCACCCTTTATTTAATTATGTTAAATTGTTAAGATTCTCCCGCATGATCCTTCATTCAACACCTATGATGGTTCTGTAACGTGTGGCCTTCATCCAACACCTATATATGTAAGCAAGAAAATATATTCTTGTTGATCTCAGAAGTGAAGCTTTTACGCAGGAATGTGTAGATTCCAGTTACATCCAATTCATCACTATTTAACTACACAAACTATCATGAGCTAAAACACACATGAGGCAAGCCAAGCTCCAAAGCCAATTCCCAGCTGGTTCTAGATAAAGGGATACTCCTCTAACCTGCTACCACATCCTTTACAGGAGCCAAGACAGCAGAAACTATGCCCACAGCCGAGATATGTCTCTGCCTGGTCAACAAATTGCGTTTGGGTGGCAGTCCAAGTGCAAACGCAACCCTCTTTTGTGATATAGTAACATCACAAGGAGAAAAATACTTAATCGCTAAGGTTGAACATTTAGTAATCAAATACTATAAATCTACGTTGAGATCTCCTTTTCTCTCTTGACTTCTTAAATCCTACACTTTTCCTGATTAAAAAATTTAAAATAAGGGAAAAAGAAAAAATGCAAAAGGAAATATTGAAAGGATATTGAATTTTAGAAATATGGCCCCTTGTTGCAATATGGCAAGAGAAAAAGAAAATAAAATAAAAGATTTTGGTATCTTTTTTTTTTTCGTGTAGTGTAACCCTCTCACTTGTACTCCCCCTCCCATACCACCCAACCCTACCCCACCCCAATTTTTGTATCTTACCGTCACATTATCCTTAAAGGTTAGATATTCTTGAAATTTTATATAGATGGAGTTTGTGATATTTTAGTGCTGCTAAAATATTATAGATTCTTGAAAGCTATTTGATTGTAAAATTAGTAAGGGTGTCATATTACTTCGTAGCTTCCTTTAATGATTAAAATTTTGTGCAATCAACTAATTATATATACATAGTTGCTTGTAAAATAAAGTGGGAAAAATGTATAATTTTCTATGGTTAAATGTGATATCGATCAGTCTGGTGATCACCTAGTAGTACAATTATGTTATTGAAGATCAGACTCTGGCTGGCTTACATATAAAGGCTAATCCTGTTTGAATTGCAATTTTTTTAATATTTTTGTAAAAAATATATAATAGCGATTTAATATATGTGAAATAAAAAAATAATTGAATCAAATCCCCATTAATGATTTTTGGTTTTCACCGCACACAAATTTGGGTGCAGCAAGATATCATCAGCTTAAGTCAATTTTTGAGGCTACTCATGATGTATCCATCAAAACGGTGTCCATTTACACTCGTCAGCTTTTCAAAGTCAGAGAATCTCGGACCCCACTTGTAGACTTTCCCGGGCTACGTGTATACAAATAATACGTCATTTGGAATTTTGTACGTCAACCATACATGAATTGGTTTCTTGGATAGGATTTTTAAATTTAATGTCATTGCTCAGTAGTTTTGTTCTATCCCAAAGAGTTGTGGTCCTCAAAAATCACCCACATAAGTCAAGAGAGGAGTTGTTTTCCGCTAAAATGGCTCATATGAGTCAAAGGCGTGAATGGTTAATAACTTGGTCGAGACCCCTACAACTAGGAGTGGCAGTCCCAATAATCGCCGTCCCAGTCCCATCCCGCTTTCCCCCGGCAGTTAATAAAAATTTATCATATAATTTTGGCATAGTAAAAAATTAAGTATTTAAATATTACTACTTCATCAAGTAATTATTTCTTATAATTTCACAATTGAAATATATGAAAATAATTAAACAAAAGTTATTTGAATACAATTCAACATGATAAACAAATATAATTAAAATAGTCAAATTTTTACTTTTGAAACAAATACAATCACTAAGTCATTATTGTGTTTTTTTTTTTGAAAAAAAAGTGTAATTATGTTAAGTGTAATTAGTAATTTAGTATAAATGTATTAGTAAATTTAGTATAACTAATTAATAATTTCTATTAATAGACATGTATAATTATTAGTATAATTGATACTATCAATTATATTACATGCACAGAAGTGTTCACCATTTTTTGGTAACCATCCAACATGCAATGTATATGCACCTAGACTAGTTTTTTAAACCATTAATTTTGTCCCTCATGCTTTAGATTTTGTTATTATTCTCATGAAAAACTAATTTACTTGCTTACTTCTTTAAAGTCGACCTTATCTTGTTTATATTTGACAAAATTTTCAATTAATGTTTAAAGTTGATCTTATCTTGTTTACATGTGTTCTTCCGGAGAAACTAATAGAAGGTCATCCAATTAATGTTATTATATAATTCACTTCATATATATATGCTTACCGGAGCTTCCAGAGAAGTCCCCTCTAACATGAATGATGCCATTGCCTTTACCAATTCCATGGAGAAGATCCCACTTACTTCCATAATAAAGCTCGCATCCTGTTCCATCGTCACAAAAGAAGAATATGCAGTGCGAGAACAATTATTTACTGCATATAATTTCACAATCACTAGTTCCCATACAAGTGATTCATACACTACCCCTCTTTCCTCTTTCCTCTCCTCTCCTCTCCTCCTTCCCTCCTCTCTTCCCCTTTCCCTCCCCTTTCCTACCAGACCCATCGAGACCATGTATTAGGGGAGGGGAGAGGAGGAGAGGAGGAGAGGAGGGTAAGGCTTAGTTTGGGAGTTTATGAAGGAAGAGAAGAGAAAAGAAAAGATAACTTAGGAAAGAAAGGAAAAGAAGGGAAAAGATGCATATTTCGTTTGAGAGTTCAATGAAAGAAAAGAAAAGAAAAGAAACATCTTTCTCTGATTTGAGAGTTGGAGAGATATGGAAAGAAAGAATTTTATGAGAACAAAACTTTACTACGTATTTTCCCTTTCAATTTTTAATCAAAGTCCAAAGATTAGCTTTCTTGTTCCAATAAATAGAATATTTGGGTAAGACAGATTTCTAAAATAATTGCATATGCATTCCCACAAGATGAATAATAATAAGTTGAGTTCCCAAATGGTGTAAGACACATTTTTTATACATTTCATAATTATTAGCCCTGTCTATAAAAAGTTCATCGTTTGTAATCAGATTCAGGGGCTGATCCCATGGATGATAAAATTTCTAGAGGCATCAGTTTTTGTGAAGCTGTTCGGATTGTTGATTTACAACATGGAAACTGGAATCCATGAGATCATTTTTACAATTTGAAGCTTACGTAGGCAAATAAACAAACAGATTATATGCATTCAAATTTCATATTCATGTATCACCACCGGAGCTTACATGTACCATAACCATGCAAGATATAATCACAAATCAATAATATAAAAATCAATAGTTCATTGACAAGAATTTTATGGATAGAAAATGAATAAAAAATTAATGCTATATATAATTCACTTCATATATATATGCTTTTCAATGCTCAAACCACTTATTCAAAGAATGTAAACTTTTAAGAGATTAAATTTTCATAACGAGCAAGTACATAAATACAAAATCTAAAATTTATACAAAAACTTTTTTGAGAAAGTATGCACAAAGTGTTCACTTTTTTTTTTTTTTTGGTAACCATCCAACATGCAATGTATATGCATTATGCACCTAGACTAGTTTTTTGAACATTAATTTTGTCCCTCATGCTTTAGATTTTGTTATTATTCTCATGGATTTACTTGCCTACTTCTTTTAAAATTTGACCTGTCTTGTTAAGATATTTGACAAAATTTTCAATCCGCTTGGTGATTTTCTACCAAATATATTTGTTTGATAAGGTAAATAAAGAAATCGAGTTCACAAGCAACTGATAGGGAATCAAATTTTCCATTAATTCAACACAGATGGTGTCACCAATGATTTTGGCCACGAGGGATTAAGCATTTTCTGCAGTGGGTCATTACATCCCTTGATGGGTAAATCTGTGGTTGCCAGGACTCAGCACGTCGGCAAATTTTCAATGAAGAACAATTGTAAGATCATTTGCTGAACCAAAGTATTTGAATTGTCCTCCGTGAGTTATCAATTTTGGTACTTTATTCTTGGAAATGGACTAATCCAACCAGTTATTACTTAAGTGGTCCATGCCAATAATTCTGGTGCCAAATTGATAAAGAAATAGGACTAATAAGGTGTAATTGGCCCTATATTATATCCAACAAACCACAAAACGTAGCTATTACAGTATAGTGTATTATGTGGATTTTTCCTTAATTAAGATGCCAACTGGATTCTAGCATTATTGAATCAATAACTTTCAAGGAAATATTTTCTCGATGAAACAATTGCGTGAGTGGAGACAAAAAAAAAAAAAAAAAACTCCCTTTCGTCTTTCCATTAGCAAATTTTTTTTTCAATTTTAGTCAAAATTTGAATTTTAATATATCTCTTTCAGCAGCTATATCTATGTCGCACATTTTGTCAATGGATTTATACGTTTTTAGGTTTGTCGCATTGAAGTTTATGTTAACGTGCTCGGTCTAACATTGCCCCCATCGACCACTCGTTAAGATGCATTTCAGGTATTAAATGTTTGAAAAACTAAGATTGATTAGAAAAACGTATTTAACAAGTGTTTAACATAACAACTGGTGGGCAAAAGAAACAAGCGCATATAAGTAGGGATTAATCTTTTATACACTGACAGTGTATACACTTTCATCACTAGATACATGATACATAATCAGAATTTGAATTTGAAACTTATATTTTGCATATATATCATATATCTAATCATGATAATGTATACACTGTCAGTGTATATAAGATTTACACTATAAATAGTAGTAGTACTTGTGTTAAAACAAGGTAACATTATTGAGTATGTTTGGATTACACATTATTTACATCTTATTTACACATACTGATTTACTTGTATCATCAATACATTTTTTAATATCTTTTTATCTCATATACCATCAGATTGAAAAATTATTACAGATATTTTTTCATAAAATTATCTCAAATAATATACTATCCAAACACACTCAAATTGTTGCCTTAAGTCAATTTCTGTACTATTTTTGTAGTGCCTCTAGTCAATAGTGGTGGGGGCTATTGTTTGCACCTATGAGCTGGACAAAAGTCAAGCACGTGGGTAGAAGAAAGCCACGACGTTACTCTCTTTTGTGGCCGTGGTGTGTTTTGTTTTACTCATGTCGTCCCTATCAATTATCAAATCACATACGTGAAGGGTACTTCATTAGGCAAATTCTTCCAAATATGATCGCAAATTTCAGCAGCGAAATCGCTTGAGAATCCATCACTCTCTTATAGGAGGTCGAACACGAAGAGAGAGTAATAGTAAATACTTATTCCCACGACAAAATTAAGAAGCAAACTTAATCATTTTTTCCCTTTGACCGTTTTGAACAACCTCCCCAAAAAACAACTCCCAAGGCCCCATCACCATATGTTGTCTAAACCGAGATCGTTATTCTTCTCCTAGTCACTTTCCAATTTCTTTCCTTATGTTTGGCCGTGGACCTCACTTACCGCAGCTACTGATTGTTCTGGCAAATTGCTGAATTTGTTGTCTTTCTTGTGCTCTTTTACGAATTGTCCAAATTCTAAAAAAATTAGGATTTGTTTGGATTGTATTTTTTTGGATTTTTGTAGAAAAATTACTGTAGTCATTTGATATATGTAAGATTAAAAAGGTGATTGAAAAACGTATTCATTGAAAACGTTAGTAATTTTTCAGAGAAAAATTGCAATCCAAAAATATTTTTTGTAGAAAAATTACTGTAATTCTTTAAAGAATTATAAAGGAGTTTATTATTAATTTCTATGGATGTTGAGAAGTGAGAAAGACTTGCAAGCCAATCGAGTGATTAACCATAACATAACATATTGCTGTGGCGGGCTGGTTAGTCATAATCCATGACACAATCCTGTCCACACCAGTCACACTTCAGCTGTGTGTCTTCTAGTACATACAACACAGGTACAAGCAACATCCGACGGAAACCTCACCCTAGTCTTTGCTGTTATATTAAAAAACCTAGTCATTGACCGCAATATAGTGTGCGTCTCGTAGAAATGAAATTTGAAATTTTAAATTATTAATTTATTGAACATGTTAAATTCTGAATTTATTAAATTTAAATATTAAATTGAATTATCAAACAGAATTCTAGTGTTTCTTGGACATCTAACCGCATCTACGCCTTGTCTGAATTGAAGTTTTTTAACAAAAATTTTTTACGGTTTTTGTAGTTCACATTTTCTTACGGGGGTTTCACGACACCTCTAAGTGCCGTGTGGACAAATCTGGCTTATTTGTCCCACATTCATTGGTCTAGCCTATAAGCGTTCATTCATTAGCCACGCGGATAGTGCAATTTTGGTTGCATTGTTTTGAGAAAGTGGTAGAAAGACGTTTTCACCCTTCAACTTTGTACTGGATATCCCAAACAGTCACTCACTGTTGGGGGATAAAAATGTTAGCAAGTCAATATTCTTCCCCAATTATTTTGGTGGGGCTTGGCATGCAAAATTACTAGTAACCTTGTTTGAGGAGCCATTTTTTCCCCAAAAAATTTCTACCTTTTTTGTGAAAATATTTTTCAATCACCTTTTATCTCAATACATAATAAATCACTACATTATGTTTCCTATTAAAATCTCTAGAAAATAGCAATCCAAATGTCCTATTATTCCCAAAAAAACTCTAAAAATCTCAAATGTCCTATTCTAAACTGTAGCCTAATGCTCACTAGCAAAAGTATAAATTCCTCTAAAAGCAGTAGTAATTCTTCCCATTCCTTTTATGGAGACTTTTCACATCACCTACCCTCTATATAATTTGTTGCTGGCGGAGACCTGACCTTCAGATGGGAATAATAATCAAGGATGCTTTTTACTTTTTAGTACCGTTGGATTTGCCTGCCTTACCCAGGAAGACGTGGTCGGCAGAGGAATCTGTCCTTAGTTCTTTCTTTTAGCATTTTCCATCCCCCAGCCCAGCCCCCAATACAAGGGGTGTTAACTAATAACGCTGTTCTTTTTGCCATCGTTGGAGGAATATTGGTATGAAGTGGCTTTGGCTGGGCAAAATTGGTGCTCTTTCCCCTTTGAAGAAGATGCAGCAGAGCGCTCAAAGCTTTTGTTAGCTTGAACAATGTATGGTAGAAGATCGTAGCAGATTTAGGTGATGAATATGTACTTGGTTTGCACACTCTCCAAAGACTGCTCTTCCGCCATTATTTACATCAACAAATTTTGTTCTTTTGGACTTGATGTGTGTGGTTATAGTAGTAGATTATGAACTCTTTTTTTTCTTCTTCTTTGTGGAGGAAAATATAATTGAATTGAATCGAATCTTGGAGAACTGTATATACAATACTACAATCATTTGGCTCTTATGATGTAAAATATAGTAGATTTATTGATCTCTTTTGTTTGTGTACATAGACATAAACATGTCTTTGCCTTACATGATGCTACATCTAATTGAATGCCAAGGGCACAGCCAAGACTCACCTACTCGTCATATTCTATAATCATAATCATACACTAGCAGAGTATAGTCTAATCTAAGCCAGATCGTTCTTCTTCTCCTTTTCACTTTCCAATTTCTTCTTTTCCTCCAACTCTCTGACTGTGGACCTCCACTTGCAAAAGGTGCCGAACAATTCCTCCATCTCCTCAAGGCCTCTGCCCCGCGTCTCCGGCAGCAATGTGAAGAAGAAAACGAAGGCCACAAATGCAATTCCCCCGAACAAAAAGAAGGCCCCGCCTATGGTGATGGCCTTGTACAATGAAATGAAGGTCATTAGAATGACCCCACTAATCAACCTGTTCATGGCCGCCGCCAAGCCGCTTCCCAGCGCCCTTAACCTCAGCGGGAAAATCTCCGAGCTGTAGACCCAAGCAACCGGACCTAACCCCATTGAAAAGGTTGCTACGCTGGACAATACGCAGAAAAAGGAAAAAGCTATGGCCCCAGTTAGCTTCTCGTTCGGATGCTGATCGATCACCGTCAATCCAATGCCCAGTCCCACCAGGGAGCATACCAAACCACCGGTGCTTGTTAGCAGCAATATCCGCCGTCCGAACTTGTCTAGATAGAATGTAGACACCAGTATGAAGACGGTCTTGGTGACCCCAACAGATATGGTGGCCAGTAGCTTACCGTTGTCGCTAGTTATACCGGCCTTCCCAAAGATTGTGGGGCTGTACATAACCACCGAGTCAATGCCGCTAGCTTGCTGGAAGAAGCATAAACCGATGCCTGCGATCGTGATGTGCAGGACCGCCCGCGTGGGATGGATGAACATTTCCCTCCATGCACCTTTACCACCGGTTCTGTCCTTGGGAACCTCTACCACCTCGTCGTGGTTGTCCTCGGGGATGCCGGCAGCCTCCTTAATGTCGGCTAATCTCTCCTGGGCTTCTTGTAAAGATTCCGAGGTTTTCTCCAAAATTCTTCTGGCCATCCCTACTTTGCCTTGCAACACCAGCCAACGTGGCGACTCCGGCATGACCAAGCCCCCCACGAACAGCATTACCGACGGAATTGCGCCAACTCCCATCATGAATCTCCACCCCAAGTTGGTGGCCATCTTGGCGAAGAAATAGTTGGACACGTATCCCAGCAGCACGCCAAAATTGATGAACACTTCCGTGAAAGAAGTGATGAATCCCCGAATTGATCTTGGAGAGATCTCGGCAGAATACACAGGGGCTATCATCATAGCATACCCAACTCCGATTCCAGCGACAAACCGGCCGACCATAAGGAAGGCATAGTTGGTGGCAAATGCCATCAAAAAGGCCCCGGCGAAGAAGATTACTCCGGCCGTGGCTATGGTGTATCGTCGGCCTACCCAGTCGCACGTCCGACCAGCAATGGCTGAACCCAGAAGAGAGTAGACGTTGATGGTTCCCACCAAGACTTCTTTTTGGACATCGGAGATTTTAAGATCCCTCTGTATGTAGATCATTCCTCCGCTCATCACTCCCGTATCATAACCAAGTAGGATTGATGACATGCAAGCTAAAAGCGCACAAGCTAAGGCATACTTGTTTTTGTGGCCTTTGGAGGAGGACCAAAATCTGGATTAGATGACTCAACTCCCCTAGTAACAGCTCGACTTTGCGGGTCTGCCATGAGGAATCGAGGAGGAGGAGGAGGAGGATGGAAAGAGTACTAGTATTTTTGTGCTGGTGTTGTGAAGAAGATGATGTGAAATGATTGATACAAGTTCTAGTGGGGAAGGAATTTGAGAACAACAATTCAAAGAGCATTAGGTTTGGAAGGGATTGGAATGGCCGAAAAGAATGAGCGTTGGGCTACTTAAATTGGTCGAGTGCCACATGAGGGGGATTTACTTGTTTGGAAAATTCTTCTATCTAACTCCTAAAACTTGGGCCGACCGTCATCCAGAGCCGTAGAGGCATATTTGGACTAATAGAAATAAGGCACATAAGCTAGTGCTGGCCAAAGAGAATCTCTTGTTATAATGCAAGAGATTCCTTGCCCTTTGGACTATTTAAAACTCTACCTTTGAGCGATTTAAATGGATATAAAACCCGCAAATTCTTCGCATATCAATCAATCATGCATAAATGATAAAACACCTACCTCGCGTGAGTCTGCAACATTGCATAAATTTCTTGTCAAGGATATGTTTGTGTTTATTCCCTTTATTGTCATCCTAATCTACCCATACTACTAATCGCTATTTTCATCCTTAATTCGATATTGACGAGAATTTTATTTAAGCAATTTGTCAAACGAATACTCATAGAACACTCGTTAAAATATATTTGAACTGTCATAAGTTAGTGGTGGTCAAAGGAAATCTCTTGTTATGATGCAATAGATTCCTTGCCTTTTGAGCTATTTAAAACACACCTTTGAGCAATTTATATGATATATAACTTACAAATTGTTCGCATATCAATGCATAAAATACATAAATTTATTGTCAAGCATATGTTTGTGTTTATTTCCTTTATTGTCATCCCTCATCTACGCATATTACTAATCGCTACCCTCATCCTCCTTATCCTTAATCCATTATTGGTAAGAATCTTATTTAAAATGTAATCCTAAAATAATCCTAAGAGCCTATTTGATTGATCCAAACCATTACTGAACTTTATTTCTACTTTGGTAGTCTACAATATACCTCTCGATCCTTTAAAAACATCGTACTTTACATTTTTTTTGGGACCATTTTCCAAACATTTGTCATATTTAACGTTTCAAACTATTTCAAGCTAATCATTCATAAAACACTGCCTCACGTATGTCTGCAACATTGCATACATTTCTTGTCAAGGATACGTTTAGTCCCTTTATTGTCATGCCTAATCTACCTAACTTTATTTCCACTTTGGTAATCTACTATATATTCCCTCTATCCTATTGGAAATTATGGTATTTTCCTTTTTGAATTGTTTCAAAATATGTTTTTCACGTTTGACATTTCAAGCAATATTAAGTTGTGTGAAGTCTCGTTTATTCGCTCCCTCCATTATTGATGTATTGTGTTGATGATAATGCATGGGTAGCGTGGCCTCGCAGGACACGACACGCATCTCGCGCGAAGTTTGACTTCCAGCTTCAGCAGGAGTCGTCACCGAGAATCATTTATACGGCTCTTTCGAAACCCCAGCTGAAGAGCTGACGTATGATTTAAACCAAAATCATATCTTATACGGTTTTGTTAGGCGTATAGAAAAAAAATTATACCCAGAGGATAATTTCATTTGTCTTTTCCGCAATAAATAAAATATTTTGAGATGACTTAATTCATGATTTTTTTTAAAAATCTTTCAATTTTTAAATCATTTTCAAATGCACTTATTTGTTTAAGAATAATCAACATTCACAAAATAAATCCATATTGGAAGCAAGAAAAAAAATAAGTGAATAATTTTAGATTCACTCAACTACTAAACAAGCAAACTAAGGCATGTTATCACTTATATGTGTGTGTATGTGTGTGAAAGTAGCCATTTTAATTAGAGTTGTTTGTTACTCCTACGTAGCTTGCCTAATTGAAGAGAATTAATAGGTTATGGGTCACTTGGATTTTACCCATAGTGAATCCTATTTGGATTATATTATATGTTTACAAATTATCCATAATTTTTAAAATAACTTTAAAAAATAACTAATCTTATCATAATGATATCTGCTTTCTATCAACTTATTACATAAAATTATAATAAAACCTTTTTTAAATCACAATTATTGAAATCTTATATATCCCATAAATTGTTTTTTTTCATCACCATATCATTGATTAGTATTCAAATTGTTCATCATCTCTTTCCTTAGTTTTGAATTAACTTAGTGTAAAAAAGAGAATTAATTATTACACTAACAGATTTATCAATATTGTTGAAAAAATGCATTGCTAGATCTTTTTTACTTAATTAAATATGAATATATAGTTCTAGATTTATGGTCATTATAAAAATTTAAATTATCTAAAAAGAATATTTACAAAAGAAAATATCTGCCAAGTTTTTGATATGGGTACATTATTTAATATATACTATCATATTAGAGTGAAAGTATGTAAACAAATTTTTAAAAATTAGTAAATAAGTTAACATTTAGAATACATTAATTTTTCAAAGTTAATATGAATGAACATGTAGGATTGTTGTTAATTTTTGTATTCAAATTATTCATATTTGTATAAGTTCATAATACATTAAAAAAAAGCCTATACTAAGGTATGGACAAAATTCTAGTCCTACTTGGGAAAAAAAACTACTCACTACCAAAGGCAAGGACAAGGACACGCTTGTAAGAATAAACATAGACAAGTAACACCATCTCTTAAAAAATTAAAGTAAAATAAAATAAAATGTCTGCAAATAATTCAGCAGAAGAGCAAAAGATTGCAAACCAATATGCTAGATATTATAAGGCAATTGATGGCTTCAAAAACTCCAAGTAAACGTCTATACATGTACACATGCTTTAGTCAATAACTCCACATTTTTTCCTTTTGTACGAAAGTCATACAACAACTACTAAATGAAGATGGAGTAGAAGATGAAATTCTTACGTATCCCAGACAAATTTTCTTGGTTGAGGTAGCTTAATTTGTGGGTCATTGAACCAAACTTTTTTTTGACAAGAAGCTAATTACAGAGTATTTGATAAGATTTTAGATGGCAATCCCATTAGAAATCCCGATCAGTTAGACTAGTTGGATCGCAAACTGATCATGTCTTCGATTCGATTCAATGACTAATCCAAAAATCAATCGAAATAGTCAAATTAAGTCAAGAACTGATTGAACCAGTAAAAAATAAGAGGTTCAACCGATTTTTTTAAATTAAATTTTACTAAAATAAATAAAAAACTATTCAACATTTGAACCGGTGTTAAATCAATTGAACCAATCGAATTGGAAACCGAAAGGTTTCAGTTCACTTTCCAATATGAATTTAAAAACATTGGTTGGAATTTTCAGAAGAAGATTGTGATAAAGAAGCTGATTTCTTTTGACTAGAACAAACGAGCTTTTTTAGGCGGTCCTACTTTGACCCAATTGTTTGTCACATTAGTCGGCACATTGTAAAGGGCAAACTTGAAACAAAAGAGTTTGCAAATGGATAAGTGGATTTACTCTGACGTAAAAAGCTGTGTTTTAAAACTCGGACCGGACCGGCCGGTTCAACCGGTCGAACCGGGAACCGGCCATGTGTCCGGTCCGAGTTATACTAAAAAACCGGGAAAGTAAAAACCCGGTCAAATCCGGTCAAGAACCGGGTTTGACCGGGAAAAAACCGGATTTTCGGTTCAAACAGTATTTTTTTAAAAAAAAACTCAAATTTTTTTAATATTATATTTTGACCCCTAAATTGTTAAAAATTATTAATATACCTCAAATATTTCATACTTTATCAATGTTTTCTTAAAGTTTGGTGTTATTTTTTAATTAAGTCCATAATTTTAATTCTAAACTTGTTAATACTTATTAAATAATATAAATTGCTACTTGATTGTTCTAATTTCTTTGTATTTTCTTGTTAAATATATTTGAAATATCAAATATATATGAATATACCTTTATTAATATTAACATGTTATTAGGTATTTTACATATAATATTTTAATTTTTAAATAATTTTTATTTATGACGTCATCCGGTTCAACCCCTATCGAATCCGGTTGAACCCATTGACCCCTGACCCCTGAGCTTGACCGAGTCGATACCCGGTCCGGTTCTGAAAACATAGGTAAAAAGCGGGAGTCCCAAAGTTCGACCCACTTTTCGGAACAGGGTAGTAAATATTTCTATCCTTATACAAGTTCCAAACTTGATAATTTCACAAACTTCTCATGCCGTAAGGTGTTGTGTCACAAATTAAAAGGAGGAGCAAATCACGTAAATGCATGCTCATCACGAGAAAGCAAAAAGCTTCTCATGGTAAGCTATTGCATCACAAATTAAAAGGAGAAGTAAATCACGTAAATGCATGCTCATCACGAGTGTCTGTTGAATTTTTCACAAACGATCTCTACCAATCAAAGAGAGGATAACCAAGGCCAAATCGATGCAATCATAAGGTACTTATCACTTTTCCTTCGTTTGTTGCATTAATATGTTGAAGCCTTCTGCAGATTTAGTTGGAATCCAAGTTCAATCGTTTCTCAAATCCTTTCTTTAGTTTTCCTCTAGTGATTCCTCTTGATTATGAAAGAGTTTTTGTCCAATTAGTTGATGAGTTTTCTACTGCTAACGTCATCCTAAATTTAGCACCTTAATATGGGTAGATGAATTATATGAAACAAATAAGATATTAATTACTAATAAGAGAAAACCTAGGAAATAGAATAGGGGCAAACTTTTTCTTGGATGTCCTAGAAATTTTGGTTGGATGTATTGGTTGAGAATATGCTAGTAGTATTAAGAGTTATAACTGCCTTTCAACATTCTAAACGGAGGTTGTTAGCCCCACTTCATGATTAATTCATCACCAAATTAAACACATCCAAGTGTTTCTACTTCTTTAGAAGAAGAAAATATAATATGTTGACAAAAGATAGGGGCCCTACTGCACTTTGACTCTCTTTTGCACAAAATTTTGTTCTACTGTCCTGCTAGAGATGCTGGTCTTCGTATGCATTGACAAAACTCTTGAACTTCGTCCTACGATGAAAAAAAAAATCAGCCAATAATTATTAGCAGCTTCATTTCCTACGGATTTGATATGTCAAAATGAATTATAAGGTGACAAAATGAGTTCCAGTGTTTTATTTGGCGTGGGGAGAAGGGAAGTTGAAGACAGCTTTATGAAAGCTTAGGTCAGTCTTTCATTTGGTAAAAATATATTATATTTACCCTAATGCAAGGATGAAAATTATTTATTAAACACAAAGGGATTATGCATGTATTTTGAAAATCATAAATAGGTTGTGTGGGAAAGACATTAAATCATCAAGGGTTAAAATGTCATGCATATTACGTTTATATATTTAGGCAATTTAAGTTGTTTTAGTGTTTAGACAAGAGCAATTTTGACATTTCAATTAGTTCCATTAGAAAGAATTATTTTCCATCAATTTAACACATTAATCTAAATTATGAGGAGATTACATATGATTTTTGGAACCATAGGATGAGTTATATGAATAAGTGCTAAACCACAAGGCGATAAAGGAAAATTTACCCATGGTTTAAATAAATAAAATTTTTTATTGGAAGAATTCTATTTCGTTTCACAACAACTCGTCAAAGTTACATATTAGAGGCACGGAGCCTTCATCAAACACGTCTTTTTTTTTTTCCTTTTAAAAAGCTCCTTTTTTTTAATATGGAGTTTATGAAGAAGAAATTTCAATATAGAGGGATTTTTGGGCCAAAACCTTTAGTTTACATGTGTAAACTAACAATTTTGTCCCCATGTATAAAATATTACTCACTTGTCTCCAATGCTCTAATCAAAATCTTGAACTTATATGTACATACATATATATATATATATATATTAACAACAACACCGCACATTGAGGTAATATTGCCCATCATTCTTCAACAAGATATTTATTTGACATCCTAAGTCCACAACTTATAAATAAGGGTTATTATCGCTTTATCCTCTAAAACTATATCATTACTATCAATTTATCTCTTAACGTTATCTTTTAGTTACTTCACCTTCATAGGTAATTCAATTCAGCATATTAACAAATTTTGAACAAAATTACCCTTTAATTTTATAGCATTATTACATTGCTATTATCACTTTATCCTTTTAAATTTTAGTGATACAATCACTTTACTCCCTAACATTATTTTCTAGGTGTTTACCCTATTGTTGACCTAACTAGTATGTTCAAAATTTTTTTAATGTATTTACCCTTTTTATATATAATTAAAAATAAAAAATTTGGAATGGTTATTCTTTCTTTTTTTTCACTCTAAGAGCTCCAAAAACATAAAAATAAAAGGATTTTCTCAAATTTTTTTCACACTTATTAATACTAAGAAAAGAAAAAGAGATAGGAGAGAAAAAGACAAAAAATTAAATTTTACAAAGAAAGAAAAATAAGAAAGAATATGATATTATCGTATTACTTTAACGTCATTGGGGTTAGGATAAGAATTGGGTGGTAAACAGAAAAATAAAATAATTTTAAAATAATAAAAATATTGAATTCTTTCTTATTTGTATTTTTTAAAAATAGAATTGAGCTCTCTCTCTCTCCCTGCCTACCTTTTTTTTTTTTCAATGTTAATAAGATTGTCAAGAAAAAAGAGATTAATGTTTTGATTTTTTTCTTGATATTAAAAAAGAGAAGAGCCGTTTAAAATTTTTTATTGTTTTTATTATACAAAGAGGAGGGTACTTTCTTTTATAAATTTTTAATTTGTTAAGTTGGTTTAATGGTGGGATAAATTGCCTAAAAAAATAACTCTAGGGATAAATTGATAATAAGGCTATAGTTTATGGGGTAAATTGATAATAATTTTAAGGACCAAACATGTCTTTTCACTTAAATTAACAAATTTTGTTAAGTTTGACCATTAGTTTTGGAGGTAAAGTGACTAAAAAGTATCATTGAGAGGAAAATTAATAGTGATACTAAATGTTGAGAGAGTAAAGTGATAGTAACCCTATACATAATAACTACACATTTCACCTCTCACACTTGATTAAAACCACTAACAAAGACTAAACTTTACCTTTACTCATTTTCTACTACATACTTAATATACTTGCAACAAACAAACCCATTTAAAAATTATTTGTTAATTTTTTAAGTACAACTAAAATCCATTTAGCCTTGTTTTCTATTTTGATTTGTCCCAAATCATTTATCATGTTCTTAGAAGAGAAATGAAAAAGGACTAATCTCCCCATTCAATTTTCAAAAAGAGCATCAAAATTATGTTTTCAACATTAAATGCTCTAACAAATCAATGCAAAATTTGAAAATTCAAAAACAACTAACAAAATTTAAATTTAAATTAAGGGTTAATCATGAAAAGAATTGTTTAATAGTTGGTCAAGGATTAAATTTCTTAAATTATGTGCAAAGTTGACCGTAACAAATAAAATAGGATGGAAGGAGTATTATATGTTATGTATTATATACATCAGTACTTGTACGATTATATTTACACATTACATTTGCCCCCACTGAATTACATTTGGGAAATTCATCATTTCGATTCTTGAACAATTTCATTAAATCCAATTTCGTTCTTCATGATTTATTTTAACCAATTTAATCCTTGAACAAGTTTTTAACTTCCAATGTAGGATTTATGTGGAGGCGCCACCACATTTTAAACAATTTGCACGGTCAGGTAGCGGGGTATAATCGTTATAAGGGGCTAAACTTTTGCAATTAACAGATGAAACTTGTGTAAATTTGGTTGGATGAGAGGGTGGTTCCCTTGGACACAAGGATAGCAATTAAAAACTTTCCTTGGATGGATTTCTTTCAAAGGTAACATCAATTTCGTCTGTCATTTCTATCAAAGGTGAATTCCGAAAGTTGAAAAGTTTGAGGCCCTAATTTGTGAATTCTGCTCACGATGATCTTTATGACTGATCCCTTTGTCTATAATTCTTTTGTTTGAGTTGAAAATGGCAAAGAGGAACCGAGAACGTACATTAATTTTTGTAAAAATGTATCTGAAATGAGAAAAGGGCCAAAGTCATATAATTTTGAGCCCATGCCTTGAAACAAGCACTATGGAATCCGATGTAATGGACTTCCCACTAAGTTGAAGCATTTAACGTGAAGTTTCGAAACAAGAAGCCAGTAGCGTTTCTCTGATGTCCTATTGGAAGGCTTCAATCAAGTGCTTTCTTTATTTCACGTATCAATCCTAGGTGCCCAAAATTTCCCATCAATGACCAAAAGCCACCTGCACACCGGGATTCGAGGCCGTTCACCGGGATTTGGTTGATTGAAAGATCCTACCGTTATCAGATGTTACCGGGATTTGATTGTTCTAATCTAATCTGCTGCATTGTTAATTGCAAAAATCCGCCATGTGAAATGGGTGGCGCTACCTACTGCACATGTTTTACATTGGAAGTAGAAAACTTGTTCGAAAACTTAGGCCCTGCTTGGATTGTATTTTTCACCGGAAAATGCTATTTTCTGCAGGATGGGCCCCACAAATTTTCCACTGAAAATACCCTACGTTTTTAACAGCTTCAGAAATTACCCACCAAAAAATATCCGACCTGTAGCTGACAAGACATATACCTGTTAATGGCCCTCACTTTATTACTTTCTTGTAAACGGTCAGGAATCTTTGCAGCAATGCTTTTTTGTTGAAATTTTGTTTCAAAACATATCCTTGGAACTGTTTTCCTTCTCCGCCATTGCTAGCATCTCCTCTTTGGAGATTCCAGGGATCATTCACATCTCAAGCTTTGTGTAGCATCTTGCAGGCAGATCGGCAACCGAATTCTTTTTGGGGAAAGTTTGTGTCGGGGGAGGGTTATCGTCGTGCTGCCGTAGATTGCTGCGAAGAGGCTCAAACGTTGCTACTTGTCGGTGGTTAGAGGAGGCCAATATTTTGCGCCGGAAATACACATACCAGGTTCGTCCCCTTTTACTTTCTTTAGATCGAAAAGCATGGAAATTTCTAGCAGAGAAGAAACGCTACTGCTTAACTTGTGCATTCAAGAACTCGTTCTGTTCAAAAGGGGTTGTAAATTGGGGTTAGCCGTATGGATTTAAGGGCTGGCCATGCCGGCCGTGGTTATTTGGCTATGTAATTGACTTTCTGTTTAAGCAATGCAATGATCGATTGGAATTGTATTTACGAGTAATTTGGAGTGCACATTGTACTGAATGCATCTAACCTTAACGCTATTTTCCGGGTTTGTGAAACATAGCTCCCTATCCCGCTTAATCCCCCAAAATTTTTTGAATTGTCAGTCGATTTTTTGGGTGTACTTGTCAATCTGCTGATGGGAAATTGTGCACGTTTTCTCTCTTTACATCACGATAATATTCTCCCTAGATTTTTTGTGGGCATGGACTCCAACATACAAGTACCCCTTACGCGAGTGTGGTTACGGGTAGCAAGTTCGATTGTTTGCCAATATGAATCTCTTCATTTTAAAACACATCCGCAGCTTTGGATGTTTAAAATTTGATGCCATTGTAGCAGAATATTCCTGCATCTGAACACACCCCTGTTGAGGTCAATTTTCTTGTGTGTTATCTATTATAGGTACCAAATTGGCCATTATTAGTATCAGGGAGTTGTCACCAAATTGTCAAATAAGCAACAGTTTCTGATTGGAATTGTATAACTGAACGTAATTTGATTTATTGAAATGGGGGCCTATTGTGTATCCAGCTCGGAGTCTTTTAGAATGTTTTGGCCTTGCTATAGGAACCACACTTTTAATGCACTCGAAACAGGGCAGATTTTTGGTTAATATTATCAATAACGTCTTATGTTCTGAAACCTTTCGTCTAGAGGACTCTTCTTTGCAACATCTTTGTTTTGGTTGCATTCCTTCCAGGCATTGGCATACCCTCTGATCTGTGCTGCATCTATTTCGATCGCGGTCACACCGTTTGATGTCTTCGAGTCCCCATAAATTAAAAGGTGAATTACTTACGTTTGCCTTGTATTCATGGGTGCATACTAAATTGTTCTAGCAGTATATATGTAACTGCTTTGGATTGCATTTACACGAAGTACGCCTTATTTTCCCTAACAATAGGCTTATCGTTTAGGAACCTCCCCTACGCCGTGTTCTAGTACCAGCAACTGTTGTCAATCAGAGAGTGGCTCAAACGACCTTGCGGTGTGCTTGAAGTTACTACCATAATCGTACTTCAGCGCAGGTTATTCAAAGAATACCCTATATGTTGTGTGATTTTTAATGCTTGGAATATTGCCATTAATGGTCGACTGATACTACTTTTTTTGGTGGAATTTGCCTCTTAGATGGCCCGAGGTAAGACTAATGACAGTGGGGTTCTAGTGCCATTGCCAAGTGGGAATACGAAATAGAGTTGCTATTACGTTCAGCTATTGCAGGAACACAAGGAAGTGGGCAATTTGTCTAAAAATAACATAAATGCCTGTGTGTTTGAGGATGTGCGGAATAGGCTGAATTTGAGGTTTAGCCATAAGTCATACGATTATGACCAAGTGAAAAGGAAGTACTACAGTTTCATGAGGGTTGCACGCCTATTCAAGGAAGTTGGGGGCCAAACTGGCGTAGGGTGGAATGAAACATTAAAGTGCTTTGCTGCACCAGATTATGTTTGGAGATACTACGGTCAGGTTAGGCACTTCCTTTTAGTGAATCCAATTAGGTTAGACTCCTGACGTTTGTCCTGTCGTTTGCTGATACTTTTACCATTGAATTCTGCCATTGCGCATTCTGTGTAGGACAAAGACATAAGTCTTATCAAGAATCGGCCCAGCGACCATTACTGGAATTTGATTGAGCTTTTTGAAGATATTGGCGCCCTAGGAACTTACGGCCAGTCTTCTAATGACCCACCTCTAACTGGGGATGAAGCCCGATCAAGACAAATGAACTATGGTCGAAATGGGGGTAACTGTACAATAGGTACGGAGGGGTCTGCTCCAGTACATGAAACGCCAGTACATGACGTAGATGCTGAGAACTGTGAGGCGGTCTCTGATGAGGAGCCACAAGTTCGGGCAGCCAAGAAGGGGAAGCGTAAGAATAGTCGAGGTACCTCTTCTTTACAAGAGGGTTCAAGGTCTTTGTCTGAAAAGAGAAATCGTGATGAAATATATGATCGTGCTTATGAGGAGTTCGGCCTTGCAGCTAAGGCAAAGCGTGAATACTACTCCAGTAAGTCAGGATCATATAATTCTCCAGACCCCAATTCTCAGTACTCCGCCGGCAACTGTGTACAAGAAGTGGAAAAATTGGAAACATTCCTCCTTCCCGGTCAAGCCAATAAGGCATACGCTTTCTTTAAGGAAGATGTATGGAGGCAGATGTTTATAGCAATGTCTGCTGCGCAGAGGATTTCATGGATTAATAGCCTGTAACGTGATCGGTCGTTGATCTAAACAGCCATGTTATTTTCCGTTGGCCCGTTGACCTTGTAATTGAGAGCACTTGGTCAATGTTAACTTAGGTTGTTGAACAATAGAGCTGAATGAATTTTCAGTTATGTAAGGGATTAGTTCTTACTTATGAGTTGTCCGAACTTGTACTTCATTGCTTTCTGTGGCAAAACTGGTGTCACATTTTTAATTTGAACATCATATTGTGAACAGTTGCCTGTTTTTCACGGATTAGTCCCTGTTTTATGAACTTGTTTTCCGTTGGCGCCTTTTTTGTTCACCAAAATATATCTTCTTTTTCTCTCTCGGTTGGATGTCCTTTAATTCTTCAAACTTGCAACTGTCAACTACCATATTTGTATCCTTAACTGGAAACCATATCGTTTCCAGGTAAAAGCCATAATGCAGAATGCCCTTGAACCACATAATGGTTCTTCATCGTCAGATGACGATGATGAACTTGAGTTCTTAGCTTTGTTTGGGGTGAATGCACCTTTGCATCCACGCTACACAGTAACTGATATGGTTGGCGGAAAGCAGCGTTGTCATGACTCTAAACAAACTGGAAAAGACTGGATTGATGAACTTAAAGCAGGGCATCATGATAGAATGCTGCAGAACATGAGGATGGATGTTCCTTCTTTCTTAAAGCTATGTGAAATCTTACAAGCAGGGAATTTCATTAAACAAGATTATCGCAAAAGGGTTCAAGCTGAAGAGGCTATAGGCATGGCTTTACATTGTGTTAGCCATGATGAACGGCACCGAAATCTTGCCGAGAGATTTCAGCACTCAACTGAAACGATCCACAGGAATATTAAGGAGGCATTGCAAGCTATTGTGCGGTTAGCCCCGATTCTGATAAGGCCGAGGAACGAGACTGCTGTGCATCCCAAAATATACAATAGCAACACCTTCTATCCGTGGTTTAAGGTTTGCTCTTCTAATCGTCCCATCATATTTTTACCTGTTCTCATGTTGGTTAATTTCAGATTAAAGCGGCTCGATTGGTAATTGCTAGCGTTTACTACTAACATATACTTAACTCTGCGTTCATGATAGGATTGTGTTGGTGCTATAGATGGCACTCTGATTTCCGCTTCGGCTCCACTGACTAGGCAACGTGCTTTTCGTAGTAGAAAGGGCGAAATTTCACAGAATGTGCTAGCTGCTTGTGACCACGACATGCGTTTCACTTATATTTATGCTGGCGTTGAAGGGAGTGCACATGACGCTAGAGTTTTTCAATATGCTGTCCTGTCCCCTGATTCTTCATTTCCAATGCCGCCTGCAGGTTAAGTTAGCCACCTCAACTTTCTTCAAGTATAAAACTCATGATACCGCTGGCTTTTGTGAATGCTCTGCTATTAATTAACCTTGGGAGCTTTGCTCTATGTCCTCTTCTAGGTAAATACTATCTTGTGGACTCTGCATATAAGAACATGCCTGGTTTTTTGGCACCGCATAAGGGCCACAGATACCAACGAGATCAGTTCGGCGGCGGAGCAGGAGGACCAAGAGGCAAGTATGAGCTATTCAATCATCGACACTCGCAACTGCGCAATGTCATTGAGCGGACCTTCGGAGTGCTAAAGGCGAGATTCCCGATCTTGAAAGGGCCAATGCCAAACTATTTGATGAGTAGACAAGTAGAATTGGTAATTGCCTGTTGTGTATTACATAACTTCATTAGGGATGAGCATCCACATGATGAATTATTTGCAAGGGAGTCCTGCGAAGATGAAGACTTAAATGCGGATCCTGATGCACAACCTCAGCAAATTGACTTATCTGCTGCAGCACAGCGCGATTGGAATACTTTCCGGATGGCCATAACTGATCATATGTACGACCACCGGAATGGAAGACTGTAGTGCCGATTGGAATGCTTTTTTTCCTTGAAGGCTGTGCCTAAAATGTAGTATAGCTTTGTTATATTTGTTGTTACCCACAACAAATAGTGCTAGCTTTATCATGTTGTGGAAAAGCCTATTTTGTCAATTGGCTTTTATTCGAGATCATTCGCATCACAATTTGAATGCTGATTTTTAATTCCAGGCCTCATAGCCTTCATCCCAGTACGTATGAAAAAGTTTTATGTGCTTTGCCTTATTATAGAACCGGACGAGAAAGCGACCACAGATATTAACAAATTGCATATGTAGGACTAGTACATTTTCGTTGGCCCTGTATTACATCAAAAATTCCACAATTGGTTGCCTAACTAACAATGAAAAAGGTTGGCGCCATATTTTCCGATGAAAAATCTAGCAATCCAAACAACATATTTGAACAAGTGCAATCCAAACATGTTTCCATATTTTCCGTCGAAAAACTACAGTGATTTTCCGTTGAAAAATCGCAATCCAAACGCAACCTTAAGGTCCATTGGGAGAACTGTTTTTTCATTGAAAAATTGTATCGTTCTCGTAATCATATTTTTTTATTATTATTTTTCTTCATATATATCAAAGTATCATAGTAATTTTTTTATAAAAAAATTTAAAAAAATACAATCCAAACAAAATTACGTTAAAATAAGTCACAAACGACGGAATTAATTTTAATAAAAATATTTAAGGATCGAAATAGCGAAATTTCCATTGCATTTCTAGCTCCGTCACTCCTTACGTGGTGTCGACTGTAAAAAGACGTGCCGTCGATCACATCTGCTTTAAAGCCCTTCCGTTGAAAAACAAAAAATGACTTCCAGTCAATTTTCCAATCATGTTACAGAAAAAAGTTTCCGCTTGTATGGTTTAGTTACAAACCCTATAGTCCAGACGCCATGGACTCAAAACCCTCTGCCCCAAATCAACATCAATCATGTTCAAGTCTTTCAGTCCACGATTCACAGCAGTCAGATAACGCCAGGCTTTATATTCCAATTCAAACTTCCAGTAAAATCCTTATTGATCTCTAGCAAACAATGCACCACAGGCCGTCTAAATTTGAAGAATGTCCAAAAACAAACATCTCCTCGTTGAGGGCATTGACGAATGACGATCCATAAGTCATCCTACAAATTTGACTATTCAACTTGAGGATTCCTATTAGGAATCGGATTTGACAAGTCAGTTGATGGGTAGTTTTACGTCACATAAGTCTGACAGTCAACAATTTCACATTACACCTGTCAAAATGTAACTCACCTTCATCCAGCTGCAATTACACAGACTGCGTTATCAATTTGAATTCAAGAAAATGACTGGTGTGGTCTCTTACTTTTAAAACTTTTTAACCCATACGGTACCTCAGTATCACGAGCGGACCGATTTGGTCTCTTAAATGTTAAAAATTTGGTCAAGGTGATCCTTATAATGGAAAATGAAGATTTTCTAATGGACTATTTAAAACCTTTCGTGGCATTGGTTTTTAAAGTTATTAGAGATTTTTTTAAAATATAAATGGAAGATTTTGAATATGAAATGTCTTACTTGCATTCTCTCCTTTCGTACCATTCAACCCATTCCTTCTCCTAGCTTTAAAGATTTTAGAAATACTAGTCAATGTACAAAACTGCTAAAACTCATCCAAAACACTTTCCAATGAAGAAAATGGATTTATTTACCTTAAAGAAATTCTCAAACAAAATGTTAACCTAAACTTTAATGTTTATAGTTTTTTGGGATAATTTTAGAAACTTTTCTTGAGGTTTCTGACAATTTCACTCAACTCCCCTCAGGTTTAAAAAATTACACTTATCTCTTTTGACATAGTAAAATACCTATAATGCCCTACACTTGATAGACAATTTTAAATTTAAGGCAATAAATTTACAAAACCCAAAAAAGATCCATTTTTTGTCTCTTATCTATTTTCGTTCCTCTCTTTTCTAATTAATATAACCTCTTTTTATTATTTTTAATTTTGTGAATATTGGCAAATTGAAATTACAAAATCAACAGAGAGCAGATTATGTGTCAAATTAGAAAGAAATAAAGAGACTCGCAGTGATACAAAAATAAACAATGAAATTGATGAATTAGAAGAACTAAAGATGTAGAATTTGTCATATTTTGTTTGTTGTCAAGAAAATCTTTTATAAAATGTCAATAATTACATAAAGATTTCTTTCATTGGATTAGAAATTTTTTATTATGGAGGTAGAATTTATTATCTACTTTTGAGATATTAATATGTTTAAGGCCATAGGAGGGTCATAATGGCAGTTCTAGGTCAAACTACCTTGTATTGAAAAGGTATTTGAGCATTGATATTTAATTTTGGGGTACAACTGGTTGTCATGGGGTTTGTGTGTATTTTTTTCTTTTCTTTTTTTTTTGCGTGGCAAGCATTGATACTCTATATGCAATTTGGAATTTTTTGGATGTTTATTTGGTTTTAGAACTTATGTTTGAACGATTGTTAGGGATTAGACTTGTTGATTTATACAAAGTGTGAAAGAAAATGATTGAGTATACTATATTTTTCTTCTTAGTTTTGTACAAAAGGGCAATTTAGGATTTTTGTGAGAAAATCTATTTTGTTGGACCTACATTGTTACTAAACATTAAAAGTAGGAGAGGTATACGTAATTTTTAAAACCTGAGCGGAGCTCTCTGTACTTGTTAAAAACCTCAAGGGAGGTTTGTGAAATTATCCCTAGTTTTTTAGTTAAAATATCATTAATAACAAAAGATGAAAGAAAAAATGTTTATATTTATATTTAAAACTTATGTTTAGCAAAGTAAAATAAAAAAATTCTTCATCTTAAAGAGTTTGGCTGAGTTTAGAGGTTCTATAAATTATTCAGAATTTTTTGAATGTTCAATGAAACCAATGGCACGAAAAGCCTCAAAGGATCTGTCAACTTTGTGTATAGCTCTCAACTTTCTGTTGAATGGATAAAATCATTTCGTTGTACCATATGCATGGAATGTCATGCCTTCTACAGTATATTTACATACAACCACAAAATTATATATATGACTAAATAGTTTAGCAACTTTTTGGTCATTACATATTTTAGTTTCATATGTATGATATTCGTAATTGAAATAATTAATTTTTTCACGGCCGTTCAATTTATTACAAAGTCCCTATCAGTTTTCACTTTGTATCGATTGGAACCTTTCTTACATTGGAGGAAAAAAGATGTCCTAATATACCTACTTTGGAGTTGGAAAAAATGCATGATGGTAATTAGACATAAATAGCACACCAAGATTATAGAACTAAGATAAATATTGTTGAAAAATGTTTCTTTGTAATCAATAGTAACAAATGGGAGTTAAATGTGTTCCCAGTTATATTTCATCAATTAAGTTACATTATAGTTTCTCCATATAGCCACGCATGTAACATGTAAGATTTGGGTAAAATTTGAAAAGAAGGGACGAATAGTCATTGATGTAAGCGCGAAGCATGGCAATCTCCTAAGTTAATATGATTTTGTACGTTTGTTGTGGAAGAATAATGGTGGTAAATAATAAGAGTTAATTATTAATAGTATATTTGTTCATTTTGAACTTAAAGGAATGGAAGTCATAACACCAAAACAAAGCCCTATATACTCTTACTTTTTTTTTTCTTGTATAAGGCCCACATAATTACTGCTAATTATAAACTCATCGAGACCATCGCAACCTCAATCTAGAAAAATTAACCAAGCTACACATTTATTTTTTTATAAATAGAAGTGCCATTGTGTCTGGTATCTATATGTGTGGTTCAAATCGATTGGTTTTAGTATATTATTTCATTAATTGTAAGTTTTCTAAGTTTTGTACTAGTCTTGTTTTGCATATTGATTAGTTATTTAAATTAGTAGGTACGGAAATAAGGAGTAAATGAGTTTAAACAAACCAAACATCCTAGTGTTCAAACTTATTTGATTATTTTGAAGAGTTTGAAATTTTGTTCAAACTTAACTTATTTACTTCTCGAGTAACTTTGAGTATCGACTAGTTTGGTTCATTTTTCAACTGTATATGGAGGTCCGTTGTTAGTTTACAATATCGAATACGAAAATGTAAAACCTTTATTCATGATGTCTATCAGGGTTCACAGGTATTTAATTTCTTACTTTCTTTTGTCCCAGTTTTCTTTGCATGTTCGAACCCATTCATATATTCATGCCTATTAAGTCATTAAGCAATTCATCATAAAAAAAAAAAAAGTCACTAACCAAGGGGCTGTACTTAGCCTCATTCCAAAAAATTTCCATCCTGTTACCGTTACAATTTCTGAGTCATCCTTAAGAAAGTACGACAAAGCAGTTTAATTTTAGAAGGAAAATTTACTTCAGTCAAATTCGATTGCTAATATGAATCCTCAAAATTTGTTGTACTTCCTTTTTATTCTTTTAGGAGAATTAAGAAAAAGGGATAATTTTAGAAACCTCCCTTGAAGTTTTTGACAATTTCGCTTGACTCCCCTCAAGTTTAAGTAATTACACTTACTTTCCTTGGTATAGTAAAGTACCTATAATGCCCTCCACTTGGTAGACGATTCACAGTTTAAGGCAGTAGAATTACAAAACCCAAAATAAAAATCTTATTTCTCTATCTCGAGTTTATTTTTGGTCCTTTCCTTTCTAGATATTATACTGCTATACTTTCTTTTTATTATCTTCAATTTTATGGATATTAGCAAATTAAAATTGCAAAATTGATAGAGGGAGTAGACTATGTGTTAAACTAGAAGGAAATGAAGAGACTTGCAGTAATAGAGAAAAAAATAATAAAATTGATAATTGAAATAGGAAGAAGGACCAAAGATGTGGAATTTGTCATATTTTGTCTGTAATCAAGAAAATTTTTTGTAAAATGTCAATCATTTGCATGAGGATTTTTTTAGTTGGATTGATAATTGTTGGTTATAATTTTGTTATAGAGATAAAATTTATTCTCTACTTCTTAGATGTTAATTTTTTAAAAAACATAGGACTGTTGTAATGGTGGTTTTTAGATTAGGTCAGCTTGTATTGAAAAGGTGTTGGAGTATTGAAATTTAATTTGGGGTATAAAATTGGTTGTCAATGAGGAGTGTCTTTGTGTGTGTGTGCATTTTTTTTTGCGTGGTAAGCATTAATACTGTATATGCAATTTGGGATCTTTTAGACATTTACTTGCGATTGGAATTGAAATTTATGTTTGGATGGTTGTTAAGGATTAAAATAATCTGTTTGTGCAAAGTGTGGAAGAAAGTCATTAAATATATTATATTTTTCTTTTTTAGTTTTATACAAAAGGGCAATTTAGAATTTTTAAGAGAAAATCTAATTTGTTGGACCTGCATTGCATTGTTACATAAACAGTAAAAGTAGGAGAAGTATATGTAACTTGAGGCAAATTCTTTATAATTATCAAAAGCCTTAGGGAGGTTCTGAGGTTTTTGAAATTATACCTAATAAAAAAACCGATAAGCCTAACGCAGCAATATATTGCATATGCTGAAATTTGGTAGCTGAAGAATACTTTATAGAAGTGAAAACATTGAATCTGTTGATATAATGCCAATGTACACATATTTCTGGTCCTATGATGATGTATCAATGTGTCAGGAATCATAAGTGATGCGACGTAGTTTTGGAGCATTGCGGCGCCATTTTGGAGATTGCCAGGACGAATAAGTAGCGCGGCGTAGTTTTGGGTGTGAGTTCATATTCTTGTTAAAAACGGTGCCGTTGCACTGAAAGTTAGTTAGGAAATCTGTTATATTTGTTTCAGTTAGTTACAAAGTCAGTTAGCACTGATGAAGTGTAAATAATGCTATAAATAGCAAATGGGTGAAAAAAGGCGGTAGTCAGATTCATAACCAGAATTTTCAAATGAAAATATCTTCTCTTTCCTCTCAATTCTCTCTCAACTCATGAGCACCTCTTTCTCTCTTTCTTTCTTCCGCAAATTATCAGGTTGAATCCGGACACAATGCCACGTCATTATGGAGTTCACCAATGTAGACGTCAGCATCCATAAACCATAAGGGCGTCAAGATACTTTCACTCAAACTCTATTATTTAGGGGGAGACATGGATTGGATAGCATCGAGGAGGGAGTGTGAATGAGAAATTTCGGGTTCGAAGTCTCTCAATTATGCTAAAAAAATAAAATAAAAATGCTATTATTTAATAAATTTGGAAAAGTAGTCAATTCTTTATGTTAAATTATGTTAAAGTTATATCCTCTTCATGAATTAGTATTGTTCCCCTTACTACTGCCCAAATTTTGCCTATAACTTTTGGATAATTCATATAAAGGAGTTGGCTACTATTCAATATTCATATAAAGGAGTTGGATAATTCAGTATTGTTCCCCTTCTCCCAGTCTCCGTTTGCCACCAACATCATTCCACCAACACCACCTTGCTCCACCAAAAAAAAAAAAAAAACTAAAAACCATTTAAAATTCCTTCAAAAATTGTGACTCATTTTCTCCAAGAACTTGATAAGTGAGAACTTTGGCAATGCCTTGTATCTCTCACCAATTTGACAATTATAGTCTACCCAAGGTTGATATCACAGTCTCGTGTTCCATCTTTTGAAGAATTGGTGAAGCACAACATCACCGGAGAAGTTCACTATGGAAAATTCTTGTTACCCTTTAATATCTAGGGTTATGTTATCATTTTTTCTTTTTGTTTTTACCCTCCCATATTCCCCACACCCTTTCTATCCCCAACTGCTAGGCATAGAATTCAAATTCTAAACTTGATAATGGGGAGGATTCTAACAATTCTTCACTGGCCCTGGGCTGACTCAGTGGTTTGGGTTATGTTGTCATTTAATAATGGTGTTTGTGAATTTTTTTTTCAATTTTTATTGGTTTTATTAGTAAATTCAACCCATTATCCAAATTATAATCATTTATTGTTGAACTTTGATAGGTTTAAATAATTGAAGATGCGCAAAATTTTTGACAGATAAGGCAGCTTGTTTCAACATTGTTTTCCGCAATGTGTCCATCATACAGTGCAGTTCCATGAATATAAACGTTCACTTTATTGACATGGGGGAAAGGTAGTCCTGCATGGTTTTGAAAGGCTGAAAAGAAGTCTCTAACTTCTCCTACTTATTTTGAAATTCTTTTTTTTATTATTTTTAAAAAAACTGCTTACATATGTGCACTTTAATGAATATAAATGTGCACAAGACATAACCAAATTTGTGTGTAAATTTACCACAAATTACCTACTTCTTAACAAACGCCTGATTTTTGTACATTGGTTTTGTAAAGAGGATACGTTTGTACGATCTTGAATTTGATATTAATGGCATGATAAGCTAGAAAAATCAGCTAGTGATTATTAACTATTATTTCAAAATTAAATTATAAGGTGGTAAAATCTATCACACTGTGCTCGAAATTTATTTGGTTCTCATCTTAAATTGATTCACAATTAAATAATTGAAAAACTTGTAATTACACTAAAAAAACCCTAGGTTGTATGTGAACCAATAGTTTTATAGACAAAATATTCTTTTCTAATCAGGGGCGGAGCTAGAAAAAATTTTCAGTGGGGGCAAAAGTAACTCTAAAATTTTTTACCTATTCTTTTTTTAATTTTTTAAGAAAAAAATATTCACCAACAAGTACAAATGATGCATATATTTCATGAAAAATATCAAAAAATAAACTCAAAATTATTAATGTAGTAATAATTTTATTTCCAAAGCAAACTAAACCATTTACAATTGTTCATGACGAGTTTTCATTTTTTGATAACGATTTACAACCTTTTCATTTTGAACTTCACGAAGTATATTTTTCTTAATATAAGTAACTAAACAATTATTCATCCAAGTGTCTTTCATTTTATTTTGTAACCGATTCTTCACTACATTCATTATTGAAAAAACTCTTTCTACGGTAGCTGTAATAACAGGTAAAATCAAAGATAACTTTAAAAGCATATAAACTAATAGATACACAACTCCAGAGGGCACACTTGAAATTACATCAAATTTTATAGGTATTATAGAAATTTAAGGGAGGCAGTGGGGGCCTATAAACTAATAGATACACAAAATTTCAGGGAGCACAATTGAAATTATATCAAATTTTTATAGGTATCATAGGAATTTAAGGGGGCACTGGGGGCCCCCAGTATAAATCCGCCACTGTTTCTAATCTCAAATTTAGTGTTAATGACATGATAGACTAAAAAAAAAAAATCAGCCAATGCTGATTAGCAGCTTCATTTCGTAAGCACTTGATATTTCAAAACGAATTATAAGGTGTCAAAATTATTGTCTTTTTTTTTTGTGTTGGGGGGGGGGGGAGCGGTTTGTTAAATTTAGCTTTACAAAACTTAAGTCTGTTTTTATTTTGGATAAAATTATATTAGAATTACTTTTCTCTTTTCTGAAAAGATCTTTTGAAATTGTTTAAATTAAAATTAAGATCTTTTGAAATAGTTTAAATTAAAACTAAGTTATTGGACCAATTCTATTCGTTTCAAAACAACCCTTCTAATAAGTCAAAAAAGGCACAGAATCAATTTTTTTTCCATTATCAAACACGCCTTCGTTTATATGGTTACAAGCATGGTGTCAAAAGGCGTGTTATAACACGCCTTTGGGTAGACAGTATTGTAAAAGGCTTGCTGTCAGTGCCAATCCGCTACAAACCACACCACGCCTTCAGCTTAACAGCAAAAAGAAAGGCGGTTCTTTCCCACTCACGTTATAAAACAGCTTCCGCATGCATGCAATAACATCAAACCCTAGTGTCCAACCCATGGAGAACAAACCCTTTGCTCGAAATCATGATTGATCAATCATGTCCGAGTCTTTCAGTCCAAGATTCACAGCAATCAGAAAACTTCAAGCTTTATACTCAGCGTGAACTTATTCATCAAAATTTGGTCAGGCTTCCAGTGAAATCCCTATTGAGATTAAAGTGCATTTCGAAATCATGGCTGTCCTTGATCTCAAGCAAAGAATTTACCAGAGACCATCTAAATTTGAACAATGTCAAAAAATATCTCCTCATTGACGGCTTGGATGGTGAACGTGGCAGGCATCTCAAAGTTGTTCTCTTCATCCTTTGTTGAATGGAGAAGACGGCCTTACTAATGCTCCTTACCTTTATTATCCCTTCAAAGAAATTTACACTGAGGTGAATTTTTCACAAGTTTATTTTTGTAGTGGCTCGATTTTCCTAGCTATTAATTACTCACATTTGTACTTGTGGAACCCATCTATAAGAAAATGCAAAAAAATTGTCTGATTTTGAGTTTAAATTGGCCTAAAGTGGCTTTCCTTGTCATCTCCTAACGTTTGGTTTTGGTTTTGGGTATGATGAATCGAACGATGATTATGAAGTACTTGCAAGCATATATGATTACAGCTAGCGCCGAGAGTCTAAAGTTTATAGCGTCAAGGCTAAATCTTGAAGGAGCGTTGTGGATTTTCATGCCGATTGGCACTTAGGTGATGGGGTATTTGCGAATGGGAAGCTCTATTGGGGGCCGGATCTAGCACATTTTAGACCTACCATATCATTTGATTTAGCAACAGAGACATTTCGAGAGCTGGATCGACCAAATGTTGATTGTTCATTCATAAATCTGGGAACTCTTGAGGGGAAGCTTTGCTTGATTTATAACATATATCGTAGTGATTCGAAAGAAGTATGGTTTATGAAGAAAAATGGTGAGAGCAGAGCATATTTTGCATGGACCTTTGACAGCACTAGTATGCATATTTCCAAAGGGTGAATTTTTAGTGTATACTTTGCGTCTACAATCCTAAAGATCGTTCTATCAAGCATGTCAAGCACGCTTTCGGCTTTAGAACTCTAGGTGCTAGTTATTTTAGTGAAAGCTGGGGTTTCCTAGCCTTGAATGATGCACAAGAAAGCTACGAGAATCAGAAAAGCCAAAGATACCAGGGAGGGATATTTGGTTGTTCTGATGACTGATTGTTTGACAGTCTCCTTATTTCTTTTTGAGTTACAAAGGAGAGCTAAGCAGCTCAATGCATAGATACTAAACCGGGGGTAGTAACCCCCATGATATCCAAATTCATCCATCTCCTAACTATGTCTGGTGGACTCCTTAAGCAATATACATCCCTGGCTCCTTGTTGAGGCTGTCTTTAGCTAAGCAATTCGCACTGTCGTTCCCTTCTCACCAAATATGCGATATCCTTACCTCCCATTTCTTGTGTCTCCACTATTCAATTCGTTTTAACAGATTAGAGTGAGGGCTAAATTCAGGTGGTTTGTCCAGAAGTGTAATTGGAGCTTTTGAATCTGTTTCTATAATCACTGTTTTATGTCCTGCTTCCCAGGCCAACTTTAGTCCATGGATGATTCCTCATAACTTTGCTGCTATATTCGATGCTGATCCCAAATTCACTTCAAATCCTCCTTTCCATATACCAAACTCATCTCTCATAATTCCTCCTGCTCCAGCCACCCTAGGATTGCCTCTTAACGCCCCATCTACATTTAATTTGGTCCAGCCCTTTGGAGGTTTCTTCTAGTGATTGAAGCGCCAATCTTTCCTATCTGTATCTATTCCTTTTAGTATTGCTATCTGTGCTTGTCTTGCCCGAACCACAATCTGTTTAGCTTAGATCTTCAACCTTGATTCCTCTCCGGTTATGTTGAACTCATTCCTCGCTCTCCAAACTGAGTACACCATCTCTTGGAAAATGAATTGCCAGCATATATCACCATGGACTCCCACCTTAACCATTCTCAAATTCCAGTCCAACCATTCCTTATTATTAGTGTTCATAAACTCTTCCCATCTACTTGGGTGAACTAGATTTTTCCAAATCCTCTGTACTCTAGAACAATCCCTTAGAGCATGCAATATCGATTCTCTCGCTTGCTTGCAAATAGGGCATTTTCCATCGATGTGAAGGTGCCTTCTGAATTTCTTGGCATTAGTGATCAACCTTCCATGCGAATTAACCATAACAAAAATTGCCATCTACCAGGTCCTTTCTAATGCCAAATTTTATCCCAACCTCGATCTATACTGTCACTTCCAAAAGAATCTGAGCATTCTGCCTCATATGCTGACCGAGTTGAGAACCTCCCATTTGCCTCATATCCCCAGCACACTACATCACAATTCTGCTCTCCGGATTTACACACAAAGCTCTGATTTCTAACAAGCGCTTCTGCAGTAAGTATTCTGAAAATTCATTCCAATTCCAGCCCCTTGTGTTATCCCAATACTGACTTACTATCCTGTCTGTCGCTTCCTCTGGCAACTCTTTCAGCACATCATCCTTTATAGATGAATTCCCCACCCAGTAATCTTCCCATAAGCGAATACGCTCGCCATTTCCCAACCTCCATTTCAAACCTTTACTTACCACTTCATTCCCAACCCTCAAGCTTCTCCAAACTGGTGAAGCGCCTGTTTTGGAAGGTGTTTTAAACCTTTGGAATTCCTCTTCACTACTATATTTACTTCTAAGGACCTCTGTCCATAATGCTCCCTTTGTTTGTGGTATCTCCAGTTGAATTTTGCAATTAAAGCTTTGTTCGCTTCCTTTAATCTCGGTATTCCTAAACCCCCCTTGCCTCTAGCTTGGGTTACAATTCTATAGCCTATGTGGTGCATACCACTGCTGTCCTTCGTTCCATTCCATAGGAAGTTCCTCATGCATTTCTCCAACTCATCCAATACGTAAGTAGGAATTGCCACTGTCTGCATCATGTAAGTTGGGAGTGCTGATAACAATGTCTCAATCAAAGTCACTTTCACTGCATGCATACGATAAACACTTCTTCTTCCAGCCTACAAGTTTCCCTTGAACTTTAATAAACCCGAAAACATGTCTTTGGACACCCTATTATGAAGTATTGGCATTCCCAAATATTGCCCCAGGTCATGTGTTATCCTCATCCCTGTTTGTGTGCTAATTTTCTTTACTATCCTTCTGGATATGTTCTTAGAACAAAACAAATTGAATTTAGCCACATTAATTTTCTGCCCAGACATATTACAAAACTTTTGCATTACGTTAGCTATAACTTTAGCTTGTTCAACACTAGCTTCTGAAATAAGATGAGGTCGTCTGCAAACATCAGATGAGAGAGTTTTGGACCTGTTCTGCAAATTGGTTACTTGCAAATTGGAAATTGGACATTTACTTTGAATTTCTTATTGTTTTCATTGATTACTTTCATTTTGTACCTTTAATATTATTGGATGTGAATAAGAAACCTGATATTCTGAGTAACAATGCATGATTGGTTCTTCAATTAACATTCATTTGGAGCTGTATAAACAGAAAAAGAAATCTGCAGGGAGGATAAGCAGATTGTAGTTTTTCATGATTATGCTCAAGTGATTAGCTTAATTTCTTCAGCATGCTCATGTTTTCAGGAGCTGCCAAGCATGTTTAGTAAATAATCATGCAGAAACAAAACATCTTAAACAAAGCACAAGTTGCCATCCTACTACTACATGCAAAAACAAAACATCATAGCCCAAGAAACAGGAGTACATCCTGGCTTCAAACATTAGAAGGAAAAGAAGAAACCACAAACAAAGATAAGCCAACAAGCCAAACGCAGCCTAAAGTTTGGAACCTGAAGAATACTCTACAGAAGTCAATAAATTGAATCTGTTGATAAAAGGCATTTTTTGGTCTTGATAACTCAACCACTTTTTTTCAGACATTTTATGACGTTGAATTATTTTTTACTTTTTGTATTGATACAAGAAAGAAGTGTGTATTTACAGTACTGGTATGTGCTTGTACCATCCTTAAATACAGTACTGGTATGTGCATCCATTTTTTTTTTAATAACCCAATCACGAATACAATAGCATCAAATAGGTCAATAAGCTTAATCTGAATTCTCAAAAGGAAAAAATGGACATCAAGCTCAACAAAAGTTACAAAAGCAGTGGTGTTCATAACTCAAGCACTAATAAAATGCTTACAATTGAGCCAAAAAATTCAAGGCCATTGTATGAAAATCTAAACTTGTGAACCACCTACCTGGGAAAAAGTAAAAAAAAGCATATCATCCACATATTATTGGTAGCTCACTCTCTCACCACTCACTACCTCACCGATGCAATGCATTGAATTCGTCCCTCTCCAACCCTTAGTATTCTGATTGCAGCCTCCTTGTCAACAACTAAAACCATTCTGATCCCCATATTAAAGGCTAGACTTGTACTTGAATTTCGTTGCAGGTAAGCTAGGTCAATCAGCTGATTGATCTTTAAGAAAGAATCCAACCTGAGACATAATCTATCTTTTCTCATGTCATAGGCCAATCCATTTTCAGTCATCCCAGCCCAGAGCAAGCCCTATTTGAGGAGAAATCCAATCATATTCTGCTAAGCTAATAAGTAGACAGAATACTCACTTGATTTGGAGAGGATCACAGGCTATGCATCCTTATCTAGAACAATAAATTATAAGAAATGTAAAAGGGCTATTTGGGAATTATCCCTACCTTCAAAATAGAAAAAGAGGCCAGACACGCGTGCAAAGCAATGGTTGGCGCTGATTTTTTCCTAGCAAGAAACAAGAACCATTTTCAGGAAGGAGAGAAAAAGGGACTGTACTCCAGCAGCAATATTTTCCGTTTCCAAATTGGATGTCTCAGCTACTTCTAAGAACTTAATTACTTGGTCATTTAACCTTACCTCTCTGGCAAATCACTACAAAGATAACATTTCTCAACACACTAAGGATTCAATGATGGAATCAAAATATAGACCATCAACCAATGAGATTTTTTTTTATCATTCAGCCATAAAGGCACCATTACTCACCATGCTTAACATACACATTAGAACACACTGTGACATAGAAGCAAAGAATCAATTAATCAGGATACACTTGCAAAGAAAAACAACTCCTTTAGTATCCCTAACAGCATTCCGTACTTTTTCCACATTCTGGGAAGATAGTTTGTGAAAAGACAGCGAAATCTGGTCTACATCTCACTCAGTTTACGAGGCTAAATTACTAATCATCAAACTAAACTAATGACCAAATATTTCCACAAATGCAAAAGACCAGACTATTGTGTATGATTCCAATCCTATCTTTTTCTTATAACCAGTCAACTAAAAATTCATCAACCATATAAAGTATTGAAGTAGACTAAATTAAGCAGAAAAAGACAGCAATTATAGCTAAATATTGTCAATATCCATAATATGACAAATGGAAGCTCTCCAATGGCAACCTTTCCTTAATTCAAAGAGAAAATGGAAAATGGAGCAGTCTGGTATGATGTCCATGCAAGAGTCAAAATAACCATATGACTCACACCCTAATGATATCCACAATCTGTTTACAATATATTAGATATTATTTTTGCTGACTTGTATGTGCCTAAATAGCAGTTGAATTAAAAACTAAAGAACAAGAACAAAAAGAATTTTCAATGGAACCATACCTAAAGGATATTACTCTCCAAATCGTCCAATTCCAGGTGTCATCTTGGCCATTCTTCTAACAAGCTCAGATCCAGCTTCAATGTGAACACCAGCATCCTTATATGTAAGCCCGTCAGTATTATCCTTGGCTTTTTCATCACGACTACTGCTTAACATTGACAGGACAATGGTAGTTCCTCTACTTCTACAATCAAATTTTGTGCACACCCCAGGTGACACTAAAAATTTCTGCGAGAGGCGACTAGACTTCAGCATTGACACATTTGAGTCCTTAATACACAACTCCCAATGAGGAATTACTATAGTTGTAATGTACTGCAATAGTTCTTTAGTTGGTCCATAGGAGATAGACACGGAAAGCCTAAGAAAATGGGTTTTAAGTCAACTGCAAGAAGGTTTATTTACAAGTAACGTAGCATTCACAGCACCCAAAAGCCTAAAAAAGGAAAGAAAAAAAATCAGGACAAAGTGCTTTATCAAAATTTTTTCCTTGAGATGTGAATGTGAAGCTTTTGTATGGAATTTGCAGGCATTATCATAGCTTCATTTTTGTCGAGTGCAAAATGCACATTTACTCATAAAAACCAACTTCTACCATTAAACCCAAACAACTAAACAGTATTGTCTTGGTTGTTACGGGGAGTTAAAAAGATGTTGAGTTTAACTTTGGAGGAGAGAACCCAAATTAACAATGCCCAAAAACTGGCATATATACACTTAAACATCGTCTGCTTTGGATGGTTTCTTTTCATCAAATTTTACTTTATCACTTTCTTTGGTTGAAATGTACATATGGGATGAAATGGTACTTAGATAATTGGACAATGAGTTCAAGTTAAATTCATGTTCAGGTTTTGATATGTCTAATGATTTTATCACTCCATTATTACATTTCGATTGATCTACATAACTAAAATGCCCACGTAAAAATTAATTTCAAGCTTCATTCCCTCAGATATTAGAAAGAAAATGATGCAGTAAGTAGATTAAAGTTTTTACTTAGCTGAACAACAAATAACAATCCATCTGAAATCGAGTTCATCATTCAGGTCTTTCATCAAATGCGTGATATCCATGCAAAATACAAGCTTTTACTGCCAAATTGTGCACATCCAAACGCATTCAAGATTCCAAACACATATATCCCAGTTCTAATTTACCATAAGGACTTAAAAATTATACAAAACACAAAGCCAAATGATGAAAACGAAAACTTACAGAAGTTTCAAGAAAGTTGATTTACTGGTGAAGTCAGTCACCGAGGAGCAACAGACACCGAAAGAGTTGCGGGACTGAAGGAATTAATCCTTTCTAGCTCAAAGGAACTTATTACCTATATAGTATGAGAGAGAATGCCCCAGCCACATCAGCATGCTCGTCTGCCCATGTGGCAAATGGAAATTGGCTGTTGGTGAGGTGAACTTCGCCATCCTCCCTGTTACTTTTTTTTATTTTGGTTGACGAGAATAACATTCTTATAATCTAATCTAGTAGGTATATAGATTCGAGTTGTTTTGGCACTTCTTTTTTATATATTTTTTAATGGGTTTGAACTCCTGATGTATAAGTCAAAAAGGGATTTAATCTCATTTTGGTGACCACCGAATTAAAACTCGGCGATTGTCCTCCCTATTACGTCATTTGAGCATTTTTTTTGCCTTTTGGTAAACTAAAAGGCGTTGTATGTTGATGAACTATCAATCTTTTTTTTTTTTTTTGCATTTTTGGTTCCCCGCCCCCACCCCCTCTCTTTCTTTCAAAATGCATTATTCCTATTATTGTTGTCCTCTAGACAATTACGTCTTCAAGAGAGGTCTCCCCTCAATTTTTAGTGTTTGATCGTACTTGTAAGAGGTTGTAATCTCAATCTCAATTGGAGGGTCCAAATTTTTTTCTTCTGAGGAGTTGTTTAGGATTTGATGGACGATGGGTTCGATATGAAATAGGGGCCGATAATCTTCCTCCCCTATCTCTGTCGGTTTCTCCCATTTCTCCCTCCTATTCTTCATCTCTCTTCCTCGCTCCCTTCCTTGAGTAATTATGGTTGATTTCTTCTGTTTTTCTGACATTTTTTTAATATTTTTTTTGGCTAAAAGCAACAAACCTTTCTTTCCCTCCTTTGTGTCCCTTCCTTAAAGAATGAGGAAGGGGAAGCTCAATATTTCATCTCTACTATTTGAAGTGAATTTCTAGCATACAAATATGGTATTCTTCTTTCACTTTTTTCCATGATTAATGTCTCCGTTTCATTTCAGGTTTATTAGTGACTTTTTGTCCTTGGATCTCTCTAACTAGAGGACAAACTTTTAAAGCGATCTGAGATGATGAATAATTGATTATCAGCTAGTTTTTAGATATTTATTTTGTACCTATTTTCTGTTTTATTGTTCCATTTTTCTTTTTAATTTTTGCCTTTCTCGGATTTCTTCTTCAACAGGGAGGAAAAATGGCCGCCACAAAAGACAATTGATGAGGGAAAACATAAGTTTTATTTTATCATTTTGATTTAATTTTTTCAAAATTGCTCTCTTCTTACCTCAAATGATGCTATGTTCTTTTTAGTTCCTCATTCGAGTCATCTTTTTAATCATTTCTTGAGCATCTTTCATGAAGATATTTTGTTTGATCTCCAGCTCAAAAAAAGCAATCCATATGGTAACTACAAGACAACGAGTAAAATGAAACTAGTGAACTAAAGATAGACGCAAATAAAACTAAAATAATGAAATTAAGCATTGTCCCGACAACAGCATCGAAAACTTGATCGACTATTTTTGCGAGTGTATAGAGTCAATCATAGTAATAAATCACTTGAAATATTCTAGGGATCGAACCCACAAGGAGGAACTAATTTTACCTACTTTAATTATTATGTAAAGAAAGCAATAAATTCAAATTCAAGAGTTTTAATCACTAAATAAGAAATAAAATAAATAATCAAGTCAAATAAAAGAAAATTAAGAAAACAATGGGTCAGAAACTAGGGTTTCAAATTTTGATCCAATGTTTGAGTTAATTATCCAGTTATTTTCTTAACATGTCAAAAACATATCATACACAATTATTTTAGATATCTTTCGATATATTTAAATTATATCCAATTAAGTCTCATCTCTCCTCTCTCTCTCTCTCAAGTATTCAATTGAATAATTTATGTGATTTAATTATGTCATGTAAATCCTGAACTACACTCATGTCTAGGTTAAATATGTTTATCTATTAGTGTATGGTTGTATATCCTTTCTCATTTCAATATGAGCCCAAAAAGCATGTCTATGATGGCCAAACACAAACATATAATTAAAACAAAATAGATAAATAAAGGCAAAAGTCAAGAATTTAACTAGGACAAATAATCAAAACTGCTTCGCAAAACTCAAACCCAAGAAACAAATTAGTTCAACGTGGACGTCGATAAAACCATTGATAAATCTAAGAATTCAAACAACAAATACAAACTGAAGAATAGAATAAGGAAAACTTCTCAATCTTTGATATCCTAGCCTTCATATTGACCGCTCCTTAATTCTTGCTTATGTCCAAGTATAGTCGGAATAAACTTTCTCGATAATTTCTCCCATTTTTTAGCTAGTAATACTTCACATGCTTTTGCACGTGAATATAAAACTCAAATAAAACATTTTTTAGGCATTAAAATTTGTTATGAAGTTTCGATTAATCTACCTCATAATACAATTTATGTATGTTTGTCAATTTCTTTAACCCATTTTATCTACAAACATTATTCAAATTTGACTGAACCTTTCTTTTGAGCTTTTTTGATTATTTTTGGATTGAACTTTAATAGCAATTGTTAATACTATCATGTTTTACCAAAAGCATTGTGATTACCCTTAAATGATAAATTGCACTTTTTTGTATAGTATAAAATAATGTTGTTAAGAAGGAACACACACACACACACATCAAGTGTGGGAGCAGCAAATCTATTTAAGTGATACTACAATGTTAAAAGGGCACTAGAGTAATACATGAATTGGCTTATTAGATCGTTGTCATTCCAATTGTTGTATTATGCATCTACAACACTTTTCTCTCCCTTATGCCTTCGCAAGTTTCCCCTCATGCCTTTGCAAGCTCATTTATCAGGTAGGTTCCAAATATGCCTTTTTGTAGTTGAAAATAAAATCTATGATAGACTTTCTAGTAAAATTATCAAATTTAATAGCTGAAAAACTAAGATTTGATTTAAATCGTTAAACACTTCTTGAATAGTATTTACAATATCAATACATATGATTATTGATTATTTAATTTTAGAATTACAATCAGTTGATTATTTAAGAATAGAGTACATGAATAATATTTCTTTTTGTCTTCAGACTCAGGTTTTCTACAATTTTCATTTTATATAAAATCTAATTCTTTGTATGGCAAACCATTATGATTTATCATGCTATATGCGTTGAATTAGTTAGGTTTTTGGTGAAGCTATTTAAGGTGAAGTGAGCTACACTATTTTTTAATTTTTTTGCACCATTTTTTGAATTGTATGCATATATACTTTTTGTATATAAACTCTTTGTAATTATTTAATTCATGAGGGTATTTATAATCAATTATTTTTGTGTGAATTCAATTGAAATTTCATTGGCAAAGGTAGTTGAGTTTTCTCTTTTTCGTTTATCTTCTTGGCTTTATAAATTTGTTTAGAGAAAATGCAACATAAAGCACAAACAACAACTACCCTCCTAATTTGATAAATGGCATGTTAAATATGGGTACATCTGAATTGATCTATGGATGCTTTTTCCCTTTTTGTCTTAGCGGAAAAACTCTAGTTGTGATATCAAAATCAGTCAGTTGAATACAGGTGAAGTACAAGAAAAATTCTGTTATTTGCTTGGATTGGGTTGACATGTACTTTCATGTCAATTAAAATTAAATTGTTTGCATGTTTGTTAGTTGTATGACATTTAAGTGCTCTCTTTTATGTCTTGCTGGTTGTTCAACTTTTCATTTTTTATAATGAATTTTAATTGGATAAAGTGAGATGCAGTGTTCCTTAAATTTGGACTGTTTACATTTTATCTTCGTGTTTTTGTTGTTAAGAAAGAATATAAATGATTCAATTCATAATGCTCAATCATTTTAGATTGGTTGTTTTGTTGTCAATTAAAATATTCATTTGATTAAAATAGTTGGGTTTTCTATTTGGCTTTTTTATTATTGGTAAAAGTAATAATTGTGCAATTTGCCCATGGTATTTGTATGAAGATGTACAAATGAATAAGAGTTCTTTTCTTTCTTATTTGTTTCTCCTTTTTCCAGAAGTGAATCTAATTATATATATATATATTTACATCTCAACTTATGGCTAATAAGAATTTTTTCATGCTTTGATTAAGAAATTTTGGTATGTATAATAATTAAAGATGGAGTCCAAGGGTAGCTAAAAAGTTTTTCAATGGGCAATTTTTAATTGTAATTACCAACATTATTCAGATGTAATCAATTTGAGTGTTTCAATTCTTTTAATTAGTGCCACATTGAAATAGAATAGTTCTTAATAAAAGACATGAGGGTAATATAGGCATAAAAAATTTGAGACAAAAATGGTCACATTCCCTTATGCTAAGACTTATTTTACTTTTTATATAGTAATGATAATGATAATGATTACATGGTCCCTTTAGGGAATCATTCCCCTCAATTTCTATCTCTTATTGATAGTAGTAGTTCAAATTTTTAAATGAATTAAATTTAATACAATCTAAGGGTCCAAAACAATTATTTTACCTATCCAACACAATGAATTTAACTTGAAAGTATGATAACTCAAAAATACCTGTGTAATCTTCCTAACAAAATAATTACAACAGAAATAATTACATATAAGGTTTTTTGAATGGGTGACAATTGGGCATTCTACACCCAACATTATCTCTTGTACTCAAACACAATTGAATTTAGTCTTTTAAAAAATGAACATCTTAAAATTGTCTTAGCGAGTGCCCAATTTGCATTCATTGGACATTAATTTTCAACTAGTTTAAATATTGCATAGAATTTTCCTAAATTAACAATGTATATAAGTAGAATTATATGCATGCAACATGTTCAAATTTCAAAGTTCAAATTATAACTTTGCACGCATATCCTACATCCGAGTTACTAATTTATATGTTGTTAGTGTATGAAAGAATAATCCTAAAATATTTTCTTAGCCTTTTAATTCTAGATCTGGTCGCATTATCAGATTTGCCCGTGGGAAAGAGAGAGAGAGAGAGAGAGGGAAGGGGTGAAATGAAGGGAAAGAGGGGAGAGGGGGAAGGAGGATGGGGGAGCTAGGGAGGGAGGAGAAGGGGAAAGAGGGAGTAGGAGAGGGAGGGAGAGGGAAAAAAATGAGGGACGGAGGAGAGTGAGGTGTTGGCGCCTAAGGTGGGGGCAGCGGCAGTGGAAGTGCAAATGGTTAGGGATGATAATGGTAGAAGAAGGAAATTAGTATGTGTTTTTAGGTATTTTAAGGTGTGTAATTTTATAAAACTTTCTGTGTTTTTAATGAACTCCTACAAACAAATTGTTACAAAACTTGTTTACTAAAAACAAGTTAAAAAAACAGGGGTGCCAACCACCACCCATAGATTGCCTGGAGGAACCATACTCATAGGTGGAAGTATAACCAGATTTAACAGCTGCAAATGTTGCTTCATTTTCTTCTAGAGGACCAAACTTAATCATTCCACATATTTTTGAAGGTATCTCATACTAAAATCTGTAGCCAAGAAGATTTTGTGCAATTACGTTTGATTAATATTTTCCGGCTTTGTTGCCACTGTCAAAGAGCTAACAATGCAGGTGGTGGTGGTGGGAGGTGAAGCTGCTCTGATGTATGGTGCAATCAGGGCTAAAACTATGGCACCAATTAATCTTCAACTTGTACCTGTCGTCGGAAAAGAAAAGCATTATTGGTTATTTCCATCATAGCTACAGCTTAGGGAGACCATTATGCTATAGATTCACGCCCTACTCAGAAGCACTCTGGAGGAGGGTGTCTTACAAACCAGATGTGGAAAAGCACATAATACCGATCATATGAAGTACAGTATTATAACATATGGAGTGGGAAGTACATTCCCCAAAAGTTTTAGTGGACGACAACGTTACAATGAGCAAAAACTCTTTCTAACATACCTGCCCAAAAAATACATTCCGATCTCCAAAGGGACATTTTTTGACATGTTGATGGCTTCGTGCCATGCAACTGACTATGACTCAAATACGAAGAATAAATCAAACATGTTTGATCACTTCAGGATAGAGATTTCCAATTCGGGAAGACCAAAACTACGCAACTCCCAAACAACATTCTCTACCCAAAATCGTGTCATATGTTAGATTAGTTATTCCTCTTATATGTACACAAACATGTCTTGCCTCACATGATGCTATCTAATTAAATACCAATAGCACAAATCAGGTCAAAACACGGAGGGCAGCGGCACAGACTCATCAACTCGTCAAATGTCCCGATCATATAGTATAATCTAAGCCAGATCGTTCTTCTTCTCCTCTTCAGCTTTCAATTTCTTTCTTTCCTTCCTCCAACTCTCTGGCTGTGGACCTCCACTTGAAAAAGGTGCCAAACATTTCCTCCATCTCCTCAAGGCCTCTGCCCCGCGTCTCTGGCAGCAGTGTAAAAGAAGAAAATGAAGGCCACGAATGCAATTCCACTGAACAAAAAGAATGCCCCGCCTATGGTGATGGCCTTGTACAATGAAATGAAGGTCATTAGAATGACCCCACTGATCAACCTGTTCATCGCCGCCGCCAAGCCGCTTCCCAGAGCCCTTAACCTCAGGGGGAAAATCTCCGAGCTATAGACCCAAGCAATCGGACCCATCCCCATCGAGAAAGTTGCTACGCTCGACAGGACGCAGAAAAAGCAAACAGCTATGGCCCCTGTTAGCTTCTCGGTCGGATGCTGATCGACCACGCGTCAATCCAATGGCCAGTCCCAGCAGGGAGCATACCAGACCACCAGTGCTTGTCAAAAGCAATATCCGCCTTCCGAACTTGTCTATATTGAAGGTAGACACCAATATGAAGATGGTCTTGGTGACCCCAACAGATATGGTGGCCAGTAGCTTACCGTTGTCGCTAGTTATACCAGCCTTCTCCAAAATTGTGGGGCTGTACATAACCACCGAGTCAATGCCGCAAGCTTGCTGGAAGAAGCATAAACGATGCCTGCAATCGTGATGTGCAGAACCGCCCGTGTGGGATGGATGAACATTTCCCTCCATGCACCTCTACCGCCGGCTTGGTGGCTGGGAACTCTACCACCCTCGTCGTGGTTGTTCCTGTCGGCTAACCTCTCCCGGGCTTCTTGTAAAGTTTCCGAGGTTTTCTCCAAAATTCTACTAGCTTCCCCTACTCTGCCATGCATTATCAGCCAACGTGGCGATTCCGGCATGATCAAGCCCCCCACGAACAACATTACTGATGGAATTGCGCCAACTCCCATCATGAATCTCCATCCCAAGCTCGTGGCAAGCTTGGCAAAAAATAGTTGGACACGTATCCTAGCAACACGCCGAAGTTGATGAACACTTCCGTGAAAGAAGTGATGAATCCCCGAATTGATCTTGGAGAGATCTCGGCAGAATATACTGGGGCTATCATCATTGCGTACCCGACTCCGAGTCCGGCAACAAACCGGCCAAACATAAGGAAGGCATAGTTGGTGGCCAAATGCCATTAAAATGGCCCCGGCAAAGAAGATTACTCCTGCCATAGCTATGGTGTATCGTCGGCCTATCCAGTCGCACGTCCTACCGGCAATGGCTGAACCCAGAAGAGAGTAGACGTTGATGGTTCCCACCAAGATTTCTTTTTGTACATCGTCGATTTTAAGATCCCTCTGTATGTAGATCATTGCTCCACTCATCACTCCCGTATCATAACCAAAGTAGGATTGGACGACATGCAAGCTAAAAGAGCACAAGCTAACGCATACTTGTTTCTTTTTGACTTTGGAGGAGGACCAGACTCTGGATTAGATAACCCAACTCCCCTAGTAATAACTTGATTTTGCGGTTCTGCCATGAGGAATCGAGAAGGCGGAGCAGCAGCAGCAGGAGGAGGAGCAGGAGGAGGAGGATGCAGAGAATTTTTGTGCTAGTGTTGTGACGATTACGTGAAATGATTGATATAATTTCTAGCGGGGAAGCTGAAAACGATTATTTAAAGAACACTAGGATTGGAGTGGCCGAATGAGCTTGAGCTATTTCAATTGCTCGACTGCCACATGGGGGGCTTTATTTGAATAAGATACCACAAATTGTTCGCAGATCAATCGATCATGTATACAACGGAGACTACCTTATTTCTGCCTCACGTTTGTCTGCAACAACGCAAAATTTCTTGTCAAGCCTATTTACATGACATTACGAGCTAACAATTAAGATAATATAATCATTCCATATTCTTTAATTCCTATGGTTATATTTTAAATACAATTGATATCATTAATAATTCCTCAATAAAGCCCATTTCCATTACTAATTAGGATATTTCCTAGGGTAAGATTTAAAATACATTTGATATCATTAATATTTGATCACCAACCAATACAATTATGTCTTTTGGTCTAATATAGTTTCCCATAAAAATGATTGTAGTAATAATATTTGGTTGTTCTGATGAGTAATTGTTTGACTGTCTCCTTATTTGGTTACTTCCAAATTGGAACTTGGACATTTACTTGGAATTTCTTATTGTTTTCATTGATTTCTTTTCATTCTGCACCTTTATATTATTGGAGGTGAATACGAAGCCTGATATTCTGAGTAACAATGCATGTTTGGTTCTTCAGTTAACATTTCTCTGGAGCTATATCAACAGAAAAAGAATTCTGCAGGGAGGATGAGCGATTTCAGTTTTTCATAATTATGCTCAAGTGGTTTAGCTTAATTTCTTCAGCATGCTCATGTTTTCAGGAGGCGGCAAGCATGTTTGGTAAATAATCATGTAGAAACAAAACGTCTTAAAAAATGCACAAGTTGCCATCCCACCATTACGCCATAAACAAAACATCATAGCCAAAGAAACAGAAGTATATCCCGGCTTCAAAAACATTAGAAGGAAAAGAAGAAACCGCAAACAAACATAAATGGACAAGCCAATTGCAGCAATACTGCATATCCTGAGGTTTGGTGCCTGAAGAATTCTCCATAGAAGTGAATAAATTGAATCTGTTGATAAAAGACATTTTCTTTGGTCCTGAGAACTCAGCCACATATTTTCAGTTATCTTATCAGATTGAGTTATTCTTTAGTTTTCATATTGATACAAGAAAAAAGTGTGTATATACAGTACTGGTATGTGCATGTACCATTGATACGAACATGAAGATCCGGATCCCCTTCAAGTCCAAGGAGATTTCATTTACCAAGTCTTCGGGGCTGGTCATGCTCAACAAACTTCAATCGTGTCAAATTCTAATAATGGTTGATGATGCATTCGGGTTCAAAAGCTTGGTGATCCGAAGCTTATTGGAGGCTTAATGAGTTTAGTTTCTTTAGCATCGTTTGTTTTAAGGGTAAAAAATAAAAAAGTCCCATGTGGTAAACCTAATACACAGAAAAACCCTTGTATTTTAAAATATACAACACGACACCCTTGTACTTTGAACTAAATTGTAAAGGTGACGGAATCCGTTAAACTTAAGGAAATGGACGAAATGACCAAAGTGCTCTGATATAATTAAGCAAAAGACAGCTCAAAAAAATCATTTGTTTTATTCTCTAGATAGAGAGAATTGAGGGTTAAGGGGTAGAAACAGATATATTTGTTAAAAATTAGGTATAAATTTTTTTTTTAGATTCCATTAAGTCATTTCCGTTAAGTTTAACGGATTCCGTCACCTTTACAATTTAGTTCAAAGTACGGGATGTCGTGTTGTATATTTTGAAACCACGGGAGGCTTTTCCGTTATTAGGTTTACCACAGAAGGACTTTTTTATATTTTATCCTTGTTTTAATTTTTTCCGGCCGTTTGTTCATTGTTTCATTTGTTTCATTGTTCATTGTTTCATTGTTTCATTGTTAGTTACTTAACTAGTGTTCGTTAAGAGTTAACTTGAGTCATTAGTTTGGTTTACTAAATGGCTTAAGTCATGTTGATCATAGATGAGTCGAACTAGAGTTAGAATTTAGTTAAATGAGTTCAATTTAGTTAGGTTTTTGCATCTTGTAAAAGGTATAAATAAACCTTAACTAATACGTTTTTATTAATTAAACACACGACAACAAGATTTAATGACAAGGCTAACTAACATAAATGAACTAAAATGTTGGAAGAGATCCGGATTTGATGAACTCCAATGGATGATTTGATGAACTCCAATGAATCCAACGCTTGCAGGATTTGAACATGAATCATTGGATCCTATATTCACATCAATCATCCTTTTTTTTAATAACCCAATCACGAGTACAATAGCATCAAATAGGTCAAAAAGCTTAATCTGAATTCTCAATAGCAAAAAAGTGGACATCAAGTGCAACAGAAGTAAAAGAGATTGTGTTCATAACTCAAGCACTAAGATGCTTACAATTGATCCAAAAAATTCAAGGCCATTGTATAAAAATCTAAACTAGTGAAACAACTGTCTGGGAAAAAGAAAATATTCTTCCTGCTGTAGTGCTAGTACATATCATCCACCAATTAGTGATAGCTCACTCCCTCACCACTCACTACCTCACCAATGCAGTACATTGAATTTGTCCCCTGTCCATCCCCCAGTATTCTGGTTGCAGCCTCCTTGTCAACAACTAATACCATTCCGATCCCCATATTAAAGGTCCTTCTCATCTCAGCATCATCTATTCTTCCGGCCTATAAAGTTCACAGGTAAATTTAAAAAAAAAAAAAAAAAAACAGGTAAGAGCCTAACTTGTCTCAGACAGTGCACAAATAATATACATGAAAATGCATCCCTTTAAAGGAATCTCCTGTCAAAAAATTAAGGCGATTAAAGAAAGAGAGTCTCACCTCTTGAATCCAATTGAAAACGGGAGGAACTACCCAAGAGTCCTTATAAATGGCAGCACCAAGACCCCTTGGAAAAACTCGGGGTATATTATCTGTGAAACCACCTCCTGTGATGTGGGCTATACCGTTAATGCCTCCCTTGCTAACAAGGTCCAGCACCTTCATTTAAGAAATTTACATAAAAAATCATTTCATCCACTGCTAATGGAAACAACCTTGAATAGGTTGAAGGATCACCTGCTTAACATAAATGACGGTTGGTACCATCAAAGCGTCACCTAGTGTGACTAATCCACCAGGAAGTTGGTCCTTCAGCGAAAGACCACTTCGATTGAGAACCCTGTGAATAAATGAGAAGTTTATGATTTATGGCCAGGAGGGTTCATTAAATACTTATAATGATCGATATCCCTAACACAGTGGCATAACTTCTTTAAAGTAATCGAACCTTCTAACCAAAGAAATCCATTTGAATGGACTCCACTTGATGGTAGACCAATGAGAATGTCTCCAACTGTAATGTTTTTCCCATCAATTACAGAATCCTTTTTGACAATGCCGACTGCAAAACCACTGATATCGTATTCACCATGTGCATAGAAATCTGGCATTTCTGCAGTCTGAAAGGAATATGCAATCTTTAAACTTCAATTGAAAGAAAAAGCTGAAATATGTCCACTTCTGCTGGTTTCATCTTAAAAACTACTCTAGCCATAAAGTCTATTTTCCCAAATTATACAAAGTACCACGAATTGGGTGCACTGTTTCAACCCATGCAGAGGTAAAATCCTCCCAGTAGGATCATTTAGATAAAAGAATTTCAAGTATAATAATCAGAAGATCATAATTTTCTGTTGGAAACCATTTTTAACCATTCTCAGGAAACAAAGAAAGAAGTAAAAATGAATAATAACAGTTTGGTAGTTAATAATATTGAAACAATATCTGCAAACCACAAACTAAGGAAGGATAGGATGTGGCTTGTCAATCAATGACTTATAGATCTAGAGAATAAGGGCAAAACCAAATTTAAGCTGCTGCAAATCAATCTGAACATATTTTCGATCAGCATTTAATGTTCAAACTTTCTTCAGCCTTTCTTCCTTTGCAAGAATACAGGAAAATATCAAACAGATACCTCTCCTCCCAAAAGAGTGCAATCAGACTGTTGGCAACCATCAACAATACCCTTTATGACCTGCATAAGTTACTGAAAAATCATATTCATGCTAAATAATTCTTTCTAAAAACTACTAAAATGACCTAGTGGACAAAAAGAACATACTTTTTCAGCAAGATCAACGTCAAGATGGCTGGTAGCAAAGTAAATCAAGGAAAATAAAGGCTTTGCTCCCGAAGTGACAATGTCATTGACACTCATTGCAACCTGATACAAAGGTCACTTAATTAAGTTTGGCAACATAGGCCAAGTACATACAGACTAAAATAGCATTTACCAAATCATCCCAATGGTCTCATGAATTCCAGTTTCAAATGCAAGCTTGAGTTTTGTTCCTACACCATCGGTACCAGCCACAAGATATGAATCACCTGCTTGACATTGTGCCAAAAGGACAAAGAATTTGTTCATCAGTAAGATAATCGGACAATTGATTGATCATCCATACAAGGAAATCCTCATCCGTAAACAACATATAACAACACACAAAAGAAAGAACGATAAGATGGTAGACGAGAATTATATCCAAGTTGTACAGGGAAATAATATGCACCAATGGAATCATAACCAAAGACTAGTCATAGTTTGTAATTTCAAATAACTCTGTTCATGATTGTGAAAAAGGAAGATGGAAGCAATCATAAGTCTCATCATGCAACATACAGGTGACACCATTCTCATAAAAGCAAATCAGTTTGATAAAAACCAGAACAACACTGTGTCAGAGAACATACAATCATAAAATTACAAGAAAATTAGGAATTTGCATCTGCAGAATTGTTCCTACAGAAAATTCAAATGCTAGAATTGGCAGAAATGAACAAGATAGGGAATTTTAGGCAGCTGTAAAGAGCTGAAAAAATCATGAGTTTCATAGTCTTTTATACAACCCTTCAATTAGAATGACTATTAACTAATGATCTTATGTTCAATCTTCTATAGATAGAAAAGAAGAGAGAAGTTTCTTAACCAACTCGTCTTAGGCAAGTTTGTAGTTTATAAGTACTTATGTTCCTACGTTATTCTAGCAGAGAAATTGATCAATAAAAATTCAGTTTTTAGTTTGTTAGTTGTCTTTTTCTTCTAGCCTTCTTTCTTCACAGCATTACTGTTCAGAGTCCCCAAAACAGTCACAAGAACCTCTCATTCTTCCACTAGTGCTAGTAGGCAAGGCATATCTTGTCCTACATCATATCTACTCTTACCAGAATAATTTGTTATGGACAATGTTTGCACTATGTATGATACCCAAATCTTCTACCTTTTGTTCAAATCGAATATCAGATGGAAGGGTAACATTAGGGTCAAAAGTAGCAGCAGGCTAAACTTGTACTTGAGTTTTATGGCAGGTCAATCAGCTGATTGATCTTTAAGAGAGTATCCAACCTGAGACAATCTATCTTTTCTCATGTCATAGACCAACCCTTTTTCAGTAATCCCAGCCCAGAGCAAGCCCTGTTCGAGCAGAAAACCAATCATATTCTGCTAAGCTAATAAACAGATAGAACACTCAATTGATTAGGAGAGGATCATAGACTATGCTTTCTTATCTAGAACAATAAAGAAGAAGAAATGTAAAATGGCTATTTGGGAACAGTCCCTACCTTCAAAATAGACGAAAAAATGCCAGACACACATGTGCAAAGCAAAAGGTTGGTGCTGATTTTTTCCTAGCAAGAAACAAACCCATTTTTGGGAAGGACAGAAAAAGGTACAGTATTCCAGTGACAAAATTTTGCATTTCCAAATTGGATGTCTAAGCTACTTCTAAGAACTGAACTACTTGGTCATTTAACCTTTTCTCTTGGGCAAATCACTACAAAGATAACATTTCTCAAGACCACTAAGGATTCAATGATGGTAATCAAAATACAGACCATCAACCAATGAGGTTTTTGATCACTCAGCCACACAGATGCCAGTACTCATCCTGCTTAATATACACATCATAACAGACTCTGATATAGAAGCAAAGAATCAATTAATCAGGATACACTAGCAAAGAAAAACAACTCCATGAGTATTCCTAACGGCATTAAGTTCCTTTTTCACATTCTGGGAAGATAGTTCGCAAAAGGACAGTCAAATATGGTCTACATCTCACTTAGTTTATGAGGCTAAATTACTAATGACCGAACTAAGCAAATGGCAAATATTTCCACAAATGCCAAAGACCAGAGTATTGTATATGCTTCCAATCCTATCTTGTTCATATAACCAGTCAACTAAAAATTCATCAACCATATACATGGATTAATGTAGACTAAATCAAACAGAAAAAGACAGAAATTATAGCTAAATATCATCAATAACCATAATATGGCAAATTGAAGGTCTCAAACTGCTACATTTCCTAATTCAAATAGAAAATGGAAAAAGAAGCAATCTGGAATGATGTCCAAGGAAGAGTCAAAATAACCATATGACTCACATCCTAATGATATTTAAAATCTGGTTACAATATATTAGATATTATTTTTGCTGACTTGTATGTGCCTAATTACTGGTCAGATTAAAAATTAAAGAACAAGAACAAAAGATTATTCAGTGGAACCATACCTAAAGGATATAACCCTCCAAATCCTCCAATTCCAGGTGCCATCTTGGCAATTCTTCTAACCAGATCAGATCCAGCATCAATGTCAACACCAGCATCCTTATATGTAAGGTCTGTCAGCATTATCTTCAGCTTTTTCATCACGACTACTACTTGACATCGACAGGACAATGGTAGTTTTTCTACTTCTACAATGAAATTTTGTGCCACACTCCAGATGACACCAAAAATTTCTGTGAGAGGCAACTTGACTTCAGCATCGACACATTTGAGTCCTTAACACACAACTCTCGGCGAGCGAATTACTTCAGTTGTAATGCACTGCAATATTTCTTTACTTGTTCCATAGGAGGTAGACATGGAAAGCCTAAGAAAATGGGTCCTAAGACAACTGCAAGAAAGTTTATTTACAACTTAAGTCGCAGCCCCCAAAAGCCCAAAAAAAAAAAAGAAAAAAAGTCAGGACAAAGCGCTTTATGAAACTTTTTTTTTTTCTGGGGACATGAATGTGAAGTTTTTGTATAGAATATGCTGGCAATATCATAGCTTCATTTTTGTCGAGTGCAAAAGGCACGTTAAATCATAAAAATCAACTTCCACAATTAAACCCCAACAACTAAACAGTATTGGCTTAATTGTTACCGAGAGTGAAAAAGATGTTAAATTTGGAGGAAAGCACTACTCAAAAAAAGAAATAACCAAAAGCAACATAAATAACAAGATGATGGGGCACTATATCCATTAGAGCCAATATAAACCACTGGTAACAGCAAGTTAATCACTAAATTCCCAAATTAACATTGCCCATAAACCGGCATATATACATTTAAACATAGCCTCCCTTTGGGTGGTTGTTGTCACTAAATTTTACTGCATCATTTTCTCTTGTTTGCTAAATGTATATGTGTAATGAAAAAGTAGTTAGACAATTAGATAATGACCACCTCAAGTAAAATTCAGGTTGGGTTTTCGTATGTCTTAAATGATTTTGGCACTCCATTATCACATTTGTATCGGTCAAAATAACTAAAATACCCACACAAACACTAATTTCAGGTTTCATTCCCTCATATTTTATCAAGTAAATGATGCAAAGAGTAGGCTGAATTTCTACTTAGCTGAACAACTGAGAATAACCCATCTGAAATCAAGTTCATCATTCAGGTCTTTCATCAAATGCGTGATATGCATGCAAAATTACAAGCTTTTTCTATCACACTAGCGCATATCCAAAAACATTCAAGATTCTTTCCAAGTTCATATATTCCAGTTCTGGTCCACCAAAAGAACTTAAAAATACACAAACCAAAAATTAAGAAAACAGAAACTTACAGAAATTTCAAGAAAGTCAAGTTTGATTTACTGATGAAGTCAGTAACCAAGGAGTGGCAGGCAGCCAAAAAGAGTTCTGGAGTTGTCTCAGTGAAGAAATTGAATCCTTTCTAAATCAAATAAAATAAGCTGCCGAGGAGTAGAAAGAGAGAACAAAGGGGAGCACAAGAAACAAGACTTGTGCAGCGGCGCCGCGTAAAAGCCCAGCTTTGGGGGTGGCAACTACAATTCTTACCTTTGTAAATTGGTTTGTATTAGTACTCCAATTTGGTCCCTCACTTGACACCCGGTTGTATTTGATAATGCATTCTGTCCCGTCCCAAAAAGCCATACGTTAGGATTATTACCTCGGGGGCACGTGGGACGCCTACTGACGGGGAGTAATAGTACTGACATCATTAGGACGGTACCGATTCGACTTTCAAACTCTTTTTTTTTTTTTGAAGATTTATGGCTAATTTGAAAGTATGAATAAAAATATAAATGATAGAAATTTTCAGTTATGAAAGAAATGAATAAAGTTTGATATTATTTGAGAGTTTAGAAAACAAATAGAAGAATTTTAAACATACAGATTGCTAAAACTTTGTTCCATATACATCAAAGGACAGTATTTTGAAAATCTTATACTAAATCTTTGCTTAGCTTTCCTTGTTTTTCCGCCTATATTTGGGCGGAAAGGTTTTTTCCCATAATCTTTCGATTTTTGTTCGTTTCTGTCCTTTACAAAACTTGGAAACAGCATCAACCAACTTATTTATCTCACTTTCTCTTCTTTTTCCATCAATCTCAGCTCCCAAATCCCTTTAAAAACAATAGTATTATTTCTAAATAGATAGATGACATATTGGTAGGAATTGGGAGCAAATAAAATTTAGTGATTGATGAAGTCCAGTTGATTGGGTTTTACGAGTGGAGTTTTGTCCAAGTAAAAAGTCACACGCAAAAACGCAACCTGTCTGTTGGGCCTAAAAATATCATGGTTCAATCCTTTTAATTTATTGGGTTATGGATTCAAAATGGGTCTGGCCTAAATTCAAAATTTTATTTTTTTGGTAAAAATAAATTCATAAAATTTCTCTCATTTTTTTGGTAAGAATAAAGTCAAAATTTTCAGCTATTCTTTAAAGGGAAAATTATTTAATACGTCCCTCATATTTGGTTAAACGAATTATTTCATTCTTTACTTTTAAAATGATAACTTTGCATCTCTTACAAAATCAAGTAATTAAAATTTGATCCTAAGGTTTTCGACCATTTCTTACCCCGAATCGATCATGTGATCTGCCTCGGTTATTTTTTTTAGGAACAAAAAGGTTAAATTTCATTTTATGATTAAACAAATAATCCAATCCAAATTCATTTTTGCCCAATAAAAATATCTAATTTGAATCATATTCAAATTTTTCTAAAAAAAGTGAGATTTGACCAAATCCACATTCATTTTTACTACTAAAAAAGTGGATTCTAACCTTTAGGTACATAAAAAATAACTATATGCAATGATTTTAGGTTAAAAGTGGTTAAAAAACTTGGGTTGAGACTAAATTTTGCTTACTTGAATTTGTAAGGGAAATAAAGCTAATATTTTAAAAGAGAAGAACAAAAAATTCATATAACGAAATGTAAGAACATTTTGAATGATTTTCTTTCTTTAAAAGTAATATTTGAAAGACAAGATATGTGATCGGTGGAAGGGTAATTGAAATAGAAAACCACCAGTTTTTGGACTGGTGGCCACCACCAATGCATTAAGGCTTAGTGGGATGGGAGGCAAGGAATGCATTAAGGCTTAGTAGGGTGGGAGCCAAGGGTTCAAACCTTGTTTCCCACCAATTTGCCACAATAAAATATGGTCTTGCTTAAAAAATCCAGGCTGGTGAGTAGTGCACCCGCCTGATCCGGTGATAGTTCAGTTCCCTTCGGATTACCTCAAGACCTCTTCAGGCTCTCGCCCTCCCTATAGTGTAGAAAACTATCGTATCGACAAAAAAAAAAAAGGAAAGGTAATGAAATAGAAGCTCCTCGCCTTTAGTTCTTCAGCCTCAAGGCTTCGTTCCTTAGCTCGTAATGTAATATGAATATAATTCCCCTTGGTGTTCTAAAACACGCCTCTTAGGTGGCGTTTGGTAAGAGAGTTTCAGAATGAAAAATTGGAATAAACTCCATAATTATTATTTGGATTATTACTATCGGAATCGGGATTTTGGAATCATATCTAAAAATTTAGAATTCCTCAATTCCCTAGTAACTTGGAGGGTTTTGGACAAAACCCAAGTCCTGATTCCTATTTAGAAATGGGACCCATCCCGCCACCCATTAAAAAAAATTAATATATAATTTTATACATATATATAATTAATGTATATAATATATATTATATATATATTTTATTATAATATTAGTATAATTATATAATATTTGTATATTATTTATATATTTATAAATGTATATTATATGTGCATATAATTATAATATATACTTGTATATAATAACAATATATTATATAATTATATTATTTTTATTATCATAAATATAATAATATATAATAAAAATTATATTTCATATATAATATACTTTATAATTATATAATATTAGTATAATTAATATTTATATATATTCTATAATTCTATATTTATATTTATATTTATATTATAATATATATTATAAATTTATTAATATTATATAATAATATATTTATAATATATATGTATATTTATGAATGTATATTATATGTGCATATAATTATAATATATATGTATATAATATTAATAAATTATATAATTATAATTATAATTTATTATTTTAAATATAATAATATATAATAATTATATTTAATATATAATATACATTATATTTATATAAAATATTAGTATAATTAATATTTATATATATTATGTAATTATAATTATATATTTATATTATAATATTTGTATAATTATATTTAATTATATATATAATATTTAATTTAATTAGTTACAAACTTATAATAATGATATTATTAGTTATATGTATTATATAATGTATATTAATCTATGTAAATATAATTAATATTATCAATTATATCTAATAATTATAAATGTTTACTAATAGAAATTATTAATTAGTTATACTAAATTTACTAATACATTTATACTAATATATTTAATTAGTGAAAATTTATTATATTCAATTTACAAAGAGCCAACGAACCAAATATAAACTATAGTAATGATATACATTCCTGGCACTGAACCAAACAAATGTATTGGAATGATTGATTTCATTCTAAATCCAGGATGAATGATTCCGAATCCGAATCCAATTCCAACATTCGAACCAAACGCCACCTTAGTCTCTCTTAAGTGAACTTATATATAAGAGGCCTAAGAAACTATCTATGGCTTTACTAAAGTATCAATTAGGATTAGGACTATCAATGGGTCAGGCCAGCCTAAACTCAGCTCGTTCGACTCAAGAAAAAGCCTGATGAGCCCGATCTTTTAGCGAGTCGGTATGAGTTTGAGCTTAAAAATTAGGCCTGAATTAAATATAAACTAAGCTCGGGCCCCATTAGGCTCAAATTCGATATAGACCCGACCCTTTAATTACCTATATATATAATATTTATATTTTGATATTATACATAATTATATATCCAAATATATTATTACTAAATACTAAATATTTACAAATTACAAAAAACAAAACTACATCCGAAAACTCCTCTACTAGTTTTCTTGAGAGTCAATATTAGTAATGCATAATTGAAACTCTAACTTTTCTTATTAATTGAGTAAATTTTTGTGTTAGCATAACATTGGTTGATTTCTTTTGGGTCTAGAAACACAAATCATTGAATATGTTTGGATTCAAATCACAAGGTTATGAAGAAATTCCAACCTTTGAAAATGTATTAACTTATGACCGCATATTTTATTATTGTTTTCATGTACTTTGAATGAATTACATATAAATATTGCCGAAAAATTCTTGACTTATGTACTTTTTAAGAACCATTACTTGTTTATGTTTAGTATTAAAGTTGTAGTCCTGTGAATGTTAAATTAGTTTTACAACTCAATAATTATAATAATTATATTAAGAAAAATGAGGAGCAATGAGTGAGTTTGGCCTAAGCCTAAATAAAGTTCAAAATTCGAATATTTTGTGAGTTGGGTATGATTTTCACATTTATTTATCCGAAACTTACGGTTCAAAATCAGAAAATATTACAAATTAAATGAGTTGAGTCTAAACTTATGAAAACCCTGCTCATATGGTCAATTGACAGGCCTAGAACACAATCACTAATTGACAATAGACTATGGAAAAGTCCATTAATAAGTCCACCAAGGGTATGGCTTACGAAATAGAATATGGACGAACTCAACGTTGCAAGAGTCTCTTTATTTGCTGCTCTAAGAAGCGAACTCGTGAAAACGTTGGTTTTAGGGTGCAGAGTTTGAGCATAATTACCACGTCTCTCCACTTTTCTCCTTGCATTGCCTCAGCATAATTGAGAATGTTGGCGGATATTCCAGACGAGATATATGACACCGTTTGCAGTCATCGACCAGTGTGGAAGTAATTCTAGGTTTCAGTTTCCGCTGTGGCAGTGGAGAAACCCCTAAGGCCTCTGGTGTGCGATGGCCAGTTTTGTTTACTTCTCCGACGGCACCATGAGTGGGCGTTGATGATGAGGAATTATGGATGAAAAGCACTAATGGATGGATAGAGGGGCACGAGGATTGTTGGGATTTTAGGCCATCGTCTTGCCCTGACGTCCAGATTAAAGAACTGCCTAAGGTGATGATTGGATGTTAAAGAACACTGCAAAAACTGCCTAGGGCACAGTTTTTGCAGTGTTCCTGCCTGTCTTCCCTCTCATCATCTTCTTCTTTGTTCCTTGGAGAAGCAAATGAGATCCTTTTTGACCAAATTATGGCAGTTAATTGTATGTTTTGTCTGAGGGAGTTAGGAGTTTAATAAAAATTATCTAATTGAGTATGGCAAAATATGACGTTAATTTTTTTACACGAAATGCAATTTTTGTCTCTAATATTTGGTTTATGTCCCAAACTAGTCTTTAACGTTTTCATTAAAAACAAATTTGGATACAAAGTTTTTGATTTTATACAAATTCAGAACAATTGGTGGAAGTTTAACAATCTTAGAGCTCAAAATTAATTTTCTATTAGTCAAGAGATTGAATATGCCTTTTTCCCCCCGAAATTTTGACCATTTGAATAATTGTGGTCTCATAAATTTCGAATATTGATCATTGAGAATTGGAGGATGAAATGAGATCCGAATTAGCTCAAAAGAACTTTAGATGTGTACTAGGAGTTCTTTGGCAAAACTTCTTTTTCTTCTTTTCTTTATTTGCTTTATGTCATTTATTCGTGCTACTAGTTTCTCATTTCTTTCTTCTCAAATTGGTCTGTATTTATAATTTTGCATTATGAACAAGCAATTGTCATGACTTTTATCTTTTTCTGCACTTATATTGATTATTAAATATTCGAGTTGATATCCATTTATCATTTTAAATTATGAATAATATATACTCAATGTAAATATATTGATAATCTAATAAATTCATTCTTTTGTGTTTTAATTGGTTATAAAAGGAGTTTCAAATGAAATAAGAATTTTATAGAATTATCTAGATCATTAAATAAATTGATCAATGTACACAAACATAAAAAAAATAATTACTTTTAAAACTTTATCCTTAGAGCATTAGATTTTAATAGGAAGGAAAAGGAAGAAAAAGCTAAAGGAAATTTGTTAAAGAATTATTAAAAGCAAATCATATTAGCACTTAGCTTTATTAGTCAGTGTAATAACAATTCCTATTCAACCAATGACCCTTGGACTGTTGGCCACTACAAAGACATTTAAGGTCTTTGTGGGATGAAAGGTCAAGCGTTCGATACTTGTCTATCATCAATTGCCATTAACATGTGGTTTCTCCAAATCCAACAGATATATCTAGTTTAGAGGTGGGATTTAGTCCCATTAGGTTTCAATGATTCTGTTGAGTCTCTCCTCTTCCCCATAATATAGGTATAGATTATTGACGTTTGACCAAAAATGGAGAAAAAAAGTAATAACAATTCCTGTTGGACAAATAAACCAAGATATTAGTAATTGGTTAATTTACTTAACCACTGGAAAAATGGGACGACTACATTTGTTTTGATCAAAATATAACAAACCAACTTGACATACTAGCCAAATACTGAGAATCAAAACTGCATTTCAAATTTACATATTTATACACTTCATAGTTTTGGTTTTAGGTCGTAATAACTAAAGTTTTCGATATGTTGTAGGTAGTACTTTCGTTCATATAAATTTTTTTCTCTTTTAAAACTAAATTATAGAAGCCCCCAAAGATGCTTTCCTACTTCTATCATCTCTTCCTTTCTTTACGAGTTATAAGATCCCTGTTTGAAGGCAAAGTGCTGAGCAAACTTTAAACTAATTGACGGTCTTATGGTGGTATGAGAGAGGGAGCGTAAGTAAAGGTCTCAAGTTCAAGACATCTCATTTACATTAAAAAAAAAGATTGATGATTTTAGAAACAAAATATAAATGAAAATTTACCCTAAGGTTGCACTGGTTTGCAGATCATAGTATTTAGACATTAACGTTTTCAATTTAGGAAAATTAAACAAATTGTCCTGATCAACTAAGTTCATTGTCTTGATTAATTAAGTTGAAACTGGTCGTCGCAGTTAAAGTCCATTGATTAATAAATCTGAACAATTGGGCTTCATTAAGGTTTTTTGCAACCTGATATAGATTTTAAGAGTAAAATTGGAGCATCACTTTAGTTTGTTCCAAATCTAGCTAAACCCTGATTTGCACATGGCATTAAGTCAACAATGAAACCAAAAAAAAATCATAAAATAGAAAACAAACCTTTAGTTGGAACTTTGAATCTCATTCCGTAGAGTAGCTAGCTTTGCCACACTTGAAGAGGCAAATCAAATCCCCATATGTTTGTCATTTTTGGTGGTTTGGTTTGGTTTCACATCGTATGAAGCTGGGTCCATTTTCTGAAATGCATCAAAGTTTCCGAGCCTCGATGATACGTTATTGTGACAAGGGACCATGCCATTATTAATGCAATCTTAATTAATTGTCAGTGAAAAATGAATAGAAAATGTGTCATGTTTGGATTGCATTTCAATTTGAGTTGTCTAACCCAAAAACAAAAAAGTCGATACAATTGTAGTTCTTTTTAACTAATTTAACGTATCCTGGCCAGGTGAGAGATTGACACATCAAATAAAGTACATCAAACGAATTGCAATTTGCAGTATTAAATTGCACATATTAACACACTGATAAGAAATTGTTTTTCTGGTGTACTGCAAGCTGCAGTGCAGAATTGATCTTTAGATTTGTCAACGCTTCCTATTAAAAAAAGATAGTAGTGGTACTACTTGAATCAGAAATGCCCAGAGGTCCCTCTATATGTCCATGTGCTGCATTTGGTGACATGGAAGAGGGAAATGGGGCCGCAAGGGTTGTAGGAAGTTGCCGTTCCGGAAGGTTGAGGGCTTAGATTTGGTCAAAAAATACATATATATTAGGTTCAAATTTCATCTTGTACATCGTTTTTCACATTATGTGTGTGACCTATAAAATTTTGTTCTATAGTTACACGTGTAAAATGAGTTACATCGTGTGCAAACTGAGTTACATCTTGTGCAAAATGCACAAAACTGATCCGGACAGTTTCTCTGTTGACTGTTCCTGCCCCTGATCCCATGGAAGAGATTGGTTGTATGTCATGTGTGTGTGTGTCTATATATATATATAGGAGCGTCTGGGGCAAGTAGAATTAAAGTTCTTTAGTACCTTTATATAGTTGTTATATGTATATAACATGATATGATGAACGCCAACATTATTTTCATGTATAAGTGTAATTTGGTTAATATACAAAAATTAATTTAGTATATGGGTTCAATCTTATTTGTTAGTGTGCACCAAATTTTGGAAAAAATAGAACAATCATACCAATTGCACCAAATCCAACCGTCACTACACACAAAACCCTATATAGCCACCATTGGGATCTAGCCCAATGGCCACCAGGAGAAAGGATTAATCCCTCTCTGGGTATAGGTGGAGGATTGAATCCCATGCCTGCATATCAGGTGCTTTAGTGAACCATTTTCCGGGTTTCTTGGCTTCACTTTTTGAGGGTGCCTTAAATACGCCTGTCTAGTCCATTCCCACCTCCTTTCCCCTAGCATAGGATCAGTTGTTATTGTTGTATTGAAAAAAAATAAAACTACATAGCATGTTTATAATACCTTGATTTCACTCATGTGGAGAAGATATCATAATTACCAGGACATTTACAACATTTTTTTTTCAAAAAACACTGATGCGATCTTTAATCACCTCGTTTTTACTCCATTAAGGATGATGTGAGTTTTAACAGTTTATAATTCATAGCATGTTTATTACAATTTTTTCTGCATTACGACATCCAAAGACTGCATTTTTACACAAAATTTCTGACCAATTCTTCAACATGACCCATATAATCATTCTGGCGGCCAGTGGATTCTTCAACTGATTGATTTTTGTCGCTCGTTGTGGCCCAAATGTGTTCTTCAACAATGCATTTTTGCATGATCTTTTGGCTTGAATTATTTGAGAAACTACAAATTTTCAGACTGTTGGAACTATATAATACTTCTTCATTTTTTCTTCTCTCTCTCTCTCTTCTTTTTTTTTTTTTGGTTTTATTCTGTAGAATTTGATATAAGATTTCGGGGACCATCAAAAGTATCTTGATAAGTAGCTGTACTTCCATTTACAATCATAATTATTATCTATTATGCTTACCAAATCTAGGATATATAAAATCTTTACCATAATAAGAAAGGACAACTACACAAGGGGGTGAATTAATGTTTTATTTTCCTCAAACTTCACAGGGTCTACTAGTAGTTTGGTCAAAACATATGCAAGGTAGATGAAATTAACAACCCCTGTGGAAGAAAACGAATCACAACAATATTGCTCTTCCCTTATTGATAATAGGGCAAATTACACTTTACCCTCCCGTGGTTTAGTGTTTTTCTACATAACCCTCCTATGGTTTCAAAAACTATAGATAACCCCCTCATGATTTGGATTAAAGTGTCAAAGTGACAGAAATGATCATTCATAACGAAGTCACCTAAAATGTCAAAACTACTTTTGTGTAAAGTTGAAAATTATTTATTAACCAAGAGGGATTATATGTATATTTTGAAAATTATAGGGGGTTATATGGTAAAGTATTAAACCATAAGAGAGTTATATGGTAAAATATAAATTCATACGAGATTAATGTGTCATATACTTATAAGGGCAATTTCAACATTTTTAAAGGTTTTATTACAAATGATCATTTCCGTCATTTTGACACTTTAATCCAAATCATAAGGGGGTTATGTATAACTTTTGAAACCATAGGAGGGTTATGTGAAAAATCACTAAACCACAGGGGGGTAAAGTGTAATTTGCCCTTGATAATATTACATAATAACTGATGACATAATAAAGTAGAGTTACATCATACATCATAACAAAGCAGAATTTTGTTGATTTTGAAAAGGGAGAATAAGAACGACAAGAAAAATTAGGCTACACAACATGGCGAGCACGGATCAGGGGTTTCATAAATCGACTTTTGTCCTGTTCAAGTCGGTTCATAGAATTCGTACTACATTTGGTGTAAACTCATATGATTTTGAAATAATCACCAACTCAATTGTATGAATTGACAAATTCAAATCTACGCTCAAACTTATATGTTTAAACTAAAAGTAGTAAGAATTACATGAATCGATTCGAATTGGGCGAAACTTAACTTGTGAGACGCCAAATCCCGGCAAGGACGAGGACAAACGCAAAAAAAAAAAAAAGCCTAGGCATGAACATTGGATAAACAAGGGAGACGAGAGCTTTTGCATGGGTAATCAGGTGAGAGAATAGACAAAGCGAACTCCTAATAAGAATAGTAATAGTTCTTGAATCTAGAGTGTCGGCAGCCGCAGGGTATTGATTAGCTGCAGACCTGAGATAACCGGTGGAAGGTAAAGCAGGACAAGTGGTAACGTCACTCAGGTTAACCTCCACGGTGAGTCCTGCAAGTAGAGTTGTTAAGGGCAAGTCCGCAACCGCAGTTAAATTAGTTATACGGAAACTGAAAGTTCCATCTGGCAGAGTTGTAGTACGGAAAATGGGCAGCACTAAAGAAGAGTTAAGATAAGATAAGGTGACGGGTGCTGATAAGAGGGGTTGGGAGCCCGGTGTAGGGTTTCCGGTTGAGGTGCAGGCCAAAACGCCATTTACCACAATTACATCTACATTTTGGCCATTCCAAACAATGCACTATGCTTTTGGAGATGTGCTAAGTGCAAAGAGGAGGAGGAATGCAAGGACAAGGAGCAGGTTTTGGGGGTAACAGTTATAAGCCATTTGATTTGGCTGTACTGCTTTCTTTGATGATTTGGTTTGCAGTAACATGCCTTTTTGAGTTTGAGGGATAGATTTCTTCGGGTTTGGGACAAGTACGATTGGCCTTAGGTATGGTTGATATAATTATTGTACTTTTTTCATGATTTCACGTGCACTCATATAAATATTGTACTAGTATAATAACTGCACCAATTATACCTAAAGTCAACTGTGCCTACCCATTCTCAATTAATGTCAACTGCACCAATTATAATTGAGGAAAATAAAACATGCATAGTAGTAATAACTGCACCAATTATAATTGAGGAAAATAAAATATGCATAGTGTAATCAATCCTAATTTTGAGAACCACTTGCATAGTAGTAATTGAAATGTCCCAACTATGCAAGGAAGTGAGAAGGAACTAATTGCTGTACAGGGTTAAGCGTCACATTGGGAGCCATCTCTAGACTCTATGGAATTAAATGCCACATTGGATGGAGACTATCTCCAGAATCTGTATGAGTCACATCTAGAATTCATTCATGTTTGATGGGTGCCATCTTTGGATTATAACAGATTTTGTGAGGATGCAAAGTCTCTGGAATTCACACATGGCTAAGTGAACAGTTTGAATTGTATTGGATTTTGCCAGAACGCAAAATTTTAAAGGTGAGACGAGTGAGATGTCCCACATCGGTACGGAACAAGATAAAGAAATATTATGTAACCTCCTATCCATGGGTTACTAAATTAATTTGGATCAACCATTTTTAACCTGTGATTTTAGCTTAAAAGTTTTCTCATGCAGAGCCGAGGTGTGGATGATTTGCGTTTTCGGAGCCGCTTTCCACATTGGACCATAGTTTATTGAACTCCATGTTGCCTAATTTAATTTAATGTATCCAATTATTGGTTGGTTTTGATAATGGCAGAAAAGAGTGGCACTAGCGATTGGGGAAGGTCAGCTGCATTAAAAAAGAGAAAAATTTATAAAGCAGGAGTTTGTTTCTTAATATTCAGAATAGGCATTGGAGAATAACAAAGCTAAGAACTTATCAAAACAAACAAACCGGTCAAAAAGTACAAAATGTCGGATGTATCATGCATGTTTTCAAAGTCTTGCTTCGAAACTCTCTGTCTAACAAGATGATTTATTCCTTGTAATTTCTCCAATATATCATTTTTTTTGGTGAACTTCTTTTTTAGGCAAAGGTTAAAAAAAAAAATTTTCTTTTGAGGGAGCTTAATTGCTTTGTTCCTCTTTAGTATTGTATTTACCTTCATCTGTAACTTGTAATTTGTTCCTTGTAACTCATCATCATACAAGATTTGTTCCTTGTAATTTGTAACTTGTCCCTTCATCCAAATGAAGGTAAACATTGGACCAATATTGGATGATGAGTCGTTTTACCCACTCATTGTAAAAAGTGATACCGATAATGACTCGACACATTTATCACAAACTCAACAAACCTTGTATTTGTTTTTAAACATTTTTGTTTTTTATTTTTATATTTTTTAAATTATTATTGTTTTTTAGAGAAATTGAAAAAACCAAAACTACGTACCTTTCAAAAGACACACACACACACACTCTCTCTCCCGGTAGTAATGTGGAGGGCTCAAGGCCCGTTACAGACTCACTAGTCTAAAAGGGCGGGGCATCAATTTCCTGTGTCCTGGCTCCATATTCTTAGGCTGAGCTTTGCAAGATATTCCTGCTTCAGCTGGCATTCCCACTCACTTCTCATCAATCCCTTGATTCTTTGCACTAAGTTGTAGTGAGGGCTTTCTGTAGTACAGTTCTGTGTTTGGATTGTCAATTATTTCACTTTATTTACACACACTGATTTGCTTGCATCATCAACACATTTTCCAATCACCTTATTATCTCACACACATCATATCAAAAAGTGTTACAGTATTTTTTCACAAAAATTATTTCAAATAATTTACAATCCAAACACACTCGATCATTAGGAAAGTTTTGGAGTCTGATTCAAGTATTATCTTGCTAAGCCCGAGACTCCAAACCAGCTCCTGACCAGACCCTGAAATATAGCCCACAATTCTACCGTGACGTTGCTGGCTTCTTCAAGATTCACGCAAAAACCCTGCTAACCATATTCCATTTGCATCCCTTACTAGCCCACTAGCACCTGCTTTCCCAGGATTTGCTAGCTGAAGTACCATCTACATTAATTTTGTTCCAGTCCACATGAGGCTTTTCCCAACTTATCATTCTCCAATCCATTTGCTTGCTCATCCTTCGTTCTGTCCACACTTTAGTTGCTTCCTCCCCCTGCTTCTTAGTACTTGGATGTTTGTAAGTAGCCTCCTAGAGCTGCCTGCGTGGCAGAATTCATTCCTCGCAGTCCAGGCGTGATAGACCATCTGCTGAAACATCACCTGCCAGTTGGAAATCTCCACTCTCTGAATTTGTTTGCCTCTTATATTCCAGTCCAGCCACTCCATCAGCTTCCTTGCTTTAAAATCCACCCAGTGTTTTGGCCAATTAGTTGTGCGTAAATATCAGAGATCCACCTACAAGCATGGTTCAAAGTCGCGGTTGTGGTTGCGGTCGCGGTTCGGACCGTTCCACATCGGTTTCGGCATATCGGTCGCAGTCTCGGCGAGATACGAATTTTTGAAATATTTAATATTCTAAATATTGTAAAAAATATGACAAATAAAAATAATTAAAAAATTAGTAACAATAATAAAAATTCGAATTGACTTGGGATGATTTGGAATGATTCAGTGTAATTCGACCGTTTCAACCCTTTAATGATAAGGTCTTGGCGAGTCAAGTATTTCGTAATCGTACCATCCCGATATCCTATCGGAAGGGTCCAAGACGATGACGACTCGACCGAGTCTTTGAACCATGCCTACAATCCCTTAAGGTATGCAACGTGGTCTCAGGTTCATCGTTGCATATTGGGCATACACCACACTGTTCTGCAGGTGCCTCCTGCGCTTTTCTTGGTATGTCAACAATCTGTTATGTCTGATAAGCCATGATAAGCCATACTAGAGACTGCCATCTACCTGGCCCTTGCTGCTTCCAAACTCTTTCCCACGCTCTGCTTGATGTTGCTAATCCCTCTTCCTTCTCTATTTCTGCAGTATAGGCTGACTTCGTGGAGAATGCCCCATTAGGTTCCAATACCCATATCAGCGTGTCTTCGTTATTTGGTTATCATCCACACATACCGCATGCAGCTTTTCAATAAGCTTACCAAGCAGCAGTTGTAGCAGTCTTGACATATCCCAGCTCCTCTCAAAAGACGTTCTCTATCCAACTCAAAAAGTAACCCAATTTCTGGACCCAAAATCAACTTCCAAGGTAATCCAAAACTCTGGACACTCCTGCAAAACATGAAAGATTGTCCCAGTTTAAAAGTTCAACTCAATGCAAAATATCTAAAATCCTAATATTCGATAAAAAAAAATCCGCCCTAAATGTCAGCTTTCCATGTTCCAAGGACAATCCTGATTTTGAGCTGGTTACAGGGAAAAACCTTTTCCTGTAATTGCATTTTCAAGAAAGAAATAACCACAGTCAGGCAAGGCCAGCTAGAAGTAATTTCGTCCAGAACCTAGACATATGCAGCAGAAACCAAGGGACAAATCATTTTTAAGCTAATACAAGGGACTTGTAAATGTTACCTCTGAAAATACACAATACACCGCCTTTTGCATTGGTGACTCAAAGAAAAAACTGTAATAATACCTACACATCTTAATAGGCAATTTTTATGCACTTTACTTAGACATTTAATTGAGTGTAAAAAAAAAAAACTCAGACTTCTTAATTCATTGATGTGGTTGTAATTAGGCAAATATCCATCGTTGATTATTTCCATCATCACTACAACTTTCAGCGGACCATTATGCTAGAATCGTGCAATACTCTTTAGTAAGTACTAACAAATGAGGGGCGTTTCATCAACAGTACATTGATAAAACATAACAATTACTACATGATACAGACATTACTTTCTCTACAACGTCCAATATCTAAATTGAAAAACCATACATAATCCAGGATCTATAAGAGTGATTAAAATGTATGAAATTCTGAACCCAAAAGTTCTACAGATAACCAAAGGCTATTGAGAAAATCTGGTCTTACATGGATCAAAAATACAGTTATCCTAAAAGTACATTTCCAGATTTATTCAATCTCCAAAAAGGAGATTTTTCCACATGTTAGCCGCTTGTCAACCATTATGACCCAAGAACGGCTCAAAATCATTAGAATTCAGTGAATCGAAAGTGGAAAGGATGAACAAACAGCTTTATACACAGTCTAATGATGCCAACATCCGCCACACAAGCAGTAAGCTCTGTGCAAATTAACACCTCAAACCACATATATAAGCTCTACAGAGATCTACAGTTCATGTAGGAGAAACGATGAGTTTCAAATTTTCTGTCAGAAGTATCTATAGAACAGTTTTTTCACTTGGTGCATGGGAAGGAACTGATGTTCAAAAAAATGTTCCCTGCCTTCCTTGCCATCTAGAGTAATCCTGTTCAAGGTCTTGTTGTAGAAGTTCAAGGGGACAGATATGGAAGTCCAGAACTCAGCCATTGATAGAAGTCCATTGGTCAGCCATCAAATTAGACATCAATTAGCCACATGAGAATGCATTCCATGAATGAAGAAGTTTTTGAATGCCTCCCTCTATTTCCTAGGTGTGAAGGAGTATTTCCCCTTAGGGGTGCATGCTCCTTCTTGGAGAACTTTTCAGCTTTTCATTTCCTTCTACAAATGAACTGATCATGCCAATTATTTACATAAAAGGGTGCACTTTTGAAGAGTTCTTCTAAGGTTTTTGTGGTCTATCTAATGCATATCTACTTAATTTTGTAAAGTTCCTTTTTATGGATGTTCTTTTGTAGATTCTTAATAAAAAAAAATAGCCAAACGTGCTTTAAAAGCGCGTGTGATAAAATTTTAATATTCATATAACTCACTTATATAATTTGTGTAAATCTCCACTTTACCCTCATGTGATTTTTGCATTTATCCACGTAATATTCCTATATTTTTATACTAGATAGTTAAACCATTAATTAATTTAGCATTTAAGTAATAGCACTATTGGTATTTCAATTAACAACATTCTATAGTTATTTTTTGTTAAATTTTCACTTTACATAAAACCATAAAGGGGTGAGTGAACATTTTGAAATATTAGAGGGCCATATGACAATAGATAAAACCACAGGGAGATTATATATCATTTACCCATTTTATAATGGGGCTACTTAGTTGGAGAAGAGCCTCGTTTGGCAATTTTCAAAAAGGACATGGAGCAATAAGGAAAACAATAGATGAATTCCAGCAGGTTTCCATCTTTGATTCCACCAAGTCTGAAATTGGCGGGTTGGTGAGTACTCTTGAAAAACTCTAGGACAGAGAAGATGGAGAAACAGCGTTCAAAAATCCATCGGTACCAGATTGGTGATTAGAACCCATAATTTTTCCATGCCCGTGGTACAAGGAGATGGGAAATTAACTCAATCAAAAAGCCAAGTGTCTAGATGGCAGGTGGTGTGATAAAAAAAGTAACTATAAAAGGATTTTTTCTAACTGGTGTCGAATAGACACTCGTAAATACACCTAAACTATACTGAGATTATCATGTTAATACACACACTCACATTTATTGTCCCCCTTGTATTTCGATACTTTTCTAAATTAACTTCTCTTGTATAAAAAAAATGAATACCTAAAATCTTTGCTAATGAGTGCACATTGAGCACCCCAATAGCCAAGCTGATAAGAAAAGGTAATTCAAACTTAGCAAAGAAAGAAATATTTTAAGTTGGGTTGAAAGATAAACTAAACTATTCAATACTCGAATTGAACTCAGATTTATAATAGCTTCTTCGATCTTAGCTTACCAATTAGTCAAGCTAAACTTGAATATTGTTTTATGTTCAATGAACTTTCAAATTTGACTTGAATTTTGTTTGATTAGTATAAAATTAGATTTTATATGTAAAAATTTTAAATTAGTTGACCTCAATTCGAGTTTGGCTCAATAAAAATTTGATTGCATGCAGCTGTGCTATTGCTTGTATTCAATTCGATTCTCCTAATGGTTTAACATGACGAAGGGGTCAAATTGGATTCGAGTAGATAAACTAAAATGACCTCCCCGTCCCTCAATCCTTGACCCTAGTTGCTGTTCTTGTCAAAGTTGGCGGAGGGAATTGTTGATAGACAAAATCTAGAAGAGGAATTACTTAGTCCGGAATTAAGGAGCTAAAATGACATTACACAAAACATTAAGGACGATAAGAGCCATTAACATAAATGTAGCTTTAGCTCTAAGGCTGGTGATATTGTCAAAGCAATAATATTTCTGTCAGAGCAAATTTTCCTCAAACGTCAAACTTACTAAGTCAAAAACAAAATGTTAAAGATTACCTTCCATCAGTCAACTTTCTATATTCTTCTTGATTTTATAACATCTATTAAGAGAGAATTGCAATTTTAGTTCCAAATGTTTGGGCAACAGCACTTTTAGTTCTAAAAATTTGGATGAAAGCAAATATAGTTCTAAATATTTTAATTTCTAAGCATATTTAGTCCTATTAATTGATTTTTGCCAATTGCTACTAGAATCCGGTCATGTGCTATTACTTGCTGGCAATTAACTTTTTTAAAAATTAAAAAATGAAAAATGTTATTAGCCATAATTTGTAGTAAATAAGGGCTAATGATTCACATGCTGATCAAGTGAGTAATTAGTTTTTAGCCTAGAAATACAAACATTTGATTGAAAAAAAAAGCTTAAAGACTAATTACTCACATGATTAGCATTTGAGTAACTAGTCAACTTTATTACAGATTATGACTAGCAATATTTTATCAAATATTTTTTAATTTTTTAAAAAATTAGTTGCCAGCACATGACCTATTTCTAGTAGTAACTGAAAAAATTAGTCCTTAGGACTAAATGTGCATAGAAACAAATATTTGTGACTATATTGCTTTGATTCAAACTTTAGGAACTAAAAGCGCTCATAGCCCAAACATCTAGAATGAAAACTGCAATTCTCCTATCTATGAAGCACTAATAACTCCTTTTCTTCTCCTTCCAATTAAAGTTTTTTCCCACTCTTTTACACGTCTTCTTCTCTATCTCTCTCTTTCTCATTAATTCATCAATTGTTTTCATGATTTATTGAATTGATTTTCCTTTAATAATTTCTCATTTACTAATTCTACATTCTCTTTTTTTTTTTAATTTTACTCAAAAGGTTCTTTTTTCAAACACATAGTGATTTAATTCAAAATAAACAATAGTTTAAAATGAAAATAATCTCAAAAAAGTAGCCTTACTTTCCCTTCAATAGCCATGGAATCTAAAATGTAATGTAATTTAAACTTACTTTCATTTAATTTTTAGAGAATATGAATACTGATGGAAACTAAGGCTTACATGATAAATATGAATATTTGATAAAAGTCAAGAATTAATGCATAATGGATCTAAGAAAATCAATGAACATATATAGAGACTAGAGTTGATTGATTAAGGGTAATTTTGGCATTTCAGTAAAATGCGCTCTAACAAGAAGATATTTGCTCCGGCGATATCACTTGCAAGCTTGTAACTTTATGAGATTTACAAAATCCTGCTGCATTTAGAAATGTTGTTATAAGCATTAACTGTTTGTTATAGTTACCAAACATAGGCCACAATCTAAGGATATGCGTAAATGCTCTTTATCCGATATGAGCAGAGGTTGCGCCGGCAAAGAATCACAACAAATGTGCATTTTTTTTTCTTCATTCAGTGATGGATAGTCTGTACTCTCTTTTGTTCTGTATTTTCTTGCTTGTTAGTTCAGGTAGACTGAGCGGAAGTACTGATGTTGCTGACGAAGAAAGGAAGGCAAGTGACTTTTGCTATTCACATTTGTTTTTGCTAGTGTTGAACAGTGGTATGGACTATCATTCTCAAAGAAAAACTTTATGATATGTTTTATTGCATTTTTTTTTTTGTGATGACTGTCATTTTTTATTCCTTAAATATACTTTAAAAGCTTTTATAGCAACTCTATGTTCTCGTGACGTGAAGATAAAATTGTAATTATTTACTTTTGTCGCCAAATTTTACCTTTCATATTCATTGGAAAATCAGCATTAGATATCCATTGAGGGAGTTTGCTTGCCACTAATTTTTTCGAGTGAGCAAAATCATTGTTACTATTTTTCCCCTATTTTTTGCCCAATTAAATTATTTCCTTTTCCAATGTTGTTTTAGGGAAACCGGTCTTCATGATTTTCCTTCAAATATGCCAAGAGACTTTAAGATCCAGGGAGCAGACAAAATAACAATTGCGTGAAGATCTAACATCAGATAATAAGAAAGAAGGAAAATATCAATAATATAAGAGGAGAAGAGAAAAAGAACAAAGAATCAGAAGCTTAGATGTTTGTAATTTGTGTGAAATAAGGAATAAGGAAGAAAGGGAAAAGATAAGGAATAAAAATTAAACCAATATCAATATATTCCTGTTGGTATTTTCTATGAGTACTTCTAACACTTGTCAGATGGGCACTAGTTAATAGATCTAACATGCTATAAAATTGCACATACTAATTATTATTACCCTATTTTGTATTTATACACTTTTTCTAATTAATTTCATTTTTTATAAAATTTAAAATCTAAAACAAATCTTAACAAATGTACAGTGGATATTTGTTAGATAGGCCTATTTTCTATATTTTATTTATATTTATTAAAATTGTGATATATGATGCCATCCAATTCTCTGGTTTTTGAACCCTGAACCAATCGATTGAACTAATTGACACTTGATCCCTAAACCCAACCAAGTCGACATTCGGTCCGAATTTCAAAACATAGCTTTCAAGCGTACAATAAATTCACTCATTAACATATCTTCAGCACAAATCAGAAGTGAAGCAGTTTTTATTATCATTTATATGGTATGAGAAAAATTGTGCTCTTCTTTCTATGGTTTACAGGTTTACATAGTATACATGAGGAGTCTTCCTAATGGAAATTATTCACCTACAGAACACCATATCAGGATGTTACATGAAGTGGTCAATAGCAGGTAAAACATATCTTATAATCAATCGTTACACGCTATGATTATAACTTTTTTCTTCTTTCACTTGACCATTTACTTTCTATTTTTTGACAGTAATTCAAGAGCATACCTCATCAGAAGTTACAAGAGAAGTTTTAATGGATTTGCAGCAAATCTTACGTACACAGAACAACAAAAATTGGCAAGTAAGTGTCATGTTATGACATGTCAGATCTAGATTTTAGTCCTGTATCACCTTATATATGTATTTGATCATGAGCTTGTTTTTTTTGTTATGTAGCTCATCCCGATGTGGTGTGGGTATTTCCTAGTGAAATTTTGAAATTTCAAACAACTGCGTCATGGGATTTCATGGGATTTCCTCAAAATGTTCATCGAAATCTTAGTCTCGAGGGTGACATATTTGTTGGAGTCATTGATTCTGGGATTTGGGCCAAATCAAAAAGTTTTAGTGACCATGGATTTGGTCCTATTCCCAAGAAATGGAAGGAGGCCTGTGATGGAGAAGGCAAGAACTTCACATGCAACAAGTAAACTTCCAAATTTCATTTTCTTTTTCTATCAAAACATACAAACATTTCTGGTCAGATATTTTAATTCAATGTTATTTACGAGGTCAATTTTTACCTAATTAAAAAAATTATTGGAGCTAGGCATTATAGATATTCTTATTCTCCAAGGGATTTTGATGGTCATGGAACTCATACTGCCTCAACAGCAGCTGGAAATAATGTTCCAAATGCAAGTTTTTATGGAATTGCACAAGGCATTGCACATGGAGCCGTCCCTTCCGCAAGGATTGCTGTATACAGCGTTTGTTCTGATTTTGGATGTGCTACCGAAGATGTATTGGCTAGCTTTGATGATGCTATTGCTGATGGAGTTGACATTATTACAATTTCACTTGGAGTAGGATTTCCAAGGGAATTGAAAGATGATGCTATAGCAATAGGTTCCTTTCATGCAGCAGCAAAGGGAATACTCACTGTACATTCAGCAGGAAATGGTGGATATGAAAACCCTGGATCTGTTACGAGCAGTGCACCTTGGTTGTTCAGTGTTGGTGCAAGCACTATAAATTGTAAGATCATCAGCAAAGTTGTCCTTCAAAGCGGAAAGACATTAATGGCATGAATTTCAAGTTGGTTGCTTTCTACTTATAAACAATAATACGAACACACCTAATTCAGGGTTTCCATACAATACTAGATAATCTTTGCCCAAACTTGGAGAATTGCAGCTGGTATATGCTAGTGTATTCTTTTATTTTTGTAGGGAAATGCACTCAATTCATTCCAGTTAAATGTTATATATGGGAAAGATGTTTCTAAGCTTTGTGATGAGGAAAGGGCCAGGTAAATTTCTTTATATGTGCTAGAAACACAATATTTTCAATTCTAGCTAGAAGACTAAATCTTGCACTTCATTTTGAATATTAATTAGGTCTTGCGAATCAAGATGTATGGACAAAAAGCTGGTAGCAGGAAAGATTGTACTCTGCAATAGCTACATCGATATGGTAGAAGCCAATTATGCTAAAGCTATTGGATCTATCTGCCTTCAGAGTAAGGAAGAGGATATTTCCTTTGTTGTTCCTGTTCCTGCATCAGCTTTAAACAGTGGACAATTTGGGCAAGTTGAGAACTACATAAACTTCACTAAGTAAGCATTTTATTAGTATGTGCCATCATTGATGTACTTATCTTTGGAGGAGCTTAGCTTTTGATAAATTTATATAATTTTCCTAATTTTAACAATTCTTGTGTATGTATACAGATTGCCCAAAGCAAACATACTGATAAGTGAAAGTATACCAGATTTAACAGCTCCAGTTGTTGCATCTTTTTCTTCTAGAGGGCCAAGCTCAATCTTTCCAGATATTTTGAAGGTATTTCATATTAAATAGCAGAATTTTTCTTCCTCTTGCTTTTAGTTATCAACATGTTTTATTTATATATATATATTTTTATTTTCAGCCAGATATAGTCGCACCAGGAGTAGATATTCTTGCTGCTTTTTCTCCAGAGGGTTCGCTTTCAGACTACGGTGATATAGATCAGAGACAAGTTGACTGTAATGTATTATCTGGAACATCCATGTCTTGCCCTCATGTCGCGGATGCAGTTGCTTTTATTAAATCACTTAATCCCAGTTGGTCACCTTCAACCATAAAATCAGCTCTTACGACCACTGGTAAAAACATCTCTGCATCATCTTTCTTTTTTTTTTCCTAATACATATATATATACTCAGAAAGCTAAGCTTTCGATTTGTTTTCTGTAAATGGGTAAATTAGGTTTGTAGCCCTTAATCATAGATCCTTCTGACTCAAAAGTTTACTGTGTTAATAGCTTGGCAAATGAATTCAAGCAATACCATATGGGGAGATGCAGAATTTTCATATGGAGCAGGGCATCTTGATCCAATAAAAGCTACAAATCCAGGACTGGTGTATGAGACTCTTAAAGAAGATTACATTAATATGATTTGCAGCTTGAACTATGATTCATCTGTCTTAAGAAAAATATTTGGAAATAACACCACTTGTGAAGGAGTGGTTTCATCAAAGCCAAAGGATCTAAATTATCCGACGATGACTGCTCGGTTTGGACAAGGAAAACCATTTTCGGTTGAGTTCCCAAGAACAGTTACAAATGTTGGTCTTCCAAATTCTACATACAAAGCCAGAATCATCACCAAGCCTTCTCAAATTAATATAAAAGTGGAGCCAAGTGTTCTTTCTTTTAGTGCGTTGAATGAAAGACAATCTTGTAATGTAACTATCAGTGGAAAAAGAGTGGTAAACATGGTATCCGCATCTCTTGAGTGGTTTGATGGCATCCATATTGTTAGAAGTCCAATAATATTGTATACAAAAAAGTGAAACAAAAACTGAGGCTGTAATAGTCTAATCATTGTAATTTAGTTCTTCTACTGAAAATTATGTAATGAAGTATGCCATATATTGGACTCAAGTGTTCTGAATGTAAACAAAGTTGGGATTCTTTGTAGTTATGAAGATCAGCTCTTACACTATAAAGAAAAAAAAATTGGAATAAGATGAGAAGAGAAAGGAAAATAAATGGATAAAATATGTGTGTAGTCCAAGAAAGGGCGGCGCAAAACTGTATTTGTTTTCCTTATTTAAGAATGCAAAGAGATCAGGCGTGCATAAAGGAACCTCGCTGTTCTTTGTTGACTTCTAATGCCATGCTTTCCCTATAAGCTTAACGTTCGGAATATTCCCAATCTCCTCTTGTGCTTTCTCTTCATTGTTGCAAAAACATTTCTTGATGCTTCTTTTTCCTTGAAGATCGGGGTTTCAATACTTTGAGTTAATTTTATGAATAATAATTGAATGTTTATTAAGGGATAATTTCAGAAACCTCCCATGAGGTCTTTAACAATTTCAGGAGGCTCCCCTTAGATTTCAAAAATTACACTTACCTCCCTTGCTTTCACTATTTATGCTTCAAAATAGGCCCAGTAAGCTACCAATTCCTTCAAGTATCCTAAACTACCCTTTTCATCAAAAAGATAAAAAGGAAAAATAAATAGAGCTTTGTTGATTGCCTTTCTTCCAACACCAAAGCCAGCAAATTCTTTCTGCCAAAAATAAAGGTTTGGAAAAAAAATTCAACTATGATGATTGCCTTTTTCAAAGCAATACCACCACAAAAGCCAAGCAAACGCCCCAATTTAAATCAAAATAACTTTTAATAATTATAGCACTTAAAACACTACAACCTAATTTATGTCCAACAATCCCAACCCCTACATTTACTACACAAGTCAATTAAATCCGTCACTTGGTACTAAACTAGATAAAACCCAACCTCAAATTTTACCCAAAACTAACACTTCATCAACAATCAATAGCGCAGTTCTTTCCATCTTCCTCTCTTTGCAGCCTTCTTTATTATTGTTTTCAACCACCCATTTCTAAAGCCCATCCATCCCTCAAATTCTTGACGTTTGACATCACTAAGTTTTATCACCCATAATCAACCAACATTGGATAAAATAAATAGACGCAGAAAAATCAAACCCATTACATTTAAAATTAAAAGGATAAAAAGGATGAACCTAATCATATTTGCAAAAAAGAGATGAGAATAGAGATAAAAAAAAAAAAGAAGAAGGAGGGAAGGAGAGGGATAAATATGGGCAAGGGATGATAGATAGAATTTGATCTTGAATTGGAGGAAGAATATAAGGCAGAGAGGAATGGGTGGCAGGAATTTAGTAAAAATGGAAATGAAAGAAAGAGTAAGGTAGAGAGGAGGAAACGAGAGAGAAATAGATAGAATAAGTCAATTTTGGTTTTTCTTGAAATTTCTGAAATTTTCCAAAAAAAAAATGTCATTAAGTATCCTATATAGGAGTAGTAGAGTACTTTTGCAGTAATAGGGGAGGTATGTGTAATTTTGAAATATTAAGGGGATCTTTGTGAAATTATTAGAACGCTCAGGGGAGGTTTCTAAAATTATTCCGTTTATTAATTGTCCAATAGGAGGTGCCAGTGGCCAGAAATTGGTCAACTAAATTTGGTTGTTCACAATCTAAGGTTGAATTAAGAGGGTCTTGAAATATTTTAAGTAATTATTTGCATATCTCATTTGGACTGAAACTATATCATCTTCGTTACTGTTCTATGTATGAACAATTCTTGTAAGTAGCTTATCTGGTAGTGACGAGTGAATGTGCATAACTAAGCATGTTTATGGGTAGATTTTTTATCGAGTTTATCCCTCATCAATTATAGAAAGAGACGCGATGCTTGATTACAAATGCGAGGAAAAGTCTTAATTCTTTGAACTCGTTTTTTAGGTGGAAAGCCCGATAGTACCAACAGTTTTGGACTAAATAGTTACTAAAAATAACCAAAAAATTGACATAATTTATAAAGGCTCATTTTAGACTCTAAATCCTATCCAGTCTTAAGGTCCAGAACCATACCCAAAACCAATTGGAAGGAAAGGCCAATCATGGGTATCCGTTGTCTCTACATGTAATTTAATTAACAATATGCATGCATGTATCTATATATGTACATAAGTATGAATGTGTGGTATATGGGCGTGCATGTTTGTGTGTACATGTCCGGTATATTTTGGATATCAGGCGATTTATTCTAAGTTTGGACGGGAAAATGATTTATTCTAAGTTTTGTGTGTCGATTTATACAAATCCTGCCTAATTAAGTCCAATGATTCTCTTTTGGTATTTAGATTTGAGCAGGGTGTGCTTTTCGAAACTCACCCGGCTTGTTTGAAAGTATCGTGGGCCTATATTGGATGTTGGTAAATTGCAATCAAATACATGCCTGGTAAAGGATTTACACGTGAACGTTGTTGAGATAGTGACTAATAGGAACTACAGTTTTCTCCTCATTTCTTTGCACAAGCCGATTGTGATATCTTTATTTTAAGTTAGGGGAATTTTTTTTTGATAAAATATCATCATTTCATTAAATCTATATTAATGCCAGAAATTATATTATCAAATATAGACAAATATCAAAGAACAGATCAGAAAAAAAGATACTCCAAATCTGAAGAATAATAAAAATTATATTATAAAACTCCAAATTTAAAACTCCAGATATCTGTGCATGCTTTTAATCGCCAGATCTACTAGTTAATTATTTCAAATCCAGATATTATGGTGAGATCTGCCGAATAGATCCAAGAAATTTTAGATCTGATAATCAAAATTTGAAAAAATTCAGATCTAATAAAAGAAAAATGAAAAAATTATCAAAAACTCTCACTAGGAATCCTTAGGAGAGAATAAAACTCACACTAAAAAATTTAGTAGAGAATAAAGTGTTCCCAACTTTCAGTTTCAGGTTACCGAATTATGTCTAGCTAAATACACGATATTACAAGGTAAAATCTAGAGATTTGGAGAGGATCAGGGAGACGTGTCGTTCCTTTTGTTTCAGAATGAAGAGGGAATGAGTAGCATTGTCAAGAATCTTGAGAAATTTATAGGAAAAAAGTTTCTGGTAGTAAAAAATGTCATACAAGACTCGACAAATGGATGCTACTAGCTTGTTGAATGCGTTACTAGTTTGACAGCAATATAGAAGACTGAAACAGTCTAGTCTGGAAAAAGACTTAACCTGCCATACAGGCAAATTCTGAGATAAAGCTAATCAATGTTGTAGCTTGGATGATACTAATGACATTATAAGATACTTCTAATCACAAAATGTGATACGTGGACATGATAATTGGTTTCCATAAGTTGCAGGAAAAGGATACTCAATATAGTCCAATATCTGCATCCCAAATATATATTGGACCTGGGGGACATGGGAAATTGGCTCTTTGAGGACCAATGTACTTATTATACTTGCTTGATTTCCTTTGTTTAAACACATGGATACACTTGATTTAACTTATTGAAATCAATATAGAAAACAAAATCTATTATTATTTATTGAAACTTTCTATAAAAGGTGTCAAATGTAAATTTGTTTAGATAATTTTGTAATTTATTAGAAAATAAGAAGTTCAAAATAAAAAAAGAAGAAGTTAAGTATAAGATGAATACATGGAATACTAAGTTAAATTATTTTATTATAACAATCTACCTAACTATGTTTTTGTAAATATGCTCATATGAATGTTAAACAGTTTCATAACACGAAATGTGCTTGCTCGCTCCATAATTTGATAGTATGATCCTATGCAAATCATGTGTAACTTCAATATCCTTTGCATAACTTTTTCTTATTTCATAGCTAGAATCCTTGGGAAAATATCATTCTTCATCTTTTTCGACCAAAGCTGAAGCTATCCATCATGATAGCACAAAAAAAATTACAAATTAGCCAAAAGAATAAAGAAGCTACAAATTCTAAATTTTTAGTATATGATACTCTTGATTGACTTTCACTCAAATAATTACCCCTCAAAATTCATACTTGAAACACCTATGATTTTTTCTTTATTTTAAGATGTTATGGTTTCTTTGGAATACGTATGGACTGCAAAAAAAAAAAAAAAGGCTAGAAAAGTTTTATTAAAACTTAAAGTACGGAAGAAAGCAATGTATACATAGGCCTTCCTAAATATAGTGATAAAATCACTCTATCTTATTTTTAGAAGGCTTTTGAACCAAATACCCAATTTCCCATAAAATATGAACATAAAAATATGAAAAAAGAAAATTGAGTCATCCTCAGATTAATAATCCAAATCATCTAGTGTTTGGTTGATTCTAGGTTGGATAGAATATATTGGAAAATAATTCTATTTTGTGTTTGGTTGGAGATTGGATGAGATAGATTACTATTTTAATGACCAAAGTACCCCTTAATTTGTAAGATCATTTTAATAAAATAATTTAATAATTTATAAATTTTATTAAAATAAAATAATTTGAAACTTTAGAATTATAAAGTAAATCAAGGCTTTGGTATATAAAATTTGCATTCACTTAAATTCGGCTCATTCGGGCACTTAAAAATAGGTTCTAACCTAGTTTCTAAATCTAAATTTGAAATTTAATTAAACAATGGGCTGAATTTTGGCTAAGTTAGGGTTAAGTTGAATAAAATCTAATCCATTTAAGAGTTTTAAATGAGCTAAACTCAAGCCAATAGTATACTTTTCTTTAGACCGAATTTGAGCTTATTAGAGCCCTCATTCGTAAATCCCAACTAATAAGATTACGTATTTATATAGAATTTGATTGGGAACATGAAGTTAGTAAAGGCAATATAGTCCTTTTATTATGATGTAAGTAGGGACAAATTAGTCAAAAAATTTAAATTAATTAATAAGGGTAAATTTGTCAAAAATTTTAAAATAATGAATAGGCACAAATTAGTTAAAGTTTTTTAATATAATTAGTAGGGACAAATTAGTTCATTTATTATTATATTATTGTGTGAGAGTATGGTTATATAATATTCAGCATGAATATGTATCATTCACAAGGGCAAGTTGGTTCAAATATTGTTATGTTAGTAGTAGGGGAAAATTAGTCAAAAAACTTTAAATTAATTAGTAGGGGTTATTCAACAGACTTCAAAAAACTATCCCTAACCTCCCAGTCCAATTTTTGCATGTGTAAAAGAAAATAATCGAATCAAGCTCATGAGCTCTTTCTTTTGTTTATCTGATGCTGAAAATTTTTCGTAATTTTATGTGATTATTAGGTAAAATGATACTCATCATTTAAGCCACAGTCAATATATACACTCACTCAATTACTTTTAGAAGCAACTGTACTCATTTTCTCATTAAAAGAACTATAGTAATCACTTCATAACTATTCTTCTATACGAGTAGTTTATCTTTCACATTCAATGATTTGTTAGATTATTTTCTATTTTCTTCATTAAAGAATTAGTCTTTCCTTGCTACGTATCTAAGTTCCGTTTGGATTGATCATTTTTCAAAAACAAATTTTTCAAATACAATGTTACAATAATACACAATAATTCAAAAAACATTTCATCCATACAATATATCAAATATTTCAAAAAATTTTTATGGTAAAAATTTTTCATATACACTGTTACAATAAAATTTCTTAAAAATAACTCCAAAAATAGCTAATCCAAATGATAGTCTTTCCTTTATTTCTCCCTCTACTTTTCATTTATTACACCAAGTCCATAAAATCCTCTCAAAACCCAGGTCAAATAATTAATCTAAGTAATGAAATTTTTAAACACTCTAAAGCTTCTCTCGTTTTTTGAGTTAAAAAGTACATTTATCTCTTCCCCGAAAGGACCAATTTCTCAATCGTAATGCAGGCCTCCGAGGCGAAAGGCAGTTTTCAAAATATGAGGGGTTTTACAGCTATTTGACCGAATTTCAGGGGTCGTTTGAACATTACTATTACCTCTTACAAGTCCTGGAATTGCAAATTTGTCTCCCAGTCCTAACAACCCCACGCAACTCTTAAAAACCCGACCCACCCGACTTTCCTATTTTGGATATGATTGATTGGAACATCACCGTTCCCAACGGCAGCAAGGGTCCCGAGTGTAGCAAGAAACGCCAATCACGAAAAAACCCAGAAGAGGAAGAAGAAGGGATTCTTTGATCGTCCTCGGTCATTGCCAGCGGCCACTATTTTTCACTTACTCATGTGGGTTTCTGTTTGTTCTTAATCTTTTGTAGTCATATTTGATGGGTTCATGTTTATTTATTTTTGTTTATTTTGATCCTCTTGGAAGTTTTGTTTGAGAATTCTTGGATTTTGATTTAGTCACTGAATGTGTTTCATGTCTGAATTTTCTGCTCAACTGCCTTCTGGATAGTGGGAATTCAATTGAATTCAATTATGGGCAATTAACTTAGGCTAGTTAGATTCATTTCTGTGATTATTATTTCTTGATCAAAAAAGCTAGTTTCTTTGCTTTTGATGAACTGAATTTAGCTTGCTTTGTATGGAGTCTCAGCATCTATTGCTGAATGTTGTTGTACCCTTTTTCTTGCAGTTATTATCAAGTAACGAAATGCTTTAAACAGTGAGATTCCCTGGCTAGACATGGTGTTCGGATAGTGCAAAGAGTTGAGATTTTAACTTGAGTGAGTGATAAATAATGTACTTTTTTCAAGGGCCATCAGCTGCAGCTCGAAAGGTGACAATGTGTAGAATGTAATGGTAAATTTTTCTCTAGCGAGCTGCCCTTAAGACCTCCTTGGACTTTTTTGAGGCTGGTACTTAATTAGTTTTATAGGTGCAGACATTGATGCCTGTCAAACAAAATAGAGATCTTTATGAGAGTGATAATTGTTTCCTTTGCAGGTTAACTAGCTTAAGTGTACCGCTGGTGATATCGTAAAGGAGCATTTGAAGATAGGACTGAAGTTGAGTGATCAATTGGTACACAGAAAACATGTCGTTCTCATTCTTCAAGCCCTCGCGGCCTAAAACTCCACAAGAACTTGCCAAGGCCATAAGGGACAGTCTTATGGCTCTCGATACCAAAACTGTTGCTGAAGTTAAAGCACTTGAGAAGGTCCTATTTTTTTGCACCTTCTTTTCTCATTGTTGCTTTAAGTTAATTTTTTTTTTGAACCGTGGGTTGTTAGTTAAAGTTCAACATGGTCATTCTAGTGATGCACTCTTCTTTAGAAAATTAACTCAGTCATGCTATTTTTGGAGTTTGTGGATAATGCTAAAGAAATGATAATCTCATGCAGCTGTTGTTTGGACTGAGTTTTCAACTGTGAGTTGTCATGATGGAGAATTAAGTGCCATAAATAAAATAGACAAGGCTTCGGTTGTTTTCAACGTCTGGATTTGGTCAGTAGATAAAAGTTTAAACTTTTAAGGGGGCTATAATTTCTGCATTTGGAACACTCACTGTCTTTTTGAGAGTAGAATTCACTTGTTTTGTTGGTTCAAGCTGTTATTTTAAGTGTTTTTGTCTTTTACTTGAGCGTGGCTATAAATTGTGGGTAATTGCATAATATGACATGGTGAGAGATAAGGAATGTAATAAATGTAGTGGTACAAAGCGATGAAGGTTAGATTTAGTATAGATGAATTATTAGAGGCTTCTTTTTTACTGCTTACTCATACTTTTCTTTACATTTCTGTATGAGAAATTTTCTATGTCATCATTTGGTTTTCCTAACTAAAAAAATGTTATTTGGTTGCTTGAGAAGGATTCCAGACCGAATATTTATTGCATATATGCAGTTAGAATTCACTCAGTCTGGACAATACATGTTGTGCAAAAATACTAGTGTTATTAATTATTTGAGAATTCTAGTAAAAATTCTTAAACTAAAGGGCTCAATCTCTCAAATGTGCTATGCATTCTGCATAGATGGCCAAAATTCCCAATTCTCTCGAGTTTCCTTCCCCTTGTATATCTTATAGGTTGCATCAATTTCTGATCTGCTGGTTTAAGGAGTATGCCTCGCTTTTACCTTCACTCAAATTGATATCTGCACTATTAATTGCTTTATCCAGAAGAAAAAGAGAAAAGTTATTCCATGAACTATTTATTCAGCAAGGTTCTGGAAGCAATTTTTAACTCCTTGAGGCTACATTTCTGTGTGTCAAAGGAGAAGGAGCTTTTTTTTTTCCCCCTATTCATCTGGTAATTCTCCTTGGTGTTTTTTACTAGTTCAGGAGCACATCTTGGTTTACAAGGTTTTCCTGATTCTTAAACGAATTGCTGATGTAGTTGTACTTAATTACTGGGTTATAATTTTTCAACTAATGGACAGATTTTCATGTACTTCAGACACAATGTAGACGGATTGCTTGAATTTTTTTTATAATTAAAGTAAGGATATGAAAAGCTAGTTTCATGGAATATTGTCATTCATGTGTTAATTGTTCCTCTGTCGCACAATAGAGAAAACGTTGAGCCCTTGAGAAGCTGAAAACTTGAGTATGGTCCTTGCTTACTAGTGCTAATATGATTGCAATGAGATGTCACATGATGATAATTTGGAAAAGAAGATGATAACCTATTAAGTGCTTCTAGTGCAAATAAGGGAAATGGAGACACTGAATTTTGTAGCATTTAGTGAATTGTCGTACCCTTGATCTGCCAAATGGTCCTTGCCTTGTCCGATTTCATTTTGTATGATCCAATGTGGCTCTTTGTAACAACTTCTTTTAACTTGCTTTACGGAACTCCCCTAAAAATGTAAGTGAATCAAATAATTCTGGCAAAGTGATCTATCAAAATTCTTGTCTGCCTGCCTCTTGTGTATGAAGCACGTATAATGACTGCTTTAAAATGCTATATAGGCATTAAACTATACAATGTTGATGTATCTTTTAGTGTTGTTTCTAACAGGCTATGGAAGAAGTTGAGAAGAATATTATGACAATGAGAGCTCTGGTTTCAGGAGATGGGGAAGTTGAGCCAAATGCTGATCAAATTTCACAAATGGCAATTGAAATTTGTAACGAGGATGTTATTTCTCTTTTCATCCATAAGTTACCCATACTGGGATGGGATGTAAGTTGTTCATACTCTATTCTTCAAAGAGACCCACTTTAATATCTGTTTTAACTTATTTGCTTTACAAACTTTTCTCAACTTTGCTAGGCTAGAAAAAACTTGGTCCACTGTTGGTCGATATTGCTGAAACAAAAGGTTGATGACATATGTTGCTGTGTGCAATATATGGAGAACCACTTGGAGTTGTTAGACTTCCTTGTCGTGTGGTAAGTATTTACCCTTTCATGATGTGTCCTATCTTCCTCACCCTTTTCCATGCTTTTTGAACAGTGAATTGTTTTATTGCACGATTTCCCTGATAGAAAGCTTATCTTTCCTGCCAACTTAAGGAAGGGACAAAATGGTAGATCTAGGTTATTAATGCCCCAGTTATTTCTTCAAAGAGCAAGAACCAGTTATTTCATGTTATTGAGGACAATGTGGATGTGAGTGTAATATCTGCAATGGTATTAAAACACAGATCAATCTTGTAATGATTAGCTGGTTGAAAACTCAGCAGAACAATTGAATGTCCACTCTCAAGTCTGAAAATGCATTTGGTATTTAGTTATTTATCATTTAATTGGTTATCTAACAAAATTAGACAAAAAAAAGAAAAAGGAAAAGAAAGGAGTCATTCAGATAATTCTTTATTTACATCCTGCTACCACGGTTCATAGCAACTAATGTCTCAAATGTGGTTCAGTTCAGTAAGAGTTTCCAAGTGCAATGGGTACATGGATTTTGAACTAATTAATGAAATTTTCTTTTATAAGTCGATAAACTTTAATAACAAGGTGTAGCGGATAAAGCCTTATCATCGACAATAGTCAATGAACACTAGGTCTTAAAGCCAATAAAAGTCATATACTATTGCATTTGTTAGAGTAGGATGGATGATCTAAACTACCAAAAACAAAATAAATATCAGTGCTTGCTATAACTTCAAAGAAAGATTTTCTATCACATCTCTAAATTGTATGTCTTTTTTAGCAGAAGCAGATCGTAGCCAGTCGGTCATAATTTTATAGAGTTCTATTGCTGTTTCCCTACTTTGTCTACGTCAACCAACTAATATGATCTGGACTTTATCCAGATAAACTGACAGGCACTTAAGAAGTTTAAGTACCATGAGCCAATCCTTGTTACCCCTGAATAATGAATCAACAAGCTTTTTATACATGAAATTATATATCTTTCTTTTGTTTTTCTCTACCTTTTAGCAGTGATAAATGTGTCCTTAACTAGCACAGAGAGCTAGCAAGGCTAACTTGGAGTGATTCATTGGAATCTTTCATTCTTTCTCTTCCTTATTATGACGCAGTGATAGGAAAATATCACTGGTAAGATATTGCATTCAACATTTATCTTCACTTTCCTAAGATTGTTGCTTGAAATGCTGTTTATTAGTTCGCTAAAAGCCTCCAATACCTAGTGTTGTAAGGGTCTTTTAAAGTCAAAAAGCTACATCCATCCTTTTAGCTAGATGTTTCAGCGCTTCATGCATTTAGTCTATTAGTAGTTTAGGTTGAATGTTATTTTCTGACATGTTGCCTCTTGTTATCTTTGTGAGCAGCTACGACAACAAGGAAATTGCCTTGCATTGTGGGAGTATGTTGAGGGAATGCATCAAAAGACCATCTCTTGCAAAGTAAGAAATTAAAGTTCTTGGACTGCCCTGATTTTCCAACAATAAATGACTGTGGTAGAATGTTAATAGATAAACAATTAGGAGACATGGCATAAAAGATAGCTTTCTGTCCCACACACATCTCTCTCTCCCACTCTCCCGCTGCGTCTCTCTCTCTCTCTCTCTCGCTCTCTCTCTCTATCTCTCTCTCTATCTCTATATATGTGTGTGTGTGTGTTCTGTGTGTAAATAATAGAATTCCTGGAATCTAGAAAGTGGAAATCTAAAGCCTTTTTTTTTATTTTTTATTCCCAACCTATAATGGTCGTATTGTCAGCAATCTGCATTCATGGGAGAAAAAAAGTCAATGGCTGTCACTGAATCTTGCAACACATATTTCATTGTTCAATTTCCTTCTTTTCTTGGGAAATTTTTTCCCATTGTATTCTGTTTCATGCATATGTGATGTTCATACTAACAATTCTTCAGTAGAATCCTTTCAGGTACATATTGGGGTCTCCAAGCTTTGAGTTATTCTTCAAATTTGTAGAGTTGCCGAACTTTGATGTCTCTTCTGATGCATTTTCTACTTTTAAGGTTGGATATATGCATATATGATTTCTGGTTTATGCAGTGTTTATTGTTAGTTTTTTGCATTTTTTGCTTATATTTATAAAAGCTTTGTTCAGGATCTACTAACTAAACATGAATCATCTGTTGCTGAGTTCTTGTCTGCTCACTACAATGAGGTTAGTTCCTCCTTTCCAGCTTACTGATTGACAGAATAGTTCCTTTAATTGGAATAGATCAAAATGTGAAACAAAATCACTGTTCATTCATGCGTGATGGAAGTATTTATCTCAAAAGTAGAACTGCTTCTGTTATTCTTTTTCTTCTTCGCCTTTTGATTTACTAAACAATTTTTTTTTCCAGTTCTTTGAGCACTATGAAACACTTTTGACCTCTAAGAATTATGTGACAAGAAGGCAGTCTTTGAAGGTTGGTGCTCCATTTATTTGATAATTTAATACTTGTAATACTCCTGGTTGTCACTTAGTCTAATGCAAATTGAATTTCAGCTTCTCTCAGAATTTTTGTTGGAGCCTCCAAATACCCATATTATGAAGCACTACATTACAGAAGTCCGCCACTTGAAAGTCATGATGACATTGCTAAAGGTTTTTGTTACCATTTCTCATTACCTCTAGGACGAACAGCTGCTCTATTTGCAAGATCAATATGGCATCTTAATAAGAAACAAGAATTGGATTTGTGGATATTTGAGAATGATATTAGTGTAAGGGAAGAATAATGATTTCTACACAATATGCTGCCTTCTAAAAATATCTAGATGTTCATTGACTCTATTATTACAAAAAGTTGCATAGTCTAAATTTCTTATTAAACTGTGTTTCAATGTATAGATATAGATGTATATATTCTCAGGTTTTATCTTAAAGAAAAGGTCTAAAATGCTGTCTAGGAAACTCCCAAAGTTGTCTTGGATGGTCCTTACCAAGCAGTTTCCATGTGACCCAAACTGCAGGCATCTAAAATGGTTCTTGGTACCATAAAATAACTGTTTATTTTATGCCATCTCAAGTGATGTGCTAAAAATCCCAAATATGTTACAAGGTTTGATGGAGGCGTGTTTCCTTTCCAGGTAGTTATAACTGCATGAATTTCAGGGCAGTTGCGAGGGACAAAAATTACTTCTCAGCAATAAAGTTGGGAAAAGCAGAATATTTTTTAATTGTTGTTGCATCAGTTACTTACCACTTAATATCCACTTTCCCAGGCTGGAAAACTGGTTTTGATTTGCATTTATGATCGATAACAATTTTTTTAATATTGTATGCAGGATTCAAGCAAAAAACATCCAAATTTTGGCTTTTCACATTTTCAAGGTGCTCAAATTTTCCTTTCTTACTGACTGCTGGTTTTGATCCCCCTTGGAAATGGTAAATTAACAATAATAGCTCCTCCATTGAGAGGTGGAAGATTTGGTAAGAGAGTTTCTCTCTCAAATTTTATGAGGTCTCATTTCCCCAAAAACTTTTTGATAGAAGAGCCATAAGGATCTCAGTCCGAGCAAGACACTAAGGGAAAATACTCGAGTGAAAACAAACCACGCTAGTATCCATGTCTTAGGATAAGCAAAGCTTCTTTGCCTAAAGGGGTTCTTTGTGTATAAAATATTGATGTGCCATGGTACGTGTGTTTGATGTAGAACAAATTGTATAATACGTGCATAATTAAGATGCTTATATGTACATATAATATTATTAGACTTGCATATTTTTGCTGTTATAACCCAGAAGAAAAAACTAGAAGGATGGTTGATAACATGCTAGTTACAACTCTGCAGAACAAAAACCTCTTGTGCTTTATCAATTAGTAGTTGATGTTGTTATTTGAGTAGCTAAGTTTGTCTTGGCATTAAATCCCAATGCCACCTACTTTGATAATTTTATAAGCTGTGCCCCTTGCAGAAGAAGCTGAATTACATGATATGACATGATTATGGTTCATGCTCTTCATTTGTTTTTGTGTGTGTGTGTGTGTGTTTTTTTTTATTTTTCTTTTTCCACGGGAGTTGCAAAGTTTTATCCTTTTCAAATCATATGTCCCAAGAAAGGAGCAACGTGCCAGGTGCATCAGGCTTGTCCTTGTATGAGTCTTATTTTACGAGAAGCATTTAGATTTTTGTCGTGTGCTTAGAGTAGCAGCAGAGAGATCATACTGCTACAGGTCAAACTGTAAAATATTCCTGCTAATATGTGCACAGAAAGGATATGCTTTGCTCAGGGTGCATCCCATGGAAAAAATATGTAGGCTTAGTGCAGGAATCTGAAGTTTTTGGGTTGGGTGGTAAGGTGGGAGGGACTGTAGTAGTGTTAAGATGAAGGAAACACAATTGCCAGATCTTTTGGTATTAAGATTTTGGCTAACCTTGAAAATTTTTAATTCTATTTGCTTATCATTTTATGGAATACATGGATGGATGCATGATGTGAGATATTTAAGTTGTTGAGGATAACGTTTAGCTGCAGTTGTTCTGTTGGTAATTGAATATAAATTCTAGTATACTAAGATTTTATACATATTCATTTGCTCAGACTTCAATTTACATGGCACCTCAATTCTGTCTTTGACTGCAGGTGTTCGTTGCTAACCCTAACAAGCCTAGAGAAATAAAAGTCATCTTGTCCAAAAATCATGAAAAATTGTTGGCATTGCTGCATGATCTCTCCGCTGGAAAAGGCAAATGCATGACTAATTTTTTGCCCCACAACCCCACCCCCCTCCCAAAAAAGAAAAAACTGCCCATTTATCTTTCTGTCTTCTCTTTGTGAACATGTATGTTGTTGCAGGTGGTGAAGATGAACAATTTGAAGAAGAAAAAGAGATGATTATCAAGGAAATAGAAAGATTATCTCGACTTCCAGACCTTGTATCTTAGGTATATATCACGTTTATGTGTTTTTCCCTTTTCTTTTTTTTCTTTTTTTTTTCTATGGTCTGCCTAAAGCAATGGCCTTTGATTTCTTCGAATGATGATTTGAGCTGCTGCTGGAGCCATGGACGTGTGCAGGAAAGACGATCTCTTCGACAAAGAACTTAGAGATCTGCTTTTTAGATAAATTAATTGTGCTTAATTGATTGAAAGAACATGTATAAATATATGTTATCCCTCTTCTTGTTTCCCCACCAATTAATTATAAATAACATTTTGTTTGTGTTAGTTTTAAAATTGAAGCGATTAGTATATTTGAATACACAATTGGTCAACAAGTATAAGATTAAACTTAACCATTAGGGTTGGCCAGTGATTAGGGAGAGTTTTTAGGGTATTTTCTGGTGTTGGATTCAGAGTTTGAATTCTATACTTAACAGTTGGACAGTTGCAGGTAGGAATGAGGTGGGAAAGGGTGGGAAGTTAAAAGAAAAAATGTGAAGATTTGACCTCGTGCACAATTATTTTGCAATTTTGTAAAATTGCAAAATTGACCTCGTGGAAGTTAAATCATTTTGCACAATTGAAAGAAGATCCAAAGGTTCAAACTACTGGGCCATCAACGTTAGTCTAGCATTGTTGATTTTGCGAGCTGAATCATAGGTCAATTGGCTTTGTTTGGAATAACTCCATTTCCGGTCAGATTAGGTACTCAATCCAGTCTCGCGGTAGGCAGGTACACAAGTCGAATGGTTCAACTGCTGGGCCTGGTTAGGGTTTAATATATATATATAAAACTTATACAGTTTCAAGATCTATCAGTACCAGAGAGGGAAGCGGGATGATGGCTATCTTTCTCTGCTTATCATGATGTTGCTAGTGTAGATCGATAAGTTTAGATCTGTCTAATGAGATTGTTTAACTTTGTGATTGCTAGCTAATGTATTTAAACTTATTATAATATTGATAGTGTCGATCTATGAACTTAGATTTGTCATATGGACATAGAGCCGGTAATTGTCAACCTCCGGTCTAGATAGTAAGGTCATGGGATTTGGCAGTAAGTTTTGTAGGAATGTTGAGGTTCCTGTGGTCCGAGATTCAGGACGGTGAAGTGTTCAGAGGGTCAGATCTAGTTTCATAGACCTATACTGCTGATATTATAATTTTGTTGGAAATATAATCGTCATATATAGTCAATCTTTCTCAAAAGATTAGATCTATTCTTGTGACGTCCTCATTATCTTTATTATAATTGGTTTAGAAATATTGTTATTCTCCGTAGATCTCGAAGGATTCTGTGCTAGAAGGAAGAGGATTATAAGGTTATTTGTTTAATTATTTATTTACTTGTCTTTGCTTATGGCTCTTTTTTTACAAAACAAATTTCAGCCTTCTCAAATCCTCCCTAAAAACCAAACCAGTAGACGACCTTGAAACCCGAATTGCTCGGATCGAGCAATCAATTCTCATTCAAAAGAAACTAGAAAACAAACCTCTTGAATCCCAGATTGACAAACAAAAACTTAGATCTGAATTCTTTGCAAATCACAATCAGTTTAAAAGAAAATGTTTTTTTGAAAAATATCAGGGAGAAGTTCGGAAAAACATACAAGAAGACTTCTATGATTTTTTGAGAAAAACAAAGCAGCACATCCAATTCTTTAATTGGTATGAGTCCTAAAAAATTCAGGTGTCCACACCAAATCTCATAGATCCAGTTCAAACTAAGCCAAAACCCATAGATTTATCCGTAGATCTATTTCAATCAAATCATATACTAGAATCCCCTTATAAATTCTCAACTGAATCTTTAGATCCACCAAAATCAACTCATGTATCCATAAGCCCATCAGATTCACCAAAACTTTTTAATTACAAAAACATATCCGAACCTTAGATCTACCAAAATCAATCCATATATCCACATCAGGAACTATAAACCTATCAAATTCATAAGAATCCTTGAAAAACAAATTTATAGATCTACTAGATTCTCCTGTAGATTTATCAAACCTAGTAGAACTACCAAACCAAGAGTCGATCGAAACTTCAAAATTTCCGGTGTCTGGTCAACCAACAAACAACTCTGGCAATACCACTAGTCCTGATACAGGAAAAGACATAGGATATCCCACAGTAAATGTTTTGACCAAGACTCAACCTATTACCAAACTTGTGGCTATTAGAGATTCACAAACAAAGATTATCTCTTCTAAACAAGAAACCCAATCAATTAAGACTATAATCCAAAATACTACTAATTCTTCACAATCATTTATCTCAACCTTATCCCATGAATCTAATCTCCCTTCCAGAAATGCAAGTAACAAACTTATTTCTCTGAAAATTTCAAAAGAAATCTCTACAAACAATAATCATGAAGAAATTCCCAAATTATCTATATATTCTTTCATAACATACAAACAGTTGCAATTTAACAAATTGAAGGTACTTAGTACTGATTACGCAAGCCTCAAGGTAGAATCTTATACAGAAGAAACATGGTTCTCCAGCAAATAAAAGGAACAAATAGAAGAGACATGGATCTTCAACAAACCAGAGAGACAGTCTCAAATACAAGAAGTATTTTCTCAAACAAATCTGACTAGATCTCGAATCAATATTCCATGATCTATTCTATGGAGCCAGGATACATTCTGGATGATTGGGGAAAAACAACACAGTCAGTCTTTACACTCCCCGAAGAACAGGATTAATCATCCCTCCTCTCAAACAAAAAATGTGGGATGGCAAACGCAAACATGGTGAAAAGGTGGCAGACAATTGAAGAAGAAATCCAGGCAGGAATTCCATCAACAAAATTGATTATTCACGAAGTTGAGATTAAAATTGACCAAGAAACAGTCCATGCCAAGAATATTCTCAGAATCTATCCACAAACATCTGGAAAAGATCTCTTTAAAATCTTTACTTAGTTTATCTCTAAAATTTCTCTTACAAATATTTATTTTTCAAACTTACTTTTCAAGTCTTTAGACCAATTAGAAAACCAAAGAGCTAGGATTAAACAATCCTTTCTTATTCCATTACCCAAACAAGAATTTAAAATTCAAAGAACCACCTTGATTAATACTATACAAAACTTCCAAGGGTCTTCTACCCTAAATAAACCATATTCAAACCCTTTCTTACAAGATTATACTCCCAACTGAGAAAACACCCAAAATCTATACCATTCTCAAACAATCTATTCTAATATTTTCAGGACAAAACCCAATATCCTTCGATATTTATGCACTACAGACAACATCCATGGATGGACCATAAATGAAGCATTCAAATACAATATTCTTACAATATCTCAACAGATGACGACCACAGCTATGCCTAATCAAATATTATATGACTGCAATCAGTTAGCTGCTCATATCCTATTCACGGGACTTATTGGACAATTCAAAAAATGGTGGGAAGAACATCTCATCATAGAAGACAAAGAAAAAGACATTCTTCACAACATTCTCGATGAATTTGAGATACAAGACAGGAACATCATCTTAGAGACAGTGGCAACATTGATACTTAATATTACAAAAACATCTATTAGAAACATCCTGGACATGCTGACAATATTCATATCTGATGATGATTCAAGAAAAACCAAAGAAGATTTACTAGAGCTATTCCCAAACTCCAAAAGATATCAACACATATTCTTAACCAAAATATATACAAGGCCAGATAGAAACAAGGTTCACAGGAGAGACTTCCTCAAAGACCTCCTAAGATCTCTACAAAAAGAATCCAGAGACAAAAAGATTAAGCCTAGGGAAGAGACAACTTGTGAACAGATTACTAGACAAGTCCAAAAAGCAGGTTGGCTTCCCAGACAACATGCAGGAGAACAGGCCCAAGAAAGAAACCTTGGACCCTTTACAAACAATTTGGGCTATCTAGTTACTATACAAAGTCCAATAAACAGCCCAAACCTACAAAATGTCTTGAACACCCTTTCTCTCCTACTAAACAACCATCTTTATCCATTTTCAAAAACCCATAAACCTAAACATATAACCCAACATTACAAATCCAACCAAAAAAATATATATATACCTTAGAACTAGTAGACCAGATCAGAGGCCAAATATCAAATCTCCTGATCGAATCAGATACTGATGAATCTGAACAAGAAGAAGATTATGATGATGATATTCCAACATCTTCTTCCCAAAACACCAGTGATGAAGATGAAAAAGAAGGTCCTACAATCAATGTGTTAACCAAGGACCAAAACCTTCTCTTCAACATCATTGAAGATATTCCTAAAACAGAAAAAAGACAACACTACCAGAACAAACTCAAAGAGTCTCTAAACCAAGTTTCGAATGCTTTAACCAAAAGCCTTCTCTTTGATATTCCAAAAAGACAGCTTCAAAATCCCCAAACCAAATCCTTGTAAACCATACTCCATGATTTCTTAGAAATATCTGACAAATTCCCTACTCAACCAATGGCCTTCCAAAATTTTCAAAAAGGAACCAACCTTGCAAACCTGAATGACAAATCCCAATCACTTCAGGAGTATTCTGTCCCAATACGATTACTAATTACTAACAATTATGTAATCGAAACTAAAGCCCTATTTGATACAGGGATAGATCAAAATTATATTTCTAAAAACCTCATTCCAATCCAATTTCTAGAAAACCTTAGAGAAACCAACAATCCCAAACTTGATATCAGATTCAAATTTTCAAATATCCAAAATCAATTCTCAGATACCTTCTTTTTCACTAATTATCTAACCAACAATATCATACTAGGAACATCGTTTCTCAATCAATTGGTCCCTTTCCAAATTATTTATAAAAGAACAATATCTCAACTTCTTAATCCTAAATCCTTTAAACTAACTAATTCTTTTTGCAGAAACATGGCAGACGAAGGAAGCTCATCATCATACAATCCAGGAAAGAAACAAACAAACAACTGTCTCTTTGATCGATACTCTAGTTGGGTACAAACCTCCCTCGGAGAAATATCAAGCAATCAAACTAATGGAGACCAAACGTCATCAAATTGGATTCCTGATAAATCAACTTCAAATTGGATTCCTGACGAATCAACCTCAAATTGGATCCCGATGAATCAACTTGGACACCTGATGAAGCAACTTCAAACCAATTCTAAACAATTGATGAAAACTTGACAATAAACTAGATTCAGGAAACTAAAGATGATGAAATCCATTCTTAATTCCTGAAAATCCTAATACTCAATCCTTCCGGATCAAACTCACAGACGATGCTTTTTCACACCTTTGGATGAAATATCACTACATTGAAAACGAACGCAAAGAATCCAGAATCAGAAACTTTGATTCCATATACTTTAACCGAGATACTGGATAAAGAATTTCATGCTACAACACACACAGATACAACCATATCGGGGTAACAGGCTCAAACTATTTTGTACAAACCCTAAAAGAACAATACTTCATGCAAAAAAGAAATATTTAATACACAGCACTACAAGAAATGAATCAAAGAAGCATTAGAAGAGTTATCAGCAACATTTGCTAATACACAAACAAATGCTTCTAAGGACATTCAAGTTGGCTCAACTGGAACAAGAATAAAACAAATCCAGAGAATATAAAAAAAAATTATTCTCACTGTAGCAGTTCGGCAAGTTACTGTATAAACACGGTAACAAAAAGACAAATTGTGCACTGTAGCGTGCACTATACACTGTAGCAAATAGTAAAAATCACTGTAGCGGATACTGTAGCAACATGAAAAAATTGTTATAAATACCCCTCAATCCCAACACAAACACATACACACATACACAAACACACATACACACACACACACACACACCATTTCTTCAAAACTACTTCTTTCTCTAACTTGAAAAATTCTCTCCTCCTTCTCTCTAGAATACAAACTAGTTTTTAGTTCAAACAAGGAAGCAAGCCTTGATCAAGAATCAAACAAGTTTCTCAAACTTTGTAAGCGTTCTTACAAACCTATATTCAATCTTATTCTGTTGAATGGTCGGCTAAGCTGCCTCATATTCATTTACTTATTCTTATTTTATTCTGTTTATACTAACAATTTATGGTTGGTTCTACCGCCTAATCTAACCGGTGGCAGTCCGATTGCGACCCATTTCCTAACTCTTATGCTATTTACTTATTTTATTTTATTTATTTTTCTGGTTTAAGGGGCTAACCCCTCATCCTGTCTGGTATCAAAGTTATATATATATAACCTTTTGAATAGCACAGAACAATGAAAAATAAGTCCAATGACAGTTCACTTTGATGTTTAGATAACTTTTGCAGTCAGCGCAACTATATAAGAGAGTCAGGCATATAATTTAAATGCATTTAAGAAGGATAAAGGAACTGGTGTGGACTTTAGAGGTGTGGTTCATCTTTTCTTTATAGTGTTTAACTTTATAAGTAGCTCTATATAATTCAACTTCGAAAAGTATAATGTATTTGAATTAGCCAAACCTGTTGATGGATCAGCATATTTAACTTCTATGTAGTAAGGTCTAATTTTTCCTTAATGCGATAAAGTGCACAACTGAGTTTAGAAGTACATGTAAGTAACTTTGAATAAGATCAGTTAATCAACATCAATATTATAATATGGTACAAAACTCAAAATCTGTAACAATTCAAGTAACTTTCACCTTGTGTAATAAAGTACATGCTGACAATAGTGAAATTCACTAGCATTTATAGAGAGAGCAAAAGTATCTATCGGTGAGAGAGCAAAAGTATCTATCGGTAAAAGAGCAATTTAAATTACTATAGCACCTAGTGTGGTAAGATTGAAACAAACCCAAAAAAAAAAAAACAGAGGAAAAAAGAAAGGCAATTTAGTATTGGTATTTCATATTTAACGTATGTAGTCAATAATAATAGAAGGAAATTGGATTTGTCTAACGAGTGTTCATTGGGCACTCATTAAAATGCACTTCAAGCATTAAATTCTTGAAAAAATAAAGTTAATTAAGGAAAGTGTATAAATACAATAAAAAAATAATTATTAGTATATGCATTCACATGGTAGCTTAATTACAATTTAGGTGCGCACTTGGTCAGAAAACCCTTTAATCATTAGTTCTAGAAAGAATTGGGAAACAAAGTGCAACATACCTTTCTATTTATTTTTCATGCTTGTGTACTATAAAAAAGAATGAGATGAATTCGATAAATATCCACACTCCTTTCTATTTATTTTTCCATTATAGAAAAGGATATCCCCTTCCTGACATGGTTGGAAGTTCTTATTCTTATAACTTAATAAATTATAAATTGATGGCTTTTGGAAAAGGGGGACGACACCCTTTTATTTAATATTCTTTGAGACATTATCAATTACGTAAAAATTTGAATAAATAGGAAAGCCGGCTATCGGAATCGAACTGATGACCATCGCATTTAATGCGATGATCTAACCTTTGATTCGGAGAAGTTTAATATAACTAAATCTAAGTCGTATCAAAAAGTATACACTTAGTAGGTACCACTATAATGAATGATAAGATCGTTATATCGATACACATGTGCATCTTTCACCATAGATTTGATTCAAACGTTACTAAAATAGAAAATGTCACAAGTACTTGGACCGGTGTATTTTGAGAAGAGAAAGATGTACCATTTAATTTGATGTGGCAAATCCTATTGATTAAATGCAGCTACATAATTGTGAGAGTTGGATTTTCAGCTATAACCATAGTTATTAAACCTAACTCGGAAAGGCATCTAGCGAAGGAAGTGGATCAACGGATCATTAGTGTAAACAGTGGGTGAATGGTTGAATCAGTGGATCACTAAATATATTTAAATATTATTTTTATAATTTTTTATATAAGATATATGATATAAATTGTAATAAACAATGCAATAACAAATGCTCATTTAATTTAATTCGCTATAAAATAATTAATTCATATAAGAATCAACAAAACATAAATTTTTATAGTATTCCACCAAACTTCAAGTGTAACATTTTATCTGTGTTTAGTGTAATTATCTAGCATACTTATGAATTTTAAGTGCAAAAAATTATTAAAATCAATATTTATATTTAAAATGAATTATATAATATGTTAAAATGAGTTTGGGGCGTCGTAAGTTTTTATTAAAAGATTCCAAAAAATTTGTTTTGGAGAAATAAAAAAGAATGAAGATAGAATTGACAAAATTTTCATATATTATAAGAAAACTACTCAATTAACATATGGCAAGCGGTCTGATGGTGAATATATAATAGATACATGCCTAAAATCCCAAGTTCAAATCTTAGCAAGACCTTACTAAAAATTTTTTCACAAAACCAATTGGATTTTTGGTTTAATTCGATTGAACTATTGGGATCATTGACCAGTCAACAGAAACCCAACTCGGCCTAATGGCCAATTCATTGGGTTGACAGGTTCGACCGCCAGGTCAGACCGAGTTTAATAATTATGGCTATGATAAACATACATGTACTTTGTGAATTTCCTTTTTGTCTTGAGTGTAAACAAAACTTTAATTTCTTTTGTGGAATGGATACATAAATGTAGAACATTCCCAACCAAAAAAACCAAAAAACAAATGCCTAACACTAACCATCCAAAATCACAAGTCTTCTCAAAACTGGATTGGACCCATTGAAAAATCATCATTAAAGAACAAAGAGTGAGCACCAGATTACCGCGTCATATACATGACATGGGCCGGCCCTGCCGTCCCGGTCAAAAACTTGCACTTTGTTCTTTTGCTCAAACCGGCTTTTGGCTCGTATTTAGTGCTTTTCCGTTGTCCTAATACTGCTTCCTTGCTTGCACAGACATGGTAGATAATAGGCAATTATTAGGAGACAAATGCTTACAATTGTTTATGCTAAACCGGCTGAGCTAGTTCAATTGGCTATTAGACGAGGGATTAGAGGGATTAAATCCCTCTGACTATCTTTCCTCTCTAGAATTTACCAAAGTATGATAGAAGGTTATTTAACTCTCTTTGTGCCTCTTAATAGATTCAATAGGTGTATCCCCCTCTACTTTCCCCTAGTATAGGACCAACTATAACAATGCTGCATTAAAAAAAATTGTTTACACTAAAAGTACTATTTGGATGGAGTGTTTTCGTATCACATTTTTTCAATCAATTTTTTTGTGCTTATTTATTCACAAAATTGGTACTGTACTATTTGTCCATGTAAAACACCCCAAATATACCTGTACTTTGTGTATTTCTTTTTTCTCTTGGTGTAACAGAACTTTAATTACTATTGTGGAATGGACACATAAATGCGGGACATTCCCAACCAAAAAAAACCAAAAAAACAAATTCCTAACACTAACCATCCAAAAGCACAAGTCTTCTCAAAAGTGGATTGGACCTATTGAAAAATCATCATTAGACAACAAAGAGTGAGCACCAGCACTGCATATTACCGCTTCATATATATGACATGGGCCGGCCCTGCCGTCCCGGTCAAAGACTTGCGCTTTGTTCTTTTGCTCAAACCGGCTTTTGTCTCGTATTTAGTGCTTTTCTGTTGTCCTAATACTGCTTCCTTGGCAACTATTAGAAGGCAATGGTAGATAATAGGCAACTATTAGGAGACAAATGCTTACAATTGTTCATGCTAAACCAGCTGAGCTAGTTCAATTGGCCATTAGACGAGGGATTAAATCCCTCTGACTGTATTTCCTCTCTAAAATTTATCGAAGTATGGTTGAAAGTTATTTAACTTTCTTTGTGTCTCTCAATAGATTCAATAGGTTCATCCCTCTCTATTTTCTCCTAATATATGACTAACTATAACAATGCTGTTAAAAAAATGTTTACACTACAAGTACTATTTGAATGGAGTGTTTTCGTATCACATTTTTCAATCAATTTTTATTTTTTGTGCTTATTTATTCACAAAATTGGTACTGTAATATTTGTCTGTATAAAACATCCCAAAAAAACAACCATTGAGACAGAGCAGCACCTCGATTCCCAAATTAAGAATTGAACAATTGGTTTGATGCTATCGCACTTGTGAGTGTAGTGTATCAAATTATTGCAAAAAAAAAATTTTTTTTTGAGGAATATACTAGGATAAGATGTTGACAAATCTCTAAAATCCACAAGCATACCAGTTATTATTACTCAAAATTCAAAGTTGTACTAATTACAGATGGCAGAATGATACATTTGTTGAATCATAAAATAAGTATCGTCCAATTTTGGATCATGGCCTCTGCAGTTGAGTTTCGTCCAATTCGATTTGATTGATGTAACTTTTAGAATATATAATACAATCATAAAATTTGTCAACTCAAACAACTAAATAATGTAAAATTTATAATTATACCAGAGTTGTACAAGTTTACATCAAATGTCTTTAGGATTATAACAATCAATGGACAAAATTCATCTGGAGAGGCCCGTTTTACTTCTTTTTATCCTGTCGAATACATGTATATATATTCAGTGCACCATTAACTATTCTTCGACTGAGTAGTTTTAAGACAAACATTTTTTTGTTTCCTTCTCCTCATTCTTTCTCTTGGAGTGGGAGGAACAATTTTCTTTTTCATGCACACAGAATTTTGAAGTTTTGAGGATTGCAAGAAACCTCAATGGAAGTAACAAACAGATACGTAGTGATTAAACATATTATTGATGGAGCACCACAGGAGTCAGACTTTGAGTTTAGAACTGAACCTTTTTCTTTATCAATTGAGCCAGGAAAAGATGAAGTCATTGTCAAAAATCTCTACTTATCGATTGATCCATACCAATTGAACCGCATGAAGCGCCAAAGTTGCTTTCAGCAAGCAATCAATATTGCAGGCGCCGTCAACCCTGGCGAGGTATGTTGCAAATTACAAACTAGTTTTGTTGATTGATGACATTGCAATGAAGATTTATTCAAAGATGTATGCAGAGTAATGCTCACAAGAATCAGTTAATTGTTGTTAACAGGAAATTGATGGTTTATGGTGTGGGGAGAGTTGTTGCTTCTGGCAATCCTGAATTTAAAGAGGGGGACTTGGTTTCCGGGTTCCTGAGCTGGGGAGAGTACAGCATCATAAAAGCGGGTACCAGCAAATTTAAAGGAGCTAAGTTAAAAAAGGTGGAGACCATGGGATTTCCACTTTCTTACCATGCAGGATTTCTAGGTAAGCTCATATCATACTTCCATTGTTATTAACATGTTATAATGCTGCATTTTGGGCCTGATTAAGATTGTCTTTCCAGGGTAGGATCAGGATATTTGAATAGATTAACTACTCTTTCAATTTTGTTGTGCATGATTCAGTGGGATAACGGCTTTTGCTGGACTTTTTGAAGTGTGTAAACCCCAGAAAGGGGAAACAGTGTTTGTTTCTGCTGCCTCAGGATCTGTGGGAAGTTTAGTTGGGCAGTATGCCAAGCTCTTTGGGTTCTATGTCGTAGGCTGTGCTGGTAGCCAAAAAAAGGTCAGCCTTCCATTTCCAAATGGACACATTATTTATTTCCAGTGCTGATTTTTGTGTTTCCCTTTTTTGTTGGTGAGGTTTGTTTCAATTTATTATGTCAAGAGGGTTTGGTTTAGTCATAATAGGAAATACTTGGTAAGCATTAGAGCAAAATATTTGAGATCAAACCTGTACTTAGGAATGACCTATGACCTAGATAAAGGGTTGGATGACTTCATGATATCTTGTTTTTATTTCCTTTCCTTTTGTCATTAATTTACACGGTCCTCTATTCTGTTAATTCTGCTAACGATGTTTTCAACTAGACTTAAGAAGGATACATTTGAGAGTTTAGGTGCAAAGTGAGAATCATACACAAGTTTGGGGCCACAAAGTGAAACTATTTCATAAGAATAATGTTGTATTTTACCTTGAAATATTTATAGGTAGACTTGCTCAAGGAGAAGCTTGGTTTTGATGAAGCATTCAACTACAAAGAGGAAATTGATCTTAAGTCAGCCCTTAAAAGGTAACTCAATCCACTGCATCTATTGAATTTCAGGAACTCGAGTGATTTATTTAACTCTTTTACTTTGAAATTTCACTTGAACTTCAACTTGATAATCTATCAAATAGGGACTAACATTTTGGCAAGTGAAGATGTCATGTACTTGGGATAGCATTTGCTAATTTTTGAACAATGATCCTATAGGCACTTCCCTAGTGGGATTGACATATATTTTGACAATGTGGGAGCAGAAATGTTAGAAGCAGCAATTGAAAACATGAATCCATTTGGTAGAGCGGCTGTTTGTGGCGTTATATCAGAGTATACGAATGAAGGAAAACGTGCAGCTTTAAACATGGTGGATGTTATATACAAGAGGATCACAATTCAAGGATTTCTTGCTGCTGATCACTTCAAAGTTTACAAGGACTTCCTTTCAACCACACTTGAGCACCTCCAGAGTGGGAAGTTCCACGTTCTTGAAGACATTTCGCGTGGTGTGGAAAGCATACCATCAGCTTTTGCAGGACTTTTCCGAGGTGATAATGTTGGGAAAAAAATGGTTCAAGTAGCTGATGATTAAGTACCAGATCATTTTTCTGGAGTCATATTTGAGCAAAAGTAAGTAAATGAAGATTAGGGAGCTGGGGAAGGAAAAGGGCTTTAAATCTCAAGGATTTCTTGGCTGTAACTGATCTTGTAAACAATATCCCACTGTTGGGAGTCATGAATCAATAATCTTTTCCATTGATTTGTTCTCAGTTTAGTAATTTTACTCTCAAGGAACCTTCTGTTAAAACAATATATTAAATTAATATCGAAGTAGTTATGTACGTGAGTGAAAATTATTAAGAAGTAAATTTGAAACGTCTTGAGAGTAGCTGATTATTAGGAGCCAGTAAAAAGCTAAGATTTCCATGCTTATTTAAGAATGGCCTGCATCCACAGTTAAGTAAACTTGATTAGTCAAGTAGTAGTTGTAAAAAATGTGGCCCGAACAAATACTAGTCCTAGACCTGTAGTTTAGTAATACTGCTATTTTATATACTTCTTCCGTCATAAAGATAGATTCACTTCTACTTTCATATAAGTTAAGAAGGGTAATTAATGTAATCATTTTTTCTTATTACTTTCCTTATATACCCTTCTATTGCTTATCTATTGATTCTTAGAATGGTTGACTATAGAATAGCATATTTACTGATTCAAATGCACATTAACTATGGACATAGTAGTAAATCCATACGCTAACTATCCTTTAAAAAAAGAAATAGACCTATAATTTGGGATAAATACAAAATGAAAGTGAATCTATTCTTATGAGACGGAGATAGTAGATATCAGTTTTGTAGCTATTCTTGCAAATGTGATCACAAGAGTTGACTGGACAAAACAGAAGAGGGGGCAGTTTGCAAATAATTAAGTGCTACGATTGCCCAAAAAGTCTTTGTTTTTTTTTAACCCGGAACATGCCCCGACTCAAGCCCTTTAAACCTGAGCCGGCACACCAAATCGGAGGGAAATGCCACGGCCTCACATAACGTTTTCCAGGGTGAGTCACAGGGTACTCCAAAGAGCAATTTCGATCCCAGAACCTTTTGTGTTCCAAATAATCGCTGCTACCACTGGATCAATCTTGTCGGACAAAGAATATAAAGTTTTTGTTTTTTCACTAGTTTCGTTAGCCTAGTTGTCATAAACGGTTGACTTGAGTCTGATAGGCTGTACAAGTTCTGAAAATCCTATTTAGAATTCCCATTTTATCCATCATATTGTTATTACCTTTTTGGTAAGTGATAAAGAAAGATGGTAAGTACATAGTTTGGTTACATCAAGATACAATTAATGATTAAAAATTGCTTGTAATTTTTAAATTTATATTTTCCGTGATTTCATTATTTTTCATCTACAATCGTATGTTTCACAGTTATATACAAATTGACAACGGTACTCAATTTAATTGGTAAGACATTCACATGTAATTGAGTGATTAGAATTGAAATTATAAAAGGATCCCTAGGCAGAAAACAACTATTGATACCCTTTCGAAAACAGTAATAAAGAAACACAAGTATATAATATAAGGCTCGGGCTGCACGCAATAATTACAGCTGTTGGTGGTTTTTTTTGAAATCCAAATTCAATTTAACAGTTTCAAGCCCCAGGAGCAATGTTTTGAAAACCGGACCGGATTGGCCGGTTTGACCGATTGAACCGTGAACCGATCATGTCTCCAGTCCGATTCAATTAAAAATCCAAAGAATCAATTGAATCGGTCAAAATCGGTCAAGATCCCGTTGAACCGGTATAAACCAAGAGATTCAACCGGTTTTTATTAAGTATTTATTTTCTAAAATAAATATTTTAGTTTTATTCAAAATTTTTAATACTAAAATGAATTAAATTTTGTTAAATCTTTGAACCAGGATCGAACCGTAAACCGGAAGGTTCTCCGGTTCACTTTTCGGTCCAAGTTTAAAAACATTGCCCAGGAGTTGAGGTCAATGTTACGGTCTTTCTCTTCTTCCTTCTACCTAATTGCTCAGTTGCTTCCACAAGTTGACCTTAACCGAGTCTTTGCTTCAGCCAAGTTTATAAATGCCAACTTAAATGTGTATGATGGGCAAAGCCATAAGTATAGTGGTCAAAACAAAGTGGAAAAGGAATCACAAGCCTTCCTTAATATTCATCAAACTTTAGTTTCGACTGAAGCTCTTGTCAACTGTTGAGGCAAGACTCCATCCAATATAGGCTTTAATTACCTCATTTGAGTCTTCTTGTCCTCCAAACTCCAGTTAAAATCAGTCAAATTTGTAATCCAGTCTTATTCTGTTAAATAGAGTTGCTTTGATTACATCCTGTCCTGCACTGAGCTTGGAGGCCCACTGACGCGAATCAAGCCACCAATTAAGGCACAGCTTACTTAGCAGAACTAATCCCATTTGGTCAAATGTCAGACTACATCCCTGACCAACTGCTTGTGAATGTGCTTTTGAGGTTACCCTTTGATTCTCTGATTCGATCCAGGTGCGTATCAAAATCATGGCGTTCTTTAATTGATGGTCCTCACTTCATCAAAATGTATAACGAAAGCCAGCTCGAAACAAACTATGATCATAGTGATACTAAGATTGTTGCCTTGATTGAGGAGAAGTCTTCCCCAGTTTCTGGCTCTAGAAGCAGAGACTTTTACTCTCTAGATATGAATCGACTTTTTAGCTCCAGTACCACAAATGCAAAAAAACTCAACTTTCCTGCTGATTCTTTTAGAGATGATATTCGTTTGGTAGGCTCTTGCAATGGCCTTCTTTGTTTGGTACATAGGAATTGGAACATTTTTATATGGAATCCATGGACTCAAAAGTATTGGAAGATACCCCCTCCACCGTATGGAAATGCAATTGGCCACAGCCAAGTTCAAATCCGTCTAGGTTTTGGCTATGACCTTGTCAGTGATGATTACAAAGTCCTGGCTTTCAAGAATGGTTGGAACTGTATGCAAAACCTAACACCATCAATTACTCTTTGCAGTAACAAAGTTTATGTTTATAGCTCGAAACTAAATTTATGGAAAGATATCGGTGATTTCCCATTTCAACAGGCAACCATGTTCCCTGACCCTATGGATGGTATTCTGGCTAATGGTGCATTGCACTGGGTTGGCGGTCTGAACTTTATCTTTGCTTTTGACCTTTGCAGTGACAAATTTCGTTCCATGCGCTGTCCTTTCTGGGAAGACCGTTTCCTCCCAAAATTGTGCATCTTGAATGGTGTCCTTTGTTTGCTCTCTGATTATGAGTTTTGGAATCAGAGGTTTGCTGATATTTTTCTAATGGAGGATTATGGAGTTCACGAATCTTGTTGGACTAAATTAGGCTCGATTAGAATCCCTTTTGGCAAATGGATAACACCTATAGCATTATCCAAGAACAAGAAGCAAGTGGTTTTGCAAATTAGCAAGGCTACGCTGGTGCTTTATGATCTGGAGACGAATTCGTTCAATGATGTAGCCATGAGTGGTGCAGCAAGTTCTATAGATTCACCTATAAGTCTAACTTCATGTGTTTGTGTTGGAAGCCTTGCTAGTCTGTTCTGGCAAGCCTGATTAGGCTGATTTGCCATAAACTATTAAAGATAGAAAGCATGTGATCATTTTTGAAAGCCTTATTGGTCTGTTCTAGGAAGTCTGGTTTGTCAAAAACTGTGGAAGACTTTGATAGTTTTATTTTCTTTTTTCATTTGTCCCAAAATTATAGTCTACATTCTAATTAAAGAACATAATTACTTTTAACTTCTCTAAAATACCTTTATTTAATATACTCGTTACCAGTAAATATAACTTGCCTTATTTAATACATTCAACTTTTTCATCAATAGTTGCTTTGATATATGTCTTGAATGGTACAATATTTTTAATATACCATCATTATTGTTGTTGTTATTAATGTAAAGGTATAGTGATTAGTGATACTCCTAATATTAATAAAAGGGTATTTTAGAAAAATATTAGGTTAAATTTATTTTTTCAATAGAGTTAACTAATTTTTGTTAAACAATGTGAGAAAAAAAAATCAAAGCTATCAAAACACGCCAAGTGTAACCTATGAACTTGGAGTAGCCGATAAGCGGATTGTTAATGCCAACTGAAGGTCACAAGTACGACTTCTGCATGTGGCGCCTTGAAAAATTCTGAACCAGACCTTCATCCTCAAGTAAAAATTGGACACTGTGGGCGCTCCTTAGGATGAATCTGGATTAGTCTCACTAAGGGCAGGGATACTAGATGAAAGCAAAAAAAAAAAAAACACATGCGCACACACACCAAGTGTAAGTCCCAAAAATTTATATGATAGTTGGGCTTAAATGGGATAAATTTAAGAGTTTAGGTGTAAAGTATCCAAAATTAAAAATTAAAGTGCAATGAAAAAATGGTACAAGTTTTCAGGGGTGCAAAGTGGAGTTTGTCTCTTTACCTGTATTGTAAGATCATTTGTATCCACCCCAGTAGAGCGGACTTTAGCAAATAGAGCTGACTTTATCCCTTTAGCATTGGAGTTCTGAGGTTACTATCCTTATCTTTTATTCCTTTCAATTTTATAGGCGGCCGGGAGTTGAGTTTGATTGATTACTTGCTTTGGTGAATGGCTAACTCAATTGTGATATGAAAACCATATATGTACATATATTTCAAAAAAAAAAAAAGGAGCAGAAGAAATCTTCCTTCCTTTCATCTAGCTCAGGTTGAGCAGAATTATTATCATTTTTTTTTGTGCTCAAACTAGAAACAAATTCTGGCTTGCTATTACAACTGGTGATCATTTATATCCAGATCCACTAGTAATATTTTTAAGCCTCAGAAGTTGAGGTCAAAATTATGTTCCTTCTCTCCCATTTCCTTCAACTTTCCGCGAGAGTTGACTTTAACCAAGTCTTTAACTTCAAACAACTTTACAAATGGCAACTCTCCCACTTGTGTATATAGTATACCATATGAGCAAACCCCAGTTGTATAGTGGTCAAAGAAGAGAGAAAGAACAACTCCTCCTCAATCTTCAATTCTTCATCAAACTCTGGTTGGGCTACTTTCAATTGAAGCTCCTGTCAACTGTTAAGGCAAGCCTAGACCAATGTTTTAAAAACCGGACCGTTAATTGAACCGGTGAAGTGAAAGGGTCGAGGTTCAATCGGTCGGACCGGTTCAACCCCGATTCAATGAATTTTTTAAAAAATAATTTATATAAATATATATATGTACAAAATAAGACATGTAATGGACTAATTTAATACTTTATATGATGAAAAGTTTACTATTTTTTAATAACTTGGATTTTTAAAAATAAATTTTTTAAATTATAAGTTAAAACAAATAAATTTCATCTCAATTTCAATTATATCTAAATCCAACTTAAAAATATCACAATATTTTGAAATTATACAAAATTCACGTCTATGAGAATTTAGATATTGTGAACTTAAATTTTAATTTACGTTTTGGAATTTACAGATTGCAATTTAAAAAAGAAAATTTGGAGTTTGACGGAAGTCAAGAGAATTGAAAATAGAAATATAAACTTGATAAGAAAACAAAAAATGAGATAAATGTGAGTGGTTGTGACATTAAATAATTTGGGTTAAAGAAAAATAATTCTTTTTTTAACTTTTTTCAATTTAATGGACAAAAATAAAATTAAAAGATGGAAGAAAACATCAATAAATTAAAAATAAAGAGGTTTGATTAAAAAGGGAGTGATAAAAGAAAAGAGGAGAGAGAGAGAGAGAGAGAGAGAGAGAGAGAGTTTTTGATTGAAAAGAAAGAGCCATGAGAGAATGAGATTTTGTAAGAAAAATGGAAAAAAGAAATATGAGTATTGTTTTATATAAATAAGTTATCAAAAAAACTAATAAGATGTGATAGTACAATGGTTAATACATTGGTCTTCTATTACAAAGGTCTTGGGTTTGAATTTTGATAGCTGCATTTTGCAAAAAGTAAAAAAAAAAAAAAAAAGGAAAAGTTGAAAACCGGAAACCGCCGGTTCAATCCGGTTCGGCGGTTTTCGCAGTTCGACCGGTTTTTGACCGGTTTTCTGGCAAAGTCAACTTTGCCATTGAACCGGACCGGTGCCATGGCCGGTTTGCGGTTCAACCGGTCGAACCGGCCTGTCCGGTCCGGTTTTCAAAACATTGGCCTAGACCCAATATGTTGTTCCTTTAGAACTTGATATGCACGATCAACCTGCAAAACAAAAGTCAAAGAAAGAGAAATAAAGTAATGTTGGCTAGGTGAGGCGCGGATTAGGTCGCTCTCTTAAGGCAATTTGTGCTCCTCTTGGGATTATACCCGGTGTAGAAGGTTGATGGCACGTCGCCTATGGGATACAACAACCCAGCCTATGCTGTTGCTTCTACTAAATCTACACAATTTAGAGAAGCTAGAGCTCTTCTCAACACCTAGCTAATGCCTAATAGAAGTGAGAGGAAGATAGTTTTTTGAGATAGCAAGAAAAGTGTATCCAACTTGGTTGATAGTGACCTCTATTTATAGGCTAAAATTTTAGGAGTATTAGAATTCTTAAAACCTAATCATTACATAGGTTACAAAAACAAGACATAAATCTCATAAGTTACCTCTTTTTAATGGTGATCTTGTAACTGAAAATTCATTTCAGATTTTGTAACTCATTGCATTTGAATTCAAAAATAAGCATGTGAATGAATTCAAAATAATAATGATATTTTTATTAAAATATCCAACACAATATAGTTTTGCTTTTAGTTACATCATTTCAATCTTCTTGCAACCAATACTCTTCAATATTATATACTCCAGTTGGGATCACCAAATTTGGGATATAACCAGTCTTATTCTGTGCAGAGGCTAAACAGATTTGCTTTGATAACATCCTGTCATGCTCTGAGGTAGGAGGCTCACCGACGCGAATTAAGCCGCCAATTGACGGACAACTTACTTTGTAGCAATCACTATCATTTGGTAAAATGTCAGACCATATCCCTGACCATGTGCTTGTCAACGTGCTTTTGAGGTTACCATTTGATTCTCTAAATCGATCCAGGCGCGTATCAAAATCATGGCGTTCTTTAATTGATGGCCCTCACTTCATCAAAATGCATTATTTGAATAAAAACCACCTTCAAACAAACTATCATCATGATGGTACTAAGATTATTGCCTTGGTTGAACATGGCGCTTCGGTTTTTACTCGCCCTGAAAGTAGAAAATTTTACACTTTAGATTCAGATCTTTCTTGTAGCTCCATTCTGCATGCTAAGCAACTCAACTGCCCTATAGAGCTCTCTGAATATCATGTTCGTTTAGCAGGCTCTTGCAATGGCCTTCTTTGTTTGCTAACTTCAGACTCGGACATTTTCTTATGGAATCCATGGACTCAAAAGCACCAGAAATTACCCTGTCCTCCTTATGAAAATTTGATTGGTTGTAGTGTCAAATTTCGTCTGGGATTTGGGTTTGAACCTGTTAATGATTCCTACAAAGTGGTTGCTTTCATGAAATGTTGGAGTATTTTCGACCAAGATTGGTCAACTCCGACTAGTCATGAGGTTTATGTTTATAGCTCAAAGCTTAATTCATGGAAAATAATGGGTGATTTTTCCATTTGAGAATCCTTTTCGGGAACCCATGGATGGACTTCTTGTTAATGGTGCATTGCACTGGTTTTACTGCATAGGCTACATTCTTGCCTTTGATCTTAGCAGGGAAGAATTTCGCATGATGCCTTGCCCTTACTTGGAAGGTCGTCGGGATTATGATTTGTGGGTCCTGAATGGTTGCATTTGCTTGGTTTCCTACTTCTTTGCCCATGATCATCGGAGATGTGCTTATATTTCACTGATGGAGGATTACAGAATTGATGAATCAGGTTGGAATCTATTAACTTTCCTAAAATTCCCTTTTGATGAGCAGATATTATGGCACCACATAAAGCCAGGAGCATGTTCAAGGAACAAAAGGCAATTACTCTTGGAGGTTAATAGCAGGAAGCTTGTGCTTTATGACAGTGAAAAAAATTCCTTCCTTGATATTGCAGACAAGACTGGTTTAGATTTACATGTGAACCATTATGAATTCTCAAACCTAACTACATGTGTCTGTCTAGAAAGCCTTGTTAGGCCTTTTTAATGATTTTGATTTCTCATATCAAATTTCATATAGCTGGTCCTCTAATCACTTGTTGATTACCCAACTTCATAACAGAATTTCACGACATTCTGAATTACTCAATTTGTTGCTTGTTACAAGCATTTTGTTCATTTCCTTTTTGAGCAAAAGTTTCCTCGTCACATGTTATTGCAAGAACACTTTGTTTGTTATATATATATTTAATGAAAGAGTTAGGTTTTGCAGATCTTATAAAATTTCCTTGAGCTACCATATGTTTTTCTTTTTGGGAATGCAGTACATTGTGAAGCTTCAAAAAGTTCATTCTAATTGAAATTCAAGATTGTTTTATGATTAGAAGAAACTTTTTCTTTCTCCCAGTACAACTTGTTTGGATTTTCATCACTTTCTTTCCCCTCACTACCAAGTTACACGAGTTTTTTCAAATAACTGGTTCAATTCACACAGAGACACAAAATTGCTCTCTTGGATTTTTCTGTACAAGAAAAATGGCAACTACTAGATGAAAAAGAGGATAGCCTGTAGGAACTATGGACGAAGGAGAAAATGCATAAAATATCCTAAGTTTTACTAGACTTGATTCTCCAAATAATTGACAAACATCAAATTGTGGTTAATCAGAGTATTATATATCTCCTCGGGATATTTTTATTGCTGCAGCTGCCTATTCCACGTCCATTTAGAATCTACTAAAGTTACATTCTTCATAGCGTTTCAGACATGTGAAACGAATCATAAATGATCACTGTTCGTACTTAACTAATGGAAAGCATAGCAGGAAAAAAAAGCCAACTCAAGCAACAATAATGGTGACGAGAATCAAACTACAATATGAAGTGCTGAAACTAACGCTGATGGAATTGATAGTCCGAAGAATCTACAAATCGTAAAAGCTAAACTCTTGCTAAATTCTTAAGCATGGTTCACCATATTGGCTGAGTCATAACTAGAATGGGGCTTAGCAATACGATACTATTACGCGCATCGCCTCTAGAACTGAATCGGATAAATATCGCCAAGAACTCACCTATATGCAACGATATGACACGGGATTGTCGAATAATGGCAAGAACTCGGCGATATCTACTGTTATGAATTGGAAACAAGACAGTTTGCACTATTGAGGGTACAGTTACTACCATAGAGGTGAGGAATTTAGAACAAATCCAACACCTTTGCCACATTTTGATCATAACTCATCTAGTGCATCTTCAAATTTAAAAGATAAACAATATGATTCCTACATTTCTCCTTATTCACATAAAGGAAACCAAGTACAAATGCCTTATTCTTACTATAATAGATCGGGAGATGAACATAATTTGAACTTGCTCATCATTCTAGGTCTATAATGAAAGTAAAAATATGTTCTTACTATATTTGATAGAATTCAAGAGATACATAATTTATGAATTTTAATATTTTAATACACGCGTTGGCGAACCATGCTCTTAAGGTTCTATTGGCCATATACATGCTGCAATTGTGTCATCAACTCAGAACGGACTATAATATTAAAAAGTTAGAAGCTAAACCACCAAGAAAATTTGTTTACGGGTGCCTTTTATGGTAATCAAACAGAATCTCGCTTCGATCAGACTGGAGGCTGCCGCTCAGATGGTTTCTCAGGCTTGTCGTTGTTTTTTCCCTTTGGTCAGTTTGGTGTAGTTTTGTAATATGTGATGTGCAGATAGAGTTGGAAGACTCCAAAAAGAGTTCCAAGTCCATTACTAGTCTACATGGCCAAAACAAAAAAAAAAGCACAGATATCCGCAGTTGAGGACATATTTACAGTGAAGTTTAACAAGCTATTGTATAAAGCTTTCAGAGATGTTGGTTTTTTGGGTATAAACAAAGATATCAAGGACTATATTGAGGGCCGAAAAAAATGAGCTTAATTTCTTCATTCATCAACACCTTATTTATAGTGTTTACAAAGAAACAAACTAAAACGATTTCAGCTAACAATTCTCTAGAAAATCTCAACAAAACTACTTGATAACATGATCTTCTACTTAGCAAATCTTAGCTAAAATATTTGTTATCAAACCAATATGATTTTGGTTAACAAAAATCCTAACAATAAGACTTATTCTTCTACCACTAAATTATTCTGATATTAAATTTAATCTGATAAAATCTGTAGGAAAGTTGGCATATCTCAATACTCCTCTTTTGCCACTTTTACTGTAGATCCCCAACTGTCTTCTTAGGCATTTCAAACCTGTTTTTGGACAAGGCCTTCGTAAAAATATCTACAATCTGATCATCAGTCTTTGCCAATTAACTAGAACAATTTCTTCATTCTTTGAACTTCTCGAAAAAAATAGTATTTAATTTTGAAGTGCTTAGTCTTCCCATGAAACACTGGATTGTTGGAAATAGCTATGGCAGGCTTTATTATCAACAAAAATTTGAGTAGCTTCTTGTTGAACTTGATTTTAGATCAGCTAACAATTTTCTAAGCCATAAGGCTTCATTAACTGCGGCAATAGCAACAACATATTCTGTCTTCATCGGTAGATTGAGTTACCACATTTTGCTTCTTAGAATCCATTGAAAACATCCAGAACCCAAGTTGAACAAGTATCCAGAAGTGCTCCTCATATCATCATATGAACCAGCCCAGTCACTATCTGAATAACCATGAAAATCCAAATTTTTCTGATTATTTGAAACAAAACTCCAAAGTCAGCAGTGCCTTTGACATACCTGAATACTCTTTTTGCAGCTTTGAAGTGCAACTCACTTGCACAATGCATAAATCTAGACAGTAAACTCACAGCATACATTAATATCAGGCCTTGTTGCTCTAAGATACATCAAACAACCTATAAGACTTCTGCATAGGCCTTTATCAACTTTGCAGCTTCCATCATCTTTTACATTAAGTTTTCCTCATTCTCCATCAATGAAGTGCTAATTGATTTGCAACTTTCCATGTTAAACTTTTTCAACACATCTCTTGCATATTTGTGCTGGACTTATGAAGATTTCTTGTTGAGATGAATAACCTCCATGCCAAGAAAATAGGACATCTCTCCCAAGTCTGTCATTTCAAAGACTTGCTTTATCTGCTCCTTAAACTGATTACCAAGATTGGCTTACTTCCTTGTGACAAACAAATCATCAAACGTATAGTGAAAGAACAATTATATCATCATTAACAATTTTTACATTAAAGAGTTGATTCACTCAAAACTCTCTTAAATCCAATCTTCAGAAAATGATCATCAATCCTGCTGTACCAAGCTCTTGGTGCCTGTTTTAGGCATATAGCGCCTTGTGAAGTAGGTACACCTTGTCTCTTGACCTTTCAATGCAAATCCATGACGTTGCTCCACAAAGATTTCCTCCTCCCAAGTAGCCATTTAGAAATGTTGACTTGATGTCAAGTTTGATAAAACTCTCCAGTCTTTTTGAGCTGCAAGTGCTAGGATCAACTTGATGGTCTCAAGTCTTGCTACTGGTGCAAATGTATCCGAGAAGTCCACTCCAAATTTGTTGAGCATATCCCTTGACGACCAATCTTGCCTTGTACTTGTTGATAGAACCATCAGCATTTAATTTGGTTCTAAAAACCCACTTTACACCAATGGGTTTCTTGCTGAATTGGTCTGTCCACAAGCGTCCAAGTCTGATTCTTTTCAATCATTCTCAACTTCTTCCTTCATTGCCTCGATCCATTTCAAGTCTTTGGCAGTTTCTTCATAATCTGCAGGTTCAAGAACTGCAAGATTACATTTGTTATAAATGTCAGAGAGTTAATTTTGGTACTTCTAACTGGAATATGATCTATTGACTTATCAATATTCTCATCCTGCAATTCTTTAGATTCTGATCTCTTGAAATGTTCAACTTTTGGAATCGTTCCAGTCCCGGGTTGCGTATTCATCAAAATGGATGTCTCTATTGACTATCACTTTTGTAGTCAAAGGTTGATAAAACTTTATAACCTTTGGTACTGCTGCAATAGGCAATTAGAATCCCAACTTCTGCCTTTTCGTCAAACTTGCCTCTCTTTACATCAGAATATGCGTGTAGCAAATGGAGTTCGAACACCTTCAAGTTTTGTTACTTGAAGGTTTATATCCAAACCAAGTTTTCAAACGAGGTTCTACCATTTAGTAATTTTGTAGACAACCTGTTTAAAAGATACACTGTAGTGGGTTGATTAGCTTCTGCCAAAACTTCTTTGGCAATTTTTCTCAAACAACAAACACCTAGCTATCTCCATGATTGTCCTGTTCTTTTCTTTCACTTACTCCATTTTGTTGTGGAGTATGAAGTGACAGTTAAACTGATGTTCAATTCTTGCATCTTCACAAAACTTGTTGAATTGATTAGAAGTATATTCTGTTCCATTATCTGACCGAATCACTTTAATCGTCTTACCACTTTGATTTCAATCCAATTTTTAAAAACTTCCAAAAAATAGCAGCAACCTCTAATTTTGTTTCATGAAATAGACCCAACAATATCTACTGAAGTCATCAATGAAAACTATTGAAAATACCTGTTGCCATTTAATGAAGAAGTTCTCATTGGACCCACACACATCTGTGTGAACAAGTTGAAACCTTTCAGAAGGCTCTCCAAGGATTTGTTGTGTAGGAAATGGCAATTTACTTTGCTTTCCCAATTGACAAACTTCACAAACTCCACCTTTTCTTCTATAAAAGGCAAGTCCTGCACAAGACTATTCTTATGCATGTAGTTAAGTGCAAAATAGTGATAATGGCCCAATCATTTATGCCATAATTCAGATTGATCCACTAAACTTGGGTATGCACTTGAACCTGCTTTCAACCAATTTAGGAGAAAAACTTTTTCCATTCATTTTACTAAAAAAAGTTCACCTCCATTTTGATCATAAATGTTGCAGCTCCTATTTTTTAAGACAACAGAATAATTTCTCAAGCAACTGGTCCAACACTCAACAGGTTTTAATTAATTGCAGGGTACATATAAAACATCAGAAATTATTTTAGTACCTGAACCATAATCAATAACCACATTACCTTTGCCTTTCACCTCAATACTATCTCCATTTCCAATTTTAACTTTGGAAATATATGATTTATCCAATTCCTTGAATATGGACTCATCATATGCCATATGATGAGTACGGCCACTATCAATTAGCCAAGCTTCACTGGAAGCCTTGCTTGCAAAGCAAGTGGCAACAAATAATTGCTCCTCCTTTTGTTGGTCAGCTACTTGAGTATGTTGGTCTCTTCTGTTATTTTACATACCTTTTCAACGTGTCCCTTCTAATTGCATGACCTACATTGGACGTCAGATCTCCCCTAGCAATATTGTTGCAGATGTGAAGTCTTTTTGCAATGTGGACATTGAGGAAATTTTTCTCTTCTTCCTTCATCTCTACTAGACTCACCTTCTTTCTTGCTCTTCTTGTTCCACTGCTGTTTCTTTCTTTTGCCACCTTGTTGATTTTGAATTTTGTCTTTCACTTGAAAAGCACCTTCTACTGTTTCCTCCTTTCAGACAGCTCTTCTCTGCTCTTGTGCTTGTAAGGCATTGATTAGTTCTGGCAAAGTAATTTGAGACAGATCCCTTGAATTTTCAAGGGAGGAAATCTTGGCCTCAAACCTTTCAAGTAAGCTCACCAAGACTTTCTCTTACGACTCTGCTATCCGGTAATTGTTCTCCAATCAATCTGATTTTATTCACAATATCTAAGAGTCTGTCAGAGTGCTTTTTGATGTTTTCTGTGTCTTTCATCCTAAGGAGTTCAAATTCTCTCCTAAGGTTCAAAACTTGCATCTGTCTTGTTCTATCATTGCCTTGAAAAGCCGCTTTGAGAGTATCCCAAGATTCCTTTGCAGTTTCACAAGCCATAATTTTTGTGAATACTGCATCGGAAACTGCTGAATGAATGTACGTCATGGCTTTTGATCTCCTTTTGACTGCATCTCTATGAGCTCTCATCTCTGCAATAGTTGGAGCTTCTGACAATTCAGGAACATGATCTGTCTCTACCATATCCCAAAGATCATTAGCCACCAAATAAAATTTCATTTTGACAGCCCAAATTTGGTAGTTGTCACCAGTGAAACTTGGAGGATTGGACAAGAAATTGTTTCCAAACATTTTGATGTTGAAGGTAAGCGTATAATTTTATAGTGAAAATGGGATTCTTACCAGGTTCACTCACTCTCAAAGAAACAGGCCCTTAAGATTTAGACTCTTGATACCACTTTGTTAGTTTTGGAGTATAAACAAAGATATCAAGACTATATTGAGGACTGAAAAAACGAGCTTAATTTCTTCATTTATCAACACCCTATTTATAGTGTTTACAAAGAAACAAACTAAAACAATTTCAGCTAACAATTCTCTAGAAAATCTCAACAAAAACTACTTGATAACATGATCTTCTACCTAGCAAATCTTAGCTAAAATATTTGTTATCAAACCAATATGATTTTGGTTAACAAAAATCCTAACAATAAGACTTATTCTTCTACTAACTAAATTCTGATATCAAACTTAATCTGATAAAATCTGTAGGAAAAGTTGGCATATCTCAATAAGAGAAAAAGTGAATTCGCTGGGTTCAGCTAAATTTGATGGATAAGAATTTTCGTTTGTATAGTTATATGGATTTTTTCCATTTTGTGCACATTAGGAAAAGGAAAGTGGATCAACTATCAACACTTTAAAATCGTCACTCACCCCCTAAATCGCCAGTACTTTTGCACACCAAAAAATGAAATTTATCATTTTGCCAAAAATATAGCTCCGAGCATGAAATTTATCGTCACTTCTTATTTGGTGTAAGAGATTGAAATTCTAGCATGATGAAAGTTTAAATTTACCAAGACAAAGGGGTCCAAGGGGAGCAAAGCATAGATGGCCCAAACAGTGCCGTTGGAGAAGTTAGGCACACAGATCCAAAATGGCATGAATTCAACGCTTTTTGTCATGATGACTTGTCCCTGCAGGGATAACATTACAAAACAAACATTCATCAGGAAAATTTCAGAGGAATATTGAAAAAAGATGCTTTGTTCGAAAGTAATTAATGATTATCACTTACCACAATGGACAATGAAGAGGTGTATAGAATGAGACCGAAGACAACAAAGATGAACCCGACGAAAAAAGATCTTGTTTCAGTGGTTTGAAAGGCTAGCAAAGTTATGAGAACTATAGCGGTTGCAAAAACAGCCTCTCCAGTCAAGCCAAAAAATACGATCAGCGAAAAAAATGCATCACATCAATGGTCATACAGTTGCCATAATTAGTTAAGTGTAAAAGTCGTAGTATATTTGTATACACAAAATAAATCCAAAATATGAATTAAGACTACCAAAAAATAGATCCTAAATCGAAACGTTATTGTTTGGATGAGTTAATACCAAAGTAGGCCATTCACTTTGATCAAGTTCAGGATGGGTACGAGTTAAACAGATAACAAAGAAGTCAACAATTAAGAGTCTTGTTACAAGCATTAAGGCTTAATGGAGGTAAAAATAATCATTTACAAAGAATACTGCTGATAGAGGATGAATATTGGGGAAAGAAGTGCATATCATTTGCTTCTTACTGTGTGAGAACTGAGAAGTAAAAGAATATGGCCAGATAGGTCAATTTCCAACACGATGCCAATGCCGTTGATGATGAGAATGAGTAAGCTGTTTGGGTGATACATTGGTAATGCATAGAACACACAAAAGAAGCTGTTCAACACTGCAGCAAGGTACGGATAAGGGTGGAATTCCTCCACCGATTTCATCTTGATGATCCTTGCAAAAGTAAACCTGCAATCAATAGAGTTTTATTTATCTCCAATAGAAATTTTGGAGATAAATAAAACTGCATATTATAGAATGCTGGTGAGATGTCTGATAATGCTCATGTTCCTGCGATGATGTGCGAATTTGATGGGGTTTACAGATGAGTCTAGACCTCATTGCTGCTCCTATTTCATCGGTTCACAGAGGAAACATGGTAGCAGTCTTTAAGGTGGTTAGCAATTTGATAATACAGCAGGCTGTTGATAAATTTTTAGCATCAACTGTACCAGTACTATGTTTGGAAATCCACAATGTGGATAAATGAATGTGTTGAGGTGGGAAAAAAATTCCAGTTTTTGTCTTCTGTGGGAGAATCTGACCCTCCCAATGAGCAAAAGTTGCTGCTCAGAGTTGCTTGGGTAAAAGATTGCCTGTAAATATACAATTCCCCTCAGACTGATGATTCTATTAGCAGAAAGAGAAGAAAACAGAGTGAAGTTAATCGAGGAGTCGATTTGGAGGATTCTTCAATATCCCTGACTAGCGGGGTTGGTTCTGCAAGTTTGCAAGCTAAACCAGGAGTGAATAAAACATCCCACCACTCTCGTTTGTGACACTTTCTTCTTGTTGGGATATTAATCCATGTTTGCCAGTAATTAGCCTTTTGTGATTCATAATCTTGGTTGGATTATGCACATACATTTGATTGTACTCGCATATCTCAATGATAATATTATTGATGCGTTAGGGTTGAAATTTGTGAAAGAGATGAGATCGTGTATAATATATGACTTTATTAAGCAACTATATCTTTAAGATGTTGCGTAATTTTTTACCCCAATAAAATCATGTGTCTATTAATAGGTACAAACTAGCTGAGTTTAATCGAGCTTTAACTTAGTCAAGTCGAGTCTAACTCAAACTCAAGTTCGAGCCTGGTCTAATTGGAGTTCGAGTGTAATCAAGCTCAAAAAAAGTACAAAATAATTATTATATATTTTTAATAAAATTGGGGGACATAAATATAAATTCACGTCACCATAAATGTGGATCATGTTAAGAATCCATTTAGGCATGTCAACTTTACATTTAATTCAAAATTAGAAGTTAAGGTTTTATGTTGCCCTTCATCGTGTACTTTTTTGCGAATGTCTAAAATAAGTAGGTCAAAGGTCCATGCCTAATCCCCACTATTTTAGGTGAACCTAAAAAAAAAAGTTCATATTTAGTAATAAAAATACTAAAATTTTGTAAATTTGAGCTTGCTTAACAAGTTAATGAGCCAAGGATACTATGGACTTACTCAACTTGAACTCATCTAAAATCGAGTTTCAGTTGAACTTTGACCAAGTACTCACAAGCTGGCTTAATTATTTTGCAAGCTTAGTCTAACACAATGCACATCGCTTACAAGCTAATTTGATTCATTTGCAACTCTAGTTTGAACATATTGCTTCTAATGTGATCTGTTAGGATAGAGAATCATTAGATCAAGGAATCAAGCTTATTGAATTGTAATCATAGATTGAATAGACAAAACGATGTAGTTTTGGAATAGGCTTAATTGCAGTGGTTAATTCGGTTAAGACTAACTACCTGGTTGTTAGAAATAATGAAGGGGCCCATAATGGGTTCATAACAGAATTGTAACCAACTCAATACAATTTTCTTCTCCTTAATTCTCTCTCGTCTACTCTCTCTCTCTTCTTCTCTTCTCTTCCTCCTTTCTTCTTACAATCTGGAAGTTTAGCTGCATAGCTTAATCTCAGAAACTCACTTGAGTTCCTAACAATTGGTAATCAGAGCAGTAGATCTTTGGAGTTTCGACTACAAATCCATGGCAGAAAGCACTAGTTTCAGAACATTAGAAGAACAAAATAAAAAGACAAGAAATCAAACTTCAAGAACTGATGGAATCTCTGCAATCATCTCAATCTGAACAGCAATAGATTAGGAACGAGCTAAAGATGGAACTAGAAGAGAACAATAAACAGATAGAGAATCTCTTAACGGGAATGGAACAGAATTTCAGTAAGTTCCTGAAGCAGAAGTTTAGCACTCTTCTGTCAAAAATGACTCCTGGGAAGGACAAGGCAACAGAAGGAGAAGGTAGAATAATGGTGGATCAGATTTCAATTCTGCCGACTCTTCCAGCTCATCAAAGATTGCAGACTGAAGGTGAGCCTCAGAAATTTTTCAAGAAAGATTATAGTAACTTTCAAATTCCAAATCCTCCCAAGATTGATTTACCGTTGTTCACTGGGGACAATCCCAGGGATTGGTTGCGCAAATGTAATAAATATTTTTTGAACTATCAAATTCCGATAGAACAGAGGCTTGAACTAATTGAAATGTACTTAGAAGGGAGGGTTGATAAATGGTTCTAGGGAATAAAAATTGAGAATCCTAAATTGAGTTGGGAAGAATTTGGGGAACTATTGTGTAGGAGGTTTTCTGGTAGGAATTGTAGAGATGTAGTGGAGGAATTTAATAAATTGCAACAAGAAGGAAGTGTAGAAGACTATCAAGAAAGATTTGAGGAGCTGAAACCCTTGATGCTGATCAAGAATCGGAATCTTGATGAAAACTATTTCATTTCTAGTTTCATAAGTGGGCTAAAGGAGGAAATTAAACCTATGGTTAGGATGCTGAAGCCTGCAACATTAATTGAAGCCTCCGAACTGTCTCAATGGCAAGAGTACTCATTAAAGTTGCAGAATGAAAGCTCTAAAGACAATTCCAAACAGTGGGGGGAGAACAGATGTGGCATGACAAAAAGTAATGCAACAGATGCAGGAAGTGGCATGTACAGAGTTCCTGTCAACAGTACCTTTAAACATCATAAGTTCAAGAATTCACAGGAGGATGCCAGAGATAAAAAAAAAACTCTCAGTACAAGAGATGCAGTATAGGAGGAATAATGGATTGTGTTTCAAATGTGAGGAGAAATATGGGGTAAGTCACCAGTGCAGAGTGGGACAATTAAACTGTATGTTACTGGAGAACGAGGAAGATTCTGCATTTGAAGATGCGTTGGGGGAACAGGATGAACAAATAGGTAACACTGGTCAGCCTATGGAAATGTCCTTGCATGCCTTATTTGAGGCCTCAAAAAGGAAAACAATCACATTAACAGGTGTTTGAATGGCGAGGAAATTACTAATACTAGTAGACATTGGAAGCTCAGATAGCTATATCAGCAGTGAATTGGTCATTGGATATGGACATTAATTACCAACGGGTTGATCAACCATTCTTTATCATCATGGGAAATGGAACATGTGTTTTCAGCAATGCTATCTGTCCTAATGTACATTGGAGGATTAATCAAAACCACTTCAGATTTAACCTCAAGGTAATGGAGCTAGGGGGTTGGGATATAATACTTGGAGTGGATTGGATGGGATACTTCAGTCCCATCACATTTGACTTCCAGCAACTCAAGATTCCACTACACAACACAGGAAATGAAATTAAATTGCAAGGGCAAGCAGAAGATTGTGATTTAGACCTGATCAGAGGAAAGGATTTGAGGACATTCATTGAATACAAGAGACAGATGTGCATGGCAATGACCTCAAAAAATAATGAAGAAGAAGGAATAGAGCCTGTGCCACAGGAAGTAGTAGAACTGCTGCAGGAATATAAAGATGTGTTCCAGCTTCCAAATTTCTTGCCTTCAAGTAGAAATGTAGACCATGAGATACCTCTCAAACCAGGAGCACAACCATTTAAATTGAAGCCTCACAGGTACCCTCATTGTCACGAAGAGGAAATAGAGAAGCAAGTTGCTGAGATGCTTTAGAAGGGTATAGCTAAGCACAACAACAGTCCCTTTGCTTCACCTGTGTTGTTAGTCAAGAAAAAGGAAGGAACCTGAAGATTCTGTGTTGACTACAGGAAGCTAAATGAAATAGCCATCAAGGACAGGTTCCCAATACCTAATGTAGATGAGTTATTAGATGAATTAGCTGGTTCTATATTCAAAACCAAGTTGGATCTCACATCAGGGTACCATCAAATCAGGGTTAAACCCCAAGATACCTTTAAGACAGGTTTCCAGACTCATTGTAGGTATTTTGAGTTCTTAGTCATGCCTTTTGGGCTTACAAATGCTCTAGCTACATTCCAGTCATTAATGAACCAAATATTTCAGCCTTATTTGAGAAAGTTTGTTCTAGTTTTCTTTGATGATATATTGGTATATAGCCCTACTTTGAAAGCTCATGTGCAACATTTAAGAATTGTATTGGGTGTTTTGTGAGAAAATCAACTGTATGTGAAGAAATCTAAATGTGCTTTTGCCTAAAGAAAGGTTGACTATCTGGGACATATTATTACTAATAAAGGGGTTAGCATGGATTACTCTAAGGTCAATAGCATACTATAATAGCCTATACTGCAATCAATAAAAGAGTTAAGGGGATTTCTTGGATGCACTGGCTATTATAGAAGATTTATAAAGCATTATGGTCTGGTGTGTAAACCACTTACTGAACTACTGAGGATGGACAACTTTAAATGGAACAACAAAGCACAAAATTCTTTTGCTCATCTTAAGAAAGTAATGTGCTCAACTCCAGCTCTTCAGTTGCCAAACTTCAAGAAGGCCTTCATAATTGAAACAAATGCTAGTGAAAGGGCATTGGTGCAGTATTGATGCAAGAAGGACAGTCTATTGCCTTTTTAAGTAAGGCATTATCAATCCAAAATTTAGGATTATCAGTTTATGAGAAAGAATTACTTGCTCTAGTAATGGCAGTGACCAAATGGAGGCATTATTTAGTGGGGAATCACTTCATCATATGAACTGATCATCAATCCTTGAAATATCTCTTGGATTAGAAACTGAACACTACTCTTCAACATAAATGGATGACTAAACTGTTGGGATTAGATTATGAGATACAATACAAAAAGAAAGCTAAGAATCAAGTGGCAGAAGCATTATCAAGGAAGTGTGAAGCTGCATCCCAAACTTCACTAAACTCATGTCTGGCCATTACAACTGTTAAACCTGGGTGGATTGAGGAATTACAAAAAAGTTATGAAACTGATATACACTACCAAGACATTATGGGCTCAATTACTACTAGACCCAAACTCTTGCACTGACTATACTTTGACATATGGGATACTGAAGTACCAAGGAAAAATTTATGTTGGGAGTGCTAACAACATCAAGAACCAGCTTATTCAAGCATTACATGCTTTAGCAATAGGTGGTCATTCTGGTCAAAGGAACTGTTGGCAGAAACTTAGGGTTCTATTCTACTGGCCAGGGATGAAACAAGAAGTGATATCCTTTGTACAGAATTGTGATATTTGTCAAAGAAACAAGTCTGAAAATGTTCCTTACCCTGGATTGTTGCAGCCAATTCCAGTGCCTAAACAAGCATGGTTTCATATCTCTATGGATTTCATTGAGAAATTACCAGGATCACGAGGGTATGACACTATATTGGTAGTGATTGACAAGCTAACCAAATTTGGTCATTTCATTATGCTTACTCATCCATTCATAGCAAAGAATGTTGCTCAAGTCTTTCTGGACAATATTTACAAAATACATGGTTTACCAGAGTCCATCATAACAGATAAAGATAGGGTCTTTACCAGTGGATTCTGGAAGGAACTATTTAGAATGACGGGGACTAAGCTCCATTATTCATCTTTTATCACCCTTAGTCTGATGGCTAGAGCGAGAGACTTAATCAGTGTCTAGAGAACTACTTAAGGTGCATGACAAGAGAATTCCTTCACAGTGGAGCAAATGGCTATCCTTGGTTGAGTGGTGCTACAAATCTACCTATCATTCTAGTCTTACCATGACTCCCTTTGAAGCATTATTTGGGTACAAACCAGTACCTTTACCACTGGGACCCTACTTAGACTCAATGGTACTTGCAGCTACCAATATCGTTTTAGGAAAGAAGCAAAATCTCAAGCAGCATTAAAGAACATTTAGCAAATGCCCAACAAAGGATGAAACACTATGTAGATCAACATAGAACTGAGAGGAGCTTTGCTGTGGGTGACTGGGTATTTCTGAAGCTTCAACCCTATAGACAACAAACTGTGGCTGTTAGGAAGTGTCTCAAGTTGTCAGCCAGGTATTATGGTCCCTTCCAGATAGACGAGAAGATTGGAGCAGTAGCTTACAAACTGAAACTACTACCAGGCACAAGACTGCACCCTGTGTTCCATGTATCTTTGTTAAAGAAGAAATTGGGACCATTGCAGAACAGTTCACCCAAGCTACCAGAGTTAGATGAACATTGATCAGTGTCCATTGAAACCAGAAATCATTTTGAAAAGGAGAGCTATTTTGTGAGATGGAAAACGTGTCGTTCAGTTCTTGATCAAGTGGAATCATTTGAACTATGAAGAGCATCATGGAGGACAAATCCTTTATTGAGAATCAGTTTCCTGACTTGTAGACTTGAGGACAAGTTTGTTCTTATGGGAAGGGAATTGTTAGGATAGAGAATGATTAGATCAAGAAATCAAGCTGATTGAATTGTAATCATGGATTGAGTAGACAAAACGATGTAGTTTTGGAGTAGGCTTAATTGCAGTGGTTAAGTCAGTTAAGACTAACTACCTGGTTGTTAGAAATAATGAAGGGAGCCCACAATGGGGTCATAACAGAATTGTAACAAACTCAATACAATTTTCCTTTTCTCAATTCCCTGTCCTCTGTTGTCTACTCTCTCTCTTTTCTTCTCTTCTCTTCTTCCTTTCTTCTTACAATCTGGAAGTTCAGCTGCCTAGCTTAATCTCAGAAACTCACTTGAGTTCCTAACATGATCAAAGATTAGCACTCAAGTCATGAGGGCTCTATGCAGCTAGGCTTTTGGTTTCTTTGGTCATTTACTCTTATACTTGCTGGCTGCTTACATTAATTTGCTCTATAAGGAACAAGTAGAAAAGCACAGGAAAAAGCAGGAAGAAGAAAGAAATATATATGATAGGAAGTAGGAGTATTTTGAATTTCCGAACATGTAGCTTTGATAAAGGAAAACACTGTTTTATGTAATTCTTGCAAAAAAAAAAAATTTCTGGGGTGCTGCGAGCATGACTTTGTTAGATTCCATCACATGTCACAAAATCTTTATTTTCTTTCTTATGAATTTTGTTGAACAACAAGGAAACAAAAGGCCAACCCAAACAACAATAACAGTTGTGAGGATCAAAATAAAGTATTTTTAATTATAAAATGCTGAAATTAATTAACGACCCAAGCACAAAATTGCAAAAGCTAAACTCTTAAAGTTCTCCCAGCCGTATATGTGGCCACAAAACCCTTTATCAACTCGCAACACTATGGAAATGAATTACAACACTAAAATGACATATAGAAGCCAAACCGCCAAAAAAATTTTTGTTTCTTGGTGTCTTTTAGGGCAGGTTTTGTGAATGGAAGGTGTAATCAAACAGAAACTTGGTTCTGTGAGACTGGGAGCTGCAACTCAGATGGCTTGCCAGGCATGTCGTTGCTGCCTTCCTTTGGAGTAGTTTTCCGATATTTGATGTGCAGACAGAGCTGGACGAATCCCAAAAGAGCTCCAATTCCGTTGCCGGTCTACACGACGACAAAGCACAGACATCGGCAGTTGATAACCAATTTACAGTGAAATTTAGCCAACTAGTGCATACAGCTAGCTTTCAAGAGAAAATGAGTTCACAGGTTTCAGCTAAATTTAATGGATGAGAATTTTGTTATATACATATATAGGGTGCAATAGATGAAACTCCGGAAGCATGAATTTACCAAGATGAAGGGATCTAAGGGGAGCAAAGCATTAGACAGCCCAAACAGTGCCGTTACAGAAGCCTGCCAGACAAATCCAAAACGGCATGAATTCGACGCTTTTTGTCTTGATGACTTGTTTCTGCAGGGACAACATTACAAATCAAACATTCATCAGGAACATTCCAAGAACACTGAAAAATATGTTCTGAATCGAATGCAATAAACTACTACTTACCATAATGGACAACGGAGAGGCGGACAGAATGATGCTGAAGGCAACACAGATGGCTCCAACGAACAAAGATCTTCTTTCAGTATTGTGAAAGACTAGCAAAGTTATGAGAGCTATGCCAGCTGCGAAAACAGCCTCTCCAATCAAGCCAAAACACTACTATTAACTGGAAATTCAGCACATCAAAGTAAGGTTATAATATTGCCCAGTCAATTAAAGAGTATAATTAGGTAGCTATCAGTACTAGCTAGAGAGTTGTAAGTTATAGCATCAAATAAGCGTAGCAGCTACTTGAGTACAACATATATATTTGCAGTAGTACGGGAGGTATGCACAAAATAACAGACAACACGAATTAAGATTACTGAAAACAGATCCTGGATCGAAACGTTATTCTTTTGGATGAGTTAATACCAAAGCAGGTCGGTCATCCATATTTGTTCAAGTCCAAGATGGATAAAAGTTGAAAGGATAACAAACAAGGAAAACTGTGGGAAAGTGAAGAAAAATTAGTCATTCTTTCTCTTACGAGTATATGTTTGGTTAGCAGCAAATTTGTAAAATTTTTCTTGCACTTTCCTTCACTTTCTTGCATTTTGTATCCTACAAAATTTGTAATTAAGATTTTGAAAGAAAATGGTTGGATAGATATAAAAATTTTAATAATTGACCGAAACTGTCACTAGCTTTCCATTTTCCCTCAAAATTTTCTTGATAATCGAACATAAAATGGAAAACAATTTTTATTTTCTTTTACTTCACTTTCGTGCTCTTGACTTTCCCTATATTCAAACAAAGCCTCAGGAGTTTTAATTAGGGAGAATTCTTGATGAGTTTATAATGTATTCTTATACTAAAAAGTGCAACCAGACCAAACAGAACAGAATAGCTTGAGCCTGGAGTTGAATATTGTAGCCTGTTTTGTTCTGCTGGTTGAGGGGTTACAGTTGCCCTGTTACAAGCATCGCTGGTGGATATACATATAAGCCAGTGGGGAAACGTGCCTCCATGGGCCAAACAAAATTGCCTGTGGTAGGCTTGAAATTGTTTAGAAATTATTTCTTCTGCCCCACAAATTCATGTAACAAGCCAACATGAACCATGACTATAGTTTGCAACCCCTTTTTTCTTTAACCCTCCCACCCCTCCCTACATCTTTTCTAGATATTAATAACCGGCACTTTTAGGCCTTTAACTTCCAACTTATAGACTTTCATGTAACCCACAATTATACTTTTGCGTTAAAAAGTTGTGTCATGCATTTACACATTTTCTTTGTCTTCCTTATTCTCTGTAGGTGTGACTCTTGGATGACTGATTGTTTGTCATATTGAAAATAAAATATTTTTGAGGGGTTGAATACGAGAAAATTGTGAGACATATGTAAGAAAAAATTTGTGTATGAATTTGATCATATTAGTTATATTATTTATATTTATTAAATAAACATATTGTCATTACTTATGAATTGAAATTATTTGCCACTTATGAATTAAAATATTTCTTGCTCTGCCACTGATAAGCAAGAAGGGCTAATGATGCAGGATGAATTTGGGGGAAAGAAGTGCATACCCTTTGTTTCTTACTGTGTGAGAAGTAAAAGAATATGGCCAGATAGGCCAATTCCAACACGAAGCCAATGCTGTTGGTGATGATAACAAGTATGCTGTTTGGGTGAACCATTGGTGATCCATAGAAGACCCAGAAGAAGCAGTTCAACGCTCCAGCAAGGTACGGATAAGGGTGGAATTCCTCCACCGATTTCATCTTGATGATCCTTGCAAAAGTAAACCTGCAATCAATAGAGGTTTGCTTATCCCCCAATAGAGATTTTGGGGTAGTGCAAAATACAGACCTAGATTGCATTTGATAAATAAATTACCAATCATGATTTTTTTTTTTTTTGCTTAAAAAATCTCGCTTGCAAAAATTATGCATGATGCATGTCAAATACTTGCTCTAACGACTATGTAAATGTATATGCCTATTGGGCCAAAAATTTTAACTTTGTAAGTACACAAATTCAATCCCCATCCAATATTGTGATTTCAGTCAGATGATTTTTTAGTTGTAAAAGCTTTTATTTTTGTAAGTTGAACTCATTATAAATGCTGAATATATTAATTTCCATTCTCTTAATTAATTAAGAGAAACTTCTTTTGATTCTAATTATACATTAATTAATTCCACTTTTCTAGCTCGATTAAGTAAACAGGAAAAAGGGAAATTATATTTTATTTTGTTGGGTTCATATAAAAAATATACTTAGACTACTTTGCATGCCCTTTGATTCGAGTGAATTAAAATTCAGTTGTATTTTGTGTTTTTACTTTTATATATATTTGATGTAAAGCAGCCTTAATAACTTCTGAGGTGTAAAATGGGTTTATTTTTTCTTGACCCAATTCTCAATCAATGGAATTAATTATTGTTTCATAGAAAATTCTATGAATTAATCTTTTTTCATGCTACGTGAATGACACTTCCAATGATTTGTAGTTTATATGGCTGAACCCTTTTAAGGGGTGTCCTATGTATCCATGTTGGTGTTGTGTTGTGTCCAATTGGAATCCTTTCTTACTATTTTCATCAATCCAATTGGAGTCAAGTCATACCTTTTTTTTTTTTTTTTGAGGGATTGACAATCAAAGCCAACATGGTTGTGGTTAGCCAGAAAGCAACCTCTATTGATTGCTTTTAGGTTCCTTTTTTTTTTTTTTAAGTAACGAATCTAATAACTCTGCTCTGGTACAAAATTGGATTAGTTCGCTCCAACAAGAAAAGGAGACTGGCCCTACTATTGACTAAATCCCAATTAATCTATTAGATATACATTAATCAAGTCAAAGTATACAAGATACAGTAATACTATACTAGTATGATCATTTTTGGTTATATAATATTTCCACATATATTGACCTCTACTACTCCTTACTTTACTACTATATTGCTAGTATAATAATTTTTGGGGCAAATTACACTTTACCATCCTGTGATTTATTATTTATTTACATAAATCCCCTATGACTTCAAAAAACTATACGTAACCCCCCTCATGGTTGAATTAAGTGTCAAAGTGATGAAATTTGCAATCCATAACAGACTCAACTAAAATATAAAAAATACTCCTATTATAAAGTTGAAAATTATTTATTAATCATAGGGGGTTATATATATATATTGAAAACCATAAGGGAGTTATATGGTTAAAGTACTAAATCATAAGAGGATTATATGATAAAATATAAATTATACGGGGTTAGAGTGTCATGCATATTATGTTTATATATTTTGGTCACTTCAGCCATTTTTAGTTTTTAAACAAGGGTAATTTCGACATTTTTGTAGATTCCGTTACAGATGCTCATTTCTATCATTTTGACATTTTAATCCCAAACTGTAAAGATGTTATATATAGTTTTTAAAACTATAGGGGATTATGTGAAAATCTAGCTATATCACAGGGAGTAAAGTGTAATTTGCCCATAATTTTTTGTAATAGAATACTTCCACATAAATTGACCGGAATAAGACTACTACTCCTTCTTTTTTTGGCTCTTCTAGATCTGTCAACTTGTGAAGGAAAACTTTAGGAGGGTGTAAGCTAAATAGGCAAAAAAAAAAACACTAGACTATGAAAGGGAACTGGTTCTTTGGTTGACTAAACCCATATAATTAGACTGCCATGTCAATTTGGATGGAATGCTTCACATAGATAAGTTGACTATTATAAGTCTGCCATGTCAATTTTGAAGATGTATAATTTTTTTTATAAATTGATTTTGAAAGTATAACTTGCTACTTTCTTCAATCTTGAGGCAAAAATTAAAATTCTCAACTTTGTCAAATGCTTAACAAAACACAACAAACACGTCTACAACAGCAAAACAACTTTGTCTACTCTATGATGGAACGACACTTATTATACGTGTGAGTGTACGTATGTTATTGTGTAGAGAGAGAGAGAGATTACACTGGAGAGGCGAACAGACATAAGGAGGTGAAGTTTCCTGCAAAAAAAATGTTCCAAAAAATGACCTAGAATCCTATATAAGCTGTAATAGACCACCACAAATAGAAAATATTAATGTAGACAAACAAATAAATAAAATAAAACAAAGACATATGAAAAACTAACATAGAGTGTGTGTGTGTGTGTGTGTGTGTGTGTGTTGCATAGTGTATATGGCAGGTCCATAATGTATATGGTCGAAGCCTTGTGGATATATTTTGTCTTTAGTTTGCATTGTTGAATTTGCAGAAATAAAAGCCTTCAAACTTGTTCTACTTGTTTTTTCATCGAGAGAACTCAACATATACACACACATTTGGAGGGTTTATACGTATAGTATGAAAAGAAACAATCAACTTTCTGAAACAGATACAAACAAATTAATGTATGTTCAAAATAACATCCTCTACCAGGCAAAATTGTGGCCAGTATTTTAAAAGGCATTTTTGGGACGAGTTTTGAAACATGATGGAGTGCGTACATATATGGTAGTATTTGTCAGACTGATAAGCTGGAAGATAAGAAAAAAAGAAAGGGGAGCAAAAGAGCATGATCAATAGAGCATTGAGAATAACAAGTTACCGAGGATCCCCGTGATGGTTCGAACGACTTGATACATCTTTTCGTTTTTTCGCTTCTACCTGCAGCTTCAACTGGAGATTACAAAATGGCCAATATTTTTGAGAAAATTTTCAAGCCAATGGCTACGTATGTGATGGAATGATTTACGTATAAAATAGCCTATGCTCATGGTACACGTGTTCTGAGTGATGGCTGAAAACCAGTTATAGAGAATTTTGAGTTCGTTCCATTGCTTTTCGTAGTCATGATGTAGGAAATTATGCATAAGGTGAGAAAGAGAGGTATGATCAAGGGATTCATAAGTTGAAATCTAACTAATTTATACAGGTTGGCATAATTTATCTAATGCAACGACAAGAGAAAAATTTTTGCCAAAAACAAACACATCATATGTAGAAACAACGAATGCATAATTGAACATGAAAATGGTACGTAAAAAATAGCAGAAGGCTTATAGTTATGCATAGAAATGATAGATTTCTTACACGAGATAGGAAGAAACGGAAGAACGAAGATGACCTTGTCAGGGAGGTCAAGAAAAATTTGACGAAAGGATGAGAAGAAAATATTTGTGAAGGTGGTACTTATATACTGAAAAAACTCACTAGAGTTTGCAACCTTCCCTGACCACCAAAGAAAAAGGGTAAATTACTTGTTATCCCCTTGTAGTTTTACATAATGTCAAATGACCACCTTATGATTTTAAAATTGCCACATAACCCCTTTGTAATTTTATATTAAACACGCTTTAAAAGCACGTGTAATAAAGTCTTAATATCAATATAACCCCTTATGATTTGTATAAATATCTATTTTATCCGTGTAATTTTTACATTTATCCGCGTAATCTTCCTATGCTTTTATATAAGGTAATTAAATCATCGATTGATTTAATATTTAAATAAGGGTACTATTGATATTTCAACTAGCGACGTTACACAAGTTTATTTTACGTCAAATTTTCACTTTAACAAAAAATCATAAGGGAATGAAGTGAACATTTTGAAACGTTAGAGAGATAATGTGATAATAGATGAAACTACAGAAATTATACATAATTTTTCCAAAAAAAAATCCATAGATAACAGAGAACTAATCAAGAAGTAAAAATCCTTGCTTTTTGACTGCTGAGCTTTGATTTAAACTCATGACAACGGCCTTAGGCAAGTCATCTGACGAGTATAAAACTCTGACTACTGAATCCCACTGGCAAGATGTTGGCAGGCATATTATTTTGCCGGCAAAGGCCTTGTTAGGAGTATAGTTTTCTAAGGAAAAATTTTTATATTTTCGTAAGCATATTTTTTAATTATTTTTTATTTTATATACACTAAATTGTTACATAATATTTTTTTGTTATCAAAACTTTAAAAAATAGCAATCCAACTGGGACTATTGAAAATTTGAAATAAAAAAAAAAGCATAAACACACATAAAATGATTTTTTCAATTTTTTAATCTCATCCTCCCATGACCATGTACCAAAAGTACTGCCATAAACTTTGAAAAGACAAGACCAAGAAAAGATCAAGAAATAGATCCACGTTTGACCACATAAACAACATTTTGATGGCTTGAGTCATGATAAAAAAGAATATATTTTTTTGATAATATAAAAAAAAAAGAATACATTTAAAAATGAGAAGTAGAGGAAATTTCTTGCAATTGACAAGCAGTCAACCCAGTTGAGTCAACTCAACCCAATTGAGCACTCAACCCAGTTGACTACTGGAAAGATGCAACGGCAACATACTTCATTTGAATATTCCAAAATTTTGCACACGCCTTAGCTGTGACGAGGAAAGATTTTGAACGGTTATGAGAGACAAAATTTGTAACAATTGTCCTTAGTGGCCATCTTGCCTTATTTGCCAAAAAAAAATATTGGACCTTTGATTTTGTCTTGCCGGTCCATATCCCCGGAAGTTTAAAATAAACAAATAGATTGGTGCTTACACTTGTCTAATCTATTTTATTTAATAGACAAAATCTCCTTTAATTGTTAATCCTCAAAAAGTTTGGCAAAGAATCAATATAATTAATGCTAACAAGCAACTTATTGTCTTGCTAAGAGAGGGGAACGGAGACAATCCAAACACTGCCACGTTGATTGAAGACATACATGCTTTAGCTAATCTGTTTCAAATGTGCACTTTTGAAGTTAGGAATGTTAGTAATATGACACTATGTATTCAAATTAGCCATTATGCTCTAAGCATATTTATGGATGAGGAGAGGTTCTTTGGCTCTCCTTAAGTGTCATGGTACACTTTGTAAAGCTGCTTGAGCCTTTGCTCAAATATAGGACAAGCCTTTGTAAAGTTGTGGTCACAATTCTATATCCAACAATAAATTTTTGAACCATTCACCTTCCTTGCTAGCTACAGCCAGGGTTACAAATTCGACTTCCATAGTTGAATGTGCGATGCAACTTTGTTTTTTTTGAAGCCCAACTAGCCGCACCACCTCCAAGAGTGAAAGATCAAACCTGATGCTGATTTATTGTCATCCGTGCTAGTTCTCCAACTTGCGTCACTATGGCCTCAAGGTACACATGGATAACCAGGAAAAAAAACTATGCATAAATCCTTCGTTCTTTTTAAATATCCGAGTACTCTAGCAATTGCTTTCTAATGATAGTAACTAGGCTTACTTATATATCTTGACAATTTGCATAAAGCAAAAGCTACATCAGGCCGAGTACAGTATGCAATATACATAATATTCCTTATCGCACTAGCATACTCTAATTAGGTAACAATTTTATCACTATTTTCAATCAACTTCATACTATGATCATACGTATACCTGGCAATTAGACGGATTGAACGGATTTTGGACGGTTTAATATTGAGTTTTCGTTTAAATGGGTTACACCCAACCCGTTCAACTTTAGATTGAATCAATTTTGGGTTGGGTCATATTGGATCATCTCAAACTCATGATCCAAATATGACCCAATAGATTAATTAATAGATTTTGATACATAAACTCTCTTAAATATGTTTTCACATACAAAAAAAAAATTTCACACACATAAACACATTTTCACATAGATAGACATATTTTCACACACTAAAACACTCACAGATACAAACGCACACTCAATTTTTAAGCTCTTTTAAAATACTTTATTTTTACACATACAAACACACTAAAATACACATGTATGATATGGGAGGAGATGGGGGGTTTTTGGCATGGGTTAGTGGTGTCAGAAATGGATTTAGCGTAGTGTATATTTTGCCATAAAATGAAAAAGGAATCGTGTTATGAAAGTAAGGGTAGTTGCCTTGATCAATTAAGATCTCTTTAATGTCCAACTCTGCGTTGGTCTACCAAAACTGAGAATGGGAATGACGTACTAGTACAACAAGAAGTGGGAAAGGCACACATATGATATGGTGTCTGCAAACTTTCTCAGATTGTTATTTTTTCCCAAAATTTTTTTTATGTTTTATCGAACGCATTTTTTATTATTTTGTTAATATATATATATATATATATATATTAAATTGTTACAGTATATTTTTTATAAAATTTTCAAAAAATAACAATCCAAATGGGCTTATATTTGATTGCATGACAAAAAGAAGAAGTGGCGAAAAATATTATAGAAATAAAAGGAGTGGAATGCTCTAAATATAGGAAAATTTAAAACGTCAACACATGCAAGTAAGTATTATAGCTAAGTAGCTCATATAATTTTGTTAAGTATCCATACATGGAGGCCCTGCTTTGGCTCATGTCTCATGTTGTTTCATGAACAATGAAATATTTCTGTATCCCATATCCCATCCCTTGTAATTTGTTTATTTGTTTTTTTAACTTAAGTTGGGTAATGGGTGCCCAACACAACTATCCAAACCACCCAAAATATATGTGGGTTTTTGTTACCCAACCCAAAATTGACCCAATACCCAACTTACCAAACTCAACCTTTCAAATTAGTGGGTGGATTGGGTGGGTTGTTGGATTTTGTGCATAATTGCCTAGTCCAGTCATACGATGTACTAGCTTCCTTGATACCAAGGTAGTTATACTTATTAAGAAATTTGTCTATATAGTGAGATTGAGTCAAGGAATATCCTCTTGCATGTTTAGTAACTTTTATTCCCAATATAGTATTTTACTTCATCAAGACCTTTCATTTTAAACACCGAAGAAAGATACATTTTGATCTCATTTATTTCCACTATATATATATATATATATATACCAAATATAAGCATGCCATTGATGTAAAGACAAACAATTACTCAATATTCTTTTGTGAATTTTGAATACATGCATTAGCTAAGATTGCATTATCGAATTTTTTCGTGCCATTGCTTAAGAGTTTGTTTTGAACTATATAGTGACTTGACAAGTTTGGACACTTTGTGTTCATTTTCAGGAAGTATAAATCCCTCAAGTTACTCCATATATACTTCGTCTTTCAAGTTGGCATTTAAAAATATAGTTTTAACATCTATTTGATGCATATGCAATTCATATATGGAAGCCAAAGCAAAATGCCTAATAGAAGTTATTTGTGCCACAAGAGCGTAACTATCTAAATAATCAACTCTTTTTGAGTAAATCCTTTTATAACTAATCTTGTCTTAAAAGATTGGATAGAACCATTTGTGTTGTACTTCTTTCTAAATACCCACTTGCCTTTTATTGGATGTGAGCCAGCTGGTAAATGGTAAGTCCATGAAGACCTATGTATTATTTGACATTATAGAATCCATTTCATCATTTATAACTTCTTTAAAGCTACATCTATACATCTATACATATCATAGCCTCACTAAATGTTTCTGTGTCTTCATCCCAAAAGAGTCAATGACACTTTAGAATTCAAAAGCATAGAATTCACCATGTATGCTAAGTTCTATTATTCCTTTAACTCAAGTCAATTTGCTAAGAAGAATAAGAAGCAGACCGGTAATGAATTATTCCATTTTCTTCGTAATACAAAGAAAAGGAATCTGGAAAATATTCATCTTCGATAGAGAAGGACCATAATGCTTTTTCCCTTTTGATTTTCAACAACAGCTTTATATTTTTTAAATTTATCAAAAGCTTCATTTTTTGTTTTCATCAGACATACATATGTATAATTTGAATAATCATCTATAAATGTAATGAAATATCTTTGGGTAAATTACATACAAATTTCCTATGATTTTGCATAATGCCAGACAATTCTAGATTTTAAAATAGCTATATAACCCTCCTATAGTTTTATCTAAAGTGAAAAATAGAAGAAAAGCATAATCAGTTATGGTGAATTAGACTACACAAGCTTTATAGTTCGTGTGATGAAATCACAATATCTACTTAATCCCCTTGTAGTTTGCATAAATATCCACTTTATTGCCTTGTGATTGTTGTATTTATCCATGTAATACCCTTATAGTTTTGTATAAGGTAGCTAAGTCAAAATTTGATTTAACATTTAAGTAAGGGCAGTACTGGTATTTCAATTAATGACGTTACATAAACTATTTTCTGTCAAAATTTCCTTTAATGTACGGGTTAGTATTAAATTAGTTAAATAATGTAGTAAATGAGAGACATTGATGGAATCACATTATTTTCTCTCTTCTAATATTACTTTTTAATTATTGATTAGATTTAAATGTTACGATATAATTAACCTCAAGAGAGATTAATGTAATGTTTAAAACTTGGAGTGATGCCGGTAAAATAGTCAGAAATCTCAAGGGAAGTATCTGAAATTATCCCTTTAGATAACTATTACTTACATTTTCTTTATCATTTGCATAGTAGCCCCTTGCTTTTGTTTTTCACTTACTTGTACCCCACAAGCAAAATGATCAGAGTCTGAGACAGAGAGCGTCAAGATCTACGCAATAGCCTCCTCTTGCACAGACTAGCATCGTCAATGTCCCAGGTAATCTTCTTCCTCCGCATCATCTGATCCCTTCTGCTATTTATCGGATTCTGGGATATCAAAATTTTCTTCTTTTTTATTTGGGTTTTCCATTTTTATCTTAAATTTATTTCATCCCCATTGCTTGGCCTTTTTTCTTTTTTTTTTGTAGCAATTATATTAGTCCTATTGTTTTTCTGAATTTTCTAGTAATTCTCTTGAGGCATTGCCCGATTGCTTTGAGGTGAATTTTCTTTCTTTTTTTTTCTGGTTTGATTGGTTTTCATAATGTGCTCTAAGTTGTTGTTGGTTAGTTTATTAATTGTTTCGAAAGTTGTGAGTTGATTAATTAAGACTGCAATTTCCATTTCGAGATGAGTTCATTGCCTTGGGGTTAGGTTGTTGGTTTTTTGACAAAAATTTTGGGTGTGTTCTGGTTATTTTTATTGATTGGAATATAAAGTGATATTGATCAGGCATTCTTTTCTGTTTAATGGTTGATTATTCAGTAGAGGTTTTTAGTCGAAAATACATTAAGAAAGCTGCTTTCTTTTCGGGTTTTTGATAGAAAATGTTTGGTTTGTTCTGATTGTTTTACATGGATTTGGATAGAAACTGCGAGTAAAATGGCATTATTTTTGGGTTTACTGTTCATATATCTGTAGAGGATTTTAGGCAATAGCTTCTCCTTTATTTTCAGGTTGACTGATAAAAAATTTTGGGCACATTCTGATTTTTTCACATAAACTTGAACAGAAGTGATACAGCATTATTTTCTGGTTTATTGTATTTCGATTCGTTGATGCTTTTAGACGAAAAATAGAAAAGGTAGCTGCTTTCTTTCTTACAGAAACTAGGATTGCAAAATGTGAATGCTGCTGTCCCATTGCTAAACGATGAGTTTCTGATTCTATTGATGCACTGTCATAAATCTCTCTCATTGAGTTTTAATTTCCACAATTTGTGGGCCAGTTTGAGTTGGGATCGGCTTTTATTATTGCCATTGTTGTTGGTTCTTATAATCTTATACCAAAAAAAATAAAAGAAATACTAAAATGAGATTAGGAGAATGATTTACCTGATAGCATAGACTTTCAAAAGTTGAGTATTGAATAAATAATTTTATACAAGCAACATAATACAGCCTGCAGTCACTACATCTAATGGGTTGTCTTTTAAATCCAAAACATTTAAAGAGGTACAAAATTGTTTATCAACAATAATGTGTTCGGCTTCACCTATTGGGTCATTTTGTTTGTTCCATCAAATTAAAAACCCAACTCGGTTAAGTGGCCGGTTCACTGGGTTTACTGGTCGAACAGCCAAACTTTGCCAGAAGTAATAACTACAAAATTAATTGATAAAGATTTTGAACTATAAAAGGCATTAAACTTAATTTTCTTTTGTGCAGAAAAGAAAAAAATGAAACAGACTAATAAAATTAACTCTTTCTCTTTTATATTATTCTCCTGCACTAAAATTCGTCTGTTTAACTAGATTTAATTTTCCTAAGCTGTTGATTAGTGTTAGTTTTTGGTGAAAATGTTAGAATGTGATTGTTACTTGAGTGATTGATATGATCTGATAAATTCACTGTTATCACCAGTTTTCAATGTGTTACAATTTGCCCAAATATGTTTCTGGTTTTTCTCTTTTTCACATTCATGAATCATTGTAGGAGCTACTGTTTGATTGGATGTGATCTTGATCATATAGGTCGGATGGTTTAATTGCAAGAATATATTGGAGTTATTGCCCTGGCTAGAAACATCTCGTCTTTATGCTTGTAACTCTTTTTCTAATTGCTATTAGCACTAAATTTACAATAATGTAAGATGAAGCTAAGTTCGAATACAGAGTTAGTTAAAAAACAGGAGCATTACTATGAGCTTGATTTATGGGATTTAAAGTTCAAACATATCTATATTGCACATGATTGGAAAGCCTTGTAGGCCTCATTTAGTAAGTTTTTGATATCTTATGACAATGAAACTCATTGTATATAACTTTTTCTGGATTAGAGAAATAATCAAGACTATTGTATGGTGGATTTTTACAGACATTTAGACCATAAAGAATCTCAGAATTTTGTGGTGTCTTTGTCGAAATGTGTTATGGCTATCGGACCTTGAGGTGCAGTTTCTAGTGTAACACTGACATTGCATCTTCAAGGGCAGTTAAAATATCTTTCAGTGTTAAATCTCCTTTCTTTTAGTTGAATGGGCGGAAAAGTAAAGGAGATGAAGAATCTATCTGGATATCTGTCACTAGGAGAAGTAGGATGCTTATTGCCAATCCCAAACCCCAAAGAGGTGGATATATTCATTACTAAGTTGAGAATATTAGATGATTTTCATGTCTAACAAGATATATCTGTTATTTTTTATGCTTGAGATGGTGATATTATCATTTTAGGCTATTAGTCAACCTTTAATTTGTAGATACCAATATTAAAATTTTTTTGGTTTGTCTTTCTTTTTACTTCTTTGTAGGTTGAATGCTGTTTCCTTGTATTTATGCAATTTAGCTAAGGGCAATGGCATCAATTGCTATGGATATGTTAAAAGCTGCATCGGATTGGCTCACTTTTGTTTTTGACGCTCCTTTTGCAAGAGCTGTTGTCTTTGGAGTGAATATTGGAGGTTTGTGATGAAACCAGATAAAGCTCAAATGCTTACTCCTCTTTTCGGAGGTTTCTAACATTTCCTATTTCCTTGTAGGGCATCTATTTGTGGAGGGTCTTCTCATTGTGGTCATTGTTTTTCTTCTTTCGCAGAAGAGTTATAAACCACCTAAAAGACCATTGACAAAGAAGGTTTGTCAGGGATGCCGAGCTGCCAAAGGACTTGCTTTTTTCATTTTTGTTAACTTTTTCAGTTGGCCTAGTTTGTGTTGTTCCTTTGAGACTCAAATAAAGAAAAAGAATTTGAGCTGGGCTTTTCTCTTTCTCCTTCACTTCCATGTGTTGATTCTTTATCTGGTAAGAGAATTGCTATTAGGCTGCAGTAATACTCAGTTGGATGTAAAGTTGTTGATACTGGAATTGCATGTGTCTATAGGAAAATTGGTTGTTTATTGCTTAAAAGGAATGTTGTAAGATTCTGTTGATGTATGTTACTCGGTTCTCATAAGGCTCGTGTATATGTTCTTTCTGGACCAGTCTTTATCCATATCATGTCTTAGAGTGGGAATTTTGGTGTCAAACATTCTTGACTAAGATGCTTGGTAGATTCATCTATGCCAAATTTCTTTGCGAGAGTCTTAGGATTTAAAGGAGTAGAATCATAGCATTTTTTAGACATAAACCTTTCTGGAGAGATATAGAAGAAAGATATCACATTGTATGAAAGCAAGGAATTTTTTTTTAAAAAAAAAAGAGAGAGAGAGAGAGAGAAGCATGAAAGATTTCTTCAGCCAAATGCAATCAAGTTGGTACACTTCAGAAAAGACAGACTGCAAGGTGCATATATTTGGACTTGTAGTGCATATAAAGATGGTAAGTTTGTTTTGCCCTAATATATATCTATTTATATGATGTTAAAGTTGCAATCTCTCTCTCTCTCTCTCTCTCGCACGCGCGCGCGTGCTTCTGAAAATAATTCAATTTGTGTCTCTTTTTTCACTAATTGATATTAGTTTACATTTTTTTTTTGTCTTTAAAGAAAACCCACCATGAGAAGGTGGGCTACACTGCATGTGATCTTACCTGTCTTATCACAATAAAAGTATACAAAGGTGAAGTTTGCACAAAATTGCGGAGCGTAAATTGCATGAAAGAATTATTCTATGTCTTGTGACTGGATCCAACCTCTTAACATTATGGTGTCTCCGCCTTCTAAAGTGTGTTCACCAGCCTGATCTGACAAGTGCACTTTACTTTGATAATTTGCAGGAAATTGATGAGCTATGTGATGAATGGGTTCCTGAACCTCTAATTCCTAAAATTACGGATGAGATGAGATATGAACCTCCCATATTGGAGAGGTAAAGCCAGGCTGTTCTGCCTCTACATAGTAATTTCATGTTCAAGTTTGGCTTTTGTGAGGACCATGGTTAGTAAAGTTGGACCTTTTTTTTAAGGGGTAAATAGAAGCATAGAATTTTGTCTGGAAATTGTCAAGGAAAAGGATAGTATAAGTAAAGTAAGTGTGACAGGAAATATGCAATTTTAACTGATTTTTATTGAATGAAATGGGTCCATCTGTTTCGATGGCCTCATTCCAATAATTGGTTCTGTGATGGTATGACTGCAGGTGATGAATAAAGCAGTGATGCTTCCATTGTTTAAGTAAACAATTCCTTTGAGTATCTCAATTTCTGATTTTACTGCAGTTAAGACTACATTGACAGGTGTATCTTTGCAGTGCTGCAGGGTCACATACATTAATTAATGGCAAAGAAGTTATTAACTTTGCTTCAGCAAATTACCTAGGATTAGTCGGACATTGCAAGTTACTTGTAAGGAGAAGCTACCTTTCCTGTCAATGGTATCTTGTGCTGTTGAATTTTCTTAAACAGATCCCTGATTCCTAACTTGCACAGCAGGAAGCGTGTACAAAATCACTGGAGAAATATGGTGTGGGTTCTTGTGGTCCACGTGGATTTTATGGAACAATAGGTATAAATTAATTTAATCATTTACAGAACTGCAATGAGCATGGTTGAAATTTTCTCCCTTAACTTGGCATTGTGACACTCAGTTGTCTTTTAATCTTTGGTACAGATGTCCACCTTGATTGTGAGGCCAGAATAGCAAAGTTTTTGGGTACTCCAGATTCCATACTTTACTCTTATGGACTTTCCACCATGTTTAGTGCCATTCCAGCATTTTGCAAGAAGGGAGATGTTATTGTTGCGTGAGTGTTTCTGATATTTCTGTTTTAACTCATTAATGAATAGCAGGAGTTAGTCATCTACTGATGTTTCTTTGCTTGGGGATCTGAATCCAAGTACATATCATTAATGGCACTATGTAAAGGGGATTAAAATGTCTTAGTAGAATTGCTGATAAATTTTAGGTACTGAAACATCTCTTCCTTCCAAAGTTTTGGTTATCTTCTGTTTCTTTGCCACTTCTTTTGACTGTTTCCTCCTGCTCTCCTAATTACTTTTTTCTGTCTCTTATCATCATCGTCTTATTCTTCTTTTCGTTCATGCTACTTTGTTGCATATATTAGCCACCCTGTTGAGCAATGATGTTGGATATTATTTATGTGATAGTTATATCTCAATGATTTCAGTGTCTACCCGTTCCCTCATGGTACAAGGCATCAATCATCATTACATGATGTTAGTCTGTCATGATTCATCCAAATTTTGTATATCTGTTTCTTTCAGCTGTTGACTTGCAAATTTATCACAATAATTTGTCTGAAAGGTTTTGTATGAGTTCTCAAAGGGATTGTTGCTCTTGCAGGGATGAGGGTGTGCACTGGGCAATTCAAAATGGCCTTCAGCTTTCCAGAAGTACAGTAGTATATTTCAAACACAACGACATGGAGTCTTTAAGAGATATTCTAGAGAAGGTCACCCAAGAGAACAAGCGTGCAGAGAAGCTGAGGCGCTATATTGTGGTTGAAGCAGTGTATCAGGTATTATTCGGTTTGTTGTGACATCATCCATTAACCATCCTTAAACATATCATGTCTTAGAAGCACTCGATATCTAGTATGATATTCCCTTTGCCCTCTCACTCAGCTTGGTGAAAATTTCTGTCCTCACTCTGCATTGTCCATCATGTCTTAGAAGCAATCGATATCTAGTATGATATTCCCTTTGCCCTCTCACTCATGTTGATGAAAATTTCTCCCCTCACACTGCATTGTCCCAAGTTGGTGAGTTGTTAACAGTATTTCTTATCTTTTTAGTTTTAAACTGTTAAAGAGGCATTGCATAAATTTGGGTCTGATCAAGGCAGTAGACAGAAATAGACAAAGTAACACAAGGGCGAGAGAGAGAGAGAGAGAGAGAGAGTGTGTGTGTTATTCACAGGAGAGGACAACGAGATGGTGTCATGTTGACAAGTCTGGTAAAAGCATTAATGCACAGGTGTACGTTAGATAGATGGCAGGAAAATTTTGGCGAGCAAGTTAATGCTTACTACACATGATATGGCATAACGGTCCACCATGAAATCTAGTGGGTAGTACGGCGCATATCAGTAGCACTAATGGCTATCCTGTGTGATGTTAGGAAAATGGTCTGGGTAGAAGCCCACTGGCTGATGTTGCCTCTTTGCTTTTCTTTTCTTTTCTTTTCTTTTCTTTGTGTTTTTCATGTCTTACATGCTTACTGCTGATTTTTTCCTGACTGGCTTCTATTTGACGAACGATGTGTTATTCTGAATGGCTTAGCTTAATTACAGAATTCTGGCCAAATTGCTCCCTTAGATGAAATCATTAGACTCAAGGAAAATTATCGCTTCCGTGTTTTACTGGATGAGAGCAATTCATTGGGTGTGCTTGGCAGTTCTGGTAGAGGTTTAACTGAGTACTGCAAAGTTCCGGTAATGACTTTGTATTTATTCCAAGTTAAATTAGTTAAAAGGTCCCTGTTTGTGGTTTTATATTTGTGTCCTCTTGTAGGTTGGCAAGATTGATATCATAACGGCGGCTATGGGGCATGCATTGGCAACAGAGGGAGGAGTATGCACTGGGAGTGCAAGAGTCATTGACCACCATGTATACTTTATCTGTTTAATGTTGTAAATTACAATTCTTGCATTGAAGAGGGTATAGTGCAACACATAAAATTACTACTACTCTACATTCAGTAACAATTTTCCTTGAGATGTTAAGGTCTTTGCACTGATGCTTACCCAATGCATATTTTGGGCAGCGGCTTAGCAGTTCTGGTTATGTCTTTTCTGCTTCTTTGCCCCCTTACCTAGCAAGTGCTGCAATTACTGCAATTGATATCCTGGAAGAAAATCCTGATCTTATCACGAAACTGAAGAAAAATATTGGCACACTATGTAGAGGTTCGTTCAGTTTTTCAATTCTTGTTATTTACCTTGTATCCCAAAACTATGAAAAATATGCTCTTGCTTGCAGGGTTATCTGATATTCAAGGGCTTGAGATAGCAAGTGATCTGGCATCTCCGATTGTTTTTCTTCGATTAAAGAAGTCAACAGGTTCCTCGAAAGGTGACCTTCAGGTGCTTGAAGATATAGCTCAACATGTAAGTTTTTGTTCTTTGCCTCATCCAGTATATATTATGACTTTCCTAATTGGTCTATCTGATTTAGTTTAATCCTGTAACTTGAAAACCACACCCCTGATCTGTCCTTTATCTTGAAAATCAAAGTTGTGATAAATCTAGTGCGTGCAGGTACTTAAGGAAGACTCTGTTTTGGTCGCTACTTCAAGAAGATCAACTCTTGACAAATGCAAATTGCCTGTGGGCATAAGATTGTTTGTCTCTGCTGCTCATACAGAAGATGACTTAATGAAAGCAGGTGAATCACTGAAGAGAGTTGCAGCTCTGGCTTTAAATGGTCATGATTAGATGTTCCAAACTTGAAGTCTGGCATGGTCTTTTCAATTGGAGCACGGATTTCAGATCCGGTGCTGGACCTTCAATTCAGTGATCTTCTCATGCAAGCAGAAATGGCAGGAAGAGTGTAAGTTTATTTGAAGAGAGGATGCATGGGTAGTTTGAATCTGTTGTTGATTTTGATTCTTATTTCCGAGTTCAATAGCACTGCTAAGATGGTACAATTTTGACAGATGCAAGCTATTTAGATCTTTGTGGTGTAAAACTTTTTTGCCTCTGACCACCAGAAAGAGGATAACAGAAGAACGTGGTTTTGAAGTGATATTCAATGTACATATTGATGTTCAAGTTAAACGTCATTATTTTCTATTTCTTGGCTTTCTTGGGTGTCTCCATCTTAAAACTACATAGCAAGCATCAGATCAAAAAGCTGCTTTATCAAACCATTTCAAAATGGTGGAGAGCACCAAACTCTAAGTGTGATATCTGAACAATTCTTGCTTTCTTAGCTCGTGATTCTTAGTAGTTGATTACATACAGAATCCTCTTGCAAAATATGAAACCAAGAATATTTACTTGGACATCTATATATATATATATATATATATGGTTTACCATAGCATCCTTAATTCTATCAGCTAGCGATTGAAAAAAAATAATTATTATAAAATTAGCCATCTAAATTTCAATTATTTGATTGGATTTAGATGGACAAATCTTCTTAATTCCCACATGTGAGCCCTACTATATATATTGTTCGGATCGAGTGTTAAATGGATTGTATGCTTAGTGCAGATCAAAGTCAACTCATATTTAAATCGGACAAAATATTTTGATCCATGCTCAACTTAACTCACTATTCTATTTGGCTCAACCAACTATATTTAGGACCAATCAGGTTGAGTTCGGGCCAACCCAAACCAATTGACAGGTCTACATCCAAGTAGCGTTTATAGAAAAGCTTGGTAACACTAACAAATAGCATAAAAATACAGTTTACCTCAGGCTGAACACAGACGGATCCTCCTTAGGGAACCCAGGATCTGCTGGAGCCGGAGGTAATGTATGAAACCATTTGGGCGAATAGATTGGAAGGTTCATCAGAAAGTTGGGATGGGCAACAAATATAGTGGCTGAACTGTGGGCTCTACGCGATGGCTTGAACCTGGCTAAATCCTTAAAAACATCAACCATCCTGATCTCATTGCGTTGGATGCTAGAGTGATTATAGATATTCTTTTAAATAACAATCTTCACTCTCATGTTTCCTCTCCCATTCTTAATGATTGCAGGATCATCTTGCGGAGCTTCCAATCAGCTACCCTTAGACATGTCTTTCAAGAAGCTAATACATGCGCAGACCTTTTGGCAAGGATGGGAGTCTCAGCTGAAGAACATTTTTTTTGTCCTTCCTTGTAGGCCTGTGGCCATTTCAAAACTTCTTGAGGATGATTGTAGAAGCTTTTGCTTACCTCGTTTTGTAAACTCCCACTAAACCTGATACAAATTGAGCATATCTTATGAACTTGGATTTGTTGCCGGAAGCACACATTGGAACACTGCTTAGATAGTGCTTACAAGTTGAATCTACCTCAGATTACGTCAACTTGTAAAAGCTTCTAATACTTGTCACTTATTGATGTTGTTTTGTGCTTAGATTTACAGTTTCAATTTTCAAAATACTTGTCATAAAATATTGTACGTGCATGATTTGAAGATAGAATATGGATTGAAACTGTCCAAAACATTGTTGATACTGATCGTCTCATCTTTCATTCAAGATGCAACATCAACCTTTTCCAGTTGGTGTTAATCTAGTTTGAACAATTTTAGTTACAATGGCCATTTCCATTGCCAAATCCCATTTGCTCAGCCATTCCCATTCACGGCATTTCCACTAGCCAGTGTAAACTTCTATAATTGTGTGCCCGTTTGCTCTTTTTGTTCGGGGTGGCATTCCCACAAGAAGTAGAACCAAAATTGACAACGCCACCATCAAGCTCTACCAGCCTAAGGTCTTATCTGCCTCGACATGGCCATAATGTATTCTAAGGCCTAAATAGTGAGAGAGAAAAAAAAAACACACACACACACACACACACATTTGGGGTGAGTAACAGGTTGCTCAAAAACAGCACTTATCCCCCATTTTGACGTATGCAATTTATTTATAAAATAAGTTATGGCACATGGAATTCTTGCAAAGTTTTAAGAACATATTTGGAAAAGATAAGTAGCCCTTATAAATGGACTATCTCAAGATCATGAGTTTTGCTTAGCCATGGGAGGGACTAAATTGACACAAATATAAAAGTCTGTGGATTAAATTATCGCAAATTAAAATTGGACGACAAAAAAACATATTCTAGTAAATCAGTTGGTGGACCATTAACATAATTTGTTAGTAAATATACTGGAGAGCTATGCTTTTGGTATATATATATATTCATCAAATTAACTAATTGATAGGTTGATAGAGGTGTTCAAAAGTAGTAGCAGCAAAGCTGTATCGATTAAAGCTGCAATAGGACAATTTTACCAGAATACAACTACTAAAGAATTAATGCCCTGACCATAATAAATAATTCTTACTTAACATGCCCATTACCAAATTTCAATGACACCATGGATACTAACATTGTATTCATAATTCTTGCACCTGAGGAGGGGGGGGGGGGGGGGGGGGGGGGTTTAAAATTCCCTATTTGAGGTTATTGAAGTAACTAGAAAGTAATACTGAATAGTTAATTTGCTGACCATAATAAAAGATTCCAAAGAATTATTATGTCCTATAACAAGTCGAATGTGTGCCATAAGAAATTCCTAATCCTATAATAGATACTATACGCATGCCTTAACTAACTAATTGATAGATATTAGGGTGCATTTGATAAAATTGAAATTTGAAGTTTGAAATTTGAAATTTAAAATTTGAATTCATTAAGTTATTAAATGGTTAAATATTAAATCGAATACATTTGAGTGCATATCACATTCAGTGATAAGTGAATAGTTTATTACTTAATTTTGAGAGTAAGTTTTGCCTAAGAAATTTAGTGTCACTTACTTAATTCAGATGTTTAATTATTGGTTATCAAATGATTTAAATATGTTAAAATCTGAATCCATTATATTTAAGTGATGAATTGTGTTATTAAACAGGAGCTAAGACATATGAAACACTATCAACACAGAAACCAAGTTTACCAAATGTAGTAAAATTACACAAACCAGTTCGAACTATGTAGAATTCAACTTATGCTGCCCAGAACTATTGGTATAAATATGACAGCTAGGCTCAATTAATATCAACCTACAACTTCATGTATTTACAAACTACAAAACTTGAAGCTAGCTAACTGCCTTAGAAATCAAAGACAAATGGCTTTGAATGGTAGTAGTGGGAATTATAATGTGGTAGTGGTGGTGGTGCTGCTGCTGTGTATCTGTATGTCCTTAGGCTTTTTATGCAGTCCAGCAAAAGCAGACTTGATCAGTGACGTTTGTTCATTATCAAAGGATGTACAGTATTGCTGCAGCACTTTCTGGGCAGACCCTGGTTCCAACACCGCAGATCTTGCCTGTCTGGGCCAAAGTTGTGCTAGGTTTAGCAACATCAAAAGTATCCGTCACCCAATCTTTGGTACAGGACCTCGCTGGACATGCAACCGATGAAAATACAAAGGACACACTGACCTCCTGCCTTGGCAGCTACGAGCCTACGACGAGAGCCTAAGTGCTCGTAATGAATGCATGCCGTGATCTCGTGTAAAAAGGATTATTCAGATCTTGGGGACAGACTCGGTGAAGCCGAAGACGGTCCACATGGCTGTGATCGGCCTTTCAGTGATTTCCAGCCGGCCTTACCCGAACCTGACCAACTTAAGCAGGCCAGCGCACACCTCCAAAGTCCTGATCGGAGCTGTTGGCGTTATTGCAACCAAATTGGGAGACGGCGACAAGCATTAATATCTTTCCATAAATATAAAGCATGAGGCTTGTTTTTGGTGTTAAATTCCTGCAGGTTCTGGTAATGCAGCAGGAAGCATTAATACTTGATTTCATCGATGTGGTTATCTTGAAATCTATGTACTTATAGAATTCTAATTTCGTTTAGATTTTGGTGCTATAATGATAATAAAATTAGTCCTCTTCATCTTGAGCATGAAGGTCAATCATTTTGTACGCAGTCCACCAGTTTTCTTTGATTATACAGATCAGCTTCAAACTCTTTTGGCCAAATGTGGATGACAACTTCAATGGTTCATATATATAATCAATCCATTGGAATGTAAAGGGCCTAAACAAACCAGGTTTTGGAGTCTATGTATATTTACACATCTCCAATTCACAATTCTGCCAGCAATTTACTGTTTTAAATCATGTTGGATTAAAGGCATTACCCCCCCCCCCCAAAAAAAAGGAAGGAAAAAGATAAAAGATAACATGTATAAGAAGACACATGTTAAAAAAAAAAATATCCCGGTTATTAAGTTGCTTACCATGTCGTATGTCTGTTGGGAATATTACAATGAACTGGCAAATATTGTGACAAGAATTGGCTTCAAATCATGATAGAATATCACTTTCCTTTAGGTTTATTTGTCCGGTATAACGTGCAATAATCTTGGACAAATATCCTTTAGGATAAAATGAAGTTTGTTTGCATTGAACTCTTGCACAAAGTAAGACAAACCCTCTTGAACTAATGAGTGCTTTTTGAGAGAATTCAAAATAGTAGAAAAGTGATTTTCTGCAGCTAATCACTCTTTACTTGACCTCTTTATATAGGGGAGAGTGTTTAAGAAACAAAAGAACTCATTAAATACTTGTATAAGTATATTCAAGGTATTGTGTACAAATTCATGCACTTTAATTCATGCATCTCATGATCCTATGATCAAAAACATGAATCTATCCTTACATTCAAAGACCTCCACATACATGAATATATATACATTCAAATTCATGAATGAATATACATTTATTATAATGTATGTACATTTTAAAATCATTCATAATACAATACATGTATGTACATCAAAGACATGAATGAATATACATTCATTATAAAGTATGTACAATTTAGAATCATTCATAATACAATACATGTATGTACATAATACAATTTTGAGAAATTTCCAAACAATCCTCTGCCATTTTCAAAATTTAGAAAAATGGACTTCCAAAAGGTCACTGAATAATCTGACACTCATATGCATAAATAATAGTGTCTTTTGATTGAACCACTATCTTAGTAACTGGCTGTCCTGAGTATAGTTCGTCCTGCATTAGATGTAGTGAGTTGAATCTTATTAAATCTGAATTGAGCTAATTTTGAGTTCAAATTTAGATCCGATTCTAATGTTAGTTAAGGCATGGATTGCACTAAGATCAATCCACTTAATCTCAGCCCAAAAGTACAAACGAATCCTATTAGGTAAGTACATTTTAAGCAAATTGTCTTACCTTATTATGCCTTAACCTTATTAAACACTAGTAAGTGATCACATAGAGAACAAGGGTAGGTGAGAAGCTTTATGTATGGTCATGCCTAACAGTTGGTTTTGACCAACATATAAATTTCTAGTGTAGCATTTTTCCCTTTTCTTTATGAAAGTATAATTACATATGTTATTGAAGTAATTAGGAATGTAATAATACAGAATCAAGAGTCTAATAGGTGGCAATGGACACTCATTATATTTCAGTTGTTAGATTTTTAGAAAGGTAAGATTAATTAGGAAAGTGTATAAATGTAAGAAAAGGTAATGTTAATATGTGTATATCCATGATAAATTATAAAATTTAGGTGTATTAGTGAGTGTTCAATAGAGAAATCGAAGAATTAATATTTTGACTATAATAAGAAATGGGAAAATGACCTGTTTCATCCCTTACATTTCACAAAAATATTCTTTTCGTCCCTCACTTTTAAAAATGAAGCAATTTCATCCCTGACATTTAAAAATTAAAGCTATTACATCCTTGAACCCAATTTTCAATATGAATCAAACCACCTATCAACCTGATTACAAATTTTGAAGGTATAATTGGTAGATCACTTGGTTAACTCAACTTGAATTCCTACATTATCATTGTATACAGTGATAGTTTTATGTACCTACCATATCATTTCAATTTAAATTTAAATACCAAAATTTTGTATTTATGATACACATCTAGACTCGCAAGTGAATATACTAACGGTGCATGAAAAGATTTACCCAAAAGAAAAATCCTACTATTCCAAGACAAATAATGGCCTTTATGTTATAATATTTATTTTTTTTGGTTTGATAAATGTCATGTGAATATGATGAAATTGACCGAGTGACCTATCAATTCTATCTCCGAAATTTATTACTGGATTATTGGATGGTTTTGATTCAAATTGAAAATTAGGTTCAGGGATGTAATAGCTTTAATTTTTAAATGTCAGGGATGAAATTGCTTCATTTTAAAAGTGAGGGACGAAAAGAATATTTTTATGAAATGTGAAAGATGAAACAGATCATTTTCCCATAAGAAATTTGGAATTATTAAGTTCATACCAAGTTATATGCATGTATGTCTTATAAGTAAACATAACTGATAGATATTATACCTTAATGATTAGTTAATTGACACATATTATGTCTTTTAAAAACTATCCAAATTGGGCTCAATTACAAAAACAATTTCCGAATTACTTAGTCCATTACCAAATTAATTATACGTACGACAAGGAAATATCTTACCCCATGCATGTATGTGTGTGTGTCTATACATACATACATACATACACTATATATATATATGTAATAAAGTCCCATAAGAAAATTCCTAATCCTATAATAGATACCATATGCATGGCCATAATTAACTAACTAATTGATAGATATTGTGCCTTATTAAACACAACTAGCTCAGAAACTAAATTACCAAACATAGTAAAAAAAATTATACGAATCGATTCAAACTATGCAAAATTCAAATTATGAGTCCCTTGATCCAGAGCTATTGGTATAAATATGAGGAATAGGCTCAATCAATATCAACCTACAACTTTAAGTATTTACAAGTTACAAAACTTGAAACTAGCTAACTGCCTTAGGAATCAAAGACAAATGGCTTCGCGTGTTAATAGTGGGAATTATTATGTGGTAGTGGCGTTGCTGCTGCTGAGTATCTGTATTTCTTCAGGCCTTGTATGCAGTCCTGCAAAAGCAGACTTGATCGACGACGTTTGTTCTCTATCAAACGATGTTCAGTATTGCAGCGAAACTATCCGGACAGCCGCTGGTTCAAACACCACAGATCTTGCCGACCTGGGCAGTATTGTGCTAGGTTTAGCAACGTCCAAAGTACCCGCAACCCAAGCTTTGATACGGTTGCTTTACAATGACGCAAACGATCCAAATCTGAGGGACACATTGAACTCCTGCCTTGGCAGCTATGACGATTGCGGGAAGGTTCTTAAAGACTGCCATGATCTCTTGGGTAAAAAGAATTATGTAGAGCTGGGGCACAGACTCGGTGATGCCCAGGATGGTCCAGACGGCTGTGATCAGTCGTTCAGTGATTTCCAGCCGGCCTTACCCGAACCTGGAGAACTTAAGCTGGCCAGTTCAAACCTCCAAGTTCTGATCGCAACTGTTGGCGTTATTGCAACCAAATGGACGGCGGCGGCAGCAATCATTAATGTCTTTATATAAAGCATGAGCCTTGTTAAATACCTGTAGGTTACGGTAATGTAGCAGGAAGCATTAATACTTGAGTTCATCAATGTGGTTATCTTGAAATCTATGTACTTCTAAAATCCCAATTTCCTTTCGATTTTGGAGCTGTAATAATAATAAATTAGTTAGTCTACCTTGAGAATGAAGGTTAATCATTTTGTACTTTGTTCACGAGTTCTCTTCAATTTTACAAATCAGCCACTATCTCTTGTCGCTAAATGTGGTTGAATGGATCATATAATCAATCCATTGGAATGCAAAGGACCTAAAGAAACGGGGTTTTGGAGTCTATGTATGTACACATCACTAATTCACAATTCTGCCAGCAATTCAATGTTTTAAATCATGTTAGATTAAAGGATTTACAAAAATAAAATCATGTATAGAAGATAACATGAAAAAGAGGGATACATATTTTTTTTTAAAAAATCCAGAATATTAAGTCCCTTGCCAAGTCGTGTGTCCAAACCATAAAAAGAAAAGTACCTAATTCACTTTTGATATGCAATAATCATTAATTTTCACTGCACTTTATCTCGTTAATTTTGCGAATGTAATCATTGATTGGACTTAAATGTGACGAGTTTAAAAATTTGGAGTACAAGGTGTTCAAAATTAAGAATTCAGGGTGCAAGTATCTAAAATTAAAATTTAGGATGTAAAATGAAAAAGTAATACAAATTCAGGGGTACCAAGTGAAGTTAATCTTATCAAAGCTTACTTAAAAGTATAATTAATAATGTGGGTGCCCATGCTTCGCCTTTTTTTACTTTGTTCTCCTTGTTTTCACTTGATTAAATCTTCGTAGCAAGGATGAATTGATGGCCTTTACAAAGAAATCCTAGATCCAAACCACATTCAATGAAGGAAGAACCTTATTTTTCATGGCTAAGATAATAAGAGATTTAGTGGAGAAAAGAATAATGAGAAAATGCATATTTAGTCCTAAAAGTTTAGGTGTTGGACCAAAGTGGTCCTTGAAGTTTTAACCAGAATAAATGTTGTCACAACTTGGGTTCAAGGACTCACCCGAGTAACTTTTAGGCCCAAATCCGCTGGGCCGAAATGGTTACCCAAGTTACAAAGTAGCCAAGAGATCCAAATTTTTAAACATTTCCTTTCCTCTTCCCACTTTTGATGTACGATTCCTCATTCTCTCCACCTTTAAAATTTTGGATCCTCACAAAAGACGTCAGAATCCAAACTGTCTATTTGGTTGTACTCAATCTCAAAAGGTGACTTGTATGGGCTTTAGAGATACTCGGACTCCAAAGATGGTTCGTTCTTGGTTTAGCCATAATAAATGTTGTCATGACTTGAGTTCAAGGGCTAACTCAAATAACTCTTAGGCCCAAATCCACTCCAAAGGTGGCTTGTACTTAGTTGTGGTCAGACTCCAGAGGTGACTTATATGTTCAGACTCTAAAAATAGCTCGTACTTGGTTGTGGTCAAACTTTAGGATGACTCATATGCTTAGATTCTAAAAGTGACTCGTATGGGTTCTAGAGGTGCTCAGACTCCAGAGGTGAGGTGTGGCTCATACTAGGTTGTGGTTAGACTCAGGTGTCTGGATTCTAGAAGAGATTACCAACTGTCATGACCAAGGTCCAAGGGTTGAATCAAGTAATTTTTGGGACAAAATCCACTAGTCCAAAATAATTAACCAGGGACCCAAGTTTTTAAACCTTTCCTTTCCTCTTGGTACTTCCGATGTGGGATGCCCCAAATGTATTCCCTAAAGTATTCAATTTTGACCAAATTGGTATCTGAGGTTCTAGTTTGAACAAACGTTGGCCTTAAAGTACATTAATTAACCAAATTGGCACTTAGTGTTTTTTAAATGTAAGAAATTTTATTAATATGATATATAAATGCACGACACTCTATAAGAAAGTATTGAAAATCTAGATAAAAGTCGCAAAAAAAAATTAAGAACTTCAAAAAATGTAAAGTAAATTTAGGGCAATCACTTTTGACAAAAAAAATGTTTAAGGTAATCACTTTTGATCAAATTAAGATAAGTTATACATTTACCAATTATTCAATTTATACATAGAAGCATAGGTGCACGTACAAATTATAATTCTTAATCTAGTTTTATTGAGAAAGAAAAACATATTAACAAATAGAGAGCATGTACCAACACATGATTTATTTCGGTATTAAATTGTAGTATTTTTTAGAACACGTTACACTTATTTTTTTTATTTTTTAAAAATTTTGTGACTTTTCATTAATTTTATGTAATCTCTATAGCATACCTTCTACTCTTAAAAAAATAAGGTACTCTAAAAACACCCAATTTAATATCAGGATAAAGAATATATTTTGTGCATTGAACCTAAATATGTACATGCACTTTCATATACTTTGATCTACAAATTATTAATTGGTAAATCTACCAATTATCTTGATTTGGCTAAAAATGATGATCTTACAATTATTTTATATCTTTTTTGTAGTTTTTCAATATTTTATTTTTCTTTTAATTTATTATTATTATTTTTTGGGTGGCATTTTGTGTTTTTTAATCATATAAGCCTTCAAGTAGGTAGCCCCGAAAGTCAAACTCATCAACTTGTTATGAGCAAGGTTTTCAAAATCGGGATCTTACCTAGAATCGTTTTTTGGTTGGCAAGATCGGATCGTAAAATCGGTAGATCCTACAAAAAATGTAATAAATTGTCATATTTATAATTTTTAAGTTTGTAATTCATAAATATAGTGACATTCATTATGCTTCTCAATGATTTAAAAATTATTACTAATTTGATCCCCAAATTTATTCATAATTTAACACATTACTTATGTTCTAATCATTTTGTGGTTTAATTGGCATTTATTTGATCACTTATACCTAGAATCCTTAGTCTATGATTTAAAGAACAAATAAAAAGTGATTAGTTTAAACTAGAATAAGCCTTAGACTGTACGATGATTAGTGATAATTTATGAATTTATAATTTACAATGATTAATAATAAGTAATATTAGTTACAAACTTACAAATTACAATGATTAGTGATAAGTTATATTAGTTACAAACTTATAATTATTTCAAATCAAAATAAAACTTATTTACTTACATATGTTATTGTGGAAGTCAATACACTAATACATTGATTTGCAATTCATATGCATTCACTTACATTGCTTAGTTGTCTTGTCTATACTTAAAACCTTAAGATTAGTAAATAGAGAATATGAATTTTATGTTAAATATGTAATGTAAATTTAGAGCATACTAAAATTTGCAAGTTACAGGTTACGCATTCAAATATTCAATAATTCAAACATGAATGATATATCAAATTATCAATATCTAAATTCTAATTACTAATTATGTTTATTGTTTAATATTTAGTATTATACATATATGTATTAATTATTATCTAATTCTAGTCATGTTACTCATGTATAAATAATAAGTATTATAGTTATGTTATATTGTTATGTATTACTATATATTTGTATTATTATAGTCATATAACAATTAACAAATACTAAAATATATTGTACATTATTATATACTATTATTATTATAAGTACATGATAATACCATGTACTAACTATTATTAATAGCATTTACCTATATAATATAATAATATATTAGTAGTATATACTAATACTAAATAGCATTTATCTATATATTATATAATTTTATAAACTAATTTGGTATTCGAATGCGGTAATGCTGTATCCTATTTCATTTTACCGAATTTGAATGCGAAATCGGTTATTACCAAATTCATAATCTCATTACCTATTTCATACCATATTAGAATTTGGTACGTGCGAAATTTGTACCAAATTACCAAATACCCGATTTCAAATTACCAAATTGAATTTGAATTTGGTTATGAATTCGGTATGTACCGAATTTGTTCACCCCTAATAAATCATCTTATTAATAAAATAGTTAAGCACAAAACATTTAGTTAACTATGATTTAGTGATTAATTATTACATCATTTTTTATATAATAGGATAATTAAATATTACATATATAATAAAATGTTTCAAATATATTTTAATTGATAGAAAAATTGGTATACAATAAACAAATAATTAAAGAAAATTTTGAGAATAGAATTTTGTGCTAAAAACGTGTATTTTGGGTTCAAATTTATAACCCACCACTTATCCACTTAGAATTAGCAAAGTATTAATTCATTTTTAAAGACTCTAAACCATATTAATTTATTATAATAAAGAGCTCCATGTGATAACCTATAACAAAGATTATCTATTCACTTTAGTGAATTATATGAATCAAATTTAAAGATTCATCAAATTTTCTAGATTTGGAATTGGGATTAGTTATTTATGCGGATTTAAAGCACTTTGAATATAGTTAACACGCAACAAACGACACTCAATTTCGACTTTTTTACACAAAGATATGGTCAAAATACTAAAATTGTTACTTAATTTATTAAAAATTGTAGGATTGTATCAGGATCGTATGATCGTACGATCCTATGTACGATTCTACGATCTTACGATCCGGATCATGATCCTATTAATCTTGTTAATTTAAGACTAATTTTCGATCCTACTTACGATTTGGATCGTTCGCCTTGAGCTGGATCGTAGGATCGTACGATCCTACGATCCGGATCGCAATCCTAACAACCATGCTTTAACCTGGTCCTGACAAATACACAAAATAAGAGAAATTCCAAAAATTCCTGGCCAGATACCTGGTTATGAGCATGGATAAAGATCACCAAGAAAGCATCGGAATTGTTTGGGCCTCAGGATTCCATTACATCACTCTTCCACCATTCTCCTGCATTAAAACATCATCGAACTTAAACATGAAATTACCTAGAAATTGTTTTCTGATTTATTCAAGTCAACGTACGTGCAAAAATATTGTAGCATTTGAGTTTTATAACCAAAAACAAAACAAGAAGCAGACATTAGATGATGGGCACTTCTGCATAAGGCTTAGGAAATGGATATGTATCGCCTCTGTTGGGGTTAACATGAACTGTTGATGGCACCATGAACTGTTGCTCGAGACCAGTCACTATGAGCATGCCACCAGGCCCACCACATAGTTCCAATCTCATCAGAAAGCCTAATCTTTTGGCTAACCTATTGGTAGATTTTTTTCCCCCAAATTGAGTCCCTAATTTCCATTAAATTAGTCCCTAGTTATTTTCCGTGGGCCTACCTGAAATTCATAAATCAGCAATCAATCTCAGTATTGAGGGGGACAATAATATCTGCTGGGATATGAACTTTCAAAAGTACGGTCACATAGCGGCATCTTGTGCGAAATTAAGAAAATCTGAGGAACAAATGCAATGTTTTGAAAACCGGACCGGACCGGACTGGCTGGTTGAACCGCGAACCGGTCATGACACCGGTCCGGTTCTATATCATAATTGACTTTGTCAGAAAACCGATCGAACAGTGAAAACTGCCGAATTGGTGGTTTCCGATTTTCAACTCCCCCCCAACTTTTTTTGTTTAAGTTTTGCAAAATGCAGATGCAGCTATCAAGATTCGAACTCAAGACCTTTGTGATAGAAGATCAATGTATTAACAGTTGCCCCATCACATTTTATTATTTTTTTATAACTTATTTATATAAAAAAAACACTCATATTTCTTTTTTCCATTTTTCTTACAAAATCTCATTCTTTTATGACTCTTTCTTTTTAATTTTCAACTCTTTCTCTCTCTCTCTTACTCTCTCTCTCTCTCCTCTTTTCTTTTGTCACTCTATTTTTTAATCAAACCTCTTTATTTTTAATTTATTGATGTTTTCTTCCATCTTTTAATTTTGTTTTTGTCTATTAAATTGAAAAAAGTTAAAAAAGAATTATTTTTCTTTAACCCAAATTATTAAATGCCACAACCACTCACTTTTATCTCCTTTTTGTTTCTTATCAATTTTATATTTCTATTTTCGATTCTCTTGACTTCTTTCGAACTCCAAACTTCCTTTTTTAAATTGCAATCTCTAAATCTCAAAACGTAAATTAAAATTTAAATTCACAATGTCTAAATTCTCATAGACGTGAATTTTGTATAATTTCAAAATATTGTGATATTTTTGAATTGGATTTTGATATAATTGAAATTGAGATTAAATTTATTTGTTTTAACTTATAATTTTAAAATTTTATTTTTAAAAATCCAAGTTATTAAAAAAATAGTAAACTTTTCATCATATAAAGTATTAAATTAGTCCATTACATGTCTTATTTTTGTGCATATATATATATTTATATAAATTATTTTTAAAAAAATTTATTGAACCGGAGTTGAACCGATCCGACCGATTGAATCTCGATCCTTTCACTTCATCGGTTCGATTAACGATCCGATTTTTAAAACATTGATCAAATGAATGGCTTATTTGACCCGGCAATTGTCGGAAATATGATGACTTGACTTTACCTATTCGCTTATTGGAAGTCATCCCCGTCCACATCTTTTGGTTGTAGGGCAAAAAAATAAAGAGAAAAGCATCACATCACAAGAAGTTGTGGCTTATATTCTCCAATTTAGTCAGCACTAAAACAGGGAGGATCATTTTGAGTCTTCTTGTCAAGCCTTTAAAATTGCGGGGATATTAGCCATTAGGTGGGTGAACCAAGTAAAGAAATTGCAGCGTAACACTACTGAGATAGACTGAGAAGCTTTGCTCGCCACTAAGCTTTAGGTTCGAGAATGGCAGGAGAGGGTGTCAAATTGCTGGGATACTGGGGAAGCCCTTTTGCACTCAGGGTTAGGTCGGCATTGAAACTCAAAGGCATTGAATATGAGTACCAAGAAGAAGATCTTGGAAACAAGAGCCCCCTGCTCTTGCAGAGCAATCCTGTTTATAAGAAGATTCCAGTTCTGCTGCACAACGGGAAATCAATATCAGAATCCCTCGTAATACTCGAGTATATCGATGAAGTTTGGAAGCATAATCCACTCCTCCCTGAAGATCCTTATGAAAGAGCTAGATCGCGCTTTTGGGCCAAATTTGTTGATGAGAAGGTAAGAAGGCATAACTCTGCAGATCACAACAATTTGTACTGTTTACAGTAGAAAATATGAATACTAATATTTTAGTTGGAAGCGCAAGGATGACTGAGTAGTCCAGAGATTTTTCCCTTGCTGTGATGTATATTTCAGGCAAATTTTAAGCATACTGTGATCACAAAGCAATTTAATACCAGCTTTATGAAGTTTTGTCTCCCAAGTGAGATTTGTGAGTATCTAACTTAAAAGTCTTAGTCCGAGAGGCAATGAGATCTGTCCCGAAAGTATCTCTCTTTGAGTATTTGAGCAATCAAATTGATTAATTTAGTGATGAGTTTTGGGCTTGAAGGTTAATTTGGTGTGAATTTCTCTCCCTGTTAGTGGAAGTTAAGTGAATGCTTTCAGGAACATACAGATTAAAGCAGCTGGTCACCAATTGGGTGGCATTGATGTCGTATTTATCCTGTAATTATCTGTCAACGTTTGTAATCTTATGTCCATCATGAGACTAATCCACTAGAAGCAACCAGCATAATAATACAGGTTGTATCATATGCTATCAGTTTTTAATATCGCAACTTGCGAGTCAATATAGAAAGAATATTTAATGTTCCCTGTAAAGATTCCAAGTTCACACATTACTGAAGTTGATTTCATTTACAGAGCTCCTTTTTTTTTTTTTTTTTGAATCTTTTCTTTCCAGTGTGTGCCTGCACTGGTAGGAACAATCTCCAAAGTCGGGGAGGAGCTGGAAAAGGGTGCAAGAGAAGCTCGTGAACATCTGAAGACCCTAGAAAGTGGACTGGATGGGAAACGCTGTTTTGGAGGCACGAAGATAGGTTTTGCAGATGTTGCTTTTGGCTGGATTGCATACTTGGCTAGAGTGGAGCAGGAAGTTTTAAACATACAACTCATTGATCAGCAAAGTATGCCTGTGCTCGCTGCATGGATTGATTACGTCCTTGAAGATCCAGTCATGAAAGAATTAATGCCACCTCACGACAAAGTGTTCAAGCACATGACAGATATGCGTGAGAAGTTGATAGCAGTTGTATCAAATTGAAGTGTGACACTGTCAATTCGATTCACGGGTTCCTGCATATGATTTGTCTAAGTCTACTACTAGATCAACGATGCATCAGCTATAGCAGAATAAAATACTCTGATGAGAAACAGGCAGATAAGTAAACTATGCAACTAAACCCATATGTGTTATGAGATGTTATTCAGAATTATTGGCTTCCATCAGCTTTGGATATTATGTGGCAGCATCCAAAAATTTTAAGCTTTCTTTGTTTATCCGGGAAGGGGGAGAAAGAATATGTCCCCCTTCCCGCCGTTGATGTGTAAGCAAAATTCGTCACCCATGAACAAAATCAATTCTCGCAGGAGAGACAGAATATTTGACTTGTGTGTTGCGAAGCTGGTAGTTTGATACACGCACCAACCTCAACCCCTGTACTTATGAGTAGGTTTTGCCTTGACAAATTTTATCCTATTAGTGAAGTGCTAACACCTTTATGAGTAGGTTTCTTTTCTTCTTTAGACAAGCTGGTGATGAGCTCATTTTCTTAGGATTTTATAAAAACACGAGGGATTTATTTGATCAATTAATACACTTTTTATTTGTCTGGATTGAAACATTAGGAACCAATTTGTTCGAAATTAAGTACTTTGAGAACCACATATATTTTGGCTAAAATATTCACGACCAATTTGATCCAACCTCCAAATTTTGAGGATTAGAAGTGCATATTTCCTAAAGAAGAATATATAAAGTAATGTGAAGTGATTTCCAATTTCCAGTGTCCATTGTTCCTTGTTCTCGAGCCAAAATCTTGTCAATCAGAAACATAACCATGATATAAAGTCTTTGCATCCAAATATAAATTCTTCAAGCTAACAGACATACAATCATTTTATCTCACCGATCCAAATGTCACGACTAGTAATGTCGCCTCATTTTTTTTTATCAATACTGCAAAAATTTCTATATTCTAGAGTATTTGGTGAAACGTGCAACTATTATCAATCCAAAAATGACAGCTTCACGGATAAATAGATAATTCATCTGATTTGAAGCCTGGTCGTTGCCTTCTAAACAGTTTTCCCCAGTGTGTGCAAAAGGATTTTACGTAACCCGATCTTCAAAGATTCAATGATCCAAATTATGCCACACCATCTCATCAAGTGATATGACACAATCTAGACCATTGAATCTATAAAGACCAGTCTAACCAAGTTTTGGCACACAAAAGAAAGGCTTCATAAGGTTTCACCAATGCGAGTGAAACACGGAGGCAACTCACTGATTAACGCACTGAGATGTTCAAACATGTTAAGACCCTTTCAAGGGAAAACAAGTTACGAGATAGCTTTACTAAAGTTCAAAAAGATAGGCATGTTGTGCTCTTAAATGCAAACATGATACCCCATGTCTTATCTTTATATTTCTATTCTCTATCCTCCTCCAAAAAGTAGTAATTTGCATGCCATCTATATTCCTACAAAGGTGGTGAGCAAGCACAGTCCATGAAACACATTTAAAAAAAAAAAAAAGAGCAAAAGTTTTTCCCATATTTAAATCAAAATAAATATGACTAATACAACACTGAACCTGCAATTGCTTAAACACTAAATAGTACACTTCTTTCTGCCTAACATTAGCACCCTTGATTCTACAACAGACCTAAGTGGAATACCTAAATTTAGGCTAGTGTACAACTCAAGCAGCAATGCCTGAAGAGAAACACTATTTACCCCTTCCCCGGCCTCTCCGGTTGTATTTACCTGGTTTCTTAGCTTCTTGTTTGACCGCCTTGCCATCAGCCTTCTGGGCTGCCTTATCTATGTAAGGTTGAGTTGGCTCTTGCGACAACTCATAATGCACAACGGGACTTGTTTGTGATACATTCCCAAAACCATTCGTTTCATCCACGATTGGGACTTCAACGGAGGCTTCACTTATAAGTTCACACGCATCTTCACGGGGAATGCTACTAGTAGTACCCAAATCATTTCCATCTGCATTTGCGTTTCCATCAGGAGCTTGCCCATCAATTTCTCTGGTTCCCACTTCTAAAGACAAACCCCTTCAAAAGAGGAAAATCGATTAGGTGGAACGTTTAATGATCAACATATGGCAAGCAAATGGAAAACAATATTTTACCTTTCTTGCAAAGTATGAAGACCGTTGTCATTTCCTATTTCATCAAATTCTCTCACTCCTTCTGCTGGAGAAACTTTTGTCTGACTTGATCTTGGCTCTGTGCATGACGTAATGTAAACGCGGAATTTCAGAGGAAGATTCATCCAAAGCTCCAGTATTCAGCCAAAAGCAAAATCGAGAAAAAGAATACAAGCAAGTTTTCTTCAAATATTGAAAGACAATTGCTGCTGTAACTTTTACAACTGACATAAACTACTCTCTTCCCTTGATTTACAAAATAGACTTTTACCTCTTACCTTGATTTACCTTGATTTACAAAATTGTGCCTCTTACCTTGATTTACAAAATAGACTTTTAGTTGCTACATTGATCATTAAAATGTTTGTTCACTAAGAACTACGGCAAATTTATTGATCAAGAATAGGCATAAATAAATTTGCACACCTTCTATTGTGGCCATACTACAACCCCTTGAGGTTCAAAAGAATTACAGTTAGACCCCTTGATGTGGCTATTACCTCCCCTTGAGGTTCAAAAATCTACAGTTAGACCCCCTTAAAAGTAACATCCACTGAACATTGCGAAATAAAAATGTAAAGGTGAGATTCTCACCCTCTTATATGAGATGCTGTCCATAGGAATTTTGGTTTGTACAAGGAATTCATTTTGCAACTGCCTCATCAATTTTTTGATTAAATTCTGTAAATGCACCACAAATTTTTCAATCTATTTGTGATGCCCACAAGATAGTAAATTATATGATATCCACTCATTTTTTAAATTGAGAATAAACTCATTTATATTATCATGCTACAATAACTCCAACAGATTCACTTGTACTAGCTTTTGGACCCTAAAGCACTTAACTGCACCTCAGCACCTTGCAACAGACCAGTACACACAGACCCTCTCCTTATAACCTAGATAGTGTCAAAGTTAAATATTTCATGAATACAGGAAAATTAAGACTAGATACAAAATCTCAACTTACGCTTTAACCCACCAGGGCTGCCACCTCCTTTCCTCTAAAACACATAACCTTTTCCCCCCACCCCAATAACCCAACTGTCACACACAGCTTCCCAACGGCCACCAACCCATGTTAGCCCTAGTCAATGATGATCTCAAGTCTTGACCCTCTTTCAATTACCCTTCAACCTCCCTGAACCTCCCTCCACAGTCCAGCTGTCACCTAGGAGGCCTCTGAAGTCCCATCACCACTCTTCTTTCACCCAGTGTTTCCCAGCAGGTAAAGATGTGGTATAAATCAATAGAATTGGGATAAGGGAGCAAACAATTAGTAGAGGGAAGGGGAAGGGGGTGAAAGAGAAACAGTACATGGCTCTGGAAACATTACCTTAACATTCATTAGAATGCTTAAAAATATGAGATCTGCTATTAAAATTCATTCAACTGCTGGCACTATAACTTACAGGGTGGCCAATACAAGTTCTACCCTAATATTTCTTTACTAGGGTTCAGTAGGGGAAAAAAAAGAAAAGACGTTCAAGCCATTGTATTTGGCCCTGGGTGAGTTGGCTGGCAGAGAGATCTAGGGCGGATGAATTCGAACTACGTACTGGAGGCAGGAAAAAAGCATGCCAGGAAGACAATGATTGGGCTTTTATTTTTATTTCCTTTAAATGGAAAATAGCAGCGGAAGGAGTCTGACCATAGTTTTCCAACCTCAATAGGTATAACCTTAGTATGGCCAAACAACAGGGCACGCAGATGTAACCACCTTTTAGAATAAGATTTGTTGGTTTTCAGAAAGTTTCATAGGAACCGAGTAGCACTCAAAGTATTAAAAAATAGTTTTATTGGTGATGTTTGCTTACTCTTTAACAAACATATTGGAGCAAAAACATCTATTTGAAAGATGTAAAGTGCCATTATGGAGGTAATACTTTTAATGGATCTCCAGCTCCAGAGATTCTTGAGCCAAAATGACCAAATGGTTTCCTAAAAAGTAGCGAGTTTTCCTTCATTCCACACATTGCCAAATGATAAATGCATATTCAACTCAATGATTAAGAACTCTATGCTAATGTCAGTAAACGATAAACAGAAACTGCAATTGTAAACAGATTTCTGGTTAATGAGAAATCACTCTTACAACAACAATACATGACATAAATATAAGGCTTATTTTTTGAACAGCCGGTTTACAGCAGCTGTCACCGGAAGATGAAGCTTAAGATACTTAATATAGGACAATTCCAGTGCCCCACTCAAATCAGCGTGTAGAAAATACTGACTTGGCAAGCCAAGGGCTGGACATCATGTATCACACATTTATTTCTGAAGTGCATTGACTTCATGAATGATGCTCGACCAGATTAGTAGTCAAGTCTCCGCCTATGTCTATGATTATAGATCATGTAGTAGAAGAGCAATAATTGCCTAATAACTCAACAAGTCATAAAACCACTTATTTTCTATTATGATAAATCTTTTTTTCTTTCCATTGGTTGCTGTTATATATTCTTCGCTGATTTGCATATTTTCTCAGATTTTTTTGGTATATTTAAGCTCTCTACTCCGCTCACTTTTATTCAATTCAAACAAATCTGCATCCTTTTGTTTTATGTTATTATATCCTCCTCCCTCTACAAAATCTTCCCATGATGGTTGATTTTATTTGAAATAAAATTGTCTTGCGTTGATCAAATCTAGGGGTCTTTTGGTCAATCACCTTCCTCTGACCATAGAATTGAATAAATTCCACAAATAATGTGATTATTGTAGACAACAAAACATAGAATAATTGACTTAAGAGGGACTAAAAATTTGGGAATGCTCAATATCAAGACTCCTTACCCAAACCCATCTCTCCCACTTTAGTCCATGAACCAATCAAGTGCACTAAGAACTCCATTAGTCAACCTAACCACCCAAAGGTAGCTCGTCTTCAACTTAAACAATAGTTTGAATATGGGAATCACTTTGAACAGAAGGATTTAACAAATGCAGAGTCTAAACTATGGAAGCGACCATTAAAACTGCCTCAAGCTAATCTAAAAATTGATTCACTCACAAGTGCCTTATAAACCTGTGCCAGAAACTAAGGCGCCACATTACCAAGTGGACAAGCAATGCAATGGACCTTTGAATCACAAGCTACTTAGGCCCTGCGAACTTTAAGGGGACAAAAACTTGGGAGTAAAAAGAATTTGCATTACCAAAATCAGATGCAGAAAAAATCAAATGATTTAAATGTTGAAAAAAAATCACAACTGTAAAAAGGAAAATGGTTTGATGGCGCTGGACAGAACAGTTTCTTTTTATTCATTGGAATATTACAGATATGAGAAATGCTAGTAAAATTTATTCAACAATAGTTAATAGAACTTTACCAAGTGGAAAATATAAATTCTACCATAAAATATCTTTAATAGGTATTAGGTCATGAAAATATTTTGCTGTTCGTTCAAGTCATGGTATTTGGCACTGAGTGGGTTGGTGGCGGAGAAGAGATATCTAGGTGTCAATGAACCAATTGAGTGCAAAACTAACTCCGTTAGTCAGCCTAACCACCCAAAGGTAGGTCATGTTCAATTTAAACAGTCGTTTCGATATCGTAACCACTTAAACTGGGAATAGTGTGATGAATGCATAGTTTAAACTATGAGAGCACGTGATACTTGTCCATAACCTCATGGAGGTAAAGTCAATAATTTGAAAAAAGATGCCAAAGCAGATCTTGCTTATTAACACAAAAAACACACAAAAGGTACAAGTGCAAAAAACTTTATCAATTCAGATATTTATTACCTCAGGGAAACAAATATGAAATATTCAGAGGCATTTTTCGTTCCTTTCTTTTTATGACAAAATGCCTGAAGCTAATCGAAAAAAATTGTTTCCCTCGTAAATCTGTGCTAGAAACTAAGGGACCAAATACCCAGTAGGCAAGCAAAAGAATGGAGCACTAAACCACCATAAACTTTGGGGACTAGATACTCACTTTGCCAGCTGTAGGAGGTAAAAGACTTGGCAGTAAGAGGAATTCCCATAACGTTACCAAAGTCCGTAGAGATTTCTTCTCACTCAATTTGTTTTGGACAGAATTTTCCAGATAAAAGCACATATGATAAATTAGCAAATTCAGATGACAGTTCGTCTGGATGATTTCCAAGCTACCATCATGTAACAAATTAATGCTATGTTCAAGTTAAACCAGTCTATCTGGATCTCAAGAAACTCGAAAGATAAGTGACTTTTCCTTTCGGGATTGTCAGACAAAAATCAGGTTGAGATGATGTTATCATGTACTTCACATAGAAAATCAAGATCATATCCAAAATGAGAATATTACTACAACTTCCATCACAAAGAAAGACAAGCATTACGAAGAGAAAAGGGTACCATACCGTCTAGGTGCTCTGTGGCAAGATCCAGAGTAACGTGATTGGACTTTGAACCAGGACATTCATCAGTAATCTTGAAAGTTTCCAAGTCCTTTGTTTAATGGAAAAATGTAGATAGGCAACCACAGAATGGAAACCCAAAATCATTGCTCAACCCAATCTTTTCAATTTCACAATAAGATAAATAGTGAAACAGCTCTAATATTAAACTGCATGTACAGCCATATACCTGACCGAGCATTAACATCCCCCATGCACAAAATATACAAAAAGTATCAGATCTTGTCATTACAAGTACCTGGTATTCTTCTGAAACAATAGCAGCTGGATGGGGCGTCAAACTTTCATTTGCTAAGTCACCTTGTCTTGTCTCCAAAGCTGCAAAAACGCACAAGCATGCTTTTTCATTTTTGATGTTAACAATTTTGATCATGGAAATACTTGATAATATCCTTTGATTACTCAACTAATAGTTGGTCAACCATGCAGGTAATCACAAACCTGAAATTCCAATAGAAGTGTTCAACCCTGCAGCCAAATGTACTGATGCATCAGCAGATGGAGTACCAGTCACAATGTTCAATTTGTTTCCCAAATCTCCTCTGCTATTTGGTATATCAGCTATTAAGAGTCCTGGCGGGGTTTAAGTGTAGTTGCGAGTGGTGACAGATCAATTTTTGAGGAAGAGAGGGAATTTAGCAAATCTTCTGAAGCCTTTGATCGTACTCTTCGTATTTCCTCCTCAATATTCCATGAACAAGATGCAAAATTCCTTTTCTGGCAGTGTGTTGGAACAGAAGAAGAAATACAAGAGAAACAACATTAAGAGGATATATTTTGTTTATATTATCAGCAATTCATCGTTTTGTCCCAAAATGAAAAAAGAGAAATGCAATAAGGTGAAAAATAAGCAAGGGTTTTTTTTTTCATTTTTCACACATGGAGACAGTATATCAGTTGATTGGTATCATTTAAGAATACTTACAATGCAAATCTTTCCAAGACCACACATCTGAGTAAATAAGTAGAGCAGCAAAGTGAAGAAACTACAAAGCAAAAGGCATTCAACAAAACCTAAAAGCATGTAAATAATGGAAAGTAACAAAAAAACTTTTCAAATATGTAACTAGAGATAACTTTTTCTAGTGTCAGACTCCTTCCATTTACATGTCTGTTTCTAAGCCCATCTCGATAAAACAGAACCATAATCAAACTCCCAGCAAATGAAATTAACTTCCAAAAGAAACACAATAAACAAGAAACAAGCTATCACCACATACACCAAATATGTCTTTTTTTAAGCTTATTTTGCATAAAGCAGAATATCCCAACTGCATTTAACTATTTTAACTTTAAAAAAGAACACAACTGGATCATGGATCAAGATTGCACTAAAAGAAATAAGCTTGGATAACTACAAAAAAAAAAAACCTCAGCCACACCTTTCAAAGTAAAATACATACTGAAAGGATCAAAACAAATTAAGAATTCGTATATGACGAACCAAATTATAGCTATTTACCTTGGATGAAGACAAAGAGCCGCCGCCACATGAAGCTGGTGTTTTTTCCCTGAAAAGCTCTCTTGTCATTTTCTGATGGGATTGCTGATGCTGTTCGCAGTTCAATATGTTCTTGCAAGCGGAGAGGCCCATGGAGGACGAGACTTCATGTACGATTTGGCCACATCAATAGGAGAGCCCGCTTCATTTTCACTCTGCATTAAACAAAGAGTCTAGAACATCATAATCTTGTCAATTATATGACTTCAACAAAAAGCAGGTTTAGTAGCGCATTTTTAACACCAAGTAAAATCCCAAAAATTAAGCATGAAATTAAAGTTGCAGCCCCTAGTTCATTACCTTTTACTTTGGAAAATACAATAGTGTTGGTGTCCACCTAATTCTCCAAGCAGTTCATTACCCCCATTATTAATTATGACAGAGCAACTGCTAATATTCACTCTTAATTACATGACAGTTTTGTAAGCACACTACAAATGTCCAAGATGTCCAAGAATAGATGTCCAAACTAGATATGAAGACATTCCAAGATATTCTGGACGCAAATCTGTATACAAGATATGTCCCACATGAAAATGGTGCTGATTTAAAAAAGTTTCATGCTTCTGAGTTGCATAGCATTGCTATATCATCTCTAGATTCATGTTTCTTTTAGCAACAAAAACTCTATTTTATTTTTCCAACATTGTTCCCTGAAAAGAAAGCAGCAACATAAGCCAATCACATTTAATCATCAAGAGCTTCCACTCCATAGAATTAACATGAATCAATTAGGCAAATCCTGACGAAAGAAGCCAATCCCATTTTTCTCTTCATACTGGAAAGTTAATCACATGTTGCAACCGCATAGAGGGATTATCCCACAATAGTGGCGGAGCCATTTATTGCCTAACCTACCATTCATGTCTGCCAACTCAATTAGGTGTAACTCTATACACCTCAAATCTACTTTGTTTACTCTGCACCTCTCATCCCAAACCTAAGTCTGTTAACCGTCTGCTAGGCATTCAGAATGTTGACAACAATACTCTTACTGATGAACCAAAATTCAGTATGCTTCATAAATTGCTCCCGAATGCAAAGACAAGAAATAAACTTTGCCCTAAAGAAAACCAAGCACTGAGTGATGTTCCCTAATGGGAATTACTCAAAATAATGCAAATCCATTTAAATGAGAAGAACCATGCAAAAGCATAATATGCTTATAAAGATCCAAAATGTTGCACTTTGGACCATATATTTGCAAATTAAATCCTTATGCTCCCAAAAAGTTGAAAAGTAGCTCCTTATTTGCAAATTTTAACATTGCAGGGAGGAGGAGGAGAAAAGGTAGGAATGCGTAATGGGAACACGAGATCATATGTAAAACATTCCAGAATTAAAACAGGATCAGACAGCTGATATTAAATGAACTGAAATGGGGGAAAACATTTAAAACTACGAAGCAGGTCAAGTATAAGTAGAAAACGCAAGGACCACTAACATAATACAAAGTGACTAACACAAAACCACAAGTTTCACCAAAAATTGATTTGAATAAAAAAAAGAAGATTACTAACACGTTGAAGTTTGATATGGCTTAAACCATGAGACTCATGAGCCAAGTCTGAGAGCGGACTTGATTCCACTCTCTTCTCCTCTAGCCATTTCCTCGCTTCTGCAACAGCTTTAATGCATAGATCAGCAGTATCTGCACAAGAAAACATAATTTAAGTTATAGTTGGCGATCGTTGATGTTTTAGCACAGAAGTTAGATAAAATAATACCGTTGCCAACTGTTCCAACAGGCACACCAGTAGGTAGAATATTCTCTTCCCCTCCCATCATGACACGAGAGTCAATAATTTGTACAAGTCTATCACGCTCTTCCCTGGTAAAAAATCATAAGCCAATAAGAAATTGCAGGTTAGACAACGAGACAATCACGAAGTACAGTGGAAAACAGGTGATTAGATCATTTCCTATCATTTCCTATTTACTGCCCAGGTACAATGTGAATATCAATAATGTTCACTCTTAAAACAAAAAAGAAGACATCTAAAGCACTAAACTTTGTTCACTGCATCCGATCTTTTACTTATCAAACTAATATTATGTACAATAGACCAAAGGATCATTTTAATCTGAGCTGTGATGCAGGTTAACCTAACTACTAGGCAAAGTAAGGTACAAACTTTCTGTACATAATTTTCATTAGTAGAACTATCAAAGATGTTCTCAACAAACAATTTCTGAAATACAAAGACTTGAGGCCACAAAAAGGGAAAGGCAAACAGCTTAGTAGATGTCAAAAGCACCAGCAAAAAACAAAGCATTGTATGCCTTCTGTATATCAGCAGCCAAGCAAATGTGAGCATCAAAACATAATCTTCTATCAACAAATCATTGCCATTTTTCTGATTACCTAGAAAAACTCTCCTGCATGAGCAGTCGCTCAATTGCAATCTTTGTCACACTGCTATACAAACTTAGTTGAGGCTCCTTATCAACACATTCAAGTGCTTCTGATGAAATCTCACGATCCTGAAATAAAAAAATAAATGAATAAAAGACATTTCATTGTGATCTCATATACTTCAACAGTATTGGCAAATGCCTAACAAAATGAAAGAAACAGTAGAAGCAACACGCACTCCAGTGGTTGTGAAAAATAATTATTAAGTAAATCAAAAGCCAGGGAAAACTGCTCGTAAGCACAACAGATCGAAGTATTTCCTTTTGAAAAGTGACCAAAATCAACGGTGTAATGGGCATGCAACCATCATCTTACCTTATATTTCAAGTTGGATCATGCACTGCTATGCACATATATCATATGAAAACATAATTTAAATAAAAGAAATCACAAAAATCCACAAACAATAGTGCAAGTCCATTTGGTAACAAAAACTGCATGTTCATGCTCTCAAGATCAATAATCCACGCCAAGCATGCTCTTCATTAACTATTGCAGTCGTTTAAAAGGTTTCTTCTTTCAAATAAATTGAGATCTCTGTTTTTAAAACAGATGCATATGATCAACAATAAACCCTTCAGAATATAAGAGGTACTTGTGCTTTGCCCCCAAATATAATTGATAAGAATCTTATACATAGCCCAGTCAAATTCATATAGGGTCCCTTTAGATGTGTGGATTTGGATTTATGGAACAATTTCAGCCAAATGAATTTGAAATGAACAGATTTAAAATCTCTAGCATAAGTTGTATTGTTTGGCTTTGGAAGATAAATGAAATTAGTCAATGATTTTAAATTGACTATCTAGAATATCCAAAATAGCCCTTTACAGCATATTCATTTTTCCAGAAGCAGCAGAATGGCTGAGGCATATATGCAGAGTTGTGCATATCAAAACCATAGATATTGCCCTCAAGACAAGCCCCAAAATCACAAAGAACAGAAAGCTTTGTTTGCAAAACTCCCAAACAAAATCACAAGAAGAGAGTGTCCATGTACCTATTTCCTACGCTCATAAACAAAGTTGTATTGGATATAACCACAGCAACCCTAATTACTACCAGGGACCTCTTCCACTCAGTGCTAACATACACAAGAGAAGCACACGCCACAGCAATATTAAAGTTTACCAAAAGTAGGTACTATCTGATTCCAGAAATCAAAAGTAGGAATCAAATACTACCTCACAAGATCACATACTGAGCAAAGAATTCAAAAAACAGTCAATTAATGAGCTGCTTTTATACATAAAAGATGAAACCTTCGAGGCAAGATGAAGCAGAGAGAAAAATGGGAAAGAGCAAAGACAGGAGTGGACCAAGAGGGGAAAGATAGAGAGCGTGAAGGAACCTCAAGGGGTCAGATAGAGGGTCAAGAGACCAAAAACTGTGAGGTAGAGAAAACAAGACTAGGGTGTCAAATAATGCCTCATTTAGGGATTTGGAATTCACAGATTTTAAGTCCTGCAATCTCCCACTTGTTGGTGGATGTCAAATCCGATTCTCTCAATGTTATTTAAACAGATTAGGCGCATTTGGCAATTTCAAATCCAACTCCACCTAAACCAAATCAACACCTAGCACAAACACAGTCACATACCATTTGTCCATTAGATTACATCCTATTCAGTTCATTTGCTAAATTATTTCAATTGCATAAACATCAAGCATCTATATACATCCAATCTCAATAATGAACAATCACCCAATATATTTTATAGCAAAAAGTAATTTAGTATACAGTTTATTTAGTAATCTAGTTGGGAAAAAAGAAAAAGAAAAAAAAAAGGAAACATTAAGACAAAGAAAAGGCAAAATTATCTGCGCAAAATCTATCATATAGTGTGTCATAAGCAGGATTTTGTCCACGAATAAATAATAACTCAAGATAAGATGGTTTAAGTGTAAATTGTAATGATAGGGGTTACAGTGAAACTATCTTTGATTACAAGGCCTGACAGTCATTCAGTCTGTATTGGAGGGCAGCCTAGTAATTTTGATAAAAATTTATAAGGGTGTTAATCCATAGAATCTTTAACCGAAAGTCAACATGGCAAAGTGCTTGTTACGTTTTAAACATTGAGGAACTATGCTCTTTTCCGGGATTCTACCAAAGCCAAGAACAATTCTTCATTCCATTTTTGGGTAGTACATTGTAGTACTTAGCAACCAGGATTTACATTCTATACACTGGCTCCATTGTACAAATGTTCAGTTGCAATCTTTTGCTAGTTTTTATTAAAATTTGCTCTAAGTTCTAAATTGGGCCAAAAGATCAGCCTCCATATTTTGTTTTTCATTTTTCATTTTTCATTCTTTCATCATGTTTCTCTGAATCTAAGAAACTCAGGATTAGTTCAAATGAAGTCACACCAAAGATACTATGCAAAAAAAGAAGAAGAGGTAGAAAAAAAAGCTACACGCTAGATTATATCCATCAAAACTTCTACATTTTTTAAATATTGGGAAATGGTTTCCAAATATGAGGACTCATTACAGCTAAAGTCAGTAATAAATAAAACATAAAAATTAATTAACACGTCCAGAAAACTTTACAGTTGCCCTTGTATTCAATCAACTAATCATGAAAAAAAAGCAGCCCAGTTTTGGCCATGTTATGTAGAGCTGAATTAGGTTAGTTTAGCCAAGGCTCAGCTTAGGACCCCACTGGTAAATGCTTCTGCACTTAGTACCACCAAGTTGGAAAAAAAATCAATTTTCTCTCTAGTTTAACTCAAATCTTCAACTATTCCATGACTATTTTAATTTGTTGACCATCACCTGACCCGACCTCACACAGGTGGCCCTGCGCTGAGTGATATGTTGCAACAATAAAATGAAAGTACACTGCTTGTTTTGTACTTCTCTGTGGTAAAATAAACGTATTAAACATATGAACTAATGCTTAGCAAAATGTTTTTACCCAAAAATGAAGATTATGCGAAAAGCACCAGATTAGTTCATGATCAAACGAAATGAAAACGATTGCAGAGCAGATTCTAGGATTTTTTAGTACATGCTTGCAGGATGGAGGAGTATTTTTAGTGCTATGTCTAAGTGAAGTTGAAGGAATAAGAAGTTACCTTGTTTGATTGATTAGCATCATCATCTGCAAAAACAAATGATCTATTAGCGATATCAAGTGTCAGCCAGAAAAATTGGAGCTCCTGATGGATAAATAGTTGAAAGATGCGAAGGCATTTGTGGCATGTGATAGACAAACTTGCAAAATTTTGGCATATCTAAATTTCAGAGGTGAAGTTAATAAAAGAAAAGTCAACAGCATTTATTGAATGAAATACACTATTTTAATAAGATCAAACAGAATAAACATCCTTTTTTTTATCTCAAACAGGAAAGCCACTGCCAACAAAATCCTGTAGGATTAATCTACTAGAAAATAATAGAAGTTATGCCAGAAACCATGAGTTGTATGAAGATATTAGGTATTTTACAAATATGCAACAGCTTTTTAACAGAGCAGCATGGTACCATCCTTTTGCACAATGGATATAAAATGAACAAGGATATCTCCAACAATATTCACATCAATGACAAACAAATTGCCTATTTCACAGAAAAATAACCACCCAAAAAGCATTTGCTTCAATAGGAAAATAATGGGGACAGAGATGCGTCTACATGAGATATGTGAAGGACATATAGGCCTTGCACTTAACACAAGTAATATCAAGTACACTTATAAGCACTTGAAGAACCTATAACATATACCCATGTTTGCGCAGTAAGAAAACATAAACACTACTTCTGGAAAGAAAAATATACGAACTTGCTTGTTTGGTTTCCTATATTTTATTCTATTGGTAAATAGACGAATAAGTAACTTATACATGAATAGATAGAACATCTACTCCACTTAGAGTAGACAACAATATTTTCAAAGGGGCTCCCGGTCATGCAAAATGAGATGCAGAATTCACATTGTCTTCACCTTTTCTTGTGTTTTTTTCTGAAGAAAAACCAACTAGAATAAAAGATAAAAAGAAAAAAGACACAATTTTTACATCCTATTTCAAGAATACATGAACAGTATAGGAACATCCACGTGCAGATCCTGGAATTTCAATAAACCTTTGCACTGCAAATATCAATTCGCAAAGTTTCCAAATGCAAATATTGTCAACAGCTGATTGATTGACCTGCATACTTTTTACCCATATGAACAATACCTGCTTGACGCTGTTGACTTTTCTATTGCCTGTAGCAGCATGATACAAAACTGCACTTGGTTTCTAATGTTATCTCTTCAAAAAGGAAGAAACTTTTTAACTTTGTTTTTCATAAAGTAAGAAAACTTTCAGTACATTTGGCTATGAAAAAACAGTCCATATTAGTTTGAAATCCCAAATTAGGGCAAAACTCACATATGCTTCGCAACACAAGAGTCACTCATAAATTTCTCAAATTTTGCTCATTTCCTTTACACAAGCTTGTTCCAAATTCTCACCACGTCCCTCAAAATATCTTAACCCACATAAATTTCCTCAATTTACATGGAACAGTTCAATAGCAATAAACCAAAGGAATCCACATCAAAAGTCATCAGAACATAACAGAAATGCTCAAGAGGAAGGGGGTACCGCTAGCAGCCTCGCTGTCGGAAGAAGAGGACGACCGAAGACACGACGAATCGAAGACGGTGGACAAAATTTTAGCAGCACCTGATGCAATCTTGCGTGTAGCAGGGAAAATTACGCCAGTCAGCCAATTAGGGCTTTCCTGAGGTGGAGGCTGAGGTGGACGGTCGTAGGGGGTGGCGGTTGTGAGCTTCCGCCGGCGATTCGTCACTATTTTCCCGCCGGATCGAGCCTCAGTCGCCCGGCCGGAGCCAGGAACGGTCGCCATTGAGAAATTTTGGGGGGAAAGCAAAAGAAAGAGAAAAGCTTGATCGAAGAATTGAATATGAATCCTGCTTCTATCTCCCGGGTCGGGTCATTTCATCAAATAGTGCAAGATGGCCAGATGGGTCCTGTATAATTTTGTGGCTCGTCATAATTGAGCGATAATTATTGAAGTGCATATTTACAGAGCCAGGCCTTGGAAGGGTAGATATTAACATTTGAAGTCGCATATAATTCTTTGAAGCTGCTAATAAACCCCTTATCTTTGGAAAACTGACGTTTTGGCCTCCTAGGTTAGCATTACTGTATTAGGATTGACAAATGATCCGTTTAAAATAAGTAAAAATAAAAATTAGTGGAGGAAGAACGAGATTTACGATGCAGAAAAACTTCTAATCTTTAAAGCTTCAATCGTTAGTAGAAAAGAGTCTGTGTAGAGGAAGAAAATTACTCACAAAATGACTGAATTGATCTTGAAATATTACCGTATAATCATATATCTCCTCTCTTTTTTTTTTAACTTTTTAATCTTCCGATAATGATTTAAGCACATATGATATGTGTGCAACTAACAAAAATTACAATTATTTGAAGAAATTATTTTTGCCAAAATCAATTTACATTTTAACATGTGTAAAGAATCCTTATACTATATAAAAATGAGTTGTGATCAAAGGGGGTTTGAATTTCAACCGCGTAGATACGTGCCTTTTGAGAATGTGGAACGTTATGTAGTTTTTTTAAAACTTTTGGTACAATTGAAGGCAGCACGTGTTTAGATATATTTACCGAAATATCCTCATTTTGGTACATGTAAAGCTTTGATGTGTAGAGACATTTGGGTATTTCTGGAATATGAAATTATTTTGCAACCGTTTTGTATCGAGTACAACTCATAGAAGCTTAGATGTTGATATAATTACTGAAATGGTGTTATAGATACATTTAATTGAAGTGTGGCTTTTGTTGTGCAATAACACAAAGACATATTAATACGTTGTGCAATTAATACATTACTATAACTAGCCATTGGAGGATATTTCTTTGTCTAAAATAATTTATGTCTATTTTTGGGTGATTTTTCACTAACATCTGTAAAGGCATTTGGGAATGGTAAAATTATAAAAACATTGATAAAGTAAAGTACACAAGTGCGTGCTACAATTAGAATGTACTATTATTAGTTTTGTCATATTTAATGACTAGTTCTTTTCAGAATGTACTATTTTTTGACCAATGAAAAATCCTCTTTAACCACATGTACCAAATATCGGCACGATGTGCGGGCACTTTCCCCTAGTCTTATGAGATTAAAATGGGTAGAAAAGCAACTGTTTAATAGTAACCAAAAATTATGGTTAGTTAACAATAGGTGTGCTTGGACGGTAGATTAATAGAGATATTATTTAGAATAATTACTGTAATACTTTTTGTGATATGATCTGTGAGATAAAAAATTGATTAGAATTATAATTGTGATACAAGTAAAATAATATTGGGAGAAAAAATATCTATCCAAAACAAATTAAAAATTTGTAAGGAAAAAGAAAAAAATGGGAAAGACACTACATATTTTTTTTAATTAAAATTAGCATTTATAATTTACTAAATCTTTATAATTGCTAAAAATCCTACTTTGAGTACCAAATAAAGTGTAACCACACGTTTTTGAGATTTCTTACATATTTGAAACAACAACAGTGCCAAATTAATGATAAAAAATTGACCCATCCAAAGAATACATGAAATTAGAATATAGATCTAATAAGTACAACCCAAATCAACCAATTCAGTTGGCTTGATTGAGTTTTCAATTAGCATCTTGGCAAGACCAAAAGTTGGTTTTTGACTAGTGATAACACTCAAAATAAGATTGTGAAACCTATTAATTTCACATCAATTACAATCCAATCCAAATAAGATTTGGATTTCTTATTTATTCAATTGAGAGTAATAGCTTAGTCGAAAACCAACTACTAGACATCATAACTACAAACGAATTGAAGCAAGTCAAACTTTTAAATTGTCACTTGATTCAAATTTTTGGACTCGACCTCAAATTCAAGCTTGAATCCTATATGATTGCAAAATTCAAGTTAATATTCGATAGGCTCAAATTCTATTCAAGGCCTAGAAATATTTATTTATTTTTAAATTGTTAATGTTATTTCATCATTAATACATAACATCTATCTAATAAAATAATAAATGTATAAGTTTTAACTAAAATATTATATTAAATTTAAAAAACAAAAAGTTATTTGAGCCTTAATGAGCTTATTATACAAATTTGGATTGGATTCAATACTTTAATCAAGTCCTAATTTTTGCTTGAATTCAAGGTCAAGTTGGTTAAAATCAAATTTGAATCAAGCCCAAACTATTTGTTAAGATTTCGGTTCGTTACAACCCTATTAAATTTGAAATAGTTGGTCCATATTGGAATAAAATTTCTCATATCCTATCACATATTAGAAAACTAATTTTTAATTGTAATATCTTCTTATCACTCTTTCTTTCTTTCTTTTTCTTTGTGATAGTTATTGTGTTTGTCCTTGGTTATAGACTATAGAAGGAAAAAAAAAAGGTAAACCACAAAAAAGCCCTGTGATAAATCCAATATACAGAAAAGCCCCTCATAGTTTCAAAATATACAACACAACACTCCCTTACTTTGAACTAAATTGTAAAGGTGACGGAATCCGTTAAACTTAACGGAAATGACTTATTGAAACCTAAAAAAAAATTATACCTAATTTTTAACAAATATACCTATTCTACCCCTTAACCCTCAATTCCCTCTATCTAGAGAATAAAACAAATGATTTTTTGAGTTGTATTTGCTTAATTATATCAGGGCATTTTTGTCATTTCGTCCATTTCCGTTAAATTTAACGGATTCCGCCATCGTTACAATTTAGTTCAAAATACGGGATGTCATGTTGTATATTTTGAAACCACGGGGGCTTTTCTGTATATTAAGTTTACCATGGGTTTTTTTTTGTTTTTTACCCAAAAAAAAAGGAAAAATGTTATATGCACTCCATTTTTTGTTATTAGCACTCCTATTATTTGCTCTATTATATAGTCTAATAAATAAAAACTATATTATTAAAATGATAATGGGAGTATGATTAACAAAAAATGGGAGTACAAATAACATTTTCCAGAAAAAGTTTGCCTTTTAAATAATCCAGAGGTACATTCCTAGATCACATTGTCTCTCCAACAATGCGAAACTTATCAAGTTATCTAATAAATTACTAAGAGATCATTTAGCTCACGCTAGGTTAATCATATTATAGACTTGATTAATGAATCTATTTGAAGTGGCGCATTTAGCACTAAAGAAATTTATGCATGAAGAAAGATTAATTCTACTTAATTTTACTTTCTCACACCTAATATGAATAAGGATTAATTTTACTACTCTGTTAACAAGGATTGATATTAACAGTGGTTTCCCTGGTATTCATACAAGCGATAGATTGCACAATATTTGTATACTGCATGAGATTGTGACTTGAGATGGTATTACAGGTGATGGTCCGATGTTGTTAATACTAACATGTCACTGGAACAAGTCAGACAAGGATGATGAGTGCATGATCTTGTTGTTTTTTTATAGAAAATTTTAGAAACTTGAAAATAGTATGGAAAATGATTGATGATATTTTCAAAAAAAAAATAACCATGATTTCCTGCAAAACTAACCACAATTACGAATTAAATATTGGAAGTGACCCCAGATAAGGAATCTTAAAGAAATAGTTATGCTAAGAAAGGGGGAAAATTAAGCATTTAATTGGAAAGGCTAATAGCTCTTTTATTTTCTTTCATTTTTTTTCTATTTCTTTTGATTTCTGTTTGTATTTGCCAAAAAAGACAACATATACATAAGGACAAAACTTTTGAAAAATAGAAAAATTGGGCAGTAAGCATTTGTTAATAATCAGGAGAGTATAGTTTAAATTCTTCAATTACCTAAATACCCAAAGCAATCATGACTTAAATCGTTGAGCAAAGTTTGACTAGAAAATAAGCATACTAAATTTTCATTCAACTTAATTCTACTCATACGAGTTAGTGCTATAAGATTTTTGTTTTTGACAATTTAATTTTGATATCAAATATGTTAATTATATTCTTTTATCTAAGAGAAACACATCTTAATTTTAGTTGTATGTTGATTAATCAATACTTTTCATACGTATGAGTTTCATAAGTATAGGAAGGAATTTGTTTAATGATAATTTGTTGAGTTGCGCCTAAATTTGGTACTTAGACTACCGATGTAATTGCTGTTAAGATCAAACCTTACGCAAGTTGAGTGAAATGAGGATTTGCTTTTGTTTTATTTAATAAGAATGAAAATTTTGTTTAAAGTTAGTTTGATTCCTTGATCATACTTTAAATTCAACCATTTTTTCTCAATTTAACGGAAGGATATTTTTCTTATCAAAAAATCCATGAAATATTGCTTTATTAAGGTGCATGAATAATACCCTTAAAGAGGATCTTCAATTTTTTATGGCTGAACCCTTTTGAAAAGTGTCATATGGATCCAAATTGGAATCAAGTCACACATAATTCTAGATGAAGGAAAATTTTCCATTAAAGAAAAATAACTTACACAAGTTTAAGGACCAATCCAGTTATCTATACTATATACAAAGGAAATGAGGACTTTTGGTGTAAACAATATTTTATCACTTTATATTCATTCTAAACTACTTCCATAACTACTAAGTACTAATATGTCCTTCAACCAAGTAAAATGCATTTCTTGTTGTTTTATTTTTTTAATTTATTTAATAAATCTTAATTTTTATAAGCAACTACCAGTTGTGGTTGTGGATTATACCAAATAACTATTTGTTTATACATTTTATTTTGGCAAAATTTTCTTCATATCTGCTATAAAAATATGGAGCCAATTATCTTAGAAATGATTTCAACAAGTGTACTAAAAAATTTTTACAAATATATTTTTGGTTAGTTGCACACATATTTGTGTATGCCTCAAACACTAGATTAATATAAAGTTTCACAGTCATGAATGATAAGACAGACACAAAGGTCTAGATTATTCATATCTTTTATTACCACAAAAGGCAAGATGGGCACTATGGCCAATTGTTATAAAATTGAACTCAAAAAGCAAAATTTGAGCATTTGAGCCGATTTCAATTTAGTTTATTTTGATTATTATAACAGGAAAAATTGGCATTAATGTCGATCAATGTGTTTTGTTTGAAAGCCACAACATGCAAAGTGATATAAGAACTTTGAATTGCAATAAAAAGCAAAAAGGGTGGTGCAAGAACCATTCTCAACTTGGTTTAAATTTGACAATGTTAAAAGTAACAAGATGCACAAGGTGCAATGCATGGTCTTTTTATAGTGCATGAGATTGTGATGTGATGTAATATAACAAGTTCATAATGAATAGTACTACATTCTTCATTTGGCAACTAATTTAAGTTTTCAATTCTATGCTCTTTCAAATACCTAACAAGATACTCCTTTTCACAATAATCATAGAGTAAGATTGCACGGTTAGGGCATGGTGCACGAGATTATGATATAAAATGGTATAATAGGTAATCTTGCTAATGCTATGGTATGTCATGATAAAGTGACATTTGTAGATGTGACACCTCCAACATTGAGTAAAAATAGATGTAAATATAAGCTTCAAACCCATCAACTACTAATAATTTGCATTAAATATTTTGGGTCAATGATTCAAGTTCTAAAAGTTTTTAGGCCAACTCGTGGGTTTGAAACATTACATTAGTATGAGAGATAAATGTGATACTAAATGATAATATTTTATTCTCATTTTTTGTTATAAATAAATTTATTTTATAAACAAATTTAGTGAATTATCTTCTTGTGTTATGGCATACTATTTAAATCAATTATTTTATTCAATATTTGAGTATATGATCTATTCATCTAATTAATTTAAATTGTACTAATAAGTCCAATTATATGAATATGTACATGTATTAGAGATAAAAACCCAAGATTTATAGTTATACTAAGAGAGTCCAATCCAAATTAATATAGTTAGGTGTCTAAACCAAAAAGAAAAAAGGGAAAAAAAAAAAGAAATAGCCATTGTTTGGTTTTAGATAAAATCAAAGGCTACATGAAACTTGAGGGTGATATAATCGCATTGATTATGCCAATTATTCTATATAGATTACGTGTAAACCACTATAAATAGGACTCTTAGTGGTGCAACAAGTTTTACCCGTTACTTCTTTGTTTCAAACAATATCACTAGAGAAAAAAGGGATTTAAATATGAGACGCACAATCTTATACCACAGTATAAATTTCAGTAAAAACGGATATAAATACAAGTTTCAAACCCATTGAATACTAATAATTACGTTTAAAAAGTTTACACCAATACAACTTAGAAAACAAAAATGATAATACATGATGTAACAAATGACTATATATTCTCACATAAAAAAATAGAGAAAGACAAATTTAATTTGAATTTAGTTTAGCTACATGAAAAGTAGGATTTGAAGTTGTAAATTATGCAGTTGGTCCCTTATTAGCATCTTAATTTGTGGACATTTTAGAAATTCACAACTGTTAAAGATGGTCATGAGTGAAACTTTGATTGTGTTGAGAAATGATTTAATCACTTCTTCAACTTTAACTTTTTCATTGTCTAATATGCTTCTAATACATGTGTTGCCACTTGAATCCGTTATTTTTAATTTTGGACTTTACTATAGACAACCTCATAAGGAATAGTCATAAGGAGTAGCAGCGAGGCCTTAATTTTATGCATGTATAAACCCACCTTAATGCTTGTTACTATATGAATGGTGTCATAGTTTTAAAAGCAGATAAATGTTACTTTAACTGTGGGAAGTAAAAAGTTAGTTTTGTTATGAGTTTCATCTAATTTATAGCAAATTTCTGTTTTTTTCCTTGATTGAACATATAACAGATGGTCAATTATTTATTTGGCTTCTATGATTATGCTTGAGTCTAATGTGCTTAGATGTTTAGTTCTTTTAATCTTATTATAATGTTGAAATTATTATTCCAGTTATTTAGCCACTCAAAAAAGACCGGAAAACTAAAAGAAAGAAAAGAAAACACCTTAATTTATATTCACACAATATATTTCTAATAGAAGTAGTGCAAATCATTTGGTCTAATTAACTATTAGATTTTTCTATTTGTACGGTATGTTAGAAATCATGAGAAGTATTCTTCTAGGTTATCAAATCAAATGTGATAATTAATAAGATCCCTTATATCAAAACATATATAAGGTTTATTTACTACTTTTGCTTTCAAAGCATCTTTATTTTTCTTTACTGGATGCACTTTCAATTGATTAGGCATGTCTAGAGTTTTATTGTTCTTATTTATTTCTATCAAATAAGGTGGAGAAGTAAGTCTCAACTTGGAAGCATGCATACTATTGAACCATTTTGTATTCTTTGCTAACTAGCATGTAGGGTATATTGTTTATTGAAACTTTTTCACTATGATTATATATATTATTTGTAATTTTATCGTTTTGTGTTGGTCTTATAGTTTTATAGTTTTTTGCTGGTCCAATCCAATTTCAATTTATTTGCAAACTAGTCAATTTTTGCAAAGCAAAACTGCTTGATTTTTGACCTTTTAAGTATTTTTATATGATTTGATGGTTTTATTTTGGTGCAAAAACTTTTTATCTATTGCTTCACTAACAATATACATGTAAGTTACCTTTTAATCTATGATATCTATAACTTATGCTTTCACTACATTGGTCTTTGTCATAGGTTTCATATATAATTTCAAGGAACAATACCAAATAAAATGGTTTTTTGACAACAAAAGTGAATTCTTCTATGGAAAGTAGTAGATTACTTTGACAAAATTTTACTTATAATCAAGCCTAATGATTATAATCAATGATCCGGACCAAACAGATCAATTTGGAAGATAGCTATCCATAGCAATATTAAAGGAGTTGGAAGATGGGGTAGAATAGGTAAATGTACATATCAAGACAGCACCTCTTGAATAAACGAAAAAATTCCAGATAGAATCTTTAATACATAGAATTATTCTTTATCCAAGCAGATTGACGGGATTTTTCTATACGTACAAGTTAAAATAAATCCGATTTACACCCGTTTCACTGCAAGTATACAGGTCAACTAGTAGTTTAGGGTATATATCGAGTCGATCCCACGAGGAAGAGTGAACAATTACCGGTACTACTAAAGCTTCTCTATTATTTAGACTATCAATGAATTATAAACAATGAAATCTACGGAACTTATGCAAAATAACAAATGTAAGCTCCTTAGGTTATGATATTCCTAACTACTCATGCAAATGCTATTTTTGGATCATTGAATACTACCATCTAAGCTAATTATGGTGTAATTTCCTCATGCATATGAAACCTACATTCGTAGTGAATCAATTATATTCATAACTAATCCATACCTATTCTCATGGTTATGGAATTAGCTACAAGTTCATTTTTTCAATGAAATTACATGAAATTAATCACCAAAACCACATAGGTGCACCTCTACTCTCGTGAGTGTACTCCCTATGTTTAGCACTTCTTGAACTAGTGTTAAATCTCAATTTTTCATTGCAGAAATAACACCTTAGATAATCACAATTAATGGTACCAAATTAATCATGAATTCAAGAGCAAAAGTGCTAAATAACTTGCTCAAATCATAGCAATCAAATAGCCAAATAATAAACACTAATAATCATAGAAAGTTCAACCAAACCCAAGGCATAAACTTTAAAGATACATATTAAACACAAAATCCAGAACTTGCATATTAACTAAACTTAAGAATCCAATATAAAAGATAAAGAGTTGAAGAAGAGATAACCCTTGTCACATGAGCTTCAACTTCTCCTTCTTCATCTCCATCTTCATCCTAATCTAGCCAATATACAAGAATGGATTAACTAACTAGCTAAACTATCCTACACTAAGGAAATGGAAGAACTACATCTCTGCACTCTCCAAGCTTCCTCCGTATGATCCTCTCTTTTGCAATGGTTTTTTGGCTATTTTATGATGAAAGGTGGTCAAGGAATGAGGCCTACACGTTTTCCCTTACAGCTGGTAATGTTTCTCACATGTCTAGCATTACATGTGACTTAGTGGAGGTGAAATTGAGTTTTCCGCGTAAAAAGCAGCCTTCTCTGACCACAATCCGGCCAGAAATCCGGCCATAAATCCAGCCAAATTCCGGCCGGATTGCTACAGTGACATTTTGGTGCAATTTCTGCTCAACTTCCAGCTCTGCTCCATTTTTACCTCAACTTCAACTGACCTTTTCTTGATGATAAAAGCTGATTTAGCTCTTGATCAAAACATGAAACTTGTAGCTCTTTGAGTTAGCTTTCCAATGCATCAAGAATCACCTCATTTGGATCTGTGTGGGCTGAGAAATGACCGAAATACCCTTTACTACTCATTGCCCTGTTTCAGCTTCGACCAATAGAAATTAGCTGCTGTAATTCGGCTTTTTGACCTGTAAAACCTTCAAACTGGATTTAGATGTCTTCATCAAAGTTGTAGATCTATCTCTTATCTTCAAATTGGGTTTAAAAATCATCTCAATCCGATCACTGTAGCTCAAGTTATAGCCGAAATACGAAAATGTGTCAAAACTGTCAAAAATGCACAAAATCCTAGTAAAAAGTGATAAAAACCTCATTTAATCACTTAAAAGCATTTTTCACCAATTATAGCCAAAATGATTCATTTTCTTCCAACAATATAACCAAAGTGACTAAAAATAACATAAAATATCATTCAATTATTACGTAAATTAGTCACTTGTCACAGATATAGGCCAGAAATGAATGTCTCAACAGCAGATATAAACCAACCAATATATACATACATACTTACATATATATATATATATATATATATATATATATATATATATATAACACTTATCTGGGTACTCGACACGCCATGAATGGAGCCCAAAAACTAGATCAGTTCAATAAGAATATTTTAAAATGATGGCAAATGTATATTAGTATTGGGTAAGGCGAAATTTTCTAAAAAATTATTCAAATCAGTAAAAATACTTTTTGAAGAACTATTCATGTTTTTGTTTGTGATTAAATCTAACTACAGATACTCCCATTTATAAAGTTGAAGTTTAAAACTTCAAAGCAAATTTTTGCTTACAAATGACAAGATTTTAGAACTAGTTGGGCATATTCTGATGGCCAGTTCCAAAGTGAAACTTTTGATAGTTTGGAAGTTTTAGTTTTGTTATCTATTTTAGTCAATTTTGCCACTTTCATATAGGGGTGTGCATTCGGTTTTTTGAATTCAATTTTTTCAGTTATTTTACTTGTAAAACTCTAAACCGCTTTTAATTTCGAATTGGAAATAATCGAATTCATTCAGTTATCGAATTGAATTCGAAAATGGTCATGAAACCGGTTATAACTAAATTGGATAGTAATTTCCACATAATTAAATGGGACTCACTTGTGTAGTTATATACACTTAGTCACTTATAATTTATTAATGACGTATTGCATTAAATTTTTTATAGATTAAATGCTTAATTTTGCAAGTAACTTGATTATTTTCAATGGTGAATACTAATACACTAATATGCTGACATGCATTTCATATACATTCACTTAAACTGTTTAATCATAGTGCTTTGTTGTCTACCTTTTAAACAAGATTAATGATTAGAGAATTTAAATTCACATATTGTACATGTAATGTAAATTTAGAGTATACTAATACTTGCAAGTTAAAAGTTATACATTCAAATATTTAATAATCTAAACATGAATGATGAACAAATGTCTAAATTCTAATTATTAATTATGTTTAATATTTAGTACTATACTAATTATCTAATTCTAGTTATGTATAAAAGGATAAGTATTATAGTTATGTATTATTTTTTATTTGTATTATTATAATCATATAGTAACAAATACTAAAATAGTATATTATACATCATTATATATTTTTGTTATTATAGGTACATGATAATACTATATATTATCTATTATTAAGAGCCTTTACCTATATAATATATTAATAATATATAGCATTTACATATAATATATAATTTTATAAACTAATTTAGTATTCAAATGCAGTAATATAGTACCTTAGTTTGTTTATCGGATTTGAATTTGAAATCGGTTATTACCAAATTGAAAATCTCATTACCTATTTCATAACATATTGGAATTTGGTGAATTTGGCAATACCAGTTTTGTACCAAATACCGAATATCCGATTTCAAATTACCAAATTAAATTTGAAATCGGGTATGAATTTGGTACGTACTAAATTTGCTCACCCTTACTTTTAGAGGTTGACTCTTGTGTTTAAAAAATTAAAGAATTTATAATTACAAGAATAATTCAATAATTTGAATCATTTAGTTTCAATCGACTAATGTGAGTCATCTACTATTCACACACGCAAAAGAAACAAAAGACCAAAACTAGTAGTCACTAACCACTAGAGGTTTATATCAAAGAAACAAAAGAATAAAAGACCAAAGCTAAAATGAAAGAAATAAAGGTAAATTAAACACGTGTTTCTATTAATTGAAATAGGAAAAAAGAAAGGTAAGTGATTTATCATTTTTTGCATATAATCTATTAGATTTTGAATCTATAAAATATTCTATCTAAAACGTAGTATAAACATGCTTGAAAAAATAGGATTATGAAAGAACTTTCATAATAAAGGAATGGTAATGTTAATTATCTATTTATTAACTCAAAAGATTTTCTTACTATATCTCCGGTTCTCTTGCTAAAATCTAAGAAATTTGCCTACAGTGTTATTCTTGTGATTGGACCTTTCAATGGGTAATTACAATCCTTCCCTTGGAATTAACTCTTTAGATTTTAGTGCCATATCTCTAGTTCCAACAACCCTCATCCGAGAAGAAATCTGAAAAATCTGTCTACCCTATTATTACTCTTGCGATTGGTGCCTACCTTGTTGTTACTCTTGTGATTGGTATCATTGGAGATAGAACTAGAAAAACGGTCTTTTTTTTGGTGCTAAGGAGAGCCATTGGCTCATTACATGTTGATCAAACGAGGGAAAGCCACTCCGCACACGTCCTAGCCCAGGAGTTCTTTAACTGTCTGCAGTGGGTCCTCAAACATTGTCAAGCCATAGTCTAGATTGCTCCCCAATTTAGCTAAGTGATCCGCACACCTGTTCCCTTCTCTCCAAATATGTTCCAATCTGCAATCCCAATTTCAGCTCAACATGTCTCTAATCTCTACTATTATATTCCAATGAGAAAACGGTCTTTCAATGCTATTGTTGCCTTCACCAAGGATTTACATGTTTGGACTTCATTATCACTACCATGATATATGGGAGAGCAATAATAGGGTTTTGGATGAGTATTTTGGTCTCTTAAAAAGATAGGTCAATGAGAAATGTGTAAGGACTTGAAAATTTGCTTATATTTTCTTATAAGTCTCTTTTATTTTGAATAAGTTAATTTATAATTTCTTTAATTTATTTTGAATAAGTTAATTTATAATTTCTTTAATACTAATTACTTCCCTTAATAGTTGTAATAAATAATAGAGTCAAGAGTTTTACTTTTACTTTTAAAGTTAGTGTAAGTTAGGGTTTTGGTGCATTTTGGTAGTGTGATCAATCGGTGAGGTGTGTGTGCTAAATTTGATGGATAAGAGCGGGTATTAAATAAGAGGAAGTATGTGATTAAAAATGTTAATAATAAATTAGTGAATCATAAGTAAAATAAAAGTACAAGAGAGTTAAGGAAATAAGTTTGAACCGACGTGCACTGTTTGTTATCGATTAAGTATACCATTTGATCAATATTTTGCTTACCCTAATCTCCTTGTTTTTATTTCAATTTTTCTTTCCCTAATTTCTTCCCTAGGATGGCCGAAATTGTTGACTAGAAAAGAGGGAAAAAGAAGGCAAAATAAAGGAAAATTGAGGGAAAGCCAAGTGTTGACAATTAACACCACTTTTGACCAAAGATCTCCCTAGTATTTATCTTGATTTTTTCACCAAAATTCCATCATCTTTCCCCTCATTTTGGCCGAACCTTTGAGACAAGAAAAGAAAGAAAAGCTTTTCCAATTTCACTTTGATTCCAAGTTAGAACTAGTGGGAAATCAATCTCCAATCCAAAACCAATTCATTAGAAGTTACCACAAGGAAGAAAGGTGGGTTGGAGTGGAGTTATTTAGAGAGAAAGCAAGCTGTATTTTGCTGCTCATCTTGAGGATTGAAGGTATTCTTGGTTGAGAGTTACTTTATCTCTTTAATCTTGCATTTGGTGGGAGTTTTGGCTTGTTTATAGAAAGTTTTGGGGCTGATCTTGTAGTTTAGCTTATGGGCTGTTATATTCAGCTTTTATTGGTTATTTTCAACTTTTGTTGAGTACTTCTAGCTTTACTATAGAGTTGTAAACCTGTCATAAAGATTTTATAGCTTATACATGCAATTTTGGCATTACTTGAGGAATTTCTAGTCTTGTTTGTGAATTTCCAGCTTAGAATAGGAATTTTCCAGTTTAGGGTTTTGATTTCCAACTTCAATATCACAATGATTATGTGATGGATATGCACTTAACTTAGATGGTTTTAAGGCCTAACATAAGAGGCCTTTGTTTCCTATACTTTTGTGCTTGATTTGAGGCTGTTTTTATGGTGAAGTTGGTGCCATGGAAATGGCTGGAAAAATTGGTAAACACAAAGGAAGTGCTGCTGAAAAGTTTTTCGCAGGAGACCTTGAACAGTTTTGGAAAATCTGTTATATCTTGGTGTAGAAAAATCCAAATTGAGTTCTGTTTATTGCATTTGAAACTAGACTCATAGCTCTTTTAACCGTGAAAATTTCAGAATTGTTCTCAATTCTTATGAATATCTATAATTTTTCAAAGTTGACTGAATTTTCATTCCTGTTCTGTCTTTCTACTGGATAAAATAGCCACTTGAGATTAGATTTTGACTGACTTGTGGACAGAATCTTGCAAAGATGTCTTCTGAGAAATTGTAACTCTTTGAATCTATTTTCTAATGGTATAAAATTTATAAATTTTAGACTTAAGAAACTTGAGATATGATTTTTCTAATAGCATCGCGCAAACCTGGGAAAAATTCTGTTTTCTTAAAATTGTCCTTACTTTCACTTCCAACTTCAAGTTGGAGTTGTTGAACCATTTTAAACTTGATTTTTCTTTTGGAATAATGTGACTTGGCATAGTGGATCTCATGGCACTTTATAAATATGATTTTAAGACGTGGAGGTGAGGTCGGGAAGTGCACATGAGGCGAACACTTGAACTTGTACCGTGGTGAGTGTTCCTCGCATGTCTGTGCAATAAGTGACTATGTGAATATCTGTGAGTGATTGTTTGACTGTTAAATGCATTCTAATGACTGTTAAATTGATTTTCAATGGGCGATTGTGTACTTTATCGCACTCGACCTAAGTGAATGTGAATTTTAAATGATCAAATGATTGAACGTTACTTGTGCATGAATGTAAGCCTTTTGGCTAAATTGGACTCTTGCCCTTCGTTGCCAGTCGACTCGAATCAGAAGCGGACTCAGTCGGGCGGCTGGTAATCTTGGGACAATGTTTGATATACTCGAGTATTACTATGAAGTTTGGTGGAGAACTGGCCAGTGAATTCAATGCAATGAAACTGAAGAATGAGCAACAATGAATACTGAAGGAGTTTTCACTGTTAAATGTTTTCAAATGGCGGAGGAATAAGGAAAATGGTTGGCGACTGAATGACTGAATGAATGGTTCCAAGTGAGCACGTATCCTTCCAATGAATGAATGTCTACTGCTTGAATGACTGTTTATTGTTGTGCAAAGTGTTCAAACTATTAAATACCATACTTCCATGGTTTCTCTACCTGATTGCTTGTTTGGGAAGGTCACTGGGTTTTTAGCTCATTCCTTTAGTTTTTGTTTTTCTTACAGGAATGCAGGTTTGGAGCAATTAAATGTGACCTAGAGTGTATAACCCTCTTGTACTTGTACTCTTGGTTGATAGGATGTATTTTGACATTTGACGTTGTATCATATATTTGGCTTTTAGGTTGTAAATAAGTTTGCATTTTTGGTTGAATTGTAGAACTTAAATGTTACTTTAGAGGCTTGGATGATTAATCTTAAGAGTTGATTGAGTGAGTAAATGAATTCTGGCGAGAGTTGGGCAGACGATCTGCAAAACCCTTGGGTACGCCCTAGGGAAAGGTGGGATCATCACAAAATGTATTCAAGTTAAGATTTATGACAACTATCTAAACTATTTCACCAAAGAGAGGTTGACTACTCACATGTGCAATGGTCAAAATCCTAATGGGTCATCTTTGATCCAAATTATTACAAAACATTATTAAGATAGGTCAAAATCTTGCTAATGTTCTCTTTTGCCCAAATTATTACAGGCATTATGAGGATGACTCATTGAAGCCTTTGCTTCAGATATGTTTAAACAGAGAATCTTAGAGAATTTAGCAAGATATATAAGTCCATATTAACCTATTATGGCTATTATGGTCCTTTAAAGTTTTGAAACAAAGATGCCCAATAACATAATTATTTACATAATTAGAATTTGATATAAATGAAATACAAAAACAACATTTTGCTTCCAAAAAAAAGCTCATGTCTGAATATGTTCACTTTAAAACTCTAAAATAATAATTATTTAAAAAAACTCAATTCACCTTTTGAAAAATTCAACATATCATGTCAACTCAAGTATAAAACATCTCATTTAAAAGGGAAATTCAAATTTATTCTTTCAAAAAATAATGAAACTAGTAAAATTAACAAGCTATTCTTATAGCCATTTATCTTCCAATCTTTTCTTTTTTTATTATATTAATAGTTGATATACCTTTTTTTTTGAGAAATATTATTTTTAAGATATAAATTAATTTCATATACAGCACACATGCATTATTAAAATTCATCCTATATAATAAAACAATTGATCACATGGAAGATCTACTTATACAATATAAGTGATTAATCTACTTTACATCATGAAAGATCCCTTTTATCATTATAATCAATATAAAAAATAGACATATGGACCCCAATTTTATTCGATGTCACTAATATTGTGATACAATAATAATTACTCCTTTCCTGTAAGATTCAACTTTAACTCAAGTATAACCTAGTGCGATGGACGTTTTAGTTGCAGATCTACTATCCAAAACACAAAAGACTAATGGATACAACCCTAACAAACTTTGAATTTTGGCTTGAAGAACTTTTACATCTGTTTCAAGCCTTTTTGCTTGAGCTTTCAAATCCTCGATCTCAGGTTTTGCAACCAACACACATTTAGAGACATTTATCATTTTCTTCTTTAAATGTATAATAATTTTTTTGTCATTTTGTGTATCTTTTCACATCTTTAATCCTTATTATATTACTCTTGAGGCCTACTCTAGCAGTGCCATCGAGATGAAGTAAAATGTTGATAGAATGCAAGTAAATTCTCCGTAGGAAAAAAAGATGAAGAAATAGTCACTTAGCATCTCTGTTATTTCCAACTCCTTCCACCTTCGGTTTGGGGGTAAGGGCCCTTAAATCTGGCCCTAATCCAATCAAAGTTTACTGCATTCCTAGTTGGAATGTAGTATATTTTGTGGAAGATAATCCAAACATCGTGGTTTAGATCTTTTCAATAAAAGGTACTCAAACCTTTGACCTTAAGTTGCGCTATAGGCAAGTGAGTATCCTACCCTCCTATGATTCAACTAGAAAATGTTGATCAATTGCTCAAATTTTCAGAGTGAATGGGGTGAAATCTATGTAGGTCAATGGATTTTTTTGCTCACCCATATTGAAAATTCTAGCATTTCATGTCAACATATGTATAAAGGATCTCATTAAAAGGGAAACCCAAATTTATTTTGTCATAAAAATAATGAACTGAAATAAAAATTAACAAGTTATTCTTATAACTATTTTTGTTCTAATCTTTTCTTTTTGTTCATTGTATTATAATAGTTTATATACCTTTCCATGACAAATATAACATATTAAAAGAAAAAACTAATACATTTGAGACACTAATATTTTAAGATATAAATTTCATATGTAGTGCACATGTATTATTAAAATTCATTATATATAATGAAACAATTAATCACAAGTCATTAAGTTAAAATTGATTAATCTACTTCTACATGATACATCATGGATGATCTCTTTTATGACTATAATCAGTATGAGAAAACAGACATATAGACCCCAATTTTATTGAATGTTGCTAATATTATGGTGCAATAATAATTACTAATATTTTACATTTTTCTCAATAAAATGACCAACGTGCAAGATAGAAGAAAATGGTAAAAAAAGGGTGAGAAACAAGGGAGTAGGATGAAAGAATTGAGAAGAGGGGATGACTATCAAGAAGAGTGATATTTTTTTTAAAACAATTTATAAAGATTTAAAAATATAAAAATCTATTAATAGAAAATTTTTTAAAAAGACTCCCAAAACACCATTGTAAATAATGGCCCCATAGTTATTCCAAATATTTATTAGTATCAACACTTATTTTTTATGACATAACTACTCAAACTCTTTTTAGAGATCTACATGGTGCACAAAATTGCGACTCACCTACGTGCAAGTCGCTAGATGACATGTGCATTGGAAGGATTGCAAATAGTATTCTTTTGGTCAAAAAATTGAGAAAATTGAATGTTGTATAGAATGATAAAAGAGATATTCAACTTAATATTTTACATTTTTCTCTAAATCTAACTAATAATAAGGTCATGATATGGATTTATAAATTTATTAAATATGGTAGTGATATTGATTGTTAAAGAAAATGGAAACTAGAGAAACAATTTTTTTTAAGAAAGAAGGAACCTGATTAGATATTATACTAGTTAAAATAGTCATGGTAAAACTAAAATAACACCAAACAATTTCTCCCTACCATTTGTAAAAATGATTTTTTCTATGAAAAAGCGTTCATGAAATATTCAGATAAGACTAGTCTTTTGAAGGCTAATGTTCATGTTTCTATTTTATAATGCTTAACAAAAAGTTTGGAAGCTCTTTTTCATCCTTCTTCATATCATTTATAAGTTATTAAAATACAAAATGAAATATTGACGCATTCTTTGAATAGAACCACTTTTCATTTAGTAACTTATTTATATTGATCAAATGCCTAACAAGATATTTCTTTTCATATTGATCAAAAGATAACTATATAAGAGGGCTAAAATCTGGTTTGTTGAAACTGCAACTAATGTTATGGACACCATATCCAACAATTTCAGGTTCTCCTTTTCATTGTTATTTTTTAACAATCATTTTTTTTCTCAACAAAATACCACACTTCCTTGAGATAAAAGCTATTGATATTATTTTGTAGGAATTTAGAATAATATAAACTAAGATAAAAGCTCTTGATACTATTTTGGCTTTAATCTGGTATCTTGATTCTCAAGCCTAGCTTTAATCTTTGCAAATCGGCCAAGCAGATCAAGTAACCTTGATGGTTAACTTTGTCCAGCTACTTTTCAAGTAGCATATATTTCTAGTTACGCTACAAAACTACGTATCTATTAAAATGCATGTCTACATTTCACTCCTAATTATGCTATGAGAAGTTAAATATTTCTCAACGAACATACTACACCAATATATGTCTCTTTAAACTAAAAAGTAACACCCTGGATAGTCATATCCACTTAATCAAACTGTTAAAAATTCACTCATCGCAATGATTTGTGAAGTCTGCGTCAAGAGATCACGTCTTTTGATCAGCATGACAGTTTTTGAACCCCTGCAACAGCTCGCTTGGCCTGAAATTTACACGCGATGAAAGATCTGAACAAGAGAAGTAGTTTAAAACGACAAAAAGAGTGAGAGTGTTGTAGACAGTCCACCTCTTCATCCCAGTTGCACTTGATAGTTTTGATAGCTAGTATTACTGTCTGCACTGTTGTCCCACCAAAGAATCATTCCTCCCTATATTCCCTGATTTTTCAAATTGAATTTGGAAGACACATAAAATGTGATGTCCATTGTTCTGGCCAGTCCATAGCAACTATTGGATGAAAGCAAAATGCCATTGCTAAAAGTTTTTACTAATTCCCAATCATAAGTTAGGAGAAATTTAGTGGCAACTGTGACTCCTGTGGACGAATATAACGTACCTCCACTCCCAAATTAAAGAGCCAACCATTAGCCACTCCCAATGAAATCCAATAAGGTAGTAGCAGCCAAGATTTATGTAGACAACAGATGATTGCCAGTCTGATCCAATAGGCCACCCCTAAATTAAATCCAGCAGACAACTTCTTAAAACATGTCCCCTAATCAGAATCAAAACCAATTTTCACCACCAAAAAGCATAGTAGATTAACCTGATAGAACAGGTTGAACGCTGTTGAGCAAAATCGTGATAGTCAAGAGGTAGGAGAGTCGGTCAACTGCTTCAATGACTTCAACACTTGATGAAAAAATTAGTGCAATCTATCATGAAACATCATGGTCAACCCGTAGAAAAAGAAACCGATTATTGTTGATTGTACAACAGAAACAATAGTTGCAAACTTTACTCTTTTTTTTTTAGTATAAGTAGAAGAACTCGAACCTGAAACTTCTCACTTACACTCCCTCCCCCGTACCATCCAACACAACCCTCCTCCTCCCTTTTTTTTAGTGTAAGTAAGAGGTTATTCACTTATCACTTAATATAATATATATAATTGTATGAAATTTAGTACTTAACAATTCAATAACTACTTAACAGATGTAGATTTCATATTTCACTTTTCAAGTTTTCAATTTTATCAAACGCACCCTAAGTGTCATGAAAATTGGGAGGATCACACAATGATCGTACTTTTCACGATATCCCTTATACTCTCATGAATCAAAATCTAAATAAAATATTTGACTAATTTTTGGACAAGACTAATAATCTTTGGAACATTATTATATAACCAGTTTCTTATATTACTTCAATTGTTATATGTTTATTTTTTCAAAATCAAACTTTTTCTTCTATATGATTCTATTTTAGGGTAGTCAAAAGAACCATTCTCTTTTATTTAAAAATGCCAATAAGTTTTTAGTATAAAAAAAAGACCAACTAAATATGTGATACGAACCCAACCATTGATTGGAAGAAATTCGTATGCTACAAATCCGGATCAAGACAAACAAGTCACAGTTTAGTTTGGTGCGGAATACTCAAACCCTTAAATCTCCTAACTTATGAATTAGGAACGATTTTTAACCCACAACTAGCGAACTAAAGAAATCGGTATGAAGGTAGAAGGCGTCACAAACAAGTGTGATTCTTGTTTGATAAAGTAAATTTGAATTCCTAAAATAATCTAAGATATTCAGGGTGTTTCAAGAAACTAGAGAATAATCTCAATCAATTTGATGTATAATATTGATTGTCTTTATTGAATAAGTCAAAACCTTTATTTATAAGATTTACAAGACAAAGTCCTAATATGAGAAGAAATGGAATTAACTACTAGAAACCCTAGACTTGATAATTGAACAACTCCGAAACCCGACGCCACTAAAACGACTCTAAATAATTCTTATACTCAACATGAGTTTATTAAATGACTAATAAAATAACTAATAAACATGCGATTTTATTCGTTCAAAACTTGGAAATAAGTTATGAATGTTGGAACATTTGGACCATCATGGGTGAATGCTTGACATGGCTCTACTTTATCACACACTCCTTGCATAAAGGTTTGAACATTCTCTCTCAAGTTCCTAACTCGCGCTTGTGTCATTGGTCCTTGAGGAGTTTGAAGTACATCTACCTTGGCCAAAACGATCAACTGGTTGAACTTCGTGGGGGATCACATCAATCTTCTCTTCTTGAGAAGGATTTGTTCTCAAATTCAAGACATTACCTACATCAAAAGGTCACAAGTCAGAGACATTAAAGGTAGCACCACACCATACTTACCTGGTAGGTCCAATTTGTAAGCATTTTCATTGATGCGCTCCAATACTTGAAACGAGTCGTCTCCACGTGGAAGCAACTTACTACGCTTTTGGACGGGGAATCGTTTTTTACGCATGTGAAGCTACACCCAATCACCGGGTTTCAAAGCCAACACATTGTCTCCTTTATTAGTTTGCTGAAAATACTACTCAGTACGTTTTTGGATATTCAAATGCACTTTCTCATGAAGATTCCTCACAAATTCAGTTTTTTTTTTACCATCAAGGTTAACTCGTTTACTCAAAGACAAAGGCATTAAATCCATAGGAGTTAAAGGATTAAAATCATAAATAATTTCAAATGGTGAAAACTGAGTAGCAAAATGCATAGAATGGTTATAAGCAAATTCAACATGTGAAAGACATTCTTTTCAAGTTTGAATGTTCTTTTTAATTAAAGCACACAATAGCATAGACATAACCCTATTAACTACCTCAGTTTGACTATCTATTTGAGGGTGACTATCTATTTGAGGACGTATTCCCCGATGAGGTTCCTAATGGGTTACCACCCATTCGAGGGATCAAGCACCAAATAGACCTGATTCCTGGAGCACCACTACCCAACAACCTGCCTACCGCATGGGTCCGGAGGAGACAAAGGAGCTTCAAAGGCAAGTGGATGGCCTACTAGATAAGAGTTGGGTAAGAGAGAGTCTCAGTCCTTGTGCCGTGCCTGTGATACTTGTCTCCAAAAAGGATGGTACTTGGCGCATGTGTACTGACTGTAGGGCCGTTAATGCTATTACTGTTAAATACCGTCATCCCATTCCTAGGCTAGATGATATGCTTGATGAACTTAATGGTGCCATTATTTTCACTAAAATTGACTTAAGGAGTGGCTATAATCAAATTAGGATGAAAGAAGGCGATGAATGGAAACGGCTTTCAAAACCAAACATGGTCTATATGAGTGGCTAGTCATGCCCTTTGGGTTGACTAACGCCCTTAGTACGTTCAAATGAGACTAATGAACCATGTTTTTGAGATACTTTATTGGCAAATTTGTGATTGTCTATTTTGATGACATCTTGATCTATAGTCGTGATGAACATGAGCACTCCACGTGGAAGCAACTTACTACGCTTTTGGACGGGGAATCGTTTTTTACGCATGTGAAGCTACACCCAATCACCGGGTTCAAAGCCAACACATTGTCTCCTTTTATTAGTTTGCTGAAAATACTTACTCAGTACGTTTTTGGATATTCAAACGCACTTTCTCATGAAGATTCCTCACAAATTCAGTTTTTTTTTTTACCATCAAGGTTAACTCGTTTATTCAAAGACAAAGGCATTAAATCCATAGGAGTTAAAGGATTAAAAACCATAAATAATTTCAAATGGTGAAAACTGAGTAGCAAATGCACAGAATGGTTATAAGCAAATTCAACATGTGAAAGACATTCTTTTCAAGTTTGAATGTTTCTTTTATTAAAGCACGCAATAGTATAAACATAACCCTATTAACTACCTCAGTTTGACTATCCATTTGAGGGTGACTAGTAGTAGAAAATAACAATTTAGTGTCAAGTTTTGACAAGTGTTTTCCAGAAGTAACTCCAAGAATTTAACATCTCGATCAGACACAATGGTTTTAGAAATGCTATGCAATTTCACGATTTCTCGAAAGAACAAGTTAGTAACATGAGAGGTATCATCAGTTTTATGGCATGCATTGAAATGTGTCATTTTAGAAAAATCTATCACCACAATATAAATGGAATCATGGCCTCTTCTATATATAAGTAGATTAAGATAAAATTCATAAATACATCTACTCATGGTTCATTAGAAATTGGCGATGGGATGTACAAGTCATAAGGGTTTACCTTTGATTTAGCGCGCAGGCAAGGCACACATCTTTTAATCTCTCTTGTCATGTCTCGCTTCATGTTTGGCCAATAAAAATGATTCTGCAAAAATCGCAAGAGTCTTAACCATATCAAAGTGTTCCATAAGATCCAACTATGTGATTTCTTAACAAGTAATTCCCTAAGTGATCCAGTAAAAATACATAGACGATCAATATAAAATAAGAAACCATTTGAAAAATAGAACTTCCCTTCAAAAGATTTGGAAACACGAGACATAAATATCCTTGAAATCGCCATCATTTGTACATAATTCTTTAATTAGCTCAAATTCAAACAATTAGCATCTAAGGAAGTAAAGTAAGATGTACCTCCTTGACAGTGCATCGGCCACTATATTGGTCTTATCCATATTGTATTTGATCATATAAGAAAACTTCTCAATGAACGAGATCCATCTTACGTGCCTCGCACTCAACTTATGTTGAGTCTTAAGATATTTCAAGAATTCATGGTCGGTGTGAATGACCAAATTCCTTGAATCTCAAATAAGGTTGTCATGTTTGAAGAGTACGAATTAATGCATACAACTCCTTGTCATATGTGTAGTAGTTCAAGGTTGCACCACTAAATTTCTCATTGAAATATGCCACTGGTCAGTCTCCTTGAATCAACACGGCTCTAACTCCAATACCTGATGCATCATATTCAATCTCAAAAGTTTTAGAAAAATCAGGTAAAAATAAGATATGTGCGTGTATTAGACAGTGTTTAAGATCTTTAAAAGGTTTATCTTACGTGGCTCCCCATTGAAATGATACATCTTTTTTGATAACGGCGGTTAGAGGTGCGGCAATTGTATTAAAATTCCTCACAAAATGCCTTTAGAAGCTCGCAAGTCCATGGAAGCTCCTTACATCTCCAACATTCTTTGGAACAGGCTATTCTTGGATGGTTTTGATTTTACTTTCATCTACTTGAATGCCCTGCAAACTAACAACATGTCCTAGAAAAATCAACTTGTAAGTGCAAAAGGTGCATTTCTTAAGATTAGCATAAAGTTTTTCTTTCCAAAATACATTAAGTACGGTTCTCACATGGTCAAGATGGTCATTAAGATTCTTGCTATAAATAAGAATATCATCAAAATAGATAACAATAAATTTTTCTAAGTACTCATGTAAAACATGATTCATTAGACGTATAAATGTACTAGGTGCATTAGTTAAGTCAAATGGCATGACTAACCACTCATACAATTCATATTTAGTCTTAAATGTTGTTTTTCATTCATCTCCCTCTTTGATTCTTATTTGTTGATATTCACTCTTAATATCAATTTAAGTAAAGATGACTGTACCATATAATTCATCTAACATGTCATCAAATCTAGGTATAGAATAGCGATATTTAACCGTAATAGCATTGACAACTTTGCAGTCGGTACACATACTCCAAAATTCGTCCTTCTTAGACACAAGTATGATTGGTACAACGCATGGACTCAAACTCTTCCTTACCCATCCTTTGTATAACAACTCTTTAATTTGCTTTTGCAACTCCTTTGTCTCCTCCGAATTGTTCCTATAAGCTGATCGATTAGGCAATGGTGCACCCGGTATGAGATCTATTTGATACTCAATCCCTCTCAAGGGTGGTAGTCCAGTGGGTACATTCTCAGAAAATACGTCCTCAAATTCTTGCAAAAGAATCATAAAAATACTTGGCAAAGAAGGGTCAAGTTTGATAGTAGAAATCAAAACCTCTCTGCTTATAAGTACAAGTATAGTTTGTCACTCACTAAACCCTCTTCTCACGTCTTTTACTCTTGTTAACATCATTTTCTTTCCGTCGGATTTCCTCTCCAACCGGCCCTCACTTTTTTTTTAACCTCTCCATGACCGATTGTCTTCTTGTTTTTCCTCTTATTTTTTTGATGCTTTCTCCTCTCTTGATCTATATCATACCCTTTTTGCAAGCGCCCTTGATCCTCATACACTTGTTTAGGTGTAAGCAGAGCAAGTGTGATCTTCTTTCCTCCATGCATGAATTGGTACTTGTTTGTGCGACCATCATGTGTAGTTCTTTTATCAAACTGTCATGGTTTTCCAAGTAATAAGTGACTCGCTTGCATAGGTACTACGTCACACAGTATTTCATCCTCATACTTACCAATTTTGATTGGCACAAGTACTTGGTGTAATACTCGAATTTCACTACTATTGTTTAGTCATTGAAATTTATATGGCCTTGGGTGATCTTGAGTTGGCAAGTTAAGAGTCTCCACCATCAATGAACTAGCAACGTTGGCACAGCTCCCTGAGTCAATCACTATGCTACACACCTTATTATTGATGTGACATCTAGTGTAGAAGATAGTTTTCTGTTGAATGTCATCCTCCTTCACATGCGCAGCCAACGCTCGTCTTGCTACAAATCCCAAACCAACTTAATCGCTGGTTGGAACCTCCTCATCCTTCTCGGCTTCTCCTTCTTTTTCAACCAAAGGTGGCATATCCTTACACTCGTCCTCATCATCAATGACTACATCGCCATTGGATAAAAGGATCATTGTCCTTTGATTATGACACTGACTAGTAATGTGCTTTACCCTATGACACCGGAAGCATCTATTGTCCCTGTTACAAGATCTAACGGCAGCACTTGAAAATGATTGACTTGGTTTTTCAGTTCTCTTAGCCATATGTTGGTTCGGGTCTCCTTGCTTTGGGATGTTGGAATTCAGCCTATTTGGTGTGGAGTTGGCTGTGGTCCTTTTCTCTCTCCTAAGCATGTTGGCTCGTAGAAAAGAAGGAGAGTAAGTAGAGGTGGCCGAGGATGACCCCTCCTCTTAAGTCTCCTCTCAACCTTGATAGTTTTCTCAAGCATGTTATTGAACTCCACATAGTGGTGCATCTCGACTTGATCAGTTACTTCTGGTCTTAGGCCACTTAGAAACCGAGTCATAATAGTCTCACGGTCCTTCATAATATCAGCCCTGAGCATTGCTACCTCCATTTCTTTGTAGTAGTTCTCAACGCTTTTAGTCCCTTGTGAGAAGTTTTGAAACTTGATCTACAAGTCACGGTGGTAGTGACTAGGGACGAAACGTTTTTTCATCATATTCTTCAATTCAGATCATGTGGTGATAGGGTACTCACCACTCCTTCTCCTACTTGTGGTGACTTAGTTCCACCACACTATTGCATAGTCGGTGAATTGTATCAACTGCAAGCCTCATCTATTGCTCTTCTGTGTAGTCGTTGCAATCAAATATAAGATCAACCCTTTTATCCCACTCCAGGTAGGTGTCAGGGGTCTGACTTGCTTTGGAATGTAGGCAACTGCATTTTGAATTCCTTGATTCCGTCTCCACTTGGTTTGGTTCGATTTCTAGTTCTCCTTGTCCTCTAACCATACCCTTCGTGCGAATTAGAGCTATCATAGTCACGGAATGAAGTTTTTTCCCTTTTGTCCTTTGTATTGCCTTGAGAATTCTCAAGACTATCGATCCTCACATGCAAAGGTTCCAACTCTTGTTTCATCAACTTTTGCAGTCTATCAGTCATAGCATTCATTACAAATTCAATGTCAACATTAGAGGCTCCTTTGCCATCCGACATGTTTTTAGGTAAACCTGCCAGAAAGAATTAGTGTAATAATAATATCTCACTCACTCTCTTACGTGTTTACTCTCACACTCGTGTTTTTTACTCAAGACGCTCTAATGAACTCATCAATTATTCTCAATCACTTTAGAAGTCACCTTTGAAGAAATGAGATTCGTTCAATAAGAGTACAACTTAACTTATCTCAAGAATGCACTAGTTGTAGACCAACTTATAGAACCAATGTTGGTTGACTCTTAAGATGAAAGATGGTAGAAATATGACTCTGTGATACCCTAAAAGAGAACTCTAAAATTTTCAGATAGAATGGACTCAAAATCGTTAGGACGCAATTCTAAGTATTGGAGCAGAGATTCTGGATGTGTAATAAGTTACTTAATTCACCTCGATTTCAAAGAGTTTTCTTAATCTGATATATCCGAATTGCCTACTCACAAGGAATTATTAAATTGCATACAACCAAGCAACAAGACACAAATCAGAAATTTGGAAGTTTAGAAACCCTAGATTTTGTACCTGACTTGCTGATAATTTTAAGTTGGTTGTATTGTTGCTCTTGGATGGTGATTGTGGTTGTTTAGGATTGGTTAGGTATGGAAAGAGAGGGTTTGTTGGTTATGGTGGTGGAAACAAGGAAGTTTTTTGTTGGCTAGGTGTGAACACAAATGGTAAGGTATGAACAGGTACGTTCGCATTCGATCCGTCCTTTTCAAATTACCCTAATTTCTAATTTTGATATGAAAACTTGTATAAATTCAGATTTGGAAGCCCCTCTCAAACAAGATTGGAATCTTTCTTTGGTTAAGATTTAGAAACTTTCCAAATAACAAGTTCTAATTTGTCTCCAACACAAATTTGGATCAACAACAAGACAATTTCGGTTCACACAAGATTTTTCCATGATTCAACAAGATTGTTCAATAATGTAAAACCCTAGTTCTTGCCTCTTCAAGAATTTCACGTAATTTGGTTCAAGAATTCCAAGGTATTGTGCAAGAACTTCAAGATTATAATCAAGATAGGCAAAAATATAAAGAAGAAGGTTGAGCAGCCTTTAAACAAAAAAGCTCCAGCAATAAAATCCAACAAGGTATGATTTTTTTCGATGAACAGTAATAGTGAACAGTAATGATTTTTTTTTTTACAACACAGAAATTAAACATACAAAGTACGACACAAACTAAAAAAGAAAAAAAAAGAAGGATATAACCTGGATTTTGTCAACTAACTTTGATACCAACTGATATGAACCCAACTATTGATTGGAAGAACTCGTATCCCACAAACCCGGATCTAAACAAACGAGTCACGGTTTAATTTGGTGCGGAATACTCAAACCCTTAAATCTCTTAACTTGTGAACTAAGAACAATTTTTAACTCACAACTAGCGAACTAAAGAATTCGGTATGAAGGTAGAAGGCACCACAAACAAATGTGATTCTTGTTTGATAAGCCAAACTTGAACTCGTAGAACAATCTAAGATATTCAAGGGTGCTTCAAGAAACTAGAGAATAATTTCACTCAATTTGATGAATAATATTAATTGTCTTTATTGAGTAAGTCAAGCCTTTATTTATAGACTTTACAAAACAAAGTTCTAATATGAGAAAGAATGGATTTAACTACTAGAAACCCTAAACTTGACAATTGAACAACTCCAAAACCCGACCGCCACTAAAACTATTCTAAATAACTCTCATGCTCAACATGAGTTTATTAAATGAATAATGAAATAACTAATAAACATGCGACTTCATTCGTCCAAGACTTGGAGATAAGTTATAAATGTTGGAACGTTTGGACCATCATGGGCGAATGCTTGACATGACTATATTTTATCACGCGCTCCTTGTATAAAGGTTTGAACATTCTTTCTCAAACTCCTAACTCGAATTCGTGTCATTGGTTCTTGAGGAGTTTGAAGTGCATCCGCCTTGGCCAAATGATTAACTGGTTGAACTCCGTGCGGGATCACGTCAATATGTCTCTTATCTTAAAAGGAAACGCTTATTGTTACTAATGGAATTTTTATTATATTTGTTCAAATTTATGAAAAATTTTAGTAAGCACAACTGTAGAGATATTGTTAGCATGGCATAATATATTCCTCCGAATCTTGATATTTTTCTAAATTATGATATAAATAAAATTCATAGAGTCATTATTAAAATCACTAATGGGATCAAATAATCATGTGAAATAGAAGTAACACTAGACAACCATTTTCTAATGAAATTTTGTGAAACACTTAAATTGAATTTATACTCTATATTATGATCTTTATGTTTATGTATCATGAAATTAAATTAAAAGTGATGAAGTTTTTATCATCATCATTTATAAACCGCTAAAGTGAAGAATGTATATTGTTTCTTTCTCTGAAATTGAATTACTTCTCAATTTGATACTCTTTTAAACCATCCATACTATGTTCTTTTAGATACTTAATATAATATTATTTTTCACTGGATCATAGAGAATAACTGTAAAAATGCCAAAATCTAATTTGCTAAAATTGTGACCTTTAATAAAGGATATATCCGCCAACTTCAGGTTTTTTTATACCATAATTATACGATTAATCACTACATTGCAAATTAAACTTTTATCACATCCCACTCTAAAGTTACCATTCATTAACATTCTTAATTATAGATGTTATCATTCTTTTTTTTTTTTTTTAACAATGGAATTCTATTCAAATGTACTTATTTATGTCATATTATGATAGGAGATCTGATAGACCTTTACTTGTTTTTATTAGTAATAAAAGAAAAGGTACAAATAGGTGAGACATATTGTTTTACCTCAGTAATTGGTATAGTAACAACTATTAGTTATATGCCACTAGCAAGTCTAAATTGGTCTTTGATAAATAAGGTAAATCCATTGAAGTAATTTTAGAACTTATCTAGGAAAAAAAAGTAAATCTAGACAATGTAACAATAACTAAGTTAAACTTAGAAAGTCATGTTTGGAAATGATTTACCCTAATCTATTATGAGTATATTTGAATGAGATTCTAATTGAAGGACCTTTATTGAATTTGTGAAGTAAATAGAGCTAAAAATAAGAACCTATTTGTATTATTATTTAAATGTTACGATTTATAAATGTAAAACTTAAAAAAAATAACATAAATGCTTTGGCCAATATCATACAAATTACGTAAGAGTTGTGATGATTTGAATTTTTTTGACAACTTTATTTTGTGACTTAAACAATCGTGAGAGCATGACATTGAGTTGCTGACTGCCATAGGTGTTAACTGCTGCCAAGACTCACACGGATCATCATACATGTTGACATAGAGGAGTTTCACCTCTTATTTCACAACAAAAGTTTGCGTTTTTTGGATGTTGCGGCCGCCGCCATGTTTGATTCTGTGATTGAACAAAATAGCAAAACATGCCAAAAGCCCCCTATACAAATTACAATGTCAAAATTGGAATAACTAAAATGTGAAGACTCACAATAAAATGTTGATGGGTCAATTTACACAATAAACGACTACAAAGCAAAGAAGAGAGTGCAGAGCTTTAGATGGTGAAGATTACTTGACTTTTTCGGCCAAAAAGGGCTTCAAAAACCCATTTATATCATAGGGATTGCCTTCATTCTTGAAGCATCGATCCAACGAACAATCGATTTTGTTAGTAATGAGAAGAAATTTGTTTTGTTTTTTATGTGACAAAAGGCCATACACCGATAGAATTACGTCGCTTCCATGCAATCGCTCCAAATTTGAGGATATGAGATGCAATTCTGAAACTTTGAGTAGTACAAATGAACAGTCTTTTTTTGTTAGACCCGGCCTTCGTAAGACGCCATTGCTATATCCTTCACTCATGTCACTGTCTTCCACATTTAGTTGGGTAAATCCAAAACGATGATTACTAATTTTTAAAATTCAAATCCATGCCCACTGGCGACTAGCATTAAATATTCTGGATCAATGACTCAATTTTCAAAATATTTGGGTGAACTCGTGGGTTTGAGACATTACATTAGTATGAAAGATAAATATGATACTAAGACCTCATTTGGGATTGCAATACTTTTGGGAAAAAAAATGTATTTTTAGGTGATAAAAGTACTTTTAATGCAGTTGGTGAATATAATTCTATAAAAGTAGGAATAGAGTTTTTGATATTAAAACCACTTTTATATTCAATTGTCACAATTAACAATCAAGGTTAAATAGAAGTATCATCTTCTCATGCCACAATCATTGCAGCTGAACTTTTAATTGATTCTAATCAATCAAAACTTCTACAATTATGCATTCGTCCATGAGTTCAAATGTGATTCGAGAAGAGGAAAATTCTCATAAAAAAATTGAACAAGAAGGCAGCCTGCATATAAAGTTTTTTCTATCAAATGCATATATATATATATATATATTTATATTGTATTTAATTTTTCATATTTGTTGCATGCAGTGATGATGGAAAATTAATACATGCTGATACACAATTAGATCTAGACGAGGAGTTTCAAAAAAAGAACAAAATAAAATTTCAAAAAAATAGAATATTTTGAAATACTATCTACTGTATTTTCAATTAATCTTCAAACAGATTAGATAATGACATGTTGCTTATGTCAATGGTAGTGATATTTTTTAATAAAAATAAATGAGTTGTAAGATTGTATAAATAAAACATATTACTATATTAATAATGTTATAGTATTTTGATAGTACAAGTAATGATAAAGATGTGTTTGGCTATTCTTTTTTTAAATTATAAAAAATAAGCATAATTTGACTATTTCCCATTCAATTAATGGATTTAGAATTAATATTCTAATATTGTAAAATGTAGGGGCAATTATGTCCATAAATCAAATTTCAAACTTTTGTTTAGAAAATCTAATGCACAAGAATTTTAACAAACAACTTAAAAGTGTAGGTTGGTCATATCAACAATGCTGTCATATTCCATAGTTAAAGATGCAGAGTAGCAATCAAGTCTAATTGAGTAAGTTAAATAAACTATAATAAGAAAAAGAAAAAAACTCTTAGGGGTTCTAGAGTAAATTAATGAATATACTATAATATGATATAAAATCATAAATATCTCCCCCTATATTGGCTTTTCTCAATCCATTACAAGAATAATGCAGTAATTTGAATCATTTAGTTTCAACACTAATGTGAATCATCTAGTATTAATGTACGTATATATATAAGAGAAGTACAGAAATAAAACAATTACTTTAACTATCTTAACTTTTTATTATTTGTGAAAATAAAAGTAGAACTATATCATTATATTAGGAGATACTATTTTTATTTGGGATAGTCAAAGCAAATATACATCCATAAAATACCAAAAAAGGCTAAATCTAAGATGAAAGAAATAAAGGTAAAGTAAAAATATATTTCTGTTAATTGGAATAGGGAAAAAAGAAAGGTAAGTAATTTATCAAATTCTTGAATATAATCTACTAGATTTTGAATCTATAAAATGAAAATAGTGTAAAAATGTTTCAAACAATAGGATTATGAAAGGACTTTCATAATAAAGCAATGGTAATTATTTATTTATTAAAGTTCATGTATGAATATTTAGTTCACTTCAAAACTAACCCACTTTACAAGAATATAAATTATTTTAAAAAACTCAATTTACTTTTTGAAAATTCTAGCATATTGTGTCAAATCAAGTATAAAGCATCTCATTTAAAAGGGAAACTCAAATTCATTCTTTTAGAAAATAATGAGTTAGAGCAAAAACTAACAAGTTATTCTTATAGCTATTTTGTTTCCAAGTTATTCTTCTTATAATGAGATAGTGCAAAATATAAAATGTTTAAAAAAAGAAACTAATATCTTTGAACACTATTATTTTAAGATACAAATTTCTTATGCAGTAAGCGTGCATTATTAAAAAATTTTTCCTATATAATGAAATAATTGATCACAAGTCAATATGTTAAAAGTGATTAATATACTTTACATGATATATCATGTAGGATCCCTTTTATTACTATAATCAATATGAAAAAAAACACACGAACCTAATTTTATTGGATGTCAAAGGTAGGGAAAATGGGGGAAAAAGGACTAGGAAGTAGGGTGAAATGGTTGAAAAAAGAGGATGATCGCCAATAGTGACAAAGAGTGATAGTGTTCAAAGCACTTCGCAAAAATTTTAAAAATGCCCTAAATCTATTAACAGAATTTTTAAAAATATACATTGGAAAGTATTTAAAAATATACCCAAAATACCATTCTAAATAGACCCATAGTTATTTAAAAAATATATATTTTTTGAATTAATTAATTAACGTTATTTTCCGCTTAATAACGCGACAGCAAAGAGAATTCAGGACTTAAGAAACAAGTGTTGAGAAAAATTCTGCTAATAAAAGAGAAAAGGTCCTAATTCCAACTAGACTATGGGACGGCGTTGCGGTTGACGACATTAGTGGTGGAAGAAAGCTGAGCAGCAGGAGGGGTAGCATCCCGGTAGGAGCATCAACGGAAGCAGAAGCACCGCGACCAGGTTGAGGTTGGAGGTGTCCCTGGGTTCCATACCCCTGCTGCTTGTAATCCTCCAAGTCCTTGTACTGCGTGTAGGGACTAGTATTCACCGGCAGCCCTTCCAACTTCCCTCCCTTCTCTTCCTTGTCTTTCCTCTCCATTTTGCCCTCCACCTCTATTATTATCACTTATATCTGCCCAAAAAAAAAAACCTGTCTCTTTTCTCGAATTGTTCCGGGCTTCAGATTGATATAGCTGATCAGTCGGTGGATTGTTCTTTGATTGATTTTGTGAACTCCAGGAATTCGTATTATATGGTTTCTCCATTTCGGTCTGCTGTTGCCACGAGTCATTGACGTGTTAGCTGTTGAGGAAAGGGAGGCTAGCGTCATGTTGAGCCGCCAATTCATTTGTGGCTTTGCTTCTTGGTCCCTGCATCTGCACTAATCCCGAGCATTTGGTTTGGACATTTGTTTAAAATATTTACTAGTATTGATGCTTAATTTTTAGAACTTAATTTCGTAAAGCCTTTTTATTTAATAAAGATCTACATACCACATGAAATTACAACCTAATTTGTAAGTCACTAGAGTGACATGTCCATTAGGATAGTTGCAATTAATAATTTTTTGTCAAATAATTAAAAACCTGATTATAGTATGGAAAAACAAAAGAGATATTCAACTTAATATTTTACAATTTTTTTAAATCTAAATAATAATAAGGCCATGATATGGATTTATAAATTTGTTAAATATGACAGTGATATTGATTGGTGATAAAAATGGAAACTAAAGAAACAATTTTTTTAACAAAGAAGTATGATTAGACACTCTACTGGATCAAAACATGATAAAACTGAAACAATACCAGTCAATTTCTCCCTACTATATTTAAAAGTTATTTTTCTATGAAAACATGTTTATGAAATATTCAAATAAGACTTATTCTTTGAAAACTAATGTTCATATTTTTGTTCTATATTAATTAACAAAAAGTTTGGAAACTTTTTTCTATTTTTATTTATATCGTTTATAAATTGTTGATATGCAGAATGAAATATTGACACATTCTCCAAATAGAACCACTTATATTTGATAACTTATTTATACCATTGATTTCATACTCCTTCAAACGCCTAATAATATATTTCATTTCATAGTCTTAAAAGAAAACGACGTAAGAGACTAAAATCGATTTTGTTGAAATCACAACAAAAGTAATGGACACAATATCCACAAATTTCAGATTCTCTTTTGTGCTGTTTTTTTTAAACAATAATTAAAATATAACTTGAATTTTAATTGCTTCACACCATAAAGTCATTTTATAGTTTCTTCAAACCATAAAGTCACTAATTTATATCCTTTTTAATTTTGAAACTTTATTTTTTTTTAATTGACAACCACTTTTGTGTTGGTGGATTTCACAAAACTCAAGTTATTTTATTAATATTGAAAAAAAGTAAAACAGGGAGACAAAAAAATTTGTGGAAGTAAATTTAAAATTTATTTGAGAAGAGCTAACAAGTTTACACAAAATATTAGCAATATATTTGATCTTGCGAAACTTATGATTGAAAGTAAATTTAACTATTTCCTATCATAGCTAAATTGAATTATAACAATATTTATTTGCTAACGATGTCTATAGGACTTATAAGGTAAGTGTAAAGAAACTTAAAAATCTATTGAATATGGATTGCATGGTGACTTGGGAACTTATCTAAGACCTTGTGTTCAAAACCTTTATAGCATAAAAAATTTTAACAAATGACTAAGGGGCCTTAGACTTCTGTCTAAGACCAGAGATCAGGAAGTTTTTGATGGAATATCAATCTAAGGCATGATGGAAACAATGAAACTGAGGAAGTGGATTCAGATGTGTGGTATCTTAGAGATTATGATTCACCATAAAGGTCTGGATCAGCGTTTCAAATTGTTCTCTAGTGCGAAAAATGCATCCAACATTCCCTCTACTATACTTGCATGTTTAAATCCCATTCCCATTTGTATGCTCTCAACAATACCAGAAAGAAGAAAGTATCCATGCATACTACATAGATATACACTATTGATAGAAGCAAAGTTTCAAATTGTGGCCACAGAAAATGGTTCTGACTTCTCTCTCTTGAGAAGGTTCAAAAAGGGAAGAAGAGTGTTTTTCCTCAGGCAATTAGGGATGTTGTTCTTTAGCATCCCTATTGAGGAAAGTGCAGGATTAACAAGTATTTTACTAAAGGAAAACATGCAGGATATTTCATCAGAAGCCGAAGCTTCTGATTGCAAAATTATCGAATGTTTATCAAATGGCAAAAAAGTGCCTAGGATCATCAGATGGGAGAAGCCAAGCGACGGATGCCTCAAGTGCAACATAGACGCGAGCTTCAGCTTGAAATATGCGGTATTTGACTCCTACTGGCGACTCTTCTGTGGGTGTATGCAATGCATTTTGCAGTGGGCTATTTCGAAATTCAAGGGGTGATCAGGTCGGTGTTGAATTTGTAAGGCCTCTCTATGACATGAAGGATGTGCTTCAAGCTGAACTGCATGCTATTCTCTTTGGCATGGAGCAATTCAAGGACCAGCGAATTGAAAAACAGGTTATAGAAAGTTTGTGCTGGAGTGTGATAGCTTCAACATTGTCAGAATCGCAAATGGAAAGTTTTGGGATAAAAAAGAGAAAGCAAACGTGGGGAATTGTACAGGAAAATTTTGTCGGTTAAAGAAAGTTTGGAAGATCAAGGCTTCTACATCAATATCAATCACATCAATCACGAAATAAATCACGTTGCTGATGCCTTAGTCTTGAAACATGTTCCTAAGACAATGTTTTGAAAGATTTATGCAGATAGAAGTCATTTTGAAAGGATTTTGAAGAAACTTGAAAGTACATTGCGCAAGAACTTCAATGAGGATTATGCTGGTTTGAAGTATTTTGTTGTCCTTCCTTTGGATCTAGAAAAAAAGAAATTAGCAAAGAATGCCAAGTGCTGAATTGGCAATAGCTTGAAGGGTTAGAAGTTAAGATAATGGTTCGAGAAACTAATTTAAGAATCATTCTAGTCTAAGAGGTCCTTGCTTTACGTGTTCAAAGTTGGTCCATCCCCTTCATTGGAGAAAAAGAAAAACACTTGGTTGTTTCAGCACTTCATTGAGTTTGCCTTGCAGTTCTGCAAGAACTAGAAAAAATAGTCAACCGTATCGGTTGAGTTCATTCTAACCGTCTTTTGGCTTTGAAATTTTGTTAGGTGTGACTTGAGGATATGATACAAATTAGCCAGTAGTTTCAACGGATTTTGCTGTCCATCCATCTCCTTTGACAAGTCTAGCAAGGTTAATTATGTGAATACCAATAGTATTGAAAACTGATAAAAAAAAGATAATTTTACTCTAAAAAATATTTAAAATATGAACTAATAGTGCATTTTTCTCCTAAACAAACAGCAAATAAGATTTGTGCTACCAAAATTTATGATAGTCTTAAATTTTATTATAAAAAAGTAAACTAGTTAATAAAGGCGATGTTTATATTAAAAATATTGGTTGAATGATGTGCTTTTTTTCATATTTACATCAACATTATGCCATAATTTTGATATCGAAAATAGTTTTATTAGTACTAATATACAAGTAAAAACTAGTATCATGAATATTAGGATTGTCAATGGGGTTGGGCTGACTCGAGCTTGACTCGTTCGGCTCGACAAAAAGTCCGATGAACCTGATCTTTTGGTGATCCGGTCTAAACTTAAGTCTAAAAATTAGATTCGAATTAAATATGAGTCGAGTTTGGACCCTCATTAGGCTCGACCCTTTAATTACCTCTATATATATAATATTTATATTTTGGTATTATGTATAATTATACATCCAAATACATTATTACTAAATACTAAATATATGTAAATTATAAAACACAAAAATACATCTGAAGACTCTTCTACGAGCTTTTTTGAGAGCCAATATTAGTAATACATAACAGAATCTCTAACTTTTCTCATTGGTTGAGTAAATTTTTGTGTTGGTATAATATTGATTGATTTCTTTTTGGTCTAGAAACACAAACCATCAAGTATGTTTGGATTCAAATCACAAGGTTATAAAAAAAAAATTCAACTTTTAAAGATGTATTGGCTTATGACCGCAAATTTTATTACTATTTTTCATGTATTTTGAACGAATTAAATATAAATATTGTTGAAAATTTTTTGATTTATATACTTTTTAAGAACTATTATTTATTCACGTTTAGTTTTGATATTGTAGTATTGTAAATGTTAAATTAGTTTTACAACTTAATAGTTATAGTAATTATATTAAGAAAATTAAGGAGTAATATGTGAGTTTGGGTTAAAACCCGAATAAGACGCACAACCCGAATATTATGTGAGTTGAGTATGAGTTTCACATTTGTTAAGTCGAATCTCATAGGCCAAAATCCGAAAATGTTATAAAGTAAATGAGTTGAACTCGAAATTATGAAATTCCGACTCATTAGACCCGATTGACAGGCCTAATGAATATTGGGAGGATTGCACAGTGGTGGCACGCTTCACGATATGCTTTATACTCTCTTATGATCAAAATATAAATAACATATTTGACTAGCATTTTATGTAAGACTAATGGTCTTTGGAGTATTATCATGTGACTATTTATTGTATTTATCATATGCTTATTTTTTTTCAAAATCAAACTTGTTCTTCTATTTGAATTTTATTTCAGAGTAGTCAGAAGAACCATTTCCTTTTCATTTGAAGATCCTACCAAGTTTTTAGTATAAAAAATAGCAACTAAAAATGTTTCTTACCTTGAAAAGTTGTACTCATTTTGACTAATGAAATTTTTGCTATATTTAACCATTGTAGAATTTATTGTTAGCATGACACAGTACATTCCTCTAGAATCTTGATATTCTTCTAGATTATGATAGAAATAAAATTCACAGGGTCTTTATTAAAATCACCAATTGGATCAAATAATCATGCAAAACGAAAACAATACTAGGCAATAATTTTCTACTTTCTTTAGAAACCATTTTCTAATGAAGTTTCACGAAATATTTAAATTAGACTTATACTCTGTATAACGATCTTCTTGTTTTTGTATTATGAAACTAAACTGAAAGTCTAGAAATTTTTGTCACCATCATTTGAAGAATGTATATTGTCTCTTCTTTGAAACTGAGTCACATCTCAATTGGATACTTCTTTGAGTTATCCATACTATATTCCATTAAACACCCAATGTAATATTTCTTTTAATTTGATTAAGAGAATAACTGTAAGAGGGTCAAAATCTGATTTGCTAAAATTGTGATCTCTGATAAAAGACATATTCACCAACTTCAAATTCTTTTTTATACACTAATAATAGATTGTTGATCACTATAATGCAACTTATACTTTGATCACATCCCACCCTTAAGTCATCATTCACCATCGCTCTTAATTGCAAATATTATGATTCTTTTTCCTTGACAATGGGATTCTATTCAAACATACTTATTTATGTGAATTATGTTATGGTGGGGGATTTGATAGACCCTTGTTTTTACTAACAATCAAAGAAAAAGTACAAGTGGAGGAGACATATTACTTTATCTCAGTATTTGGCATAGCAACACATATTAGTTATACCAAATCTAAATAGGTTTTCGATAAATAAAGGCAAATCCATTAAAGTAATTTTAAAATTAGTCTAGAAAAAAATAGTAAATTTAGAGAAAATAACAATACTAAATTAAACTCAAAAAACCATGTTTGAAAGTGATTTTACCTTATTCCTATAATGAGTATATTTGAATAAGAATCTAGCTTACGGACCTTTATTGAACTTGTGAAATAAATAGAGCCAAAAGTAGGAATTTATTCTAAAATATTACAATTTATTAATATTGAACAAAAAACATAAATTCTTTTGCCAACATCATACAAATTATGAAAGAATTGTGATGATTTGAACTTTTTTGACAACTTCAGAGTGTAGATTGTCTATATACAAAGTAATAATGTGTTTCTCCAAAACTAACTACACTTAAGATCTTGCATGTGCATTATAAAATTTGTTGCAGTCATAAATAATAGTCTAAAAGGTAAATTAATTAATAAAGAGGCATCATTTGTGGTAAAAATTTTTCTGTGGATCACGTGTTTCTTGCAATATCGATGTGATGATGTAGATTTGTATTAAAAATAATGTTGTTGATGCTACATAATGTGCTAGAATTTGGGAGGATAGTAGAGTACTCACACGATCCATAACTCCTTCATAAGATGTTATTTTAAATCAAAATTTCAAATGTTCCTATTTTGTGATTAACTTAAAACATCCATCTAAAACCACTAATAAAATAGATACCATTAGAACAATTAATATTATTATATGTTATTGGCAACTTAAAAAATCTACTTATTTTCATATCGAAACGAAAATTGAAGTAGCGATCACCCTTCTCTTCCATTAACCATCTATCATATACCTTTAATCATCTAATATATTTTCTCATTAACAACAAGACTAGATTTAGTTCAAAATATCATACAATAAAAATTTATTTTTGTCTACTCTTTGTTTCTTATACTCACAAAAATAATCTTCCTTTCACCTAAAATGAGAAAGTAGCATAATCATCTTATAATCTTGGCAACTATCAGATAATCATCATTTAATAGGTTAAGTTAGAGTATTTATTTACAACTTTGATGATGAGATGTCATAATAAAATAAAAAAGTTGGAAACTAAAAACATATTAAAAGAAATAGTTAGCTTTGACTTAGAGAATTTAGTAGAAAATTTTTGCTTATGGGTTGGATATCTTTTATCAAAAGCATCATGATTTGTGTAATTAACAAAATGACTGATTTTACATTAAAAAATTTCTTTGTAAAAAATGATTTTAAGAGTGAATTTGAGTTTAAAAATTAAAAATTGCTATGATTTACCAACATAAGCGAATCATAACAGTATTAAATGTTTTGAAGTTCTTGATTGTAATACATGCATGATTTGATTTGGAAGTCGAGATTTCTTCATTTGTCATTTGGTTAGTTTCGAAAAATGGTGGGGACTTAGTGAAATTGAATAGTGAAAAAAATCTGAATTTTGAGAAATAGTTATATCAAGAAAGGAGAAGACTTGTGATTTTTTCTGTAAAACTCCCAAAGTTCGCCTTAAATTGTTTAAACGGTTTGTCAATTTAGGACTATATGGTATTCTTAATACTCAATTTGCACCTATAATATAAACTGATATCAAAGATAAATTTATTTGCATCAACACATGACAAGATTGATGTAAAAACAAGGAGGATTGGGCATTCTCTACTGGCTCTATAAAGTTATGTTATAAAATGGTGTTGAAAGTGATTTTGTTAATGAGCAATGATATACTTTTTGACTTTCGACTTATCCGAACTAAGTGACAACTGATATGGTTGCCAAGTTTGTTGTAACTTGGCATCTATGTGACACAAAAAAAAGAAAAGAAAATTTCTTTTGATCCCTAATCTCAACCAGCTCCTCTTTCTCATATGTTTCTTTTTTTGTTTTTCACAATTAATAGATTTATCTTTTGAATATAGAAGGATGAAATAAAGCAAATATCACATATTTCAACAACTAAAATATATGGCCCTAAATCAGTTTCCCTTATACCTACCCAAATTCATAACAAAAATTGATAATTATTCTTTTAAAAATAACATGTTTAATTGAGATAATTCCTTGTGTTACAAAGCATAACTTTTTGAATTATCAATGACTATGAAAATCAACTAATTTGCTTGGGATAGTTTGTAACTTTTTTTAATGAAAATAAAAAATAAACCAAAATGACTTTGTTTTACTGGGAACAACATTGAAGTTAAGAGCGTTGCATCAAGATTAATGTAGAAAATGATTGAAAAGTGAGCTATATTGGTCTTTTAAATGTATTGCAAAAGATTGGATAGTTTCATCTAAAGGATTAAATGAGAGAAAGAATCATTGTCCTTTATGAATTGATGCATATATGACAATAGAGCTAGTATAAGGAGGACTATATTTCTTAATTTATTAGTAATTAAATAAAATATTTAAAAATATATAAGGAGGAATATGATAAATGGTGTGCCTATACTTTTCAAAATCTGAAACTTTTATATTAATTTATCTTGTAGAAAACTAGAAAAAATTATATTGGGATTAAAAAGAATATGAAAAACTTTTGACTAAATGTCAGTAACAACCAAAAGTTGTCTTGTTGTATTCTTCATTAAATATGCATCAATTCAAATAAATGCTTCCCCTTATCTTAGAGTCTTTGGTTGTGTTGAAGATGTCATATGATCTAGTCTAATAGGTAATGTTGCTAGTACTAGTACAAATTACTAGAGTGCTATATGTGTCGTGAGAATTATCATTAATAAATCTTTTTGTTAAAAAATTAAAAAATTTTGAAAATAGTATGGAATGGCAAATATTATATTCAATATAATATTATGCAAATTTTTTTTTCACAAAATTAGCTAGAAATAGGATCATGATATGGGTTCGCAAATATATAAAAATGGAAACGAAAATTAGATGGTGAAAAAAACTACAACTGGAGAAACAATTTCATCAATAAAGAAGAAACATAATTAAATATTCTACAAGATCAAAACGACCATTAAGAATGAAACGACAGTAGGCATTTAGTTCAACTTTCTTCAAAAGTTATTTTCCTATGAAGAAGTTTCAATAAAAAATTACGTAGCATTTATATTATGGAACTTGACCTTTATCCTATTGATTTATAATACCTAATAAAAGTGTCAAATCTCTTTTTTGTCTTCATTAATAAGTTGTTAAAGTACATAATAATTATTATTGCACTCTCTCAAGTAAATCCCTTCTTATTTGGTAACTCTAAGTAATCTAATTCATGCTCCTGTAAATAATATTCTATTTCACACAGTTAATAGAAAATAATAGTTAAATGGCCAAAATTTGATTTGTTGAAATTATGATTCTTGCAAAGGACACATCCACCGCTTTAGGTTTTTCTTTGTAACTCTAATTTTTTTGGCAATTGCTATAATGCAATTTGAACTTTAATTACCTCAGATTCTAAAGTCACCCATTTATTATCATTTTTAACTATAACGGTTACCTTTTCTTGATTAAGAAAAACTTGTTATGGTTATAGATTTGCGAAAACCTAACTCTTTTTACTAATAATTAGATAAAAAGTACAATAAAAGAACTTGTTGCCTTACTTTGGTGTGATGGGTGTCAAACCTCCAATATTAAAATTTATACTCTAAAAGAAGCTTAAATTCGAGTATAGCGGTGAGTAGGGTCGTCTTCTCAGGAATTGGATGATTTATTTCCTTCCAAAACACTAAATAAAATGGGGATTTTTGAAAATTTCAAAAATAACTAATTAACTAATTACGAAAGCAATTCACAAAAATAAACAAAAATTAATCAATAATAACACGACCCTAACCAAAGGTGCAGCTTTTCAGACACGGTCCACACAACTGATTATCAATGGAAAGATAATTCAATTACTTATTAATAGGTTGGTTATAGTTATCAACAAATTCTGATACCCAACTTTTCCTTACTTTATCGATAACCAAGGTACGACCATTAACTATATCCCTAACCAAGTAATAACTCTAAGTACGACCGTAGGATTTAATTTTCTGATTGCCTTAAGAACTAGAAAAGCACAACCCTAACCAACAAATACGCTATGAGGATTTGTTTAAGTTAGATCATATGTTTCCCTAATATGGGACCAATCACGGTAGTCGCCACTAATATCAACCAATCAAACAATTATGGATTTAACCGATTAATATGGCAGTAGATTATTAGTTTAATTCAAATATCGGGCCCTTGATATTCAAACAATGAAATAATCATAAGAAATTAAATCAGAAAATGTATAAATACCAATGAATTAAAAGAAACAAATAAAAATCAATTCAATTTCACGAATGTTTGGAACCACATGCTCAAGTTGACCCTTGATTAGAAAAGAAATTAATTGTTCATCGTTGAGAAAATCCCAACGTGAAAGCTCGATGAACTGCTAGAGACATTCAGCTATGAAAAAAACTCAAGAATAAGGAGGCCGTCCCTCTCTTTCAAGCCAAAAGCCACGAGACCCTTTTGTTTCCTTTTTTTTTTCCCTTCTTGTGTAAAGAGTCCCGTCCCAAAAGTCTTTCTCTTTGAAAGTACTAATCATTCAGGAAACTGGCCAACCAATCCCCCCTAACCAAACTCCTAGTTTTTAGCTTTCAAAATAAATATAACTCCTAATTGGAGAAGGAAACCCTAAAGAGATAATGTCAATTGTTTCCTAAATAAATAATCTATCTAATAAGGAAAGAAATCCTCTTAATCTTCAGCTAAATGTCTTGCTTGGAATCCTACTTGGATTAGAAAACTTCTACTTATAGGAAATTTGAGCCTTCGGGACTTGACAGCAATTTTGACTGCAGCCACGTCAAATTGGTAAAGAGTTTTCTGAAAAATTGTCCCAATTAACCATGTTTTGCTCACTTTTCTACAATTAGCACCATTAACTAAATATAAGTAGAAACTATCAATTAATACACTATTTGGCTAAAATCAAGGGGAAAACAATCATAAATTTAATAACAAAAATGTAACCTATCATGGTGACATAAGATGGCGAAAAAATATGGTGAAGATGCAATTCTATCTAACAAAAGAAACATGATCTGTAAAAATATCTTATACTAATCAAATGATTTGCAGATTACTATTTATTAATTATTTCTTCTTTCTTATACTTTGAATGCGTGTTAAACAATTATGGTAATAAATAGTAATCTACAAGTTTTTTTAACGTTGCTGGTGATTCTACTTTAGTAGATGGAGTTGCAAACTAAGCATCACAAGGATGAGAATAAAATGAGATAAAGGGGGTGAGGTTGAAGAAAAGAAGAGAATGTCTTTGTATTTTAATAATCACTTTTCTATGGTCTTTATATTTTTATGAACTATACTATTACAAAAAGTTGTTCAAATAATCCCAGGACGTACAAGATTGACTTGATGCCAATTCTTTAAATGAATAACATGCATGAACACTGAGTCGCTTGCACAATTTCTACACGATGCACGAGATTGTCACATGACCTCTAGTATCATAGATGAAATTGCTAATGCTAATACATGTCATAGCGTCACATGTGAATTGGGAGGATACAATTGGCAATTCCACCTGCCAACAAATTAAGTCATTGGAAAATATTATGGAATGATAAATAATATATTCAACATGATACCATGCACTTTTTCACAAAATTAAGCAGAAATAAGGTCATGACATGGATTCACAAATTTGTTAAAATTGGCACTAAAATTGGATCGTAATAAAAATGAAGCTGGAGAAACAATTTTATTAAGAAAGAAAAAGCATTATTTAAGATTTTATTGGAGTGAAACAATCATGAAAAATTGAAACAACCATAGACAACTTTTTCTACTTTCTGCCAAAGCCATTTTTTTGATGAAGAAGTCTCCATGAAATGTTTAGTTAAAACTTATCTCTAAACCCTTATCTTCATGTTTTTAAATTATGATGCTTGATTAACTGTTCTTTTTTACCATTATTTATAAGTTACTAAAGTGCATTTGAATATTGTTGCATTCTCTAATAGAACAACTTCTCATTTGGTAATTCTTCTAAATCATTTATGATATAGTCCTTCAAATGCTTGACATCATATTTTTCATATTCCGATCACAAAAAATACTAGTGGGTTTGTTTGGATAGTGAAATTATTTCAAATAATATTTCGTTTGCATCATAAACACATTTTTCAACCTACCTTTTTATATTTTCAATCACATTTTTATCTCACATATATCACATCACAAAAAGTATTACAGTAATTATTCAAAATAATATTTCAAATAATACTCTATCCAAACAAACCTACAGTACTATTAGAGTGCCAAAATATGTTATGCTGGAATTGTGACTCTTGCAAAGGACACATCCACCAACTTTGGGTTCTCTTTTGCACCCTTGTTTTTACTAGCAATCACTATACATAACTTGAATTTCAATCATTTACCACCTTAAAATCACCTTATTATTTTCGACTCTAAACACTACCCTTTTTAATTAAGAATCACTTGTTATGGTCAAGGATTTGCCTAGCTCTTTACCTATTATACTAACAATCAAAGAAATGGAACAAGAGAGATACTTGTTACTTTACCTCACTAAAGTAGTATGGTAAAAAAAAATGTGATTTCCAGATGAAATTTTGTCTAGAAGCAAAAAAAAAAAAAAAGATCCATAAAAATTTTTATGGTAATAAATATGACTTACAAATTACTATCGAGAGAGGAGCTAAATCTACATCTTGGATGCATTAGTAACTTAGACCATTAGCATTAAAATTTGTACAAAGTGTGGATTTAAAAAGGAGAAGCATGGAATTAGCCCCTCCCTACTATTTTCTACTTCTTTTCTCTTTTCTTATTTTTTCGATGCACATTAAGAAATTTTCTTATGGTAATAAATAACAATATACAAAAGTTCTTATAGTAATAATTGACAATCTATAAAATTTCTTAAGCTGTCAGCGGTTCAACTTTAATGAAATAAGATGATGGTGAAAAAAATGTAATTTTAAGTTTAGTTTGTCTTGAAGAAGCAATATTCTTAACCATTCATGGAAAAACTTCTTATTATATCTTTCTTCTTTTCTTATTCTTTGAATATGCATTGAAAAAATTACTTATGATAATAAATAAGAATATTTATAATTATTACAATTAACTATCTTCTCGTTCCTAGGTGGTCCTTATTGAAAAGAATTAATAGGTCAATGGGTACTTGGGTTTTACCCATTTTTGCATCTTTGTCTCCTTTAATCAATTTTACTTGTAATTTTTCTCTATTCAAATAACATTTATTTCTTTTAAGAAGTTTGAATTTTTCTTCTTATCCATATATAATAACTTTGCTTAGTGTGAATTCAACCTTTACATTGGTAAATTTATTAATTTTAATAGAAAGTAATAAATCATTCATGTAAAAATAGATTGTTGCATTTTTTTCTTGAACTAAAAGTAAACATAAATAGATGTATAATCATATTCATGGGAAAAATTTAATTACTATCTCAAAGAATACCTATTATTTCTTTTTTTTATGCATTATACTATTTAATGAATATAATCACATTAATAATTTTCTAATGTAAATATGAATATTATGTAAAAATTGTTGATGAATTATTTATACATTACATTAATTCATAAATAATCACAATAAAAGTTATTTGATTAAATACTAGTTTATTAGTGGAATATCATGTAGTCTATTTAGTATTCAATTATTATGAAGTTCACTGCTATGAAAAATTATTTTGGAGATGTCAACACGAGTGACAAGAGTGAAAATATATGGAGAGAACTATAAAATATTTGTGCACTCTACACTGGTGACAAGATTATATATTAAGAGTACCATATGGTTTTTGCACGCTTCACAAGATTGTGATAGGAGTTGGTATAGAAGTGGTTTTTGTAATGACAACACATGTCACTAGAGAACTTGTTTACTGAGGAGAACCACAATTGTTGATTTATTACCAAAGAAAAAATAGAAGAAACCTGAAAATAAAATGAAGAAGAAAATGATTTGTAATGCAATGAAATGACCATGTATTTTCCCACGAAATTCACGAAAATGATATCATGAAATACATTAATGATACTTGAGCTAATTATAGTTTCTAATATAATAAGTCATCACGAAAGGGATGTTTGGTAATGAATAAATATGGGTGGATTGAAATCAACTTTGATATGGATAAATTGTGGGAAATTTGAAAGCAAGCAATTGGAAGAATGGATTTTTATAAAGATGGTTTAACTTTTAAGTAAATTGATTTTAGAGTGCCTCACAAATTGTAAAAATATTTTGTTGGTAGAAAATTATGAATCTATCCTCATATACACATATTACCATTCGTATGTGCACATATATCATGGGTGTGAGATTTCGAAATTCTACTTGTCTTTATAACTCTTATTTGAACTTACTTGTTTTGAATTCTTGGTTGCTTTACTGGTTTAATCATGATTTTTCACCTATATTCTTATTTAACTTGGTGCATGTCAAGTTTCATAATGTATTATATTAGTGTGACCGACTAATGAGATGTGTGCGCTATGTTTGGTGAACGAGAACAATTGTGGTGTTAGAGAAATTATATGTCAGGAATTAGACTTATTACGTCGTCGTTTAAGCAAATTTGTATAAATAAAAGGGGGTGAGCAACGCATAAGTAGGACGGCGTCGTAATAGCTAGAAATCAAACAAAATTAGGGCATTAGTGGAACGGCGTCGTTTAGCTAACAGAAGGGGACAATTAATTCAGTCGGTTATCATGCCTATTTGTACCCATGTGATTGGTGGAGGTGGTTAAGCAGAATAACAGAATTTTGTTCTTTCTCTCTCTTCTCAGATTTCCCTCCTAATTCTCTCTCTTCTTTCTCGTTTGCAATTTCCCCAAATTCTTCCCCAATTTCTGTCTTTCTCTCAATTCTTTCTCAAATCCCTGAGATCGAGGTCAGGTTCTTGACAAATTGGTATTAGAGCTCCGATCCTTGGACGGAGCTTGGAAACCAGTGATTGTCGACATTATCATTTCCAATTTCACTGGAAAGAAGGCGAATCATGGCGGAGAGTACTCGATTCAAGACCTTGGAAGAGCAGATCAGGAAACAGGAGCTCAGATTTCAGGAGGTAATGGACGGATTGCAAGGCATTCAGTCGCAGCAGTAGCAAATGCGGAATGAGCTTCGCAATGAGCTTGCAGAGAACAACAGAAAGATGGAAGGACTGGTAGCTGAGATGAAACAAGAGTTCAGTGCCTTCATGAAGGCGATGATGAGTAAAGAAAAGGCGATTCCAGATGATGAGGGGCCAAGGACAGACCAAGCACCACTCCTCCCAACGCCACCACTAAGTCAGAGGTTGCAGGGTGGATTAGAAACCAACAGGACAATAAGAAGGGAAACAAGTAAAATTCTGATTCCAAATCCTCCTAGAATTGACCTGCCTTTGTTTGTTGGGGGATAATCCAAGGGAATGGTTACGAAAATGCAATAAATACTGTTTGAATTATCAAATTCCTGAAGATCAGAAGGTAGAAGTTATGGAAATGTATCTAGAGGGGAAGGCTGACAACTGGTTCCAGGGGGTAAAATTGGAAAAACCAGGAATGACTTGGACATTGTTTGAGGAACTATTGTGTAAAAGATTTGACAATAGGAGTGAAAAGATGTGGTTGAGGAATTTAATAAACTGCAGCAGACAGGAAAAGTGGAGGAATACCAGGAAAAGTTTGAAGAGCTTAAAACTCTCATGATGATTAAGAATCCGTACTTAGATGAGGAGTATTTTGTTTCTAGTTTCATCAGTGGACTCAAAAATGAAATTAAAACCATGATAAGGATGCTGAGGCCTGCAACACTGTCGGAAACCTTTGAAATGGCCATACTACAGGAGATTGCATTGAAAATCCATACCAGATCCCCCAAGGAAACTTGGAAAGCTGCTTCTGAGAGCAGGCTTGGGATTTCCAGGAACTCTCCACAACATCCAACCCACACTGCACACTATAAGGTGCCTTCTCCCAGTACCTTCAGAAGCACACCATTCAGAGGCAAACCAGTGGCTAACACAGAGCCTGAGACTAGGAGAATATCAGCACAGGAGTTACAGTACAGAAGGGCCAATGGACTTTGCTTCAAGTGTGGAGAAAAGTTTGGGCAAGGACATCAATGCAAAACTGGTCATCTAAATCTGCTGGTCACTGAGGAGGAAGAAGATTCTGAGTTTGAAGATGCACTAGGAGAGCAGGATGAGTCTATTGGGAATCCAGGACATGTGATGGAGATGTCCCTACATGCACTGTCAGCAGTACTACAGAGGAAAACCATCACATTAGTAGGGAGGCTAGATGGAGAGGAGATGCTGATATTGGTGGACACTGGAAGTTCAGACAGTTACATCAGCAGTGAAAAGGTGATTGCCTTTGACATTCCCTATAAGCTAGTTGATCCATTCTCTATAATTGTGGGAAATGGAGCTTGTGTGACCAGTAAAGCTATCTGTCCCAAGGTGACATGGGAGGTTAACCAGCACAGGTTCTGTTATGATCTCAAAGTGATGGATTTAAGTGGTTGGGATATGATATTGGGAGTGGACTGGATGACTCACTTCAGTCCCATCACGTTTGACTTCCACCAACTGACCATCTCCCTGCACAACCAAGGAGAAGTGGTACAGTTGAGAGGTCAGGCAGAGGACTGTGATTTGGATCTTATAAGGGGCAGTGACTTAAGGAACTTTATTGAATATAAAAACAAATGTGCCTAGCCATGAGAATGGGACAAGAGAGCTCATCAGGTGGAAATGCTATGCCTACTAAGGTATAGGAGCTTATTGAGGGGTTTGCTGATGTATTTGCCACTCCCACAGGGTTGCCTCCTGCCAGGGAAGTGGATCACGAAATTCCCCTGAAGCCTGGATCACAAGCCTTTAAATTGAACCATATAGGTATCCTCATTCTCAGAAAAATGAGATAGAATAGCAAGTGACAGATATGTTACAACAGGGAATAATCACCCATAGCAACGGTCTTTTTACTTCACCAGTGCTGCTAGTCAAAAAGAAAGAGGGAACTTGGAGATTTTGTGTAGATTACAGAAAGCTAAACGAAATTACTATCAAGGACAGGTATCCTATCCCCAATGTGGATGAGATGATCAATGAACTGACAGGGTCAAAGTATAAAACCAAGTTGGATCTCACCTCAGGCTACCACCAGATCAGAGTCAAACCAAAAGACACCCATTAAACTGCCTTCCAGACTCATTGTGGTCACTACGAATTCCTAGTCATGCCTTTTGGTCTTACCAACGCCCCAGCAACATTTCAGTCCCTTATGAACCAGATCTTCCAACCATATTTGCGAAAATTCGTGTTAGTATTCTTTGATGATATTCTGATTTACAGCCCCACCTTGGAATTGCATCTGGAACACCTGAAGATAGTGCTGATTGTCCTAAGGAAACACCAGTTATTTGCAAAGAGATCTAAGTGCTCATTTGCTCAGCAGACTGTGGACTACCTGGGTCACACCATAATTGAGTATGGAATGTCCATGGACCAGTCCAAGGTGGAGAGTATTCTGAGCTGTCCCACTCCCAGATCTGTGAAGGAGCTAAGGGGATTCTTGGGGTTAACTGGTTATTACAGAAGGTTTATCAAACACTATGGAATCATTTGTAAACCACTAACTGAACTACTTAGAAAGGATAATTTTTCCTGGAATCTGGAAGCAGAGAAGGCCTTCACTTCATTGAAGCATATCATGTGCAAGGCTCCTATCCTCAAGTTGCCTGATTTTCAGAAGACATTTATCATAGAGACTGATGCTAGTGGGGGAGGAATTGGTGCAGTATTAATGCAAGAAGGCCACCCCATAGCCTTCCTGAGCAAGGCATTATCTACCAGAAATCTGGGGTTATCAGCCTATGAGAAGGAGCTACTAGCTTTGGTAATGGCAGTAACCAAGTGGAGACACTATCTATTGGGATATCACTTCATTATCAAAACTGATCACCAATCCTTGAAATACTTGCTTGACCAGAAACTTACTACTACCTTGCAACATAAATGGTTAGCCAAGTTTCTAGGACTGGACTATGAGATCCAATATAAAAAGGGGACAGATAACAAGGTAGCTGATGCATTGTCTAGATTGCATGGTAGTCATCTGGATTCAACAACACCACAAGGATCATGTTTAACTCTCTCATCTGTCAGATTATTATGGACACAGGAACTGCAAGGGAGCTATGACTCTGACCCTCAGTGTCAGAGCATCATATCACAACTGGTATTGGACCCTGCTGCTCATCCACAGTATGAATTGGACAGTGGACTGCTCAAGTATAATGGCAAATTTTATGTGGGATCATCTAAGGGAGTGAGGGAAAAAAATAATACAGGCCCTTCATGCATTTGCAATTGAGGGCCATTCTGGACAAAGAGGATGCTGGCAAAGGATGAAAACTCTCTTCTATTGGCCTTCTATGAGGCAAGATGTCATTCGAGCTATCCAAGCTTGTGATACTTGTCAAAGGTTCAAATCTGAGCATGTACAGTATCCTGGGTTACTACAACCACTGCCTGTTCCTCGTCTGGCATGGACTCATCTAACTATGGATTTCATAGAACATCTGCCTGAATCGCAGGGTTATGACACAGTGTTGGTAGTAATTGACAGGATGACCAAAGTGGGACACTTCATTGCACTGACTCACCCTTTTACTGCCAAGGGGGTGGCTCAGCTCTTCCTGGATCACATCTTTCGCCTGCATGGATTTCCATAGTCCATAGTGATTGATAGAGACAAGATATTTACCAGCCTCTTTTGGCAGGAATTCTTCAAACTGGCAGGGATAGCATTAAACTACACCTCTGCTTACCATCCGCAGTCAGATGGGCAGAGTGAAAGGCTTAATCAGTGTGTTGAGTCATATCTCAGGTGCATGACTAGAGAGTTCCCTCATAATTGGAGCAGATGGTTAGCCTTGGCTGAGTGGTGGTACAATTCATCTTACCACTCTAGCCTCCAGATGACACCCTTTGAGGCATTGTATGGATACCAGCCTGCTCCCTTACCCCTTGGTCCCTATTTTGACTCTATCATACCAGCTGCAGCACAGTTACTCCAGGAAAAGTTGAGGATCTCCAGTAGTATTCGAGAACATTTACTCAAAGCTCAACAAAGAATGAAGTTTTTTGCAGATCAGAACCGTACGGAGAGAACATTCACAGTGGGGGACTGGGTCTTCTTGAAATTACAACCCTACAGGCAACAATCAGTTGCTATCAGGAAATGTTTGAAACTCTATGCGAAATTTTATGGTCCTTTTCAAATAGAGGCTAAAGTGGGAACAGTGGCGTATCGTCTCAAACTGCCTCTAGGAGCGCGAATCCATCCTGTCTTTCATGTTTCTTTACTCAAGAAGAAGATAGGACCATTGCAACCAATTTCAGCCACACTACCTGAGTTTGACTCTGATGATCAGTGTCCTTTACAACCAGAAGCAATATTGAAGCGAAGGGTTATCATGCGCAAAGGGCAGTTTGTAATCCAGTATCTAATCAAATGGAAGTAGCTGAATGAAGAAGAGGCATCCTGGGAAGACAAGGATTTCATCCTTGCTCAGTTCCCTTAGATTCAGTCTTGAGGACAAGACTCCAAAAAATGGGAAAGGCAATGTCAGGAATTAGACTTATTACGTCGTCGTTTAAGCAAATTTGTATAAATAAAAGGAGGCAAGCAACGCATAAGTAGGACGGCGTCGTAATAGCTAGAAATCAAACAAAATTAGGGCATTAGTGGAATGGCGTCGTTTAGCTAACAGAAGGGGACAATTAATTCAGTCGGTTATCATGCCTATTTGTACCCATGTGGTTGGTGGAGGTGGTTAAGCAGAATAACAGAATTTTGTTCTTTCTCTCTCTTCTCAAATTTCCCTCCCAATTCTCTCTCTTCTCTCTCGTCTGAAATTTCCCCAAATTCTTCCCCAATTTCTGTCTTTCTCTCAATTCTTTCTCAAATCCCTGAGATCGGAGGTCAGGTTCCTGACATTATATGATTAAAAGTGTTAAGAGTGTATTAGAGAAATACAAGATAGATTGGCTATAAGAAACACAAGAGAGACAAAGAGATAGGAACGAAATCTTACCTTGCGACTTGTCACTTATCCATGAAACCTTGGACCAAGACCTTTGACCAAGACTAATCCTTATCTTGCTATTTGTCAAACCACTACAACATCTTGACCACCAAGACTAATCTTTATCTTGCCACTTGTTAAACCACTACAACTTCTTAACCAAGACTAAGCCTTATTCTTATCCAACTAAAACTTTAGTTCTTCACCATTTTTTTCTTCTTTTCTTTCTTGTCTTGGCTGAATTTAGAGAGAGAGAAAGGGAGAGAAAAGAAACAAACTTCAAGCATTGATTCTTGCCTATTTAGTGAAAAAAAATAAGAGAAAACCCAAATCTACTCCGACAAACCTTGAATTAAACTTGGAGGGAAGCTCTTGGTGAAGTTTTTGGAGGAAGAAAGTTTTGCAACCTTCTTGATTTGCTTGCCATCTTTGGGTTTGGAGGTAAAGACGTAAACTTTGCTAGAACTTCTAGTTTTCTTCCTTGATTTTTGAATTTAGTTGATGTATGAGGTAATAGAAGCTAAATGAAGGACTTATATGAAGGCTTTTATGGTTTTCAAAATTAGGTTGCAAAATTTCAACTTTGGTGCATAATCTAGTTAGTTTAGTTTTGAGTTTTATATATATGCAATTTTGTTGAAAAGGAAGGATTTTATGGAGGCTTGCATTTTTTTCAAGTTATGTTGGGAATTTTTCAGATTTGGTTCATGAAGTGCATAGTCTAGGTTCAAATTAGATATTTATGACTTTGATGGTTTTTCTTGTCAAGAATATATACCGTATGACATATGCTATGCTAGCCATAGATTATTGTGATTTTTGCCATGAAGATAAGGTTTGAAACTTTAAGGTTAGAGGAAAGGAATTTCTAAGGACAAGTTGCTGGAAATTCTTGTTTGAGTTGGAATTTTGGGATAGTTTTGACATATTATGCTCAAAGTACTTGCTAAAACTTTGATCTTCACATGTGTGTTGCTTTTGAGTCAAAACAAAGAGGTTTAAGAGGGGAAAAACCTATTTTTCCAAACTGTTTGCATGCTGAAAATTTTCGCAGGGAACTCTACGCAGATTTGAAAAATTAGCTATAATTTTGTATGGAATTGAGTTTCATTTGTTGCGTTTGAAACTAGACTCATAGTTCTTTTAACCGTGAAAATTTCAGAATTTTTTTTCAATTCCTATGAATATCGGTGATTTTCCAAAATTGACTGAATTTTCATTCCTATTTTGTCTTTCTACTGGATAAAGCAGCCATTTGAGATTGGATTTTGACTTACTTTCTGATAGAATCTTGCAAAAGTATCTTCTGAGAAATTGTACCCCTTTGAATCTATTTTTCAACGGTATAAAGTTTATAAATTTTAGACTTAAGAAACTTGAGATATGATTTTTTCAAATAGCGTCGCGCAAAACTAGGAAAAATTCTGTTTTCTTAAAACTGTCATTACTTTCACTTCCAACTTCAAATTGGAGTTGTTGAACCATTTTGGACTTTGATTTTTCTTTTGGAATAATGTGACTAGGTATAGTGGATCTCATGACACTTTATAAATGTGATTTTAGGACGTGGAGGTGAGGTCGGAAGTGCACTTGAGGCGAACACTTGAACTTGTACCGTAGTGAGTGTTCCTTGCATATTTGTGCAATAAGTAACTATGTGAATATTTGTGAGTGATTGTTTGAATGTTAAATGCTTTCCAATGACTGTTAAATGGATTTTCAATAGGCAAGTGTGTACTTTATTGCACTTGACCTAAGTGAATGTGAATTTTCAATGATCAAGTGATTGAACGTTACTTGTGCATGAATGTAAGCCTTTGGCTGAATTGGGCCCTTGACTTTCGTTGCCAGTCGACTCGAGTCAGAAGCGGATTCGGTCGGGCAGCTGGTGGCCTTGGGATAGTGTTTTGGTATACTCGAATATTACCACGAATTCTAGTAGAGAACTGGTTAGTGAATTCAATGCAATAAAATCAATGAATGAGTGACAATGAATATTGAAGGAGTTTTCACTGTTAAATGTTTTCAAATGGCGGAGGAATAAGGGAAATGGTTGGCAACTGAATGACTGAATGAATGGCTTCAAGTGAGCACGTATCCTTCCAATGATTGAATGTTTTATTTCTTAAATGACTGTATATTACCGTGCAAGGTGTGCAAATTGTTAAATGTAATACTTCCATGATTTCTCTATCCTGATTATATGTTTAGGAATCTTACTGGATTTTTAACTCATTCTTTTAGTTTTGTTTTCCTTACAGGAGTGGAGACCGGAGCAAGTAAGCGTGAAATAGTGTATATAATTTTCATGTACTTGTACTTTTATAGATGGAATGTATTTTGGAGATTTGGTAATGAAATTCTATATTTCACTTTTGGGTTGTATATTAAGTTGAAAATTTTTGAATGAATGAAACTTTGTATGTTAATCTAGAGGCGTGACAGACTATTTCAAGAATGTTAGTGAATGAGTTCTGACGAGAGTTGGACAGGCGGTCTGCCAAATTCTTGGGTACACCTTAGGGGAAGGTGGGGTCGTCACAATGGGTGCACACTCAAGAATACCTATATGTACATGATTGATATATGTACATTTGGATGTACACCTATATTTATAGTAGCATAAATTTGAATTAGTTAAGGTGCAAGATTCCATTTAACAAAATGCACATTGTTACGAGGGTAATTTAATAAATTTAATAATCATTTTAATTCATGAATAGTAACCCATACCCCTGCTCATAAATTCTAAATCTAAAAACTTAATCATTTTAACTCTAAATCATTATAATTCATTTTACAAATTTCACAAAACTTACACCCTGCTCATAAATTCTAAACCTTCCCAATTGTTTTCAATCATATGCCTCTTTCCAATATGTTGTATTTGACATCTCTTGTTTATGTTTTCTGTGGCAAATATGCACAGGCTGCAAACTGTTTCCCATAAATGTACATGTCTTTCACTGTTTATAAAAAGTGTGTACAATTTCCATTGTTGCTTTTGAAAAGTGTGTACAGCCGCTATAACAGCATGTACGCTTTCATCTCATTACGGAAAACGGACCAGGAATCAAACTTCTGCTTCCTTTTTATATTTTGTATCTATCGCTGGCCCTCACCAAAAACTTCCCTTCTTTCTTAAACAGCCCTGTTTCCGATTCTGAGTAGAACTCAAAACCCTATCAAAGTATTAAGCCCCAGCCACGCTTCGCGCGCCACCATCTTCTTCTGCTTTGCATCGAATTCCTCATTTTTTTTATATAGTATTCTCCAATTCAGAAATTTCACCCTCGAAAACAATGGAAACTACAAATATGGAGGAAACAGACCAAGAAATTGATGAGTTTCTTCCAGAAGAGACTGGTCAGTTTTTTGCGGCATATCCCAGAAGAAGTCATTTCGAAAGTTCTGTCAGGACTGCCCATCAAATCTCTGTGTCGATTCAAATGCGTTTGTAAGTCATGGAAGTCTTTAATTTCCGATCCGAAATTTAGTCTGATTACTTCTAGGGGTAGAGAACGAGCAATTTTCTGGGATGAAAGAACCCCATCTTTTTATTCTTTAGGCCGTGATCTTGTTCTGGAAAAGCTTCCCAGCCCACTTGAAAAAATCCCTGATTGCGCAAATCAAGAGTGCCTATTTCTTGGTTCCTGTGATGGGCTGTTGTTGTTCAGAGTTTCTGACACAGTATTGTTGTGGAATCCATCGATCCGATGCTGTACGAGACTGTTTAACCTTAATCTCATGGCTAAAGATTACGCTGTAGAAGCTTCAGGGCTTTGTTTTGATGAATCAGTTCGGGAATATGTGGTAATCTTAGTACTCTTTGGCGGGAGGAGGGGGGACAGGAGGATTGCTCTCTCAGCTAGTTTGAGTACTAAAATTCGCAAACGGATTAGTTTTCCTTATGAAATTTGTTATTTAGCTAACTCAGGCATTACTGTCAATGGAAATCTGCACTGGATAATTCAAGAAAGGAAAGGGGATCCTCAATTGATAATTTATTTTGATGCAAAGGCTAGTAGATTTAGCAAGTTGCCAATGCCCAAGTACAATGTTGGAGATTCTACACATATATTTGGGTTAGGGGTTCTGGATGGATGTCTAAGTATGTCACGATTTGGAAATATCTGGAATCAAGAACATGCTAATGAGATTTTAATCATGAGAGAATATGGTGTGGAGGAGTCATGGACTACCTTGTGTTGCTTACCTTTCAAAGTTGTTGGTGGATTGGGCTGGTTGGGTTGGTTGCCACCACTGTTCTATACCAAGAAGAACAAGGAAGTTTTGGTGACAAACGGTGTCCATGTTTCTGTGTTTGATTTGAGAGACAAGTCACTGAGGGATATTCATTTGCCAAAACTTCCAAATTTCTATCAGTGTCATGTGTATCTGGAAACTCTACAAAAGGTCCATCTATTGAATCCTAATGAGAGCATGGGAAAGGAAAAGGAAAACCTGGTGATACGCAAAGATTAGGTACTTGCTTTTGATTATGATGCCTTATCTGGTTTATTTTCCTATGAAGTTATACAATTGAATTTTAATGGCAAACTACTGATTTACTTTTTAATTTGGACTATCTGGCTCTTGTCTGTCTCTGCATTTTACTTGAAAAGGTGCATTTAAGATCTGTTCATTTTCTCAGCATTGTGTGAAACAGGATTCAGAGCACTCCAAAACTTTTAGTCGAGCTTAAATTTAGTGCAGCATTGCGTGAAACAGAATTGGTTTCAAGTAAGGAAAACAGAGAATCATAGTGCAGGATTCAGCAGTATAGAATTAGAGGATTTAGGAAAATGGTACGCAATAATGTCAATGAAGTTTTCTTTCTTGTGAGATTCTTGCCACAGGGTGTTCTTATATCAATTTGTCCTTGAAGAGATACATTGCATAGAATGAATGACATGCTAATTGTCGAATTGTGCTAGTTCTCTGACCTGATCCAGTCTCATACTTGAAGCATAGACCAATTTATTTTATCACCTTCAGAATTTCGACAGTGCCAAAGAGCATTTAGGTGGAGGGTTTAAGCTGCAAAAGGCTTTTTGTCTTAGTTTGTTATACTGCCAAACTGACAGGATGTATACTCCATCTTTTGGGCCCTCAGAAAGTTACTACCAACCCTAAATAGGGTATGTATAATGAAAAATTAAGTTAATATCAAAATACAACTCTCTAGGATTGTCAAGTCTGCTTGATTTATATTCATCAGATGCATGGAAATTGGGAACACAGGACAAGTATGCTAGACTAAGCAATTTAAACTGTAACGTGCATAGGGTACGCTTAGTTTCTATAATTCCAAAATTGAGCATTTACAACAATTTCATCCAATACAAGCTATTAAGAGCAAAACCACACCAATGATAGTTGACTTTTGATGTTTATGTTTTGTTACTGTACCTATTTTTGGAACTTCCCCTGTATGTCATAGTTCTGGATATCCTATTTATTTTGTCTGGTGGTCCAAAGTTATGTAATTCATTCAGTGACACAAGAACAAGATCTTCTAATAATTTATCTAACAGCCAAATCCTGATACTGTTTTAATGTAGCAAGTACTTTACAGCAAGAAATGGTGTCTATTCCGGACCAACTAGCTTTCTGATAGAGGCAATTCATCATTTTTGCTGCTTGTGTATGTTGTTTCTTTTGTAGATTTAGCACTAATCATCCTATTGGCTATCGAGTGCTGATTATCATTTGAGATTGCAGAAGCCCATTTGCGAGGACTGATGATGGTTTACATGCTATCATTCAACTTAATTTCAATGAGGGCTCGCTAATGTACATTTAATCTCAAATTGATGCAGTGGTCAAGTGCAAACCCCCTGAATGCTTATGATACTTCAAACTGAATTACTGGACTTCAGAGGGTCAAAATTTTATCACTTGGTGTTGGCTTTTGTCATTACTAAATAACCTTCTTCATTTGTACAGAACATTTTTGACTGTACCTAAACCTTAGGCTTTTGTTTTTGTGAATGTAGGGGAGAAAAATTTAATGTCTTGGGATGGTTGGTGGGATTGCAAAATTGGGACTTTGTAAACTGTTTTAGGACTTTAGGGAGTATATGAAGTCAGGGGACCAATCTGGTAGCTAAACATTGTGCTTGGTGACAAGAACTTAGAGAGATACAATGAACCTCCAAATGGAAACATCAATTTATCACATTGTTTATAAATTTGGGTTGCATTCTGCAGCCCCCATAGATATATACTTTAAATATAAGGTTTCGAGGATGCCACAAATATTTATGATAGCAACTTCTGTTTTTTAAAAATGTACTTTTCTACTTTGGAGGTAAAATAATTGATTTAGTTTCCTTCTTGTTCTTCAAATTATTTCTTGCCAATTGGTAGTGTTATAAAATTGAGAAGTAATATGCACCCCCTCTTTTTTTTGTTCAAAGAATGCTACTGGGGTCAAAGAACGCTGTTGCTTTTTTGTCGAAACCCATTTTGTTTTCTCCATTGTTTTAATCTTTTTGGCTTTTTAAGACTTTCTTCTTTAGTTAGGATTTTGTGCTTTTGCATGTAGGTTTTGCTGATATAATTTGCTGTGCTTGTTTCTTTTGTCATTATTTGGTTGGTAGTAACTATGGAAATTTCAAAAAATACTTCTGTATTATGTAAATGTCAGATTAAGATAACGTGGGGCCGATTAACTGAACAATGTATGATTGTGCTCTTGCAGGCAGTACAGGCTGGTGCTTTGATGTAATTTTTCTGACTGAAAACAGTTTAAGCAACTCTTGGATGTCAAAAATGTAAGGGAAAGGTATAGTTATTCATAACTTTGCAGGTTCTTCCTACCGATTTTCAAATTAAACTAATAGATTGATACATGTTCAATTTGTATATAAAATATCAGCCTTCAAGTTTTTTAATCCATATATACAAACTCTAGTTCAATTACAATGAGCAGAGCAGTTTTATGTTGCTTGAAATTAGTGGAAGTGATTTTGTAAAATACAATTATTTGGAAAAAACTAGATTACATTTGTTTGAAATGCTGGAAGTTGGGGGACCTTTTCTCTTGTTGATACACTTGTGTTCTTTATCTTTTTTTTTCCCCCTTTTATTGATCTTTTGGAGACCCTTAACCAGATGTGCTTTTGTACATGAAAAATTCATAATAAATGTGTATTATATTTCTTGGTCATGTACATTGATGTCCATGAATGTGTTAATATGATTACAATAATTGCAAAAAATTAATTGCTTAGGTGAAGATTGCTTCAATTAATGAGTTGTTATGATTTACTCAAAGAGAATGTGGAGAATGAGTTATTTATTGGATAGAAGTGGATGAAAAAGGGGATTATGTTACTCAGAGGTGGATGAGGAAACGATGATAATGTGTGACCTTGTGGTTCATAATACATTTTCAATTTCGGAAAATATTTCTGGGTTCTATATGGTTGAATTTTCATTGGTGATTAGGCTAGGTGGAAAAAGGGAAACTTGATAAAGGATTTGAGAAGATTGGTAAAGCAAGGGCTTTCATTTATGAACAAGAGCTGCTTTTAAATCTGGTCAATTGGGAAAAGGCAGGAAGTTGAAGAGATGAACTTTAGCTTTTGGCTATTGGAATTTTATTAGCTTCCAAATACTTGCTTCTCAAATGCAGTAGGTAACTAGGTAGGTAGGTACTACCTTTCTCTTCCTATGTGTCTCTTAGGATACTGGTATTAGTGTCTGAATTTTTCAATAGTTATTTATGTTTTCACCTGCTGGTGATGTAATAACTTGGATTTTCCTAACAAGTTTTGAGCAGGTCTGAACTCTGTAGTTATTCATCATATATTCTGGAGAATCTGGACTTTGTTAGAGCCTGCGAGACTCAGAAACATAGAGCCTGGGACACATAGCCCCTTTTTTTTTTATTTCAGATGTTTGGTTGTTGGCAAAGTATTTTTTGTGCATCGCTGTCATGAACTATATGGTGGAGTGGGCTTTCTTTTCTTGATCAAGAATCTTGCCAGCAATAGTTGTTGGTGCTGTTATAAATGTATTTTCTGGAACTAAGAAAAATTCTTAATTGATGCTGTAAATGTATTTCCTGGAATTAAGAAAAGTTCTTGATTTAACGCTTATGACATCCCTTGCACTTCAAGAAGAAGTAAATTTGCAATTACCATCAAAGTTTTCCTGCTATTTCGCTCTTTGACCGCCTTAGTTTTTTAGTTTATTTCGAATTCTGATCATGAAATCAATAAACAGGGTGAGTGATAGATTATTGATAGTTTAGCGTATTTGTTGGAGCATTTTTGAGATTTCCAAGAACTTATCAAATTCATATTAAAGGGGCAATTTTTAAACTATTTTATTGTGCGATGGGCAATTCTTAAACTATTTTTTTGAGCGGTTTATGCCTCCTAGTGCTATACATATCCTGATAGGCCTTGGCCTTCTGTTTTCGTTGTTTCTTTTGTAGATTTGGTTGCATATTCAGAACATGTAACCATCTTAGATTTTTCTGAGAGAATGTAGATTTGAAACCAGTGATGATTCAGGTTTAATTCCGATGGAGGCTGGCTAATGGACATTTCATAATAAATTATTGAAGTGGTGAAAAAAGTGACCAGAATATTGAATTTTGGTCTCACACAAATTCAAAAAAGTAAACGAAATAAATAAGAATGCACGCAGTGAGCAAATCAATCTAATAAACATAAATTTCAATACTCTATTTTTCACCATTTAATTTTAAAATAAAAATTTCTAATTAGCTTTTTATTTTTTAATGATTTTTTATCTCATATACATTACATCACAAAAATATTACAGTGATTATTCTAAATAATATTTTAAATAATCTCCTATCCAAATATACTCAATATTAGTTTATGCTTTAGTCAAAAGTTACTATATTGTAACTTTGTACTAACTCAAAGTTCTAGCATGTTGGTTAAAATTTATTTCAATAAAGTACTACTAAAAAAATACAATTAGAAATTTAGTATGCATAAATAACCTAATAGTAATTTTGAAAGACTACAGCAAGTAAATTTTTTTATAAAAAACTAAAAACCCAAAATTAGTTTGGAGAGGACAATGCAACGTCCAACAAAACCAACTTGAAATAAAGGCATGATATGGATTCACATCATTTTTGTAAGTAATGGTAGTGAAATTGGACGGTAAAAAAAAGTGAAGGTGGAGAAACAATTCTATTAGGAAATAAGAAGCATGATTACATATTTCATTAAAATTGCTTCTTATCATTCGTTTCTTTTCTTCATTTTTTATTTATACACTTTGCTTGTCAAGAAGATGGAATGAAACGAAATTCAAAAAAAAAAAAAAACACTAGCAAGATTTATTTTTCTTTATGGTGGAGATTACAAAATAATGATTAATTTAGGATGCATATGCTGTGGCTAAGGTTAAGGTAGGATGAGTATATTGCTAATGATCTCTAGATGAGAATTAGCCTCATGCAATAAACTTACCATTTAAGGACTTGCTACCTCATTTGTCTAAGAGGCCTTAATACGGTAGTTAAAGTTAAGAGTCTACGATTTGGAAGTTTTGGGTTCCAATTCTTCTTATTCCTCTTCACTTTTTAAATCACATCTCTTCTCAGCTAATTCTTTTTTTTTTTTGAAAATCAAATTGTACAAGCTTTTTTATAATAACAAAACATGTTTCATTAATGGATTGCTAGAAACTGTCCAGCACGATTGATATACATTGCTGTTCTAATAGCAGATAAAACATGCATTAAAATTGTAGATCTGCAATTTAACATATACAAAAGGTCTGAGAAATTAAGAACAGATCTACAAAAGTACCATAAATTTTAAAATCATCTACTCATAGAATAAATCGATGTAGCCTACTCTATGCATGTTGCAATCGTCAGATCTGCTGATCAACAGTTATAAACTCCAATAAAGATGATGAGATCCGTCAAGATAGACCCAAATCTGAAATAAATTCAGATTTGACAACCAAATTTGAAGTAAATTCAATTTAAACAATAAAAAAAGGAAAAATAACACAAAATCTCAATAGGAACTTCTAGAAAAATAAAAATTCTCACTAGAAACCCTAGAAGAAACAGAGATCTTCCACTAAGAAAATTTAAGGGAGATTTTTTTATTAGAAAAATAACAAAAACAAAACCTATGAGAGGGAGACCATGGTGGTCTTCTTCTCAAATAAGAAGGGATTCAGAGAAAAGGAGCAGTAAAGAGAAATCGGAGAAAAAGAAAGAAGTTATTCAAATTGTACAAGCTAGCATGACAAATATGTGCGACAATCCAAACTGATTTGTTGAGATAGCCTTGATCTAGTGGGCAAGATTGATATCCGAAGACCTAGAGATCTAGAGTTCTCTCTCTATTTCTCATATTCCATCCCTCCCCACATCTTGTCAAGGTGCATTACCCAATTTGGGTGATGATTCTCCCTTTGTATCTTTAGGTTATCTTTCATACATTTTACACATTAAATTTAATCATTGCATTGCAACTTGAGCTTAGGTTATGTATACCTCACACCCTAGAGTCACTAACCTCGAGGCATCGTTTGTCAACTCTAAATGTTATTAAGCCGTCTCTTAGAGTGGGAGTTTGGGGATCCCCACCAGTTTTGGGTGGTGAAATTGCCAAACAAATATTTTCTTGTCAGAGCAATTTTGTATCAAGTACCTAACTTACCCTTCAATGATAAAAATTAATAGTATCCCAACCTTTTAACAAAACTCTCTCTCTCTCTCTCTCTCTCTCTCTATTACTTCGCCGGAATTCTTACTTCCTTCCCAGCATGATGGGCCGTAGCCTGTAATTTAAAGACAAGAACAACATGCCAAACCTTGACAAGCAAAACTTTTGCAGACTAGAACCCAAGCAAATTCTAAACAAAAGGACGGATCCTCAAAGTGATATGAACGTGAATCATGTCTAAGCAATCTTCAAGTTGTGATTAAAATAAAATTCAACACCGATTTGCTCGGAGTTATTCATGAACAAATTGATCCAAAAGAACGTATTAACAGTTGAAGCTGAGCTTTAAACTCTCTTAGTTCGAGATCCCTCTTACAAACCACCAGAATTAAACCAGTAGTGATGCTACAGTACGTCAAAAATATTATCTCTTCCATTATGGATCATAAACTACAAAACTGACAGCAATTGGATAAATTCTCAAATGTAGAGGTCTCAAGTTCTTCTTGCCATTCAAGAACCAATATGTATACTCGAATGTGTTAAAAACCAAATATTTCCAAGCATTTTGGTATTGCTTATAGTTTGTGTCCCACCACAAATCCAGATTCCTATATTGGATTTGCAAAGTGGCACGCCGTACCTGTGACATCTTACTCCCACGAATACAAGATATCATGATCATAACTTATAAAAATTTATTAAAATTTAAAACTTACAATTACTTAAGAAATACATACATTTCACTTAATACATCTACAAAAATACTTTACTCTATCTTCCTAGAATTTAAACATATGTCTATTTACCTTTCTCACTTATCTTCCAAACATACACGATCTATCTTTCTTGATCTGTAAGAAAAAAATAAAGAGACATTGGTTGAGTGAAGTACGCCCCATAGATAGTACTTATTCCTTTGTCGGATCATGTAACTATATACGTACTATATACATTTGCAAATTCGGTCACACCATACCACATGCATATATCAAATAAAAACATTTGGATCATTTCTTATAGGGATAATCGCAGAAACCTCCCTTGAGGTTTCTGACGGTTGCACTCACCTCCCTTGAGGTTTGGAAATAGCATTAACCTCCTCTATCACGAATTTGGGACCTATAGTTGACATAAGATAGGATAAATTTACTTCTATACCCTAAGAGTTTAAGGTTGTTAGTAAACAAATTTGGGGCAAAAAAATTAGGATAGTAAACAAGTCTAAGATAACTAATTAAACAAAATTAACGGTAATTTTTTGTTTTATTAGGCACTGGAAGTGCACTTATAAAATGGTGCCATTTTGATGCTCCAACATGGTGCCATTTTGTAATGGACAATATTTGAGAGAACAATGCTAATCATATATTTTCTACATAGAAGAGAAGTAGAAGCAACAAAATGTAGGAGAAATAAACTTCTAGGTAAGACTTCATAAAAGAATAAGTTTTAGTGGTTTTGGTTGAGTTTATTTTATCTTATGCATTCATGAAACAAAAGGAGAAAGAAAGCAGAAATCAAGTCAAAATCTGAAAATTTTTCTATTAAAAATATGTGACAATCAAAAGATGATAGGTAAGTAATCCTTTATCATCTCAACTTAATACACAAAGTTGAGGTGTTAGTTATAGTATGATGAAATTACTATGTCGATTATGAGAGAACATAGCTGTGTATGAAATATAGTAAATAGTGTGAAATCGATATACTATAAAGTATGACAACAAGAAACTCTCTTATACTGATCAAAGGCGAATATTCTTGTTTGATTAACAGTCTTTTTATATGTTTTAGAACCTCATATTTCTGAACATACGTTTGTTGTTTCTTTCAGATTTTACTACTACCCTTGTTCGCTTTTGCACATATATCATATGTGTTTCACTAATTGTTTCCATCTCTTAATGTTTTTCATTCTTTTACTAATACTACCTCACAAGAGGTAAAAAGGGTATAAATGGAACAAAATTATTATCTCACTTCCCAAAAGACATTTTTAATGACAGTTTCTCTAACATGGGCTGAAGTTGCTATCAAAATCTTAAGTTCGGGGGAGATTAGTGCTATTTTCCAAACCTTAGGAGAGGTGAGTGCAATTGTTAGAAACCTCAGGGGAGGTTTCTGCTATTATCCCTTTCATATATTACATAAATATATTTTATTGAAAATGAGCGGTATATACATGGGCAGTCTTCATCCGATGTGGCACTTAGACCCATAGGTTCTAGAGGTGACCTTCGCCGAATGTGGCATGGAAAACACATAACATGACATAATTGTATTCATTGAATATACTTTCAAATCATAGAAAATACCAATCATGTCATTTCATTTCATAAACATATCATAAATAAGTACATGTAATATCTGGTTTCTAAATACTCAGTCTAGAGTTTAACCCCTTCTAGGAGGGCAGTAGATCAAGCATTTTTCTTGATTTTCACTTGATCTACTCATACATGAGTCAATCAACCGGGTACAATGGCTACTATAACTATTCATAACCGATCAATCATTTTCCTTGATCTTCACTTGATCGTCATACATGATAGGACTATAACCCCTATTGTTTATTTCATGACTATTTAGAACTTTTCATAATATAAAATCATTTTACATGGCACATGCATATTTTTTCATTTCATGAAAATATGCCACTCGTATCCTAAAACATAGCATAGCAAAATATTTTAAACAAGCACACATGATCCATTTTACATGTATTAATATAAAGCATTTAATTGAGAAAATTTATATTTAACATTTCATAAAACACAGAGGAGTAAACATCACCTACCTCAAACTGCTTAATTGAAGAGATCCTTAATGTGCCTTTGAACTCACCTCCAACTCTAAATAAAAGTTAAAGAATCCGATCCCAAAGCTCCAAAACTAGGTACATCTTCATTTTTTTAAAAACTTGGTTTATTTACCATTTTTTTTACGCTTAGCAAGTGTCATTATTGATATTAAATCAAAATTTTTTTTCGTAAATACATGCTTATTATTACTAGTCACTTGTTAATTAAAAAATATGACTGTCAATTTGTGTCCCCACTAAATAATATTTCTAGCTCTGCCACTATTTTTCTCCTGATTCTCATATTTTGAGTGCGGTTACACTTTGAATGATTATGATTCTGTTCCAAAGAAGAAAAGAAAATTTAAAGCATCTTTACTTGGAGTAATATATCCTATGCTTTTGGTGTCCAAAGGGAAAAACAATTGATAATTTGAAGTACTTTACTTGTAATTTATACTTGTTGTTGCAAAGCTTTTCGTATATGTGTAAAATCATTACTATCGTTTGTGGTTCAGAGGAGAATTATATGAAATATATCTGTCCACTGCTTAATAGTACATATCATTAAAAAAATATGGACCTAGTTGGGGACAAGCTTTTTTGGATCTATTGGAGAGAGATATGTTGTATGAGTTTGAAAAAAAGTCAACTATATGTGTTGCTTGAGAAATCTGAAAAACAATTGAGATTCTGCCAATGGGTAAAATGCTCTTATAAGAAGATAGTTTGTGGGCCAAACTACTGAAAAGATTGCACGGTGTTAAATGCTGGGAAAACAAGTAGTCTAGTTACACTGGTATAAGGCCTAGGATGTGCTAAAAGAACTCAGTTGAGACTACACTAACAATTAAAAAAAAAATTCAAAGTCATGTGCAGCTATACGATTACTTTTTTTAAATAAAACATTGGCATTTTGCATTTCCATCCCGAGGGACAGAAATGTTAAAAAAATTAATGTGTTGCCGCACATTTTGGTTAAAAAACATTATGTGCAAGGGCGCTAGAAGAAAAAATAGATATGGCATAGTCCCACTTTTGCTTTTTTTTTTTTAAAATATTATTTTGGAAAATTGCTAGTTATCAGTACAAAAAATCCAACTCCCCGTCCGGCATGCTATTTTCTCTTTTCATAATCTTTATCCCAATTTTTGATGCTCAAATTGGAATTGGAAGTAGCATTATCATTATAGAAGTATTGGGTTAGAAAAGGTTGAAGAAGTGAGATAAGTTTTACTCCATGCCGTTAGTGTCATCATACTTGTATTTATGATGAGCGCAGTTGGGCAATTGGTCAATTTTAAGTAGCTTTATCAAAATCCTGGACCAAAATAAAAAAATTCCAATAATTACCTAAGGGCACAGTAATATGTCCTAATTTGTGTACAATCACTAATACTAGTAATCTTATCTACAAAAAGAAAAAAAAATTCTTGGTGGATATACATGTGAGTTTGTTTGTATGGTGCTAATTTTATTTTCAAGACATAAAAAGGGCATGCTTATTATTTTTTTAGCCAATGATCTGTTGTGTATATAGGTACTCCTCAATTGTTGCTAAAGTAATTAGTTCATTCCTAATCCATCTGGATAATATTATATTATCTTAAAATGTAACATGTTATATATACATAGATACATATATATATATATATATATATATATTAAATTTCCATCGTCAACTTTATGAGACAATATTTCCATTGTCAACTTAATGAGACAGTATTTCTATATTTTCATTTTCTTCGACCAATTTTCTTTTTGAAAATATTATTTAAGTTTGGAGTACCATATCTAACATTCTTCATGCTATTTTTTCTCTTTATGGTTTTCAGATTACTTATAACTCCAACTCTAAGACGCTGTCCTTTTTTATCCAAGTTATTGTACACTCATAATATTATTATGCGTAATAATTATACTATGATATTTCTATCTACAAAGCAATTAACTGTTAAGTAAGAAAAGTGGATTTGCACATCAAAGGGTGGGAATAATAATAGAGTTTATATCAAGTGCTTAATCTGCATCATTAATCTATGGAAGGTCATTTGTATAAAGGAATTGGCTTATTGGATTTGTGTCATTTCATGTTATTTGTTATACTGCGCCATCCACTTAATCCTTCTCCACTACCCTCCCAACAAACTCATTTACCAACCATACCAGTGCCATGCTCAAATTGAAAGTAAATGACAAACAAGTTGTGAGAGTTCAGTTTTGGGTTAACTTTGTACATGTGAAAGTAGATAAACAACACTTTATGTTTTTCTTTGGACTTGGTGACTTGAATTTTGTTTGCCAAAGGGAAGTAATTCTTTGCATAGAAGTTGTATGCATGCTTATGATTGTTATTATTTCTTATTACATGAGAAAAAGTTCGATAATGTTGCAATCACTGATGTTGACCCAATGATTATGGGAAGGCTTCAAGTCGAATCTTTAGACTGATAGTTAGGGACAGAAAATATATGGGAAGAGATGAGAGGATAGAAAATAAAAAGTTCATTAGTATTGTAATAAAGTTGGTTAATATGAAGTAAGACGCAATGTTTTTGAACTTGAATAGATGTGTGTTGTTTGAACATGAGCTATATGCATTCTTTTGGGTGTAGTGTTTATTAACAATGGGGTGCAAGGAATCCTATATATCTGATTATTCTTGACTACAGTAGTTTATTGTCATTAGTTTAAACTTCATTCGGGAGAGACAGTTGGTTTTCTCTCTTTTTTCTCTATTCTTTTTCTTTAATTTAAGTACACTCCAACACAAAGCACAACGAAAAGTTCTTTTTCCCCAAAGTATTTTTTTAATAGGGAGAATGACAATAAGTAAGAAAGTTTGACATGTAACATAACTAATGATGAAATGTAATGTAGATAAAAGTTTTAGTTGGGAGTGTGGTAATTTAATGACCATTCCAAGTTAAATTTCCCCTTTGTAATAGAGAATTTCATCTTTGTAACTATTGATACAATTAATCAAAAAACAACAAACATAATTATAAGATGAAGGGTATTAGGATATGGCAAAAATTGAGACAGTATTTTATTTGGCTTCAAAAGTATCAAAACTAATGATAGTTTCATATAGAGCATGGATTCATCTAACCGAATTACTTCTTGAATGGATTCAAAAAATAATAAGACCTGAAATCTATTTTTCAGAAATGGGGAAAGAAAAAAGAAGGAGAAAAAAAATTCGAGCTCGTTCCTACGCTTGCGGGAATTTAAGCAGCCTAAGCAGGAATGGTGGCATTGGCGCAGATTGGAGGGTTCAGCTTGCCACTCAGAGCTGGCTTCACATTGGCACAATTGCTTGACACATTCCCTTGATTGCCATTGTATGTCAAGTCAATGTCAGCAATCTCTACACCCTCGCATGGGATACTCTTACTGCAAAGAAGAGTCACAGCAGCTGGTGTTGCTGAAGTGCCAGTGATGTTCTTGAAGCTGACTTGAGCAATCTTAACACTTGATGGGGCCTGTAAATCAAAACAACGAGGAGAGAAAAAAATTAGCTCGAAAAAGAAATGCACTTTAGAATTTGATTGTCTTAGCATGCATGTTTTGCAACTTACAGTGTTGTGCATTGGTTGTTTGGGCAATATTCTTGATCAATGATCACTGGATTGCTGACATTTTGCATGATAATACCTTCAAAGTGCATATTGGTGGCACTACCACTTTTAGCAGCTGGCCAGCTCTTTACTCTTACACCATTTAAAGTACCGGAGATAGTGCAGTCGGTAACAAAGATACCCTCAACAGGCAGTTCATTGTCATACCTTCCAAGACTTCCAAACACTGATTCCAGGCCAAGGGTCCACATGTCCTTTACTTATGTTAACTTGTTTGGCACCATCAACCAATTGAGATGCAATCGTCCCCGGTTCCTATGTTTGAATCTGTGATGACTACTCCAGTGGAATGTCCAATATGAATACCATCAGTGTTGGGACTGTCCCCAGGTGCTGTGATTGTGAAAGTGTTGGAATGTTACATTGTTTGCATTCCGAAAACATTTACGTGAAACAGTTTGCTGTTCAAAGAAGTTAGGTCGCGGATGACAGTATTGTTGACGAAATTCAAGCTCAAAGTCTGCAATTTTCAAGTTAAAAAAAAAATAACAATGAGATTTATTAATTTCACTGGTGTATCATTGGCAAAAGCCATTTGTAGGTGTGTAATCAATGTTGTAAAGATTGGCTCACATTTGGAAGTTTGCTGCATTCGAATTTTACACGACATTCATTTTGGGTCCAAGCTTTGGCTCCTTGGCCATCCAAGGTACCACCTCCGGAGAGTGTCAATTGGTCAACGTACATAATTGTCATCCATTCCTTGCTTATTTGTGCAGGATCTTCAGGTGCTTTGATGGTGCCTTCTATTTGAATCTCAACGGGTGCTTTGCAAGGACCTACAAGGTTCGCTTCTTTTAATAAAAATGTGCCCTTTGGAATCAAAATTGTAGATGCTGTTGTAGAATTACATGCTTGTTTCCAAGCATCCGCCAAAACCTGCAACAATGGCAAATCTTTTAGAGCCCAATTGTTTATTTCAATGGGGACAATGCTTTCGACAAATCACGAACTTTTCTTCAAATTTGGTGAACTGATCAATCAACCAACTGATTTCGATGCATGTAGCTTCTGCATTAAGATTAAGATTAATTACCTGGCTCATGTCAGCACTGCCCATCAGGTTTTGCGCCAAGTTGAGTGACATCAATAGGTCCAGTTTGGGCCTGGACAATGCATGTAAAGAACAGCCATGAACACAACAATGTGATGCCAAATGCTATTGCCATCTTTTGCTATTCTTTTTTTCTTTTTTTTTCTTTTTTCTTCCCACTATTTGCATTTTTTTATTGAATAGTGTAATATTAAACTACATTTGTTGCCTTTTTATAGTGGTGATAAGGAGTTTGGCACCGTTAATTACCAAAATTTATATTTGTGGTTCTAAGAGACTCGAGTGTTGTGGTGCAGTTGTGGCTATGACTTCGGTTACCTTTCTTCCCTTTCTCATCCAACCAGCTCCCTTCCTGATCTCCTAATCTGGTCAAAACATCAACCTTATATTAACTAAAAATGGTCATCAATCTAGCAGATATAGGATAGATTTTTCCAACATGGGTGGATCTTGATGGTCAATGGTTTGCAACTTTGAAAAGTCTTTCAAAATCTTTGGAGCTTATAGTTCCCACAGTAAAGTGATTAACAATGAGCTAAACTAATAGATTATTGTATTAATAGGATCCAAAATTATCAAAATCGAGCTGCTTGGAATGTATTAATAGGATTCAAAATTATCCAAATTGAGCTACTTGGAATTAGATTCTTTGAAAGAGATGATTTTTATTTTAGAAATGATATATTGGCCTACGCACATATACTTTTGCAAATGGTTATTTTCTCTATGGTCCTTTAAGATTTGTCATAAAATGAAGATATCCCTTGTAGTAATTTTGAAAAGTTACAATGACCCCCTATTCAAGATTGTCAAGTTTTTTTCCTTTATTTTGATTTTTGCCATACTTAATTCGACTGAGGACAATATCTAGATTAGATCTTTAAAATTTCACAAGGACAATTTGGGTGTTTGCAGTATATAGACTTTATACTATTGTTACCTCAAAGCCAAAATGCTTATATATGAGCATGCTAAAATTGAAAAGTGGTAAACTCGTAAAACTAGAGGTAGCATTTTGCTTAATTTGACAAACTTCAAGAAAGGCTGGTGTAACATAACCTTTCGTGAATTACAATTGGTGGACAAGACCGCTGTACAGTACAAATACACAAAGAATCAAGTTTCAAGATAACTATGTCGTATAAAATGTGATTTAACAGTTTCTCTTTTTCGCTTTTGTTAGAGTAAATTTGTCAATATGACATATAATTTTCTGGTATCAATTATATGATTCTCTTGTATCAATTACGTTTAGTTATGATCAATTATAGATCTTTTCTTTTGTAGAAGTTAGTCTAGATTCAATGTATGTTCATGTATAGACCTATATATAGGGACATCTTATTGTATTATGATTAAGAGAAATATATCACAATTTTTCCATTCTAGTTTTCTAACATGGTATCAGAGTTCTAGGTTCAAAGTCTAGAGTTTCTTGATCCTTCATATTTCTCTCTTTTTAAAACTTCACTGCTGTCTGTTTTATTCTAATCATTTTTTGGTTAGTTTCTTTGCCCTTTACAGCAGTCATACATCCTCCATTCAGATCTTCTTCATTTTTTTTTTCACAAATATATTGACCATTGTTATGGCTCAAAATGATGTGTCCCAACCTATTAATATTATTCTTGATGGCACAAATTATTCTCACTGGGCATATGCCTTTCAAAATTTTCTTCATGGTCGTAAACTGTGGTAATAAATTACTGGTCATGTTACTGCTCCTGTTGCTTCTGATGGCAAGTCTTTCTGAACAATTCGCTGCTTGTTTTGAAGAGTGGGATAGTGATAATCACAAGATCATTACTTGGATCACTAACACATCTGTGCTAGCCATAAATCGTCTTTTTAGACGCTTTGACACAGCAAAAGGAGCCTCGGATTTCTTGGCAGATTGGTACACAGCAACTGATCTATCCCGACAATACCAATCTTCTCTTCATTTACATGCCATGAAACAACAGTCTAGACAATTTGTTTAGGACTTTTCCTCTGATATGGTTTATCTGTGGGATGAGATTGTTGAATCCAAACCAAAGTGGACTTGCTCTGGTGATGCAAACAAATTCTACACCTATCGTGATTCTCATCGACTTATCTAGTTCCTCATGGCCTTACTTGATGACTATGACACAACACGCATATCTATTCTTAACAAGAAGCCACTACCTTCCCTTGATGCTGCTCTCAAGGATATGATTTCTAAGGAAACTCGCCGCAATACTATAGCTCCACGTATTGTCTATATAGGCCCTTGCTGCTCCCCAACAGCCTGTTCCAATATATCAACAATCTACTCCAGCCTATAGATCACCTGTATCTGCTTCTTCAGGAGCCAAATCCACCATTGAATGCAGGTACTGCCACAAACTTGGTCATGACATTTCCGAATGCATCAAGCTTCAACGAAAAAGGGGGAGAACCAAGACAGCATACATGGAACTCTTCTCCTGTAGCTGCTACCACTATCACTGGTCCTATGACTGAATCTACTGGTTCCACATCTCCTGCGCCTATAAATACTACTGCTCCTTCTGCTATTGATTTGGAGGCCATAGTTTCCCAAGTTCTTGCTTGCATTGCTCAGCCTTCTACTAGTACATTTTTTGCCACATGAGGCACCTCTTCATGGCTTATTGATTCTGGCTACTGTAATCATATGACTTTTAACTCTGATATTTTCTGTTCTAAATCCTTACCTTCCCAACCAACCTCTATTTCTACAATGGATGGTTCTATTATGCCTGTCACATACACTGGTAATGTTTCATCTAATAATATTTCTCTTTTGATGTCTATTTTGTTCCTCAACTATCCCTAAATCTTATGTCTGTTGGTCAATTATGTGAATCTTGACCTTCACTTATTCTTCTCCCCTGCTAGTGGTCTTATTCAAGATCCACTGACGAAAACAACAGTTGTGATCGGCCGTAAGATTGGATAACAGTTCGAACTGACATCCCTTCTTCTTCCACCTTTTCGTGCCCTTGCTGCTCCTACCATGTCTATTTGGCATTCTAGATTAGGTCATCTGTGAAGATCCGAAAATTATTTTTTTTATTTTATTTTTTGAATACATTTTCTTTACTTTACTTTATTACCTTAATTTTCTCGATATTTTATAAGTAAGTTAAGTTTTTAAATCATTTTTCTTTTATAGGTTAGTACATGTTAAATTCGTAGTGCATTATGAATGGAGGACCCATTAGTGGGGTGTGTGTGATAAATTTTTGAAAATTAAGAGGAGTTTTGTGCAAAGAGATATTATTTTATTAGGTGTTATGGAATAATTAGAGTTTGGTTAGATATTTTAGTATTTGGAAAACAAATAGATGAGAATTAATTTTGGAATGCCATTTTGTCAACAAAGCTACAGAGCTTTGACTTGGACCAAGACCATCCTTAGCCTTTTAAAAAAAGGTTTTGAAATTTATGAGTTGTATGACTGTGATTTGGTTTAGTCTAGACTGGACGGGTGTGTACTTTATCACACTCGATTCCTCTTGATTGTTTGATTGGTCTACTGTTCATTTGAAATCTATTACTTGTGCATAACTTTGATGTTGTTTGGAGTACAATATCCGACGATCTTACTGGGAATTTGAGATCAAACCTCATTGGTAGTTAATCGAATCGAATCAGCAAGGGTTTGGTCGAGATAGATTAACGGGTCATGAAGAAACTGTCACTGATTGACTGAATACTGGATTTTTCTGATATTTGATATACTCGAATATTACCATTACTGTATTTGTTTGGTGTTCGAACTCGGCAAGGGGTATGTTTGGTAGACGAAAACTGGTGTAAAGTGGGGATCTACGATCAATGTTTTTACTTCTCTAAACGTTGACGGAGGGTCAGCAAGTTTAGATCAAACTAATGCGATTGGGGGATTTGACTCTTGAGAGCCATCTGTATCGTTTTATTTGAATCGTGTTGTATTAGTTGTGGTGTTTACTTATTCCTTTACTTAATATTTATATTTGATAGATTAAAATTTTAACTATGTAATTTTTGACTATATGAGAATTAATTAATAAAAAAAATATTAAAGCTCCAGCCAAAGAAATAATGTCAAAAGTGGTTTCAAACAATTGGTTATAGTTTTCAAATATTCATGGTTTTTCAAATATTCATGAATAAATTGGTTATAGTTTTCAATAAGTTCTAACAACTAGTTTTTCCTTACTTTAATTTGTCCGTAGCCAAGGTATGATGGTTAACTAGTTCCTTAATAAAAGAAAACTTTAGATATGACCATAGGATTTAATCTCTTAACAGCACTAAGAATTAGAAAAGCCCAATTTTAAATAATAAACACGCTATGATGGTTTATTTAAATTAAATCATGTATTTTCCGAACACCAAATCTAATCATACTAGTTGCCACTACTATTAAAACAATCAAATAATTACAAAAGCAATCATTTTAATTGGCAATACATTATTGTGAATAATTAAATATCATGCGCCTATTTAATCACACACGATAATCATCACCCATGTAATATAGAAAATTTACAAATATCCATGAATATATGAAGCATTAAAAATAAAATAGATCTCGCAATTGCACTGGAACCAAATATTCAATTATTATCTTTTGACTAGAAAAGTAGGTTTAACCACTCCTCATGAAGAAAATGCAAACAAAAAAATTAGGTATTTGTCTTGAGAGAAGAAGAAAGAAAAAACTAACTATGATGTTCTGAAATAAGAGTGAGAGTTGGAAGTACATTGATTTTCCACACTCAAAAGATATCTCTCCTAACTCTCTTTTCTAACAAAAATCATAGATAAAATTGAATAAAAATCCTAACTAATTATTCATTCAAATGAGATTCGCCAAAGAAAATAGGACTCTTGGACATTCTCCAAAGCAACAAAAATCAATCAATTGTCCACTTTAATTACTAAAATTAATTTTGAGTCTGCAACCTCAGAATTTTGAAGGTACTTTAAGACATACTGGCCACTGATGTCTTACAACAAGTAGCTTCTGCAACAACTCTTTTTAGCACTTTTTGATCCCAAATTCCTAAGACACAACCCAAACACAAAACATAAATAGAATCAACCCAATAACACAATAATCTATTAAAACCAAGGAGCAATTGACACAAAATATATATCAATTAAGCACACTATCAATGCCTTTGATAGACAAAAGTGAATCCCTGGACGTAAACAAATAACTTGGCGAGGAAGTGATAGTAAATTTAGACAAAGCATCACCTAGTTAAACTCATAAAGTCCATGACTAAGAGTTAATTTGCTCATAAAAAATTTCCTATAATAAATAATTTTAAATAAGAATCTCCTCGATCAGCTAGGAACTTTGCTACAACCAGTTAATTAAGGAGAGAAGAAACTGGATATCCATTTTCTAAAATTACTATTTATGTTATATTTTGGTAAGAATTCAGAAATTGAATAAAGCAAAGGTTTTTGCTAGCTTCAAAATAGAATATGGATGATTCTGGTGATTTGAAAATTTATGACAACTTTAGAAGGCGAAGTATGTAAAATATGAGTTGGCAACAATACTGCATTTCTCTCATAAGCAAATAACAAATAAGGTCTTGCATGTGTTTTGTCTTTATATTTATGTCAAAAATATTGGGTTGATTGTGTGTTTCTCTCTACACAATGTTGTCAAGAGTGATACATGACGAGTGTAATAGATAGCAAGCGAATTGCACAGTCTTTGCACGCACCGTGACTTCATAACATACTTTATTATGATCAAATTTTGAATAGCTGATTTGGCTATTCTTTTAGTTAAGACTGATGCTCCTTCGAATATTAGTATTTGATATATTTTTTGTGCTATTTACTGTTAGCATCACACAAGATATTCTTGCAAAACATTGATCTCTTTTACTTTGTTTTTTCAAGATTGTTACAAGAATAAAATGATCCAGCCTTTTATTTGGATCATCAATAGAATTGAAATGGTCATGAAATATCGAAACAACACCACACAACCATTTTCTACTTTCTATAGAAGTCATTTTAGCACGAAGAAGTCTCCATGATATATTGAGATGAGACTTACTTTTTGAACTCTAATCTTCATATTTCTATCTTAAGACACTTAATAAAAACTCTATAAGCTCACTATTTGCTATCATTCATTATTTGCTGAAGTATGAAACTAATATGTCTGCATTATTAGGAGCACTTTTGATTTGGCAACTCCTTTGAATTAAGAAAATGTTGGCTTTGAATTGGAGCATCTGGGAATAATCTTTTGCTCATGAATTGGGTATATTTTCACCAAGAAGATCATGGTATGCAAAGTAAGCGGAACTAGTCTAATTTTTCTCCAAAAAGCTTCCCTATAAAGATTGGTTTTCGGAGATATTTGGAATGGCAAACTAAAGATTACTTTGAACAGTAATGCATTTGAATCATAGCATGATTTTATTAGAAGTCTTGATAGTTGTCAATGCATGAATTCATCTAAGAGGGTAATTAATTTTCTTGATTTGTTACTTGGTTGGATTGGGGATATTAAGTGGGTTTATATTGAAATTAGACATTGAAAAAGTCTAAATTTGAGAAGTAATTGTATCTAAAAAGAAAGAATGGAATAGGAGAAGACTCATCACTCTTTTTATTTATTTTTTTTTCATTTTAAGAATAGCTAGTTAAACTATGACGACCCCACCTCCCCCTAGAGCATATTCTAGGGTTTAGCGGGTCGCCTGCTTGACTCACGTCAGGACTTGCTCATATTAATTTGAGAGATAACATTTATATAGACCAAATTATTAATAAACTATCACTCTTAAGTACGTACTCCATCAAAAACAAAAGCTGTCTTAAACTATTTAATATGTACATCTCTCAGAAGAAAGTCTGCAAAGCTTTAACGTTAAATACGAAATTCACCTAAGCACAAATTCAAGTTTTCAACTTATACTACCGGCATCTTCTCACCCCCGTCCTCCACTCTTGTAAGGAAAACAACTAAAAGGGTTGAGCTAATGCCTAATCAGCTTCTAAGAAGATAGGCAACCTTAAATATACAATTTCACACTTTTAATAATATAATAGGAATAACAAACCAATTAATAATAGGATAATTCATGAAACAATTCTTAACAAATAGCACAATCAATATCAAAAGATATGGTAGTGATACGGAGTCTAGAGATAGCTCCCGTCCATTTCCAGACATTGCACTTAACTCCGTTCAATAATTCATTGCCACTTCCCCAATTAAATAGTACTCAACATTCTCCTTTCTTCCAATGTTCGGTGATCACCTCAGTTGGTCATATTCGATTATACCAATAAATTGTACCCAAGAACTATCGATTTACTCGACCGAGTCCATTGCTGGCTCAAATAGACCGACCATCAATGGGGTTTGGGCCCAAAATAGTCATGCATAGTTAACAATAATAGTTAAACAGTTAATAGCTGTAGTTAGGTCGAATGCTATAAGGTACATACTCATCTTTCAGTAAAACTGTAGCAATTGCCAATTTTTCACTCTAAACAATTGAAACGTCAATAATCCAACAAGTATCAGTCCACTAGGTACTCAACATTTATCATTGATCAAGTATTCAAGGGTAAAATACAAGTAACCCCCTTGTGGTTTCGCGAAAAAATACCTTACCTCTCTATCGTTTAGAAACCTGCACATAAACATCCCAAACTTCACAACTAAAGTGGAAATTGACCTTTAACCGGATGTGCAGGTCGAATATCAGCAGGCCGAATATTAAATAACAAGGCAAGCTGAAAACTGGACCTGTGAACATCTCCTCGGATCCAATTGAGGATTATTAAAGACCCTCGCTTCCTGCAGAACAGCGCCTTTCTCGATCCCCATGAATGGAGAGTAATCCACTACAGATTAAAGAATCGAAATTACAACATCGCATTTCATTGACTGCTAAACTCAGGCAAGGTTCAAACAAATTCCCAAGGCTAAAGCACATCTGAGCCAAAATTAACCGAGCTCATTGAAATGCCAGCTATGAGCCAAGTTATAATAGAATTGGCCAAAAGATTGATTTCATCCTTCTAACCAACCACTTCTCCCTTTTGAACTAATAAGGCAAGCAGTCTTTTGCGGATTTATTAATCCAGAAGAGGATTCAACTACTCAATTGGATAGACTCATTATCTATTGAATTCTCTCTCTGTCATCGTTCGCCTCTATTTCCATGGAAGAAAGAGAATCTGGATCTAGTACCATCTTTGATTCCGACTTGAAGTTCATCGCCCACCTGTCCACCTTCCTATGCTAAAAACGATTGTCAAAATCAGTCACCATGACCAAGCAAGCAAAAAAGTTCCGAACCTATAGTCTGCCCTTGACTTCAATTAGAAAAATGACTAGTAATTGGAGGACTATGACAATGTCTTCCCTGCTATCAAAGAGGTAAAGCTGCGCGACTTCGGTAGCCGAGGGGGAGAAAAAAGGCCTAAGCTGACTCTTTTTTTCATCGAGATCGGCTTTGCTGTCTTGATCAAGCGCAGCCCGAGAGAGAGACGGAAAAGTTCACTAATGACAATAGCAAGGCCCGAGCCAATAGTCTTCCCTTTTCTACAAGGCTTTTTCTTCCTTTCCTGCCGAGGAATCCCATGCTCACTAATTCAGATATCCACATTCGTATCGACTTGTCGGATTATTGACTTTGCTTAAAAAATGAGATATCAATCCAACTTAGAAATGGCACCTTGAGGAGCGGGGCAGCAGTCCACGAAAGTCATTTGACTCCCTTCTTTTATTTGAATTACATACCTTCGATCCCTTCTTTTATTTTCTTTTTTTGAAGGAATTGAACAGCCTGCCAGGGTATTCGACCTGCTGCCGGTAACTCAGCCGGTTTAGAAGGTAATTTCCACTTTAGTTATGAAGTTTAAGATGTTTATGTGTTGGTTTCTAAATGATAGGGGGGTAAGGTGTCTTTTCGCGAAACCACAAGGGGGTTCCTTGTATTTTACCCAGTATTCAATCATTACAAACAAATGTAGAACATTTATTCAAGTTAAGCAGGTTACACCTCGGTCTTGGGGATTTCTTTCATGCTCACTAGTGGCTCCTGAGATATATTAAATGTACCATAGTTGTTTACAAGTAAGAATAAATACTAAGCGCAAATACTTTCCTCCTCAAGAAATAATTAGGGTTAAGGTTTGGTCTTAAAACTAGAATAAATTTTTCTAGGTTTACCTCATTCATGTCCCTTGTATAAAACATTAAATTTCTTACTCAAGTCAATAGAAAACTCTCATAAAATTCTACAATCAACATACTAGGGGTATAAAATGCCAAATATACAACATGCGTGGCTAAATTAGACAATGGATGTTGCATAAAGTGAGCCTTAACTAAGTTCAATAAAACTGTTAGCAAGAAAACTGAAAATTTCCAGCTTTAGTGTTTCCTCCAAAAATCAGTCTTTTCTTGCTTTTAACTCAACAAATACCACATGCATGTTTAGATAAAAGAAGTAAATAGCATATGAAATGAGTTCTTGATCAAAACCAACAAAATTTTGGAGTTAAAGCTGCAAATTCCCAGCTCTACTCCAACGGCTCTCAAATATCAACATATATAGAAATTTTCAGCATGGTTCCTTCAAAACCCAACACTTATCTCACTTGGATTCAAGCAAAACACTACATGCATATCATAAAGAGAGGGATAGGAGGTATATAAAGTACTTTTAGACAAAATCCAGCAAAATTTTTGAAGAAAAGAACAAAACATTGAAGCTTTGTCCTTTCGGGTTTCAAGCAGGAAAATCCAGCGATACCATTTATCATTTGTTCCTTACAGCTTTTAGAATTATCACACCAAACTTGATATAGATCTAACCAAGGTATTTTACAAGAATTTGCAGTAAAATAGAAACATATTTTTGAAATAAAGCTGAAATTTAGCTATGGTTCAAAGTTGGGAGATTCATCCCAAAATAGGTTGCATGCATGTTGATTTCTAACCAAAATCTCAACTTTCTTTCTTGATTCAAGCATAAATCATACAATATATTATAGGGTGACTATAGGGCATGAATTTCTTTGCAAAACTTCAACAAAAATGAAAGTTACAGGCTGGAAAACATAGCTTCCACCTTACGGTTTAGGCAAAAAGTTTTCCAGCAAGCCCTTTCTCACTTTTCTCACCAAAACAGCACCCCACTTACTCACTTTCAACCATAAATCGCACAATAATAGACTTATAACATGATATAAGGTATTAATCAGGCATTCCAGCATAAATCAGCAAAGAAATTTGCATATAAGAGCTCAAAACTCAAGCCTCTTCCACGATTCCAAAAATGGAAAAATCTCCAGCAAGAAGGCAGTTTGCCAAATGAACTGTCCTCCTACAAAACTCTTTATTTTCACTCAAATGCAACATGCATGTGAAGATTAATGTGTTATAAGATTTATTGAATAGAAATCTAAAATTTTGTAGCCAAAAATTCGTGGAGAAACTAAAAAAAATCTCTCTCTCCCTCACTCGGCCAGTTAAGCAGGTTTCCAGCAGTTTCTTCAAGCTTTTTCCATCTAAATTATCACCTTTCTACTAAATTCAAAGGTAAACATACTGTATATATCATGTAGAGCAAGAAATAAGACATATCTCATACATTTCTAGTAAAAATTTCACCCAAGATTTCAAATGAAAAGCTGTGAAACATGATTGTCCGTAACCTGCTTAACTCATGGCTTCCACATGGAAAGTTTAGCAGCCAAGCTCACATGCATTCTATGTTTACACCAAAATTCATCTATTAAAAGGGATTCAAGGATTTCTAGCAACTTACAGCAAAACAAGAGCCAAAATTGTGAGGACTCGAAAAATTTCTTTATTTTATTTCATTTTATTTTATTTTTTTGAATACATTTTCTTTACTTTACTTTAATGCCTTAATTTTCTAGATATTTTTATAAGAGAGTTAAGATTTTTAACCATTTTTCTTGTATAAGTTAGTGCATGATAAGTTCATAGTGCATTATGAAAGTAGGACCCACTAATGAGGTATGTGTGATAAATTTTTGAAGATTAGGAGGAATTTTGTGCAAAGGGATATTATTTTATAAGGTGCTAAGGGATAATTAACAGTTGAAGTTAATAAAATTCAACACCGATTTGCTCGGAGTTATTCATGAACAAATTGATCCAAAAGAACGTATTAACAGTTGAAGCTGAGCTTTAAACTCTCTTAGTTCGAGATCCCTCTTACAAACCACCAGAATTAAACCAGCAGTGATGCTACAGTACGTCAAAAATATTATCTCTTTCATTATTGATCATAAACTACAAAACTGACAGCAATTGGATAAATTCTGAAATATAGAGGTCTCATGTTCTTCTTGCCATTCAAGAACCAATATGTATACTCGAATGTGTTAAAAACCAAATATTTCCAAGCATTTTGGTATTGCTTATAGTTTGTGTCACACCACAAATCCAGATTCCTATATTGGATTTGCAACATGGCACGCCGTACCTGTGACATCTTACTCCCACGAATACACGATATCATGATCATAACTTATAAAAATTTATTAAAATTTAAAACTTACAATTACTTAAGAAATACATACATTTCACTTAATACATCTACAAAAATACTTTGCTCTATCTTCCTAGAATTTAAACATATGTCTATTTACCTTTCTCACTTATCTTCCAAACATACACGATCTATCTTTCTTGATCTGTAAGAAAAAAATAAAGAGACATTGGTTGAGTGAAGTGCGCCCCATAGATAGTACTTATTCCTTTGTCGGATCATGTAACTATATACGTACTATATACATTTACAAATTAGGTCACACCATACCACATGCATACATCAAATAAAAACATTTGGATCATTTCATATAGGGATAATTGCAGAAACCTCCCTTGAGGTTTCTGACGGTTGCACTCACCTCCCTTGGGGTTTGGAAATAGCATTAACCTCCTCTATCACGAATTTGGGGGCCTATAGTTGACATAAGATAGGATAAATTTACTTCTATACCCTAAGAGTTTAAGGTTATTAGTAAACAAATTTGAGGCAAAAAATTAGGGCAGTAAACAAGTCTAATATAACTAATTAAACAAAATTAACGGCTATTTTTGTTTTATTAGGCACTGTAAGTGCACTTATAAAATGGTGCTATTTTGATGCTCCAACATGGTGCCATTTTTTAATGGACAATATTTGAGAGAACAATGCAAATCAAATATTTTCTACATAGAAGAGAAGTAGAAGCAATAAAATGTAGGAGAAATAAACATCTAGGTAAGACTTCATAAAAGAATAAGTTTTAGTGGTTTTAGTTTAGTTTATTTTATCTTATGCATTCATGAAACAAAAGGAGAAAGAAAGCAGAAATCAAGGCAAAATTTGAAAATTTTTCTATTAAAAATCTGTAACAATCAAAAGATGATAGGTAAATAATCCTTTATCATCTCAGTTTAATACACAAAGTTGAGGTGTTAGTTATAGTATGATGAAATTGCTATGTCGATTATGAGAGAACATAGCTGTGTATGCAATATAGTAAATAGTGTGAAATCGATATACTATAAAGTATGACAACAAGAAACTCTCTTATACTGATCAAAGGCAAATATTCTTGTTTGATTAACAGTCTTTTTATATGTTTTAGAACCTCATATTTCTGAACATACGTTTGTTGTTTCTTTCAGATTTTACTACTACCCTTGTTCGCTTTTGCACATATATCATCTGTGTTTCACTAATTGTTTCCATCTCTTAATGTTTTTCATTCTTTTACTAATACTACCTCACAAGAGGTAAAAAGGGTATAAATGGAACAAAATTATTATCTCACTTCCCAAAAGACATTTTTAATGACAGTTTCTCTAACATGGGCTGAAGTTGCTATCAAAATCTTAAGTTCGGGGGAGATTAGTGCTATTTTCCAAACCTTAGGAGAGGTGAGTGCAATTGTTAGAAACCTCAAGGGAGGCTTCTGCTATTATCCCTTTCATATATTACATAAATATATTTTATTGAAAATGAGCGGTATATACATGGGCAGTCTTCATCCGATGTGGCACTTAGACCCATAGGTTCTAGAGGTGACCTTCACCGAATGTGGCATGGAAAACACATAACATGACATAATTGTATTCATTGAACATACTTTCAAATAATAGAAAATACCAATCATGTCATTTCATTTCATAAACATATCTTAAATAAGTACATGTAATATCTGGTTTCTAAATACTCAGTCTAGAGTTTAACCCCTTCTAGGAGGCCAGTAAATCAAGCATTTTTCTTGATTTTCACTTGATCTACTCATACATGAGTCAATCAACCGGGTACAATAGCTACCATAACTATTCATAACCGATCAATCATTTTCCTTGATCTTCACTTGATCGTCATACATGATAGGACTATAACCCTTATTGTTTATTTCATAACTATTTAGAACTTTTCATAATATAAAATCATTTTACATGGCACATGCATATTTTTTTCATTTCATGAAAATATGCCACTCGTATCCTAAAACAAAGCATAGCAAAATATTTTAAACAAGCACACATGATCCATTTTACATGTATTAATAATGCATTTAATTGAGAAAATTTATATTTTTTCATAAAACACAGAGGAGTAAACACCACCTACCTCAGACTGCTTAATTGAAGAGATCCTTAATGTGCCTTTGAACTCACCTCCAACTCTAAATAATAGTTAAAGAATCCGATCCCAAAGCTCCAAAACTAGGTACATCTTCATTTTTTTTAAAACTTGGTTTATTTACCATTTTTTTTATGCTTAGCAAGTGTCATTATTGATAGTAAATCAATTTTTTTTTTGTAAATACATGCTTATTATTACTAGTCACTTGTTTATTAAAAAATATGACTATCAATTTGTGTCCCCACTAAATAATATTTCTAGCCCCGCCACTATTTTTCTCCTGATTCTCATATTTTGAGTGCAGTTACACTTTGAATGATTATGATTCTGTTCCAAAGAAGAAAAGGAAAATTTAAAGCATAAGTAGTCTAGTTACACTGGTATAAGGCCTAGGATGTGCTAAAAGAACTCAGTTGGAGACTACACTAACAATTTCAAAAAAAAAAAATTCAAAGTCATGTGCAGCTATACGGTTACTTTTTTTTAAATAAAACATTGGCATTTTGCATTTCAGTCCCGAGGGACAGGAATGTTAAAAAAATTAATGTGTTGTCGCACATTTTGGTTAAAAAAATTATGTGCAAGCACGCTAGAAGAAAAAATAGATATGGCACAGTCCCACTTTTGCTTTTTTTTTTAAATATTATTTTGGAAAATTGCTAGTTATCAATACAAAAAATCCAACTCCCGTCTGGCATGCTATTTTCTCTTTTCATAATCTTTATCCCAATTTTTGATGCTCAAATTGGAATTGGAAGTAGCATGGTCGTCATAGAAGTATTGGGTTAGAAAAGGTTGAAGAAGTGAGATAAGTTTTACTCCATGCCATTAGTGTCATCATACTTGTATTTATGATGAGCGCAGCTGGGTAATTGGTCGATTTTAGGTAGCTTTATCAAAATCCTGGACCAAAATAAAAAAATTCCAATAATTACCTAAGGGCACAGTAATATGTCCTAATTTGTGTACAATCACTAATACTAGTAATCTTATCTACAAAAAGAAAACAAATTCTTGGTGGATATACATATGAGTTTGTTTGTATGGTGCTAATTTTATTTTCAAGACATAAAAAGGGCATGCTTATTATTTTTTTAGCCAGTGATCTGTTGTGTATATAGGGACTCCTGAATTGTTGCTAAGTAATTAGTTCATTCCTAATCCATCTGGATAATATTATATTATCTTAAAATGTAACATGTTATATATACATATATACATATATATATATATATTTTAAATTTCCATCGTCAACTTTATGAGACAGTATTTCCATTGTCAACTTTATGAGACAGTATTTCTATATTTTCATTTTCTTCGACCAATTTTCTTTTTGAAAATATTATTTAAGTTTGGAGTACCATATCTAACATTCTTCATGCTATTTTTTCTCTTTATGGTTTTCAGATTACTTATAACTCCAACTCTAAGACGCTGTCCTTTTTTATCCAAGTTATTGTACACTCATAATATTATTATGCTTAATAATTATACTATGATATTTCTATCTACAAAGCAATTAACTGTTAAGTAAGAAAAGTGGATTTGCACATCAAAGGGTGGGAATAATAATAGAGTTTATTATCAAGTGCTTAATCTGCATCATTATCTATGGAAGGTCATTTGTATAAAGGAATTGGCTTATTGGATTTGTGTCATTTATGTTATTTGTTATACTGCGCCATCCACTTAATCCTTCTCCACTACCCTCCCAACAAACTCATTTACCAACCATACCAGTGCCATGCTCAAATTGAAAGTAAATGACAAAACAAGTTGTGAGAGTTCAGTTTTGGGTTAACTTTGTACATGTGAAAGTAGATAAACAAACACTTTATGTTTTTCTTTGGACTTGGTGACTTGAATTTTGTTTGCCAAAGGGAAGTAATTCTTTGCATAGAAGTTGTATGCATGCTTATGATTGTTATTATTTCTTATTACATGAGAAAAAGTTCGATAATGTTGCAATCACTGATGTTGACCAATGATTATGGGAAGGCTTCAAGTCGATCTTTAGACTGATAGTTAGGGACAGAAATATATGGGAAGAGATGAGAGGATAGAAAATAAAAAGTTCATTAGTATTGTAATAAGTTGCTTAATATGAAGTAAGACGCAATGTTTTTGGACACTTGAATAGATTGTATGTTGTTTGAACATGAAGCTATATGCCATTCTTTTGGGTGTAGTGTTTATTAACAATGGGGTGCAAGGAATCCTATATATCTGATTGTTTCTTGACTACAGTGGTTTATTGTCATTAGTTTAAACTTCATTTGGGAGAGACAGTTGGTTTCTCTCTTTTTTCTCTATTCTTTTTCTTTAATTTTAAGTACACTCCAACACAAAGCACAATGAAAAGTTCTTTTTCCCAAAGTATTTTTTTTAAATAGGGAGAATGACAATAAGTAAGAAAGTTTGACATGTAACATAACTAATGATGAAATGTAATGTAGATAAAAGTTTTAGTTGGGAGTGTGGTAATTTAATGACCATTACAAGTTAAATTTACCCCTTTTGTAATAGAGAATTTCATCTTTGTAACTATTGATACAATTAATCAAAAAACAACAAACATAATTATAAGATGAAGGGTATTAGGATAGGCAAAAATTGAGACAGTATTTTATTTGGCTTCAAAAGTAATCAAAACTAATGATAGTTTCATATAGAGCATGGATTCATCTAACCGAATTACTTCTTGAATGGATTCAAAAAATAAATAAGACCTGGAAATCTATTTTTCAGAAATGGGGAAAGAAAAAAAGAAGGAGAAAAAAATTTCGAGCTCGTTCCTACGCTTGTGGGAATTTAAGCAGCCTAAGCAGGAATGGTGGCATTGGCGGCAGATTGGAGGGTTCAGCTTGCCACTCAGAGCTGGCTTCACATTGGCACAATTGCTTGACACATTCCCTTGATTGCCATTGTATGTCAAGTCAATGTCAGCAATCTCTACACCCTCGCATGGGAATACTCTTACTGCAAAGAAGAGTCCAGCAGCTGGTGTTGCTGAAGTGCCAGTGATTGTTCTTGAGCTGACTTGAGCAATCTTAACACTTGATGGGGCCTGTAATCAAAACAACGAGGAGAGAAAAAATTAGCTCGAAAAGGAATGCACTTTAGAATTTGATTTGTCATTAGCATGCATGTTTTGCAACTTACAGTGTTGTGTGCATTGTTTGTTTGGGCAATATTCTTGATCAATGATCACTGGATTGCTGACATTTTGCATGATAATACCTTCAAAGTGCATATTGGTGGCACTACCACTTTTAGCAGCTGGCCAGCTCTTTACTCTTAACCCATTTTAAAGTACCGGAGATAGTGCAGTCGGTAACAAAGATACCCTCAACAGGCAGTTCATTTGTCATACCTTCCAAGACTTCCAACACTGATTCCATGGCCAGGTCCACATGTCACTTTACTTATGTTAACTTGTTTGGCACCATCACCAATTGAGAATGCAATCGTCCCCGGTTCCTAATGTTTGAATTCTTGTGATGACTACTCCAGTGGAAATGTCCAATATGAAATACGCGATCAGTGTTGGGACTATCCCCAGGTGCTGTGATTGTGAAGTGTTGGAATGTTACATTGTTGCATTCGAAAACATTTACGTGAAACAGTTTGCTGTTCAAAGAAGTTAGGTCGCGGATGACAGTATTGTTGACGAAATTCAAGCTCAAAGTCTGCAATTTCAAGTTAAAAAAAAATAACAATGAGATTATTAATTTCACTGGTGTATCATTGGCAAGCATTTGTAGGTGTGTAATCAATGTTGTAAAAGATGGCTCACATTTGGAGTTTTGCTGCATTCGAATTTTACACGACATTCATTTTGGGTCCAAGCTTTGGCTCCTTGGCCATCCAAGGTACCACCTCGGAGAGTGTCAATTGGTCAACGTACATAATTGTCATCCATTCCTTGCTTATTTGTGCAGGATCTTCAGGAGCTTTGATGGTGCCTTGTATTTGAATCTCAACGGGTGCTTTGGCAAGGACCTACAAGGCTCGCTTCTTTTAATAAAAATGTGCCCTTTGGAATCAAAATTGTAGATGCTGTTGTAGAATTACATGCTTGTTTCCAAGGCATCGACCAAAACCTGCAACAATGGCAAATCTTTTAGAGCCCAATTGTTTATTTCAATGGGGACAATGCTTTCGACAAATCACGAACTTTTCTTCAAATTTTGGTGAATTGATCAATCAACTAACTTGATTTCGATGCATGTAGCTTCTGCATTAAGAATTAAGATTAATTACCTGGCTCATGTCAGCACTGCCATCAGGTTTTGCGCCAAGTTGAGTGACATCAATAGGTCCAGTTTGGGCCTGGACAATGCATGTAAAGAACAGCCATGAACACAGCAATGTGATGCCAAATGCTATTGCCATCTTTGCTATTCTTTTTTTCTTTTTTTTCTTCTTTTTTCTTCCCCACTATTTGCATTTGTTTGTATTTGAATAGTGTAATATAAACTACATTTGTTGCCTTTTTATAGTCGTGATAAGGAGTTTGGCACCGTTAATTATCAAAATTTATATTTGTGGTTCCTAAGAGACTCGAGTGTTGTGGTGCAGTTGTGGCTGTGACTTCGGTTACCTTTCTTCCTTTCTCCATCCAACCAGCTGTCCCTTCCTGATCTCCTAATCTGGTCAAAATGTCAACCTTATATTAACTAAAAATGGTACATCAATCTAGCAGATACAGGATAGATTTTCCAACACGGGTGGATCTCTTGATGGTCAATGGTTTGCAACTGTTGAAAAGTCTTTCAAAATCTTTGGAGCTTATAGTTCCCGCCACAGTAAAGTGATTAACAATGAGCTAAACTAATAGAATTATTGTATTAATAGGATCCAAAATTATCAAAATCGAGCTGCTTGGAATGTATTAATAGGATTTCAAAATTATCCAAATTGAGCTACTTGGAATTAGATTCTTTGAAAGAGATGATGTTTTATTTTAGAAATGACATATATTGGCCTACGCACATATACTTTTGCAAATGGTTATTTTCTCTATGGTCCTTTAAGATTTGTCATAAAATGAATATATCCCTTGTAGTAATTTTGAAAAGTTACAATGACCCCCTATTCAAGATTGTCAAGTTTTTTTCCTTTATTTTGATTTTTGCCTATACTTAATTCGACTGTGAGGACAATATCTAGATTAGATCTTTAAAATTTCACAAGGACAATTTGGGTGTTTGCAGTATATATACTTTATACTATTGTTACCTCAAAGCCAAAATGCTTATATATGAGCATGCTAAAATTGAAGAGTGGTAAACTCGTAAAACTAGAGGTAGCATTTTGCTTAATTTGACAAACTTCAAGAAAGGCTGGTGTAACATAACCTTTCGTGAATTACAATTGGTGGACAAGACCGCTGTACAGTACAAATACACAAAGAATCAAGTTTCAAGATAACTATGTCGTATAAAATGTGATTTAGCAGTTTCTCTTTTTCGTTTTTGTTAGAGTAAATTTGTCAATATGACATATAATTTTCTGGTATCAATTATATGATTCTCTTGTATCAATTACGTTTAGTTATGATCAATTATAGATCTTTTCTTTTGTAGAAGTTAGTCTAGATTCATTGTATGTTCGTGTATAGACCTATATATAGGGACATCTTATTGTATTATGATTAAGAGAAATATATCACAATTTTTCCATTCTAGTTTTCTAACATGGTATCAGAGTTCTAGGTTCAAAGTCTAGAGTTTCTTGATCCTTCATATTTCTCTCTTTTTAAAACTTCACTGCTGTCTGTTTTATTCTAATCATTTTTTGGTTAGTTTCTTTGCCCTTTACAGCAGTCATACATCCTCCATTCAGATCTTCTTCATTTTTTTTTCACAAATATATTGACCATTGTTATGGCTCAAAATGATGTGTCCCAACCTATTAATATTATTCTTGATGGCACAAATTATTCTCACTGGGCATATGCCTTTCAAAATTTTCTTCATGGTCATAAACTGTGGTAATATATTACTGGTCATGTTACTACTCCTGTTGCTTCTGATGGCAAGTCTTCTGAACAATTCGCTGCTTGTTTTGAAGAGTGGGATAGTGATAATCACAAGATCATTACTTGGATCACTAACACATCTGTGCTAGCCATAAATCGTCTTTTTAGACGCTTTGACACAGCAAAAGGAGTCTCGGATTTCTTGGCAGATTGGTACACAACAACTGATCTATCCCGATAATACCAATCTTCTCTTCATTTACATGCCATGAAACAACAGTCTAGACAATTTGTTTAGGACTTTTTCTCTGATATGGTTTTATCTGTGGGATGAGATTGTTGAATCCGAACCAAAGTGGACTTGCTCTGGTGATGCAAACAAATTCTACACCTATCGTGATTCTCATCGACTTATCTAGTTCCTCATGGCCTTACTTGATGACTATGACACAACACGCATATCTATTCTTAACAAGAAGCCACTACCTTCCCTTGATGCTGCTCTCAAGGATATGATTTCTAAGGAAACTCGCCGCAATACTATAGCTCCACGTATTGTCTATATAGGCCCTTGCTGCTCCCCGACAGCCTGTTCCAATATATCAACAATCTACTCCAGCCTATAGATCACCTGTATCTGCTTCTTTAGGAGCCAAATCCACCATTGAATGCAGGTACTGCCACAAACTTGGTCATGACATTTCCGAATGCATCAAGCTTCAACGAAAAGGGGAGAACCAAGACAGCATACATGGAACTCTTCTCCTGTAGCTGCTACCACTATCACTGGTCCTATGACTGAATCTACCAGTTCCACATCTCCTGCGCCTATAAATACTACTGCTCCTTCTGCTATTGATTTGGAGGCCATAGTTTCCCAAGTTCTTGCTTGCATTGCTCAGCCTTCTACTAGTGCATTTTTTGCCACATGAGGCACCTCTTCATGGCTTATTGATTCTGGCTACTGTAATCATATGACTTTTAACTCTGATATTTTCTGTTCTAAATCCTTACCTTCCCAACCAACCTCTATTTCTACAACTGATGGTTCTATTATGCCTGTCACACACACCGGTACTGTTTCTTCTAATAATATTTCTCTTTTTGTTGTCTATTTTGTTCCTCAACTATCCCTAAATCTTATGTCTGTTGGTCAATTATGTGATCTTGACCTTCACTTATTCTTCTCCCCTGCTAGTGGTCTTATTCAAGATCCACTGACGAAAACAACAGTTGTGATCGGCCGTAAGATTGGATAACTGTTCGAACTGACATCCCTTCTTCTTCCACCTTTTCGTGCCCTTGCTGCTCCTACCATGTCTATTTGGCATTCTAGATTAGGTCATCTGTGAGGATCTGAAAATTATTTTTTTTATTTTATTTTTGAATACATTTTCTTTACTTTACTTTATTACCTTAATTTTCTCGATATTTTTATAAGTAAGTTAAGTTTTAAATCATTTTTCTTTTATAAGTTAGTACATGTTAAATTCATAGTGCATTATGAAAGGAGGACCCATTAGTGGGGTGTGTGTGATAAATTTTTGAAAATTAAGAGGAGTTTTGTGCAAAGAGATATTATTTTATTAGGTGTTATGGAATAATTAGAGTTTGGTTAGATATTTTAGTATTTGGAAGACAAATAGATGAGAATTAATCTTGGAATGCCATTTGTCAACAAAGCTACAGAGCTTTGACTTGGACCAAGACCATTCTTAGTCTTTTAAAAAAAGGTTTTGAAATTTATGAGTTGTATGACTGTGATTTGGTTTAGTCTAGATTGGACGGGTGTGTACTTTATCACACTCGATTCCTCTTGATTGTTTGATTGGTCTACTGTTCATTTGAAATCTATTACTTGTGCATAACTTTGATGTTGTTTGGAGTACAATATCCGACGATCTTACTGGGAATTTGAGATCAAACCTCGTTGGTAGTTAATCGAATCGAGTCAGCAAGGGTTTGGTCGAGATAGATTAACGGGTCATGAAGAAACTGTCACTGATTGACTGAATACTGGATTTTTCTGATATTTGATATACTCGAATATTACCATTACTGTATTTGTTTGGTGTTCGAACTCGATAAGGGGTATGTTTGGCAGACGGAAACTGGTGTAAAGTGGGGATCTACGATCAATGTTTTTGCTTTTCTAAATGTTAACGGAGCGTCAACAAGTTTAGATCAAACTAATGCGACTGGGGGATTTGACTCTTGAGAGCCATCTGTATCGTTTTATTTGAATCGCGCTGTATTAGTTGTGGTGTTTACTTATTCCTTTACTTAATACTTATATTTGATAGATTAAAATTTTAACTATGTGATTTTTGACTACATGACCTGTGGTACCTTATTGGGGGAAATTCACTCTGTTACCTTTGTTTTCCTTACAGGGGAACGAAGTCGTAGGAACGTGATTTTTGGAAAAGAATTGAGCTAGTTATAGCTTTTAAGTACTTTGTTTAAACTCTTCTGTATTAGTAAACCTTACATGTATTGTATAAGATTGAATACTTTGGTTTGTACCTTAAATTTGAATCGATAGTGACTCTATTGTATATAGTTCTCGGTTGACGATTAGAAGTTAACTGAGCGTTTTAGTATTTTCTGTGAATTTTGGTTTGGTTAGTCCTGATGAGAGTTGGACAAATTGCCCCTTAACCCTTGGGGTATGTTCTAAGGGAAGGTGGGGCTATCATATCATCCTTCTCATGCAAAATTAAAATCATTAATTTCTGATGAAAAATTAGGGATTGTTAAATCTGAGTCTTTTGATTGTATGCAATGTCAATTGGCAAAACAACCTGTTTTACCTTTTAATAAAAGTGATTCTCATGTCTTAGCACCTTTTGATCTTATTCATTCTGATATTTGGGGTCCAACTCCAATCCCTACCATGGAAGGTTCTCGTTATTTCATTACTTTTATTGATGATTTTTCTTGTTATACAAGGATATATTTGTTAAAATCTCGTTCTAAACTCCTTTTCCACTTTTGATGAATTTAATGCCACAATCCAAGCCCAGTTTTCTAAAACTATTAAGTTGTTTCGATCTGATAATACCTGTGAATATACCTCTGGTGATTTTGTAACTATATTCTCCACATAAGGTACTGACGGGTTTTTAATATAAATACAAGTTTAAATCCAATTTATACCTGTTTTGACTGTAAGTATACAGGTCAACTAGTAGTTTAAAGCATATATCGGGTCGATCCCACGAGAAAGATTGGACAATTACCGGCACTACCAAATTTTCTCTATTATTTAGACAATCAATGAATTAAAAAAATAAAACTATGCTAAAGTTATGCAAGATAATAACAAATGAAAGCTCCTTAAATTATAGTATTCCTAACTACTCATGCAAATGCTATTTTTGGATCATTGATTACTACTATATTGACTAGTTATGGTGTAATTTCTTTATACATGTAAAACCTACTCTCGTAGTGAATCAAATATACTTATAACTAATCCATATATATTCTTGTGTTTATGAAATTAGTTAAAAGTTCATTTCTTTTATGAAATTACATGAAATGAATCACTAAAATCACATAGGTGCACATCTACTCTCGTGAGTGTATTCCCTAGATTTAGCACTTCTTGAACTAGTGTTAAATCTCAATTTTCATTGAAGAAACAACACCTTTAGAACTAAAGTGCTAAATAACTTGTTCAAAATAATCGCATCAAATAGCCAAATAATAAACACTAACAACCATAGAAAATTCAACCAAACCAAGACATAAACTTTCAAAGACACATAATAAACATAAAATCCAAAACTTGTATATTAACTAAATTTAGAATCCAATACCAAAGATAAAGAGTTGAAAAATAAAGTAACCCTTGTCACATGAGATTTTTCCTTGCCTTCTTCATCTCATCTTCATCTTTGCCTAACTAATAAATAACAAGGATGAACTACTAGTTAAACTATCCTATACTATACTAACTCAACACTAAGAAAATGTAAGAACTACATTTTTGTGGTATTTTTTGCACTCTCCAACCTCTCTTTTGTCTTGAAAGTCCATGACTATATATATAGGACTTTATTTAAAAAATAAGGCTTCAAACATCCCTTTTTACAGCTGCAAAGTGGTTGTCAACGTCCATCAATAGTTGGGAACTATTAGAGAAGGAAACAAGTTGTGCAAGCGGAGAGCAGCCATTTTTGACTAAAATCCGGCCATAATCCGGCCGGATTGCTCCCCTACATTTCTTTGCAATTTCTGTTCAGTCTTCAATGTTGCTCCAATTTTGTTTCAATTTCAACTGAACTTTTCTTGATGATAGAAACTGAATTAACTCTTGACCAAAACATAAAACTTGTAGACCTTTGAGTTAGCTTTCCAATGCATCAAGAATCACCACATTTGGATTTGTGTAGGTTGAGAAATGATTGAAATACCCTTAACTGCTCACTGTCTTGTCTCAGCTTCGACCATAGAAAATTAGCTACTGTAATTCAGCCTTTTGACCTAGAAAACCTTCAAAATGGATTTCGATGTCTTCATAAGATTTGTAGATCTATCTCTTATCTTCAAAATGATTTAAGAATCATCTCAATCGGATTATTGTAGCTCAAATTATAGCCAAAATATGAAACTGTGTCAAAGCTGTCAACTTCTCTTTTCATCCAAATGAAGTATATTTCCAACTCCTATACAAATTATCGACAAAATGCAAGTAAAAGTAACAAAAACCTCATTTAATCATTTGAGTGCATTTTAAACTAATTATAGCAAAAATAATCCATTTTCTTCCTACAATATAGTCAAAGTAACTAAAAATAACATAAAATGTCATTCAAATATAACGTAAATTAGTCACTTATCAGGTATCTTACCCCATTTATCCTGTCCGGGCACTTCACAGCTGAATGGGAGAGCGGAACGAAAGCATCGCCACATCTTGGATACTGTCCGATCTCTACTCATTTCTGCTTCGTTAACTGAACCATTTTGGGGGGAAATTGCACTTACTACCATCTATAACATCAATAGACTGCCATCTTCTATTCTTTAAAACAAATCATCCTATGAAACATTATTTGGTATTGTCCCTGATTACTCACAACTTAAAGTTTTTGGTTGTGCTTGTTTTGTCCTTCTTCAATCGCATTAGCGATCCAAGTTAGAGCCTCGTGCTCTTCTCAATTGTTTTCTTGGCTATGAGATAGCTCATAAGGGTTATAGATGTTATGATTCCATTTCTTGTAGGTTACGTATTTTTCGAAATGTCATTTTTTGGGAACATAAATTCTTCATTGAGATACCTAAAACTCATTTACCTTCGTCCTCTCTACCTCCTTATCTTACCAATCCCTTAGCTAATCTCTTTCCAGAAAATTCTTCACCAAATTCTAAATAGTCACTTACGCCTCCTGACGAGTTGTCTTCACCAGAGGATCTGTCAACTCTTGACTCTCCTGCTCATGATCTACCTACTCCTGACTCTTTTCGTTATCCCTCTCGAGTAAGAACTCAACCAACCTATCTTCGTGACTATCTTTACTTTTCTTCTTTATCTACTCTACATGAACCAATATATTTTCACGAAACTTCTTCTCATCCACCGTGGCAAAAAGCTATGCAAGAAGAGCCTTAATGCTTTGCTCAAAACACATACTTGTGATCTAGTTGATTTACCTCCAGGCAAAACTCCAATTGGTTGCAAATGAATTTATCAAATTAAGACATATTCTGATGGTTCCATTGAGTGTTACAAAGCTCGTCTTGTGGCTAAATGTTTCACTCAAGAATATGGTATTGATTATGAAGAGACCTTTGCTCCAGTTACTCGTCTTACTACTATTCGCACTCTTATTGCTGTTGTTGCTGCTCGTCACTGGTCTCTCTTCTAGATGGATGTGAAAAATGCATTTTTCAATGGTGATCTTAATGATGAAATCTATATGTGACCACCTCCAGGTTTTTCTCATCCTCCTCGTAAAGCCTGTCGCCTTCGTCGAGCTCTATACGGACTTAAGCAGGCACCTCGTGCTTGGTTTGCCAAGTTCAATTCTACACTTCACAGTTTGGGTTTCATATCTAGTTCTCATGATTCTGCTCTCTTTCTTCGACGCACTGTTGCTGACACTATCTTAATTCTTCTTTATGTAGATGATATGATCATTACAGGTGATGATTTGGATGGTATCCAACAACTTAAGCACACCCTTCACCTTAAGTTTGAAATGAAGGATCTTACGAAGACCTTGGGCCAGTATTAGAAACACCAATGAGATAAAAATTGGTCATAAAAAATTGAAATAGTAGCAGAAAACCATGTCCTATTTTCTTCATAAGCTATTTGTCCACGAAGAAGTCTCCATGAAATATTTAGATTACAGTTATTCTCAAAATTGCAAACTTTATGTTTCTCTCTTTTGATATTTAATGGAAAGTCTAGCTTCTTTTTTTGCTATCATTTATAAGCTGTTGAAGTGTAGAATGAATATTGCTGCGCTTCGTGGAATAGAAGCACTTCTCATTTAAGAACTCCTTCAAGTCATTTATGCCATGCTCCTTCAAACATCCAACATGATTTTACTTTTCACACTGAGGTGGATAACTGCACCTCTTTACTTTTCCTGGCCTCTTTTCTTGGTCTATGTGCAGTCTTTTCAATCTCAGAAATATATATCAATTCACCTATACAAGAAAAATGTGACATAAATCAGCAAAAGTACTAGAAAATAAAAACTCAAAAAGAAAGAAATAAATAAAATTAGGTACCAATCCCTAACAACGGCGCCAAATTTTTGACAAGTCATCAGCTAATCAAAAATAAAATATCTACTCTAGAAAAAAAGAATTTGTGTGCAATGGTGAGTAGGATTGTGTCCACAAGGATTGGGCTCATTTATTTCCTTCTAAAGTAATGAATAAAAGGGAAGCTTTTAGAGAATTAAACTAAATAACTAATTCAAACACAAATAAACATATGAGAATTAATTAATAAAAAAATATTAAAGCTCCAGCCAAAGAAATAATGTCAAAAGTGGTTCAAACAATTGGTTATAGTTTTCAAATATTCATGGTTTTCAAATATTCAAATATTCATGAATAAATTGGTTATAGTTTTCAATAAGTTCTAACAACTAGTTTTTCCTTACTTTAATTTGTCCGTAGCCAAGGTATGATGGTTAACTAGTTCCTTAATAAAAGATAACCTTAGATATGACCATAGGATTTAATCTCTTAACAGCACTAAGAATTAGAAAAGCCCAATTTTAAATAATAAACACGCTATGATGGTTTATTTAAATTAAATCATGTATTTTCCTAATACAAATCTAATCATACTAGTTGCCACTACTATTAAAACAATCAAATAATTACAAAAGCAATCATTTTAATTGGCAATACATTATTGTGAATAATTAAATATCATGCGCCTATTTAATCACACACGATAATCATCACCCATGTAATATAGAAAATATACAAATATCCCTGAATATATGAAGCATTAAAAATAAAATAGATCTCGCAATTGCACTGGAACCAAATATTCAATTATTATCTTTTGACTAGAAAAGTAGGTTTAACCACTCCTCATGAAGAAAATGCAACCAAGAAAATTAGGTATTTGTCTTGAGAGAAGAAGAAAGAACAAACTAACTATGATGTTCTGAAATAAGAGTGAGAGTTGGAAGTACATTGATCTTCCACACTCAAAAGATATCTCTCCTAACTCTCTTTTCTAACAAAAATCATAGATAAAATTGAATAAAAATCCTAACTAATTATTCATTCAAATGAGATTCTCAAAGAAAATAGGACTCTTGGACTTTCTCCAAAGCAACAAAAATCAATCAATTGTCCACTTTAATTACAAAAATTGATTTTGAGTCTGCAACCTTAGAATTTTGAAGGTTCTTTAAGACACAATGGCCACTGGTGTCTTACAACAAGTAGCTTCTGCAACAACTCTTTTTAGCACTTTTTCATCCCAAATTCCTAAGACACAACCCAAACACAAAACATAAATAGAATCAACCCAATAACACAATAATCTATTAAAACCAAGGAGCAATTGACACAAAATATATATCAATTAAGCACACTATCAATGCCTTTGATAGACAAAAGTGAATCCCTGGACGTAAACAAATAACTTGGCGAGGAAGTGATAGTAAATTTAGACAGAGCATCACCTAGTTAAACTCATAAAGTCCATGACTGAGAGTTAATTTGCTCAGAAAAAATTTCCTATAATAAATAATTTTAAATAAGAATCTCCTCGATCAGCTAGGAACTTTGCTACAACCAGTTAATTAAGGAGAGGAGAAACTGGATATCCATTTTCTAAAATTACTATTTATGTTATATTTTGGTAAGAATTCAGAAATTGAATAAAGCAAAGGTTTTTGCTAGCTTCAAAATAGAATATGGACGATTCTGGTGATTTGAAAATTTATGACAACTTTAGAAGGCGAAGTATGTAAAATATGAGTTGGCAACAATACTGCATTTCTCTCATAAGCAAATAACAAATAAGGTCTTGCATGTGTTTGTCTTTATATTTATGTCAAAACTATTGGGTTGATTGTGTGTTTCTCTCTACACAATGTTGTCAAGAGTGATACATGACGAGTGTAATAGATAGCAAGCGAATTGCACAGTCTTTGCACGCACCGTGACTTCATAACATACTTTATTATGATCAAATTTTGAATAGCTGATTTGGCTATTCTTTTAGTTAAGACTGATGCTCCTTCGAATATTAGTATTTGATATATTTTTTGTGCTATTTACTGTTAGCATCACACAAGATATTCTTGCAAAACATTGATCTCTTTTACTTTGTTTTTTCAAGATTGTTACAAGAATAAAATGATCCCAGCCTTTTATTTGGATCATCAATAGAATTGAAATGGTCATGAACTATCGAAACAACACCACACAACCATTTTCTACTTTCTATAGAAGTCATTTTAGCACGAAGAAGTCTCCATGATATATTGAGATGAGACTTACTTTTTGAACTCTAATCTTCATATTTCTATCTTAAGACACTTAATAAAAACTCTATAAGCTCACTATTTGCTATCATTCATTACTTGCTGAAGTATGAAACTAATATGTCTGCATTATTAGGAGCACTTCTGATTTGGCAACTCCTTTGAATTAAGAAAATGTTGGCTTTGAATTGGAGCATCTGGGAATAATCTTTTGCTCATGAATTGGGTATATTTTCACCAAGAAGATCATGGTATGCAAAGTAAGCGGAACTAGTCTATTTTTCTCCAAAAAGCTTCCCTATAAAGATTGGTTTTCGGAGATATTTGGAATGGCAAACTAAAGATTACTTTGAACAGTAATGCATTTGAATCATAGCATGATTTTATTAGAAGTCTTGATAGTTGTCAATGCATGAATTCATCTAAGAGGGTAATTAATTTTCTTGATTTGCTACTTGGTTGGATTGGGGATATTAAGTGGGTTTATATTGAAATTAGACGTTGAAAAAGTCTAAATTTGAGAAGTAATTGTATCTAAAAAGAAAGAATGGAATAGGAGAAGACTCATCACTCTTTTTATTTATTTTTTTTCATTTTAAGAATAGCTAGTTAAACTATGACGACCCCACCTCCCCCTAGAGCATATTCTAGGGTTTAGCGGGTCGCCTGCTTGACTCACGTCAGGATTTGCTCATATTAATTTGAGAGATAACATTTATATAGACCAAATTATTTATAAACCATCACTCTTAAGTACGTACTCCATCAAAAGCAAAAGCTGTCTTAAACTATTTAATATGTACATCCCTCAGAAGAAAGTCTGCAAAGCTTTAACTTTAAATACGAAATTCACCTAAGCACAAATTCAAGTTTTCAACTTATACTACCGGCATCTTCTCACCCCCGTCCTCCACTCTTGTAAGGAAAACAACTAAAAGGGTTGAGCTAGTGCCTAATCAGGTTCTAAGAAGACAGGCAACCTTAAATATACAATTTCACACTTTCAATAATATAATAGGAATAACAAACCAATTAATAATAGGATAATTCATGAAACAATTCTTAACAAATAGCACAATCAATATCAAAAGATATGGTAGTGATATGGATTCTAGAGATAGCTGCCGTTCATTTCCAGACGTTGCACTTAACTCCGTTCAATAATTCATTGCCACTTCCCCAATTAAATAGTACTCTACATTCTCCTTTCTTCCAATGTTCGATGATCACCTTAGTTGGTCATACTCGATTATACCAATAAATTGTTGCGAGGACCCGTAAAATTTCTTTAGTTTATTTCTTCGTGTGCCATTTCTTTTTCCTTACCCTACTATATTAATTTACCAGAGATTTCTATAAGAAAGTACAGTTTTTAAATCACATTTCGAGTATAAGCTAGTTTATGGGACATTAGTAGTGTATATTATACGTGGGACCTGCTAGAGCGTTAATTGCGATAAATTTTGACCACTAGTTGGAGTTTTGTGTTACGTAATATTATTTTACAAGGTGCTAGGAGATGATTAGAGGTTAGCTAGATAGATTAACCATTGGAAGAAAGAAGATAAGTTTAAACCCTAAAAGGTGCCAAGTGTCGCGACCCGATTGGAGTTGAACTTTTGACCAAGACTTTCTTACTTTACTAAAACAAAAATTTGACCAAAAATCGACCCATTTTTCCCTTCTCTTGGCCAAAAATTGGAGAGCAAAAGAGAGAGAAAACCTTTATCTTTCACTTCAATTTCTTGCTCCAATCTTGAGTTTTAACCGATAGAGTTGCAAATTACTCCATAAAAGTTGTTTACTAAGTAGTTTCCAAGGTGGTTGTAGAGTTATTTTGGGAGGAAGAAGCCTAAACTATTGTTTTTCTTGAGATTCCAAGATAACTTGCTAAGAAAATCCCTCTTTGTTCTTAATAATTCCAAATTTGTGGTTTAAGATTCTAGTTTTGGTAGTTTTAAGAGAATATTTCATAGTTTGAGGTAGTATTATGGAATTTTCTGCTTTTATAGTGAATTTTCTGCTCTCATGTGATGATTAATGGTTGGCCATGATTTACTAGCTTTGACATGAGAGAAATCTAGTGTTAAATCTAGTGTTTAAGTGCTAGTTTACTTTACCTAAAGAAATTTCCAACTTATGTGCACAAATTCCAACTTTAGGGTTTCTAAATTGAACTACCATTTGGTTGTATTTGAAGGGTATTATAACCCTAATTTGGTGTGTTCAATAGCTTGTGATTTGTATATGAAAGTGTGGCTGAACTAAGGTGAGATTGGGTGGATGTTAGGTTGGAAAAGTAAAGAGAAACAAGGGAAGTGCTGCTGAAATTTCGTAGGACCCTTGAGCAGTTTTGGAAAATTTGCTATATCTTGTTGTAGAAATATCATAATTAAGTTCTGTTTATTGTGTTTTAAACTAGATTCATAGATCTATAAACCGTGAAAATTTCAGACCCTAGTTCTATCTGTGTGATTTATGGTGATTTTCCAAAGTTGACTGAAATTATGTACCTGTTCTGTTTTTTACTGGATGAAGCTGCGACTTGAGGCTCGAATTCGACTGACTTGTAATCTGAATCTTATAAATGTGTCTTCTGAGAAATTGTACCCCTTTGAGTCTATTTTCTGATGGTATAAAATTTATTAATTTTGAATTTAAGAATCGTGAGATATGATTTTTCAAATAGTGGTGCGCAAAACTGGAAAATCGTGAGATATTCTTACTTTCCTTTTGCACCTTAAGTTTGGAGTTAGTAAATCATTGTAGGTATGGTTTTGGGTAGAAGCGAAGGGTTTTTGGATCGTTAATATCTTTAGAACCAACTACTACCTTTTCACTCCAAAACTATACTTTTGTGTTGCATTGGTAATTTACTTGGTTAGGCATATGACTTGTAATCGAGTCTCAATTGTTTTACTTTGGTGGTTTAGGACGTGCCGGTGATCCAAGTACTTCGAGAGGAAACATTTGAAGTTGTTTGTTTAAACTGGTGAGTGTACCACTCCTTTAAATTGGTGCTTATCTGATTTATATGTACTTGCAATTTGTAACCTGATTATCTGTGACTTCTGTATACTTTGTATGAAACGAGGGTGTATTTTATCACACTCGTTTCTCTTATCTGTTTATTCTGGTTCCTGTATACTCTATAAGTCTGTATTTGTTTTCTGTATCTGTTATTTGTATTTGTTCTCTGTATTTGTTGATGTCGTTTGGAGGGTTGAATCCAACGACCATTCTAAAACCTTTGAGCTCAAAACCGGGGGCTAGTTACTCGAATCGACCCGACAAGGTCTGGTCGATTAGATAAGGAATCACGGTAGTCCATTTCTAAGAAATCTTTGGGTATTGGAAACTCTAGATTTCCGGTATACTCGAGTATTACCACTTCTGTTCCTGTTGAGGTGTTCGGACCCGGTGAGGGGTATGTTTGGTGGACGGAATTGGCGTTAAAGTGGTGCTCTACTAGACGGGTTATTTTATTTGAAAGTTGACGGAGTGTCAACTACTATTTGATCAAGCTCCGGCAAAGCAATGAGAATTTTGGGTCCTGAGAGCCACCTGTATCCTTTCCATTTGAGGTGTTTGTTCACTTCCTTATAAATATTGTGTATATGTGCCTTAAAAGTGAAATGTCATGATTCATGATTACTTGTATTTTGGTACCTCATTAAGCGTAAGGTCACCCCCTTCCCATTATCTTTGTTTTCCTTATAGGGAATAACATTTTTGAACCGTGATTTTGAAGAAAGGGTCGAGCTAGTGTAAATGTTCCTTTGTTACGCTCTTTTGTAATCAAAACCCTAATTACTTTTAATCAAGTATCACGTTTTGATTTGTAAAGTTTTCTATGTATGTATATAAGTGTTTAATCATGTACATTAAGTGCACTCATTTGAGATGATACCTTTGGACTTGTTGAGATGATACTTGTAACCATTGGACGATCGGACGAGTGCGGCGTTTGAGCAAGGAAAGAAAATTTCTGGCGGGAACTGTTCATCAGAATCCGGCCGAGTATCCAGCCAGTTCTTGGCAAAATATATGGCCGGTTTGCAGGGGATTTTGTAGGATTTTTGGTTGAGCTACTGCCTCCAATCCGGCCAGGAATCTGTCCGGGAATTCGGCCAGAAACCGGCTGGATTGTGACGTGGCAGTCACTGTTCATTTTCAGTTTCGTTTTCGTTTTCATTATCGTGGTCGTCGATACATTTAAACGTTGTAATATTTTGAAACGTTTTAGTTTTTGTGTGATCGACTTAGTAGTCTCCGATTGTTTGTTTTCTTTGGGTTCTATCGCGCGTAATCTAGGGTTTGTGTGATTCGACTTCGTAATCCTGACGAGAGTTGGGCAAGCGGTTCGCCAAACCCTTTGGTTCGCCTTAGGGGAAGGTGGGGTACCCAAGAACTATCGATCTACTCGACCGAGTCCATTGCTGCCTCAAATAGACCGACCATCAATGGGGTTTGGGCCCAAAATAGTCATGCATAGTTAACAATAATAGTTAAACAGTTAATAGCTCCGAAGAGTAGTTAGGTCGAATGCGATAAAATACATACTCACCTTTCAGTAAAACTGTAGCAATTGCCAATTTTTCACTCTAAACAATTGAAACGTCAATAATCCAACAAGTATCAGTCAATTTGGTACTCAACATTTATCATTGATCATGTATTCAAGGGTAAAATACAAGTAACCCTCTTGTGGTTTCGCGAAAAGATACCTTACCTCTCTATCGTTTAGAAACCTACACATAAACATCCCAAACTTCACAACTAAAGTGGAACATTTATCATTGATCAAGTATTCAAGGGTAAAATACAAGTAACCCCCTTGTGGTTTCGTGAAAAGATACCTTACTTCTCTATCATTTAGAAACCTACACATAAACATCCCAAACTTCACAACTAAAGTGGAAATTGACCTTTAACCTGATGTGCAAGTCGAATATCAGATAACAAGGCAAGCTGAAAACTGGACCTATGAACATCTCCTAGGATCCAATTGAGGATCATTAAAGACCCTCGCTTCCTGCAGAACAGCACCCTTCTCGATCCCCATGAATGGAGAGTAATCCACTACAGATTAAAGAATCGAAATTACAACATCGCATTTCATTGACTGCTAAACTCAGGCAAGGTTCAAACAAATTCCCAAGGCTAAAACAAATCTGAGCCAAAATTAACCGAGCTCATCAAAATGCCTGCTATGAGCCAGGTTATAATAGAATTGGCCAAAAGATCGATTTCATCCTTCTAGCCAACCTCTTCTCCCTTTTGACCTAATAAGGCAAGCAGCCTTTTGCGGATTTATTAATCCAGAAGAAGAGTCAGCTACTCAATTGGATAGACTCATTATCTATTGAATTCTCTCTCTGTCGTTGTTCGCCTCTATTTCCACGGAAGAAAGAGAATCTGGATCTAGTACCATCTTTGATTCCGACTTGAAGTTCATCGCCCACCTGTCCACCTTCCTATGCTAAAAACGACTGTCAGAATCAGTCACCATGACCAAGCAAGCATAAAATTTCTGAACCTATAGTCCGCCCTTGACTTCAATTAGAACAATGACTAGTAACTGGAGGACTATGACAATATCTTCCCTGCTATCAAAGAGGTAAAGCTGTGTGACTTCGGTAACCGAGGGGGAGAAAAAGGCCTAAGCTGACTCTTTTTTTCATCGAGATCAGCTTTGCTGTCTTGATCAAGCGTTGCCCGAGAGAGAGACGGAAAAGTTCACTAATGACAATAGCAAGGCCCGAGCCAATAGTCTTCTCTTTTCTACAAGGCTTCTTCTTCCTTTCCTGCCGAGGAATCCCATGCTCACTAATTCAGATATCCACATTCGTATCGACTTGTCGGATTATTGACTTTGCTTAAAAAATGAGATATCAATCCAACTCAGAGATGGGCCCTTAAGGAGCGGGGCAGCAGTCCACGAAAGTCATTTGACTCCCTTCTTTTATTTGAATTAGATACCTTCGATCCCTTCTTTTATTTTCTTTTTTTGAAGGAATTGAACAGCCTACCAGGGTATTCGACCTGTTGCCGGTAACTCAGCCGGTTTAGAAGGTAATTTCCACTTTAGTTATGAAGTTTAAGATGTTTATGTGTTGGTTTCTAAACGATAGGGGGCTAAGGTGTCTTTTCGCAAAACCACAAGGGGGTTCCTTGTATTTTATCCAGTGTTCAATCATTACAAACAAATGTAGACCATTTATTCAAGTTAAGTAGGTTACACCTCGGTCTTGGGGATTTCTTTCATGCTCACTAGTGGCTCCTGAGATATATTAAATGTACCATAGTTGTTTACAAGTAAGAATAAATACTAAGCGCAAATACTTTCCTCCTCAAGAAATAATTAGGGTTAAGGTTTGGTCTTAAAACTAGAATAAATTTTTCTAGGTTTACCTCATTCATTTCCCTTGTATAAAACATTAAATTTCTTACTCAAGTCAATAGAAAACTCTCATAAAATTCTACAATCAACATACTAGGGGTATAAAATGCCAAATATACAACATGCGTGGCTAAATTAGACAATGGATGTTGCATAAAGTGAGTCTTAACTAAGTTCAATAAAACTCTTAGCAAGAAAACTGAAAATTTCAAGCTTTAGTGTTTCCTCCAAAAATCAGTCTTTTCTTGCTTTTAACTCAACAAATACCAAATGCATGTTTAGATAAAAGAAGTAAATAGCATATGAAATGAGTTCTTGATCAAAACCAACAAAATTTTGGAGTTAAAGCTGCAAATTCCCAGCTCTACTCCAACGGCTCTCAAATATCAACATAAATAGAAATTTTCAGCATGGTTCCTTCAAAACCCAACACTTATCTCACTTGGATTCAAGCAAAACTCTACATGCATATCATAAAGAGAGGGATAGGAGGTATATAAAGTACTTTTAGACAAAATCCAGTAAAATTTTTGAAGAAAAGAACAAAACATTGCAGCTTTGTCCTTTCGGGTTTCAAGCAGGAAAATCCAGTGATACCATTTATCATTTGTTCCTTACAGCTTTTAGAATTATCACACCAAACTTGATATAAATCTAACCAAGGTATTTTACAAGAATTTGCGGTAAAATAGAAACAAATTTTTGAAATAAAGCTGAAATTTAGCTGTGGTTCAAAGTTGGGGGAGCTTCATCCCGAAATAGGTTGCATGCATGTTGATTTCTAACCAAAATTTCAACTTTTCTTTCTTGATTCAAGCATAAATCATACAATATATCATAGGGTGACTATAGGGCATGAATTTCTTTGCAAAACTTCAACAAAAATGGAAGTTACAGGCTGGAAAACATAGCTTCCACCTTATGTTCAGGCAAAAACATTTCCAGCAAGCCCTTTCTCACTTTTCTCACCAAAACAGCACCCCACTTACTCACTTTCAACCATAAATCGCACAATAATAGACTTATAACATGATATAAGGTATTAATTAGGCATTCCAGCATAAATCAGCAAAGAAATTTGCATCTAAGAGCTCAAAACTCAAGCCTCTTCCATGATTCCAAAAATGGAAAAATCTCCAGCAAGAAGGCAGTTTGCCAAATGAACTGTCCTCCTACAAAACTCTTTATTTTTCACTCAAATGCAACATGCATGTGAAGATTAATGTGTTTAAAGATTTATTGAATAGAAATCTAAAATTTTGTAGCAAAAAATTCGTGGAGAAACTAAAAAAATCTCTCTCTCCCTCACTCGGCCAGTTAAGCAGGTTTCCAGCAGTTTCTTCAAGCTTTTTCCGTCTAAATTATCACCTTTCTACTAAATTCAAAGGTAAACATACTGTATATATCATGCAAAGCAAGAAATAAGACATATCTCATACATTTCTAGTAAAATTTTCCCCCAAGATTTCAAATGAAAAGCTGTGAAACATGATTGTCCGTAACCTGCTTAACTCACGGCTTCCACATGGAAAATTTAGCAGCCAAGCTCACATGCATTCTATGTTTACACCAAAATTCATCTATTAAAAGGGATTCAAGGATTTCTAGCAACTTACAGCAAAACAAGAGCCAAAATTGTGAGGACTTGAAAAATTTCTTTATTTTATTTCATTTTATTTTATTTTTTTGAATACATTTTGTTTACTTTACTTTAATGCCTTAATTTTCTAGATATTTTTATAAGAGAGTTAAGATTTTTAACCATTTTTCTTGTATAAGTTAGTGCATGATAAGTTCGTGGTGCATTATAAAAGTAGGACCCACTAATAAGGTATGTGTGATAAATTTTTGAAGATTAGGAGGAATTTTGTGCAAAGGGATATTATTTTATAAGGTGCTAAGGGATAATTAGAGGTTGGTAAGATATTTTAGCATTTGGGAGACAATAGGATGAGGATTAACCGTAGAAAGCCACTTGTCACAAAAGCCTTGGACCTTTGACTTTGACAAATACCTTTCTTAACCTTTTGTTAACAAAAAAATTGACCAAAAATCTACCATCTTTCCCTTTCCTTTGGCTGACCACTTGAGGGAGAAAAGAGAGGAGAAAACTTCAACTTCAACGTCAACTTCCAATCTTGCTTGAATATTTGAAGTTTCGCCATAAACTTGCAATCCAAACCATAAAAAGTGACCTTTTGGGAGGATTAAAGACTTTGGTGGAGGGATTTGGAAGGAAGAAGCACTTGGTTTCCATTTCTTCTTAGGTTATTAAGGTAACTACATCAAGAAACTCTCTTTTCTTTTATTACTTGTACATGAGTAGATTCAAGTTTTGATTTTGGTAGTTTACATGGAAAATTTCACGGTTTAAGTGGTGATTGGTAAATTTCAGCTTTAAGTGAGAAATTTCAGCCTTGACATGATGGTTTGAGTTTGGCTATGATCTAGTAGCTTTGCCATGTTAATTTTCGAGTTTTTATATGTTATTTTGGCTTGATTATAGAAAATTTCAGCTTGTAGTTGAAAATTTCAGCTTAGAGTTTCAAATTTCAGCTTTGTTGTGGTTGATTTTGAGCTAGAAAATTGGCTATTCTGGATGGTTTTGTTGCCTTAAACAAGTGTACTTTATAACCTATAACTTGTGGTTGTAATTGAGGTTGGATTGATATGAATATAAGTGTTGAGTTTGGGTGAAAAGTTAAGAAAATAAGGGAAAGTACTGCCGAAATTTTATTTACTTCCTTTCTTGTGAAATAAGTAATGTTAGAGGGGTGATTTTGGATTGGTTTGGACTTAAGTTACATGTGATTGTTTGAGTTCACTTTGTTGGTGGTGTATAAGGTAAAATTTTGACAAAACCATGTATAAAGCAAAAAGAAAAGTAATGGTTCTTCTATCATTCTCTTTAGTTTCGTTTGCTCAATTTTAGACTCGACGTTGGTCGTTTCTTCTAATAATGGTGTGTATGTCTTACGTATGTCTTGCTAAGTTTCATGAGTTATATATATATATATATATATTATTTTCCTCTTTTGGTTTATTGCACTTTTTGAATCCAAGTATTTTCTTTTCATATTAATAACTTACTTGAATTATATCCTCGATTGCACTTGGATATTCTTCGATTGGCACTTTCAAGTTGTCTTTGAATTTTATGTTTTAAGAGTCCAAATCTTGTTCCAAACACTAGCTAAGACTTTTGTGTGTTGAACTTGAGTGAAAATTATGAAATTTGGAAGGTAAAAACCTCATGATTGTATTTGTTTCATTGCTGAAATTTTTGGTAGGCAGGGCAGCGGTATACCCTGCCATCTTTTAGCCTTAAAGTCCTTTGGTTCGGTGGTTTTTTGGACTCAATCTTGCTCATTTTACTTGCTAAAATCTTGAACTACAATGGTGTATTGAATTGGAGTGAATATCATAATTTAATGAGGTGAACTACCCTGGTTTCTTCACTGTTTTGCTGCTGGAAATTTCAGCAATGAAATGAAATGTGGAACTCTTTGGTTGTTCACGTTTTTGGGTCTAAATGCTTTCCTTTCGTTCCAAAACTATACTTGAATTATTGCCCTAGTTTGTACTTGGATTTTCCTTGAATTGCACTTCCAAATTTATCTTTGAACCCTTGTGTTTTGAGAGGCCAACTTGGATAGGTGTATGGCCCATAGTTGAGTCTAAAATGTGAAATTCATTCACCTAAGTTTTGGATAGTTTGACCATAAATATCTTTTACCTTGGTTGCTCTTAGGGTTTAATGGTATTCGAGAGCCACCCGGAGACAAATGTTATTGTTGCTCTGCTTTGAACTGGTGAGTATTTCAACTGCATGTTCCATGCTAATTGTGGTTCAAAAATGGCTTGTTGCTTGAACTGACTTATTACTGTTTAGGCGAGTGTGTACTTTATCGCACTCGATCTAACTTAACTGAGTTCTTGATATCTTGTTTACAAGTGTATTGATGTGAATATGCATGACTTGATATCTGCCTGGGATCCTAAACCCCTATTGGTTCGTTGGTCAAATTGAGCCGACAAAGGTTTGGTCGAGAAAATTGGCGAACCATAGGTACTAATCAATGTTTACTATTTCTCCTCTGTTTACTGTTTAGTTCATTGGATGCGTCGTTTGGAATCGGTATACTTGAGTATTACCACCTATGTTACCATCTCTGTTATCTTGGTGTTCGAGTCCGGTAGGGGGTTGATCGGTGGACGGAGATTGGAGATAAGCGGTGTTCTACTGGACTTATTACTATTTTTCAAACGTTGACGGAGTGTCAACGGACTTGGAAAATGTTACTGCGAAACTAGCTGCAAGTGAAACACTGTACGGGATTAAATGCTACACTAGAAATCTAGCAGGAACACCATATCAGCTGTATCAACGTTTGAATCCTGGGTGCTCTGCCTAGAACTTGGTGAAAGCCACCGTATCAGTACCGTATCCTTTTCGTGTTAAATTGATTATTTGAATGTGTGAACTGTTAATGACTCTGCTTGTAACTATTTACTATTTTCGTTCTAAGATATTGAGATATGTAAAAGATATTTTGCCAATTTGAATGCATGTTTTCTTGGAACCTTGCTAGGCTTCTAGCTTATCCCTTTCTTTATTTTCCTTAATAGGGTGCGGGATGAGAGAGATAAGAATAGTACTAGTTGTATTAGGAATTTTAAACTGGTATTTGGTCGGTACTGTATTATAGTATTAGTTATTCAAGTTCTTATCTTTTGGCTTGTATATTCGGATGATTTGTAGCATGTTCATGTTATTTTGAAGAATTATAGTGCTATTGATTTGGCATCCAAAGAATAGTGAGCTCGAAAGTTGTAACCCCTATTTTAAGTAATTGCCATCCTATTTATATTTGGTGAGATGATTGAATTACTTGTATTTTGATCCGTTTCATTGTACACCTAAGTATGAATGTTTTATGAAGTTGGATGGTTGTAATATTTCTTGGGGAATTTTATGCTTACTTTGCAGTTAATGTTATCTCTGAAGTTATGTGAATGAGTGAGTTCTGATGAGAGTTGGGCAGGCGGTTCGTTAACCCTTGGGATATGCCCTAGGGGAAGGTGTGGTTGTCACAAAAGTCTAGAAAAAAAAAAAAAGAGTCCTTTCTAGTTCGGCCCAAGCTGGGAAATTTCCAGCAATATGTAGCTTAGAAAAGTGAATCTTTCATACTCAAAACTCCTACATTTTGGTTTAAAAATTAACATGCAACTAGTATACTCAATAGTAGTAGGAAAATGAGTGGTTTATAGCAATATTTACCTCCCTTTTCCTCACAAATCAAAGTTGGAAATTGCAGGCAGTTCACTCTTTTCCCTCGGCTGGAGTGAAGGCAGGATAAGGGAAATTTCTAAGCTTTCTCTCTAGTTTTTTTTTTCCTCGGCTGGAATAGTGGCAAAATAGGAGAAATTTCCTTAGTTCTCCCTCAATTTCTCTCATCTGGAAGTGAAGCAAGGTAAGGAAACAATTCTCACTCTTTCTTTCTGGTTTTCTCTCTCTCTGTTAGAATGGAAGCAAGACAAGAGAATTTCTGGTCAAAATGTTTTGTGTTTTGAGCAAGATAACTCACACTTGGCACATACTCTATGCCACTTGTAACTCATGTATTGATCAAGAACTTGATCTAACAATTACTCTACATTTTTGTGTTATTTTTTTATACCCCAACTAATTTCTTATTCTAACTAGTGTTAAATCCTTTAGGAATTGATCCTACACTAATTTAAGGTACATTCGAGTTGTTTAATAACAAGAAACAAGTTAAACTAAATAATAACAAGCAATCTCAACACATTCAATTCTTAGATAAAATAAATAAATAAATACATAAATTACACAATTAATTTCAGGCTCTCACATAAACAAAAGTGTCATTCATATGGAAGATAATTGTGTGATTATGTGTTTTTCCTAATACTCACATTACTCTTATGATCTAAATTGTTATAATAAATAGTATTCATGATTCTAGCGCACGGTTTTTGCATGCTCTAAAACTCCTTCATAACACACTCTATGATGACCAAATTCTTAATAACTTACTTGGCTAGTCTGTGTATATGTAAGATTGATTTTCTTAAATATCATCATCTGATAGTCCTTTTTTTGTATTGCTTCAATTGTTTTTGGATTTTCTTTTTAAAGCCAAACTTTATACTTTCATATGCATTCCACTTCAGGAGCTGTTGAAAGAACCAAATCTACAAAGCTTTTTAGAATTATCAGATAAGCTTCTCTTAAGGTGAAAAAAAGACCAAATAGCTAATCCTCTTCTTCTTCACAGGAAGAGATAAAAAAAAGGAAAATATTACCAAACAAAAAACCTTGAAATGCCCTTACACAAGTTGAGCTTAAAACAATTTCCATTCTGCTGAGACCTTGAAGTTGTATTCCACCGCCAAATTCATAACCAAGTAGCCCATCCAATAGGAAATTTCAATCAAGGATTCACAGAAATTTGCCATGTTCGATTGTTTCCAAAATATGCAAGCAATAAATAAATATGATTTACGGCCAACATTTCTCGAAGAGCACAACATCAGAATTAATGGAGAGAAGAAAATGGTGGTGTAAGGGGCTATGGGGGTGCTGTTGATATGAGGCATAGGGAATGCAGTTGGGTGGCCATCGTTGCTGGAATGATATCTTTGCCCCTTAAATCTTGCACTAGCATGTCATTACTAGTTGGGTTAGCAGTTAAACTCATCAGAATGACTCAAAAAGACTAATTTAATGAGATGAGTGACTTTTTTATTACAAAAGGTCTAGTGAGCAACTCGTGCAATTTTAGATAATTTAGTGAAAATTTTGACCAATTATTATTATTATTATTATTATTATCATTTTTAACTATGAATTGTACCTTCTCTCTCTTTCTTAAATTGCGAACCACTTGTTGTACTGTGGGATTTGGTAGACCTCAAGCTATATTACTAACAACTATCAATTATTCTTTTAAAAATTCAATTAGTCTTGGTACTTTTGAATGTAAGCACAATAAGATCTTACTTATTGTCATTCCCATAATAGCCTTCTCTTCTGTTATGTGTTTTGTTGTATTTGATTTATTGTGTCACTACTAAAATAATCTAACTTTCTTCATTCTACTTCTGTTATAGTGGCAATAAATACAAAAGACTTCATAAGTAAAAATTGTTGCTCATCCATGATTGGTGATAAGAGTATATTTTATGTATTTTTAGTATGTTTTATTGGTTAGTTTTTGGTGTGTTTAATTTAGTTTTAGAGCTAATTAACTAGGATTTCATTGAAAATATACATTTTGTGGTTTAAATGGTAAAAATTGCATTTCTATGGATTTTAATGGCAAAAACTTTATGTTTCTGTAGGTTTAATGATTCAGTCATCAAATGGCATGAATTGAGAAGAGAATTGGATGATTATTGATGATTTGAAGTGATTTAAAGAAGACATGAAGTGCAAAACATTCAAAGGAAGAAATGCAAGTGAAGACAGTTTGACATCTTCCGGTATTTCGGCTATATCTTGAAATAAAAGCATTGAATTGAGGTGAAGAATTGAAATCCAATTCAGTCGTTTTCCTTATCAAAAAGTCGAAATACAGAAATGCATGTGCATGGTCAAAAGCTGAAATAGAGCTTTGACCAATTGAGCATATTTTGGTCATTTCTCAGTCCACGGAACTCTAAATTGGATGATTCTTAAAGCATTGAAAAGCTAATTCAAAGAGTTACAACTTTTATGTTTTGTACAAGAGTTAGTTTGGCTTCCATCATTGAGAAAATAGTAGTTTAAGTGATACTAAATTCACAGAAGTGAATATGCCACCCTTGAATAAGTGAGCTAAGGTCGCGTATTGTAGCCCGATTTTTGCAACTTGCTCATCAACTTGCTCTATGTTCACACTACTTTCCAGCTTTACTCCAGACAAGAATTTCGGCTGCACATGTTCAAAGAACTTTTTCGAAGAAACAAGGAGTTTTATGTTTTGTCAAAAAATCAATTTTTGACTGTCTTAACAATAGGAATGTAAGAATCATTAGAAAGGGAGAATATGACATTTTTTTAGAGAGTTCTCATTAGATTTTAGCATTAAAACTTAGTGGTTAGTCTTGTTTGTTCTCTCTAGTTAGAACTTTGTGAGAACAATTGGAGACTTCATTGTACAACTCATTTTGTTGAAGAAATAAAAGATCATTGGGAGTTTCTTCACTAATCTTGGCTAAGTTTTCTCTATCTATCTTTTTACTTGTTGTCGCACCCCATTTTTCGCGATGGAAAAAATAAAGTGTTTACAAAAGATATGATTTTATTAAAAAATAAGTGAAAAAGGACCTAGAATGGGACTTTAAAGAATGTGACAGTTTGGGTCCAAAATTTAGCCTAAAAGGGTTTTTAAGAAAAAGAGGAGTCGCCACTTGGTATTGAGTTTTAGTGTATCAAGTCATCTAAAAGTGTTTTATGACAAAAATAGAATAAAATAAAATAAAACCCTTTTCGACAACTCCAGATCTTTGAAAAACAAGAGAAAATGGGTTCGAGAGTCACGGTTGAAGAAAGGGAAGACAAAGGTTCGATTAATTCAAATCTAAGGCACCCTTTCAACCTAGTCTAAATTGGTTGCGAGATTTAGTCAAAATTTTCCTAATCTAACCCTTAATTTTATTACATTTGGATGTTTCCTACATGGATGCAAATCTAAATTTATAAAATATCGAAATGGACAAAATATCCATTCAAGGGTTTAATTGATACCAATCGCATTGATTGCGAAGGCCAAAATAATTTCTTGAAGAGGTCACGAGCATGCATGAATGAAATGCAAAGAAAAGAAAAGAAAACATAAATTATATATCTAAATATAAGTGGCCAAAGAATAAGAATGCAACAAATGGGTACGGGAAACAAAAACTCGTGGCATAATTTTTTTTATACGCGGATCAATGGGGTATTTAAACTAAAGAGTTATAATCACCCATTTTCCATATTCAAAGAATAATTCTCCTAATATAAACAAGCAAATGAACTAACTTATTCTACAATTTCTTAAATGAGATGCAATTCTAAATGATATGATTAACAAATGTAGGGGATAGGGGGTAGGGGATAATATAATAGGAAATATCATGCAAATAAGATAAATCCTAAAATAAAAATATGCATGAAAATGTAATGAATATCACACAAAATGAATCTAACGCACGAACAACCTAAGAGTTTAGCATTGGACTAGCCCATTTCTATAAATCCTTACTAGCGTTGGACTAGCAAATAAATGGAGAGAGAAACCACAACTAGCATTGGACTAGTGTGGTGACGTCATGCATTAATAATTCATAGTAAAACAATAAAATATAAATTAAAACAAATAAACACATAAGAACACGCAGCACATAACACGTAAGCATAATATCTAGATGTAAAAATTCTAAAAAAAGTTGATAAAGCATATAACACATAAATCACATAAACACGCAAAACCTACCTATTACATTGGGGAGTCTAACTACAATCTAAATGGGGAAAGTATGTTAAAATAAATTTAATTATCCTATCTATTATATTTTCGAGGTATTTAAATGCCTCTCAAATAATTATAAAAATTAACTAAACAAATATAAGAAAATTTTCAATGAACATTTAAATCAAATAAATAAAGCATATAAAATACATAAACACATAGGAACACGTAGGAGTACATGAGAGCACGTAATTGATATTGAAATTATAATAGGGGTACCTCCCTTTTGAAATGGTGATTAAATGGAGTCGAATTACCATATTTATACTCAAAATGAACAAAAGGATCATGACACCAATTTAATTGAAAAAAAATAATAATAAATGTGCTAAATTCACCTTAACATGTCAAAAGTATAGAAATCAAAGAACATCTAAAAATTACAAGTTAAATATACTCAAAAAGTAACATAATTAGCTATTAAAGAAAAGAAACAATCATAATAAAAAAAAAGTCAAAATTCATTAGGGACTGAATTGTAAAAATCGAAAAACTTTTGGGGGTAAAAATATAATTTTTCCAAAGTTTAGGGCCAAAATTAAATGAAAGATAAAGTTCAGGAATCAAAGTGCAATTAACTTAAGGACCTAAGTGAAAGAGATTCAAAATATTCTGGGCCACAATGAAATTACTCCAAAGATCAGGGGTTAAAGTGCAAATTTTGGTTTCTGATTTGGGCAAGAAAAAGGCCATCGAGCCATCATTCCATTTATTTGGGCCGAATACCAGCTAAGCCCAGCCGAAAATCCAAAGAAACGAGCAGGCCAGTCCCTTTTTTATCACTAAAACCCAACCAAAATTAAAGAATGGCCCGTCAGAAAATAAGAAGCAAGCCCATCAAATATAAAACTTAACCCAACCCCTTCTCTTTTTCCTTCCTTTCTTTTTTTTCTTCCTTTCTTTTCTTTCTTTTTCCTTCTCTTCTTCCCTTCCATTTCTTCTTCTTGTTGTTCGGCCAGCTGAAGCTCCTCGCAGCTGGTGGCCCATGACGGCCGCCGGTGGCGCCGCCGCACCGGACCGCTACCAGCAAATTTTTTTCGATTTACCAAATTTTCTCAAAATACACCCCCTCATTCGATTTTTCACATAGATTCCATTTTTTGGCTTAATTTTTACAAAAATGACTCAAAAGTGGCGAAAATAGCCAAAAAAAGCCCAGTTTTTATTTTTTTTAAACCACTATAATCACTACTAAAATCACAAAATTTATACCACAACACTCCTTATAATTTCTACAATACAACTATGATTTTAATTTCACAAGAAAACAACATAAAAAAGGCTAAAATAAAGCGAAACAGCCCCCTAAAATTTCTTTTTTCCATTTTGACATTTTTTCAAACAATTAACATGCATATACAAAAACCATTCTTCTTTTCGTAGTTTAGCTCAAGCCATTTCCCAAATTTTGATCAACACAATAACAACAATAAAAGCCAGCAAAAGCAAGAAAATTAAATGTTAAAATATGGCTTTAACATGGGTAACAAAAAAAATGGAAAATACCCCAATCCAAGCAAGAGCTTCTCGGTCAAATTTTGAAGGAATTTCCAAGCTTCACTCCTTTGTTGCTTGTTTTGTCGAGTTTGAGTTGTGTGTGGGTGTGCTATCTCTGCCCAAGTTCGAGAGAGATTGAGGGAGATCAGGAGAAAATCTGCTAGTTTTTTTTTTGTTCCCCTTTTTCCTTTTCTTCTTGTGTCTGATGGTCTTGGTGTCTTGAGAGGGAGAGGCCGAGAGATGTATGTTTTAGCCAAAAAGAGTTTAGTGTTTTTTTTTTCTTCTTCTTGCTCGTCTGACTTCAGAGACCAGAGAGAGCCGAGAGAGGCTTGGGATATGGGAGTGAAAGTGAAGATTGTCTGTGTGTTTTGTCAAAATGACCATTTTTCACCAAATGACAAGAAAAGGTAAATAGGAAACATGGAGTGTAAAATGGGTTAAGTGTATTGGTGGTGAAAATGATTGGGGGAGGATTTTATCTTCTATTTTCATCATCTTCTTTTTTTCATCTTTTTTTTTTGTTTTTGTTTTCTTTCTCTTTTGTTTTTGTTTTTGTTTTCCTAAAACAAACCTGCAAAATGATAAAAACACCACATTAAAATGCAAGAAAATAAATAACTCATTAAATAGAAAAAAATTCATGAAAATATTAAAAATTGACAAAATTTGGTGTCTACAACTTGCCCGTCTTTGTCTTGAGTTTCAAGAAACTCAAGACAAAAACGTAGACACCAAATTGCTTACCTGTTTTTTCTAACTGCACCTGAGTTAAAATAAACAAGCCAACATTTGGCGAAAATTGTTGGGCAAAATGATGTAATAATGTTACAAAACACGTGACCGAACTCATGTAGAGTTGCCTACGTATCCCCCTATGAGAATCAGGTCAAACGTAGTTCGAATAACAGTGAACAACAATAAAATAAGTGCATTGACCATCTGTCATCTTTGCAAAGTCGAAAAAGTCTGAGATTTCAGAACTTCTAAACATGAAACACAAAATGAATGAGAAAACGCAATCAAAACAGTCAAGAAAAGTAACTTGTCATAACTAGAAAAAGATGAGCGGAGGGACACGATTATGCTCCAAGAAAGGAGGTAGAAGGGTGCGTGGCGGACACTGAGACTCGCCAACAGAAAATTAAATTTGATTTATCAAGAAGGGAGGTAGAAGGGTGCGCGGTGGACATTGAGACTTACCACGTAAAATTAAATTTGATTTATTTTTGATGATTTTTTTTGATCTGTCAAGAAGGGAGGTAGAAGGGTACGCGGTGGACGCTGAGATTCACCAACAGGAAATTAAATTTGATCTTTTGATCTGTCAAGAATGGAGATAGAAGGGTGCGCGGTGGATGTTGAGACTCATCAACAGGAAATTAAATTTGTCAAGAAAGGAGGTAGAAGGGTGCGCGGTGGATGCTAAGACTCACCAACAGGAAATTAAATTTGTCAAAAGGGAGGTAGAAGGGTGCACGGTGGACGTTGAGACTCACCAACAGAAAATTAAATTTGATCTTTTGATCTGTCAAGAAGGGAGATAGAAGGGTGCGCGGTGGACGTTGAGACTCACCAACAGGAAATTAAATTTGCCAAGAAAAAGAGGTGGAGGTAGAAGGGTGCGCGGTGGATGCTGAGATTCACCAACAGGAAATTAAATTTGATCTTTTGATCTTTTTTTATTGATTTTTTTTTTAGAAATAACAGATTGGTGGGATAGATCCGAACCCAATTAAATATTGAAAGAAAAGAAAACGCAAGTCCAATACTATCAAACTGAAAATTAAAATGCATGTTGCTCAAGTTGATGGATTGCAATCTTTTTTTTTTTTTTTCAAACTTTTAGAAGAAATGAAAGAAACACACTTGTTCTTTTTCTTTTCTTTTTTTTTTTTGAAAAAGTCAAAAGTGACGAATTTTAAAACTTGAAGAATAGCAATGACAACTCTTCCTTCAAGAGATTTGAGAGGTACATACATATGTCACTATCCTCTCGATTTGAAAAGACTTTTTTTTTTCAAAACCGATTTAGAATGCATTACCAAAATTAGAGTTCACTCCTTTTAATATTTGCCCCAATATAAATCATATTTAACAAAGACCACATTTTTCATACTTTCGAAAAGGTAGAAGAGTGATCACATAATACCACTACCCATGTGATCCCTTGTGATCCTTTTGGTCTTGAAAACCATGCAAGCATAATCTTTCGATGTCAAAACTGCTCCCCAAGAGTTGTGCTGCAACTTGTCTTGAATCTTCTCAATTTCTAGCATTAGTCAGCCATACTCTACTATGTATCACAAAACATCTATTTCTAATGACCAGTTTTGAATGAGTGGCCCTTGAAAAAGAAAGATGTCACATTTGATCCCTTTGGATGTCGTTCATCTTGATGACCTTAACCTTTCGGATTTTCACTGAGGTCAACCTCCTTTTTCTTTTCCTTTTCCTTCTTTTTTTCTTTTGCTTTCATTTTCTATTTTTTCTTTCTCTCTATTTTTTTTCTTTTCTTTTGAAAAGACGCCCTTTCGGATTTTCACCTAATGAACAAATCTTGTCGACAATCTTTTGTCAACTCAAAAATATGTTTTAAGAAATGATGGCATCAGTGCGACAATCATTCTCATGCAAAATTGACGAAGGTGTATTGACATCATTTGCCATTTGATTAATGATTTTTAGTAGAAATACTACTAAGCGGAGGTCGGGACTTTATGATTTTTATGATGGGGTCAGGTGGGGTGTAGAAGAAATGTTAAGGCTTGAAAGCAAATCTTCAAAGAGGTTTCAAAAACCCTAAGACCGCGTTCTATCAATATTTTCCCCGAGGGTATTAAAACTGAAAAAAATTGCTCCAACTTGGCTTTTGACCTTTTTCTTTTTTTTTCTTCTTTTTTTCTTTTTTTTATAACAAATAGGAGATAAAATTTGCCCTAGTGTGGGGTTTGCGATCTTTAGGGGCTATCAAATGAAGAATTAAATTATTCTAGAGGTTCAAAGGGGAAAAACTAGGGGTAAGATGTTCAAAAAAAAAGAAGAAGGCCCGCCTTTAATCACCCGAGATGGTATCTCAAAAGAAAAATCACATAATCAGATAAAAATTTTTTACACATATCTGAATTGATTGGCAGAGGAAAAATTTGTCCATCCATTCTGTGAGAATGGGCATTCCTCCGGATAGCACTCTTTGAACAATAAATGGTCCTTGCCAAGTTGGAGCAAACATTTCCTTTAACCTCCTCTTGAATCGGAAGAATTCGCTTCAAAACTTTATCCCTTACTTCAAATAAGCGAGATTTGTCTTTCTTGTCATAACCAACGAACTGTCCTTTGTTGACAGTATTGTCCATGGCAGGTAACATTCAATCATCTTTTTTTTCATCCATCGGAGACAGCAACTCATTGTGCTCCTTGATCCATTTAATTTCTTCTACCTGAGCCTTCGTCAAAATGTGCAAGGACAGGATCTCAATTTTGGCAGTATTATCACTTCCATTCGAAGCATAAGGTGTTGCCCCAACTTAGAAATGTAATCTCCAAGTGAAATGCTCCCAAAGTTCAATAGTAAAAATTTGCAAAATTGAAGGAAAAACTCTTTTCTTTTTTTTTCTTTTTCCACTCCCCCTTTTTCTTTTCTCTTTTCCATTCCCTTTTTTTTCTTTTCTCTTCTTTTTCTTTTCTCTTTTTTTTATTTCAAGTTTGCCGAAGTATGTACTCCTTTTGAACAAATAGCCAATCCTCCACTTTGCAATGTAGCATTATTGCACCCCCTTTTTTTCGTGATTGACCTCCAAACTTGCAAGTTTTGAGTTGCGCTTTTCCTCGATCTTAACCATAAACACCTGCACAATGGGGGATTTTGCAAAACGCTTGAATTTTTCAGAATTCTTTTTCTTTTCCTTTTTTTTTGAGCAATGATGTAACAATTAAGGTTCATTCAAAGTGTTGACTTATTAAAATTTGAAAAATATATATTTGATCTTGGACATACCCTACAAATTTATTATAAAATTTTGCCTCAATTTGAATTTATTTGATGAAATCTCACAAATATATTACAAAAAAAATTTGCCCAATTTGGGCTTATTTTAGTTGCAAAATAATCACATGCAATGTGAATAGAAACTACATTTTTCAAATGAAGTATTTAAATATCATATCCAAACTCATATAGAAGATTCATGATAAATCTCTCAAAACAAGACCAAATTGCAAAAGACTTCTCCCTTATTTTGGGATCAGTATTTAGAGAAAATGGTTACCTTTTTTATTAGCTCATCCTTTAGGATCAATCAAATGGATATTATTCATGATTTTGAGACAACTCAAGGAGATGGTATATCAGGATCTGTCTCTTTTTTTGTGCCCAAATTGTATCTAACACATTCAATATCACATCTTGGTGAAAACAAATAGTTTATCACACTTATTTCTTGAGAAAACTCAATCAACAGATAAGCTCTATAGGCTTGTAATGTATAGGTAGAAACGATAGCTAAACATATGGAAATAAGTTATTGCTTTATGATCACGAGTGATTGATAGGTTCCTTAGAGGCAAGATTTTCACTTCCAATTGTCATGAAAGATAAGTCAGCAATGAACTTTATGAGCTTGTAATGTGACTTGACAACGATAGCTTAAAGAAATAAAATTTTTAAGGACAACGCACTTAAGATCGCATTCCTTCCAAAAAATTATCCCAGTTTTGGACTTAAAATCTGGAACCCCATTTTGACTCCTTTTTTTTTTTTTTTATCATTCACTAGAGGGAATGCAGCATTGGATGTGCTTGCATCTTTCTTTTCATTTCATCATTCATTTTTTTTCACATTTTTCTTTGTTTCTCTCTCTTTCTCTTTTTTCTTTTCTTTTTTGTTTACCAATGCTGGGATCCCAAATGTCAATGATAGAATTGAAAATTCCCTAATATTGGAGTATAAATGCCCCACTTTTTTTTCGATATTTAAGACCAAATATCAATGATAGAGTCAAATTTCCCCAATTTGTATTTTTTTCCCTTTTTTTTCTTTCATTCTTTTTCTTTATTTGATGTCCCTTTCAAACATTTTGAGCATCTTTGCCATTTTTGAAAATTCTCAAATCTCCTTCCCTGGTATGAAATGCGATCATAAGTACTTTTGAAACGAACCACCAATTTAGGCTCAAATAAGGATGCAAAGGATAAAAAGTGTTTAGATGGTAGAAACGATGGCCAAAACATCATTCTTATTTCTCATGACAACCAAAATAAAAAAATAGGTTGTTAGAAAAATCCATTTCCTTTTGACATTTGAAAATTTTTTCCATGTAGGTTATGATCATTGAGATTTTTATTTGAAACAAAATTCTATTTTTAAAGTCTCAATGGAAAGACAAATGATAAAATCTGTATAGATAGAGAAACGAAAGCCTAAAGTATCATTCCAAATTTTCAAAACAAATAAGTAATGTACATTTTTGTTTTCACTCAGATGTGGATTGAATTTGGTTAGACACCCGGACATTTTCACGGTAAAAATTGTCTCACTTTGAAGCTAGTCAACCAATGCGACTGACCTTGGAGGTTCAATAGAAGTGGACAAAAAATGAAAAAGAAAAGTGTTGGGTTGATCTTTTATTACAAACTATCAAATTTGAGTGACCCCTTTTGTTTTCGTCTACTCTCATTGAATAGTTTAGACCACAAATCTAGTGTATGCAAAGAATTTTGGGAATTGGACATACACTCATGAATTTTCAAATAAGGGTCAAAAATCTCAATTTAGTCTTCGTTTTTGGAATTCATCATGAAATCTCCCAATGAGCAAATAAAGAATGAATATATACAAAACAATAATTATCTAAATAAAAACTTTATTATTCAAAAAATTTTTTTCTCAAATATAATACATATGAGAAAATAAAAATCTCTAAAGAATACACTTTCAAATATATACACTTTCTCTTTCTATCTTTTGAGACAAAATGTATTAGAAACAATGATCAAGAGATTTTTGAGATGCTTTAACTGGCATTTTAAAATGGATTTTTCATTTTTTTGTTTTTTTTTACATTGTAGGATCTGTCCAAAAATCAAGTAACACTTGTAATTTTCAATACTTATAGACCAAAAATATTATCAGATACAGGAAACATATATATTTTTTTACCCTATTGAAACATCTTTTATAAATGTGGAGGGGGGAAAATAAAAGAAAAAAATACCCAGAGTTAGTAAGTAAAACTGTGAAATCGGTATGCATGTCCTATGGGAGCCCTTTTATGCCAAGGGTTGACCTAATATGAAAAATGCAATCTCTGAGATAGGCACCATACAATACCTGATGGATCCATCGACTTATTGAGATTCGAATAAAAGACAATTTTGAAAAATTTGGCCAATTGGAGTAACAAGAGACAATTTGTCCTAACAAAATGAGGACAAAATCCGAATGGATTGATTGGTTTGATTGACACATAAAATGATATTAAAATCAATTTAGTGTGAAAAACTTATTTTGAAAGAATTGAAATGTCTCGACTAATTTCTTCAGTGAACCGTAGATCGAAACCTTAAAAGAGAATAAACGGGTTAAATGGAATGAGGGAATTGATGGTTAATTCAAAAATTGACTGGATTATCCTAAAAGAATAAAAGTGGTCAATTGGATTGGATGAAATTGAGAATTTATTAAAAAATTGACTAAATTGTCCTTAAAAAGAATAACGAATTGGATAGAATTGATGATTTATGCACAATTGATTGGATTGTCTTAAAAAAGAATAAACTGGTAAAACGGATTGGATGAAATTGATGATTTATTCAAAATTGACTGGATTGACCTAAAGTGAATAAATTGGTCAAAATGGATTGAATGGAACGGTTTATTCGAAAATCGACTGGATTGCTCCCTCATTTGTAGTTTCAAAACTCATAAAATTTGTTATAATGTATTAGTTTATGAGATTTCTAAAATCAAAATTTGGCCACGATATATTTATTTTTCCAATAATAAGGAAATAATTTGTGAATTTCTTCAACTTAATATCCTTTATGTAAGGGATTTTACCAACTTTGACAAAATGGCAAAAAAAAAATGATTATTAGATGCTCATATTCTAATGTGCAAAAACTGTTCTACCATTCTCAAAATTGTCATCGTGGAAGGGACCAGATCCTACCTTACCTTGTGCACTACCCCTTTGGATGATACAAAAAATATAAACGTGCAAGTCTTATTGGATTATATATTCGAGACAAAAGGTGACTTTTTCCTAACGTAGGATTCCCTATGCAGCATTCCCTCGATGGTTATTGCATGATGACAATTTATTAAAACGCATTAAATATACAATGAAATAATTGAAATATGACCTAAAAGTATCCCATTTAAATGTTAGGGTAAGTCTAAAATTATGTGCAATACATACGCATATTATTAATGTAATTAAATAAAATTTAAACGTGCTTAATATAAAAAGGCGGTATTGCCCTAAACGAGTACCATGTCAGAACTCTTATTTCTAAAATTTGTGTATGCAGAAAAAGAGAAAACAAGGAGAGGTTAGTTCAACAAATAACACATAGCACGTTGGGACAATAAATTATACAAGAATGGAAAGTAAAGAAAGCGAAGAAAGAGGGGTGAAATCCCCCCCCTCGTGTCTAGTGTCACTAATTGGGTAAAGTTGACTCTATCCTAGATAATTTTTAATATGGATGCATGAGATTTGACTCACTAATGCATCTAGACTCGATAAGGTTTCAGACTCCCAAACCTTCAGACCAAGAGGCGAAGGGTCATCTGTGAGAACCCGGAAAATTTTCACATTTTTCAAATATTATTTTATTTCTGTGCCCACATTTTGTTACTATCCTTGAAAATATTAAATGTTTTACACATTTTACAAGTAAGTATGATTTTTAAATCATTTTCCTAGTATAAGTTAGTGTACGTAACTTGAAGTGCATTTGTTCGATGTGGGGCCCGCTAGTGCGTTATAATTTTTCCGATTTGGTGATGAAATATTAAGTGATATTATTTTCCATGGTACTAGGAGATAATTAGAGGTTGATTAGGTAGACTAATTATTGGAAGGTGATAGGATAAGCTTGGAAGCTTCAAGATGTCTTGTGTCTTGTTTTGATTGGATGTGGACTTTTGACCAAGAAGATGTAACTTTCTTAAAACCAAAATTGACCCAAAATTCCTTCATTTTCTTCTTCCTTTTGGCCGGCTCTCTTGAGGAACAAAACAAGGAAAACCTCTTCAATTTCTAGCTTCTAATCTTGCTCAAATCTTGTGATCTAACCAACCAAATTGAAAACCCTTCCATACAAGTAATCACTAAGGAGAACTAAGGGCTTTGGTGGAGTTGATTTGGAGGAACAAGGACTAAGCTACCATTTCCTTTGAGGTCTTGAGGTAATTTGCTAAGAACATCCTTATTTGCTTCTAGTAGATGGAAATTAATGGCTTGTGGTTGTTACTTGGGTGGTTTTGTGCATTAGTTCTTAGCTATGAGTAGTGATATGTTGAATTCCAGTTTTATAGTGAAATTTCTGCCCTGTCTGACCTGTGTTATTCGGCCATGATGGAGGCCGAATTAGACTTATCTCAAAACATGAAAGTTGTAGAGAATTGAGTGTAGAGTATGCCTGTAAACTTTCAGCTCAATCGGAGCATGGTAGCCTGTGAAATGACTATTTTACCCTTACTTCCCTGTTTCTGTCCGGAAATGATTTTCAGCTTCTGTATTTGGCTTGTTTGGCTGGGAAGATTAATGAATTAGCTTTTGATGCCTTCTTAGGAATTGTAGCCTTGTATCTTAGCTTTCCAATGGCTTTGGAATCAATTGAATCGAAGTTGTGTGTGCTGAGATATGATTAAATTAGGGTTGTGTGGTTGGTTGTGAATCTTCCAATTGGGTGTATTTTTAAGGTTGTTGGATAGTCTATGATTTGTATATGAGATTGGGGTTGAATGTTGTGAATTTGGTGGCTTGTTATAGCCTGGAAAAGTAAGGAAAACAAGGGGTTATGCCGTCCGTTTATTTTCTCGAAGTTAGAGTAAATGAAATGGGATTCGAAATGTGATTTGGTGATGCATTAGACTTACTTTGCTTAGAGTAACTTAGTGCCACTTTAGTAGAATTATATGAGCTATTTCACTTGCACTTATACATTTTCGTTTTAACCATGATACGTAGCCACAAATATCGATTTTTGTACTTCAAGTATTTGCTCATCTTCGTCCGAAACAAAAAGGAGTGGCTTAAGGTTTCCGGCCACGAAAACCTATTTTAACGAATGAGATTTTAAAGTGTGAATTTAAGGTATTTTGTCTACCTTTTGCATATGGTTTTCACCAAGACAATTGTTGCACATTATTTCTTTGCAAATGTGTTAGTTTTGAGCCAAAACACGTTTTACGAAAAAAAGAGGAAAAATTCTACTGTTCACTATCCAGCCGCCTATCCGGCCAAGTTCTGGCCAGATTCTGACGTGGCACTGTTCCGAATTTTCCGATGAAATTTTCTAAAACTCTTTTGAGGTTAATTCTATGTTTGGTTTGAGAAAACCTTTAGTTACTCATTTCCTTTGATCAAAATGTACTCTTTCCACTTCTAAAATCATACTTTTACTTTGTATTAGTTTTATTCGGATTTCTTTGACTCACCCACATATTTTGATGATAGAACCATAATATTTTCTCATAATTGTTATTAGGGTTTCTTGGTGACCAAAGTTGATATCCGGAGGGATACTTTGGACGTAATTTTGCTTAATTAGGTGAGTGTTCTATATACGCTTTGTTTCTAATGACTATGTGAACTATTGTGACTATTTGGATTGTTGCTTTATTACGTGATTGAGGTATGTTATGGTTCCAAAATGATTTTTGCTAGGCGAGTGTGTACTTTATCGCACTCGACCTAAATGAACGTGAACTTTCAATGATTGAATGATTAAATGTTACTTGTGCATGAATGTAAGCCTTCGGGCTGAACTGGGCCCTTGCCCTTGGTTATTGGTCGACTCGAGCCAGAAGCGGACTCGGTCGGGCGATTAGTGACCCTGGGTGAATGTGAATGTTTGGTATACTCGAGTATGACCATGAAGTTGGCGGAGTTTGGGGAATGAAATGAATGAACGAATGACATGAAAATGAAGGAGTTTTCACTTACAAACATGTTTTTAATGATCGGAGAAATAAGGAAAATGTTGAACGAATGAATGAACGAATGAATGAACGAATGGCTCCTCGTGAGCCCGTATCCTTTTAATGAATGTGTTACAATTGCTTTATATTGTAAATGTTTTCGAGATTTCATGCTATTACGTGTTAAATGCCTTGTTTAATTGTTTGGTTATGAATATAGAACCTCGCTGGGCTTCTAGCTCATTCCACGTCTTTTGTTTTCCTTAACAGGGGTTGCGAGCAAGGGCGAGAGACCTGTATAGTATAGTTTAGCCTTTGGTATTGTTTTGGCTTTTGATATCGTTCTAGTGCTTGATTAGGGCTGGAATGTACTAAGAATTTAAAAGCTTATGTATATATGTGGGACTGTATTTGGTTGATTGAGATGAATGTAATTTTATGGTTCAAGTTGGGTTTCGTTTCGCTTATTCTTGAGGCTTTATCTTATTTTTTTGATGTGAGTGAACGAGTCCTGGCGAGAGCTGGGCAGGCGGTCCGCCGAACCCTTTGGTTCGCCTTAGGGTAAGGTGGGGCTGTCACAGGTGGTATCAGAGCAGGTTCGCGTGGTCTCTGCGCGGAGTGAGTTTGGGCCAAGTGGTGTATGGTCCTGATTCCGTGAGTAAATGTGAAGGATTAAGTGCTCTTGTGAGCATAAGCTATGAGTCATGAATCGTTATAAGTGTAAATCTTTTTCATGGTACTTGAGGACAATAGATATATACGTCTGGTAGGAATCTCGATTGTAGATGATTTATACTAAGGACTTACGATCTTTTGTGGGGAATAGAACTGGGTTAATGTTTAGTGAAAGTAAGTGTAAAAGGTTATCGGATACCTAGTTCGAACCGTAAGCGAGGTAAGAGATCGATCGGGGAGTGTTTTAACCGAGTGCGGAACGGCATGTCGTGTTTTCTTCTTGTTTGCCTTACATTGCTACTGTGTGTATTTGACTTGTAACTTTTCAATTTGGCTTGATTTGATTGAATTTGATATATTTCCTTGCGTATTTGGTGTGTTATGTCCTGCTATTTCAGTCAATTTACTTTGTCTGCATACTAAATCACTTTTGAAAAAAAAAAAAAAAAAAAGAGAGAAAAGGACATGGAAGGGAGACGTGGTCGTGGACGTGGAGTAAGCCGTGGACGTGGAGTAAGCCGTGGACGTGGAGTGAGTCGTGGCCGTGGGGCTAGGCAAGCTCAAGAATCCAGGAAAGAAAGAGAAACGGCAGTTGGGCAAGATAGTGGACCTAGGGTTGAGGCCGGAGATCAAGTAGCGACGGCGATACAACAGATGACGAATATTCTAGCACGATTGGTAGATCAACAAGGCCAATTGCCAGTAAACCAACCCCAGAACCCTGAGATAAGAGAGATAGGAGAAGATAGGGCTTTAGAGAGGTTTCAAAAGTTTAATCCTCCTAAATTCCTCGGAGGACCTGATCCAGATATGGCCGAACAGTGGTTAGAAGCTATGATTAACATTTTTACGGTCTTAAACTACACGGAGCAAAGACAAGTAAACTTTGCTGTATTTCAATTTGAGGGACCGGCCCGAGCGTGGTGGAACGTTATTAGGGCCAAATGGGAAAGAGAACAGACTGTAGGGACATGGGCGAACTTTATAAGAGAGTTCAACGAGAAGTACCTCCCACCTCTGGTCCAAGAAAGGAGGGAGGACGAATTTATTGGACTGCGTCAGGGAACCATGAGTGTGGCCGAATATGAAATGAAATTCACCAAACTGTCCAAGTTTGCTTCCGAATTAGTGGGTACTGAGCGAAGGAGAGTAAGACGATTCGTACAAGGTTTGAATTTGGAGATTCAAGAAGCTTTAGCAGCGGTTCAGGTTAACACTTTTACTGAAGCTCTTGAGAAAGCACAGAGAGTCGAGGAGGCAAAAGCACAAGTAAAAGCTCTTCAAACGCGGAAAAGAGGTACCCCTAGTAGCGTACCTGAGGAATCTGGAGAAAGAATGACGCCCTTCAAAATGCAAAAAGTAAACCCTTTCCCTCATCCACCCTGGACATTTGGAGCACTACATGAGGGATCTACAAAAGGAAGTCAAATAGGGGCTGAGAGGACTTCTCGAGAAAGCCAAACAGTAGTTCCTCGTTTGGCTTGTGGATATTGTGGAAAGGCAAACCACACTGAGAATGACTGTTGGAGGAAAGGACAAAAGTGTTTGGTCTGTGGGAGTGGTGAGCATCAGCTGAGTACTTGCCCGAAGAAACAGCCACGAGAGGCTAGTACTCAACAAGTGAGTGGAGCCAAACCAAAGTCAACCAATGAAAGAGGGAACCGAGCAAAAGCCCCAGCACAAGTATATGCCATAGATCAGCAACAAGCTCCGGGATCACATGAGGAAACGGAAGGTAAAATTTCGAGGACGAAATTTCTTAAGGGGGAGAGAGTGTGAGAACCCGGAAAATTTTCACATTTTTCAAATATTATTTTATTTCTGTGCCCACATTTTGTTACTATCCTTGAAAATATTAAATGTTTTACACATTTTACAAGTAAGTATGATTTTTAAATCATTTTCCTAGTATAAGTTAGTGTACGTAACTTGAAGTGCATTTGTTCGATGTGGGGCCCGCTAGTGCGTTATAATTTTTCCGATTTGGTGATGAAATATTAAGTGATATTATTTTCCATGGTACTAGGAGATAATTAGAGGTTGATTAGGTAGACTAATTATTGGAAGGTGATAGGATAAGCTTGGAAGCTTCAAGATGTCTTGTGTCTTGTTTTGATTGGATGTGGACTTTTGACCAAGAAGATGTAACTTTCTTAAAACCAAAATTGACCCAAAATTCCTTCATTTTCTTCTTCCTTTTGGCCGGCTCTCTTGAGGAACAAAACAAGGAAAACCTCTTCAATTTCTAGCTTCTAATCTTGCTCAAATCTTGTGATCTAACCAACCAAATTGAAAACCCTTCCATACAAGTAATCACTAAGGAGAACTAAGGGCTTTGGTGGAGTTGATTTGGAGGAACAAGGACTAAGCTACCATTTCCTTTGAGGTCTTGAGGTAATTTGCTAAGAACATCCTTATTTGCTTCTAGTAGATGGAAATTAATGGCTTGTGGTTGTTACTTGGGTGGTTTTGTGCATTAGTTCTTAGCTATGAGTAGTGATATGTTGAATTCCAGTTTTATAGTGAAATTTCTGCCCTGTCTGACCTGTGTTATTCGGCCATGATGGAGGCCGAATTAGACTTATCTCAAAACATGAAAGTTGTAGAGAATTGAGTGTAGAGTATGCCTGTAAACTTTCAGCTCAATCGGAGCATGGTAGCCTGTGAAATGACTATTTTACCCTTACTTCCCTGTTTCTGTCCGGAAATGATTTTCAGCTTCTGTATTTGGCTTGTTTGGCTGGGAAGATTAATGAATTAGCTTTTGATGCCTTCTTAGGAATTGTAGCCTTGTATCTTAGCTTTCCAATGGCTTTGGAATCAATTGAATCGAAGTTGTGTGTGCTGAGATATGATTAAATTAGGGTTGTGTGGTTGGTTGTGAATCTTCCAATTGGGTGTATTTTTAAGGTTGTTGGATAGTCTATGATTTGTATATGAGATTGGGGTTGAATGTTGTGAATTTGGTGGCTTGTTATAGCCTGGAAAAGTAAGGAAAACAAGGGGTTATGCCGTCCGTTTATTTTCTCGAAGTTAGAGTAAATGAAATGGGATTCGAAATGTGATTTGGTGATGCATTAGACTTACTTTGCTTAGAGTAACTTAGTGCCACTTTAGTAGAATTATATGAGCTATTTCACTTGCACTTATACATTTTCGTTTTAACCATGATACGTAGCCACAAATATCGATTTTTGTACTTCAAGTATTTGCTCATCTTCGTCCGAAACAAAAAGGAGTGGCTTAAGGTTTCCGGCCACGAAAACCTATTTTAACGAATGAGATTTTAATATGAATTTAAGGTGTTTTTCTCCTTTGCATATGAATTTTATCCACACTTGTTATATGTTAATTCTTGTGATGTGTTTGTTTTGAGCCAAAAACACGTTTTACGAAAAAAGAGGAAAAATTCTACTGTTCACTATCCAGCCGCCTATCCGGCCAAGTTCTGGCCAGATTCTGACGTGGCACTGTTCCGAATTTTCCGATGAAATTTTCTAAAACTCTTTTGAGGTTAATTCTATGTTTGGTTTGAGAAAACCTTTAGTTACTCATTTCCTTTGATCAAAATGTACTCTTTCCACTTCTAAAATCATACTTTTACTTTGTATTAGTTTTATTCGGATTTCTTTGACTCACCCACATATTTTGATGATAGAACCATAATATTTTCTCATAATTGTTATTAGGGTTTCTTGGTGACCAAAGTTGATATCCGGAGGGATACTTTGGACGTAATTTTGCTTAATTAGGTGAGTGTTCTATATACGCTTTGTTTCTAATGACTATGTGAACTATTGTGACTATTTGGATTGTTGCTTTATTACGTGATTGAGGTATGTTATGGTTCCAAAATGATTTTTGCTAGGCGAGTGTGTACTTTATCGCACTCGACCTAAATGAACGTGAACTTTCAATGATTGAATGATTAAATGTTACTTGTGCATGAATGTAAGCCTTCGGGCTGAACTGGGCCCTTGCCCTTGGTTATTGGTCGACTCGAGCCAGAAGCGGACTCGGTCGGGCGATTAGTGACCCTGGGTGAATGTGAATGTTTGGTATACTCGAGTATGACCATGAAGTTGGCGGAGTTTGGGGAATGAAATGAATGAACGAATGACATGAAAATGAAGGAGTTTTCACTTACAAACATGTTTTTAATGATCGGAGAAATAAGGAAAATGTTGAACGAATGAATGAACGAATGAATGAACGAATGGCTCCTCGTGAGCCCGTATCCTTTTAATGAATGTGTTACAATTGCTTTATATTGTAAATGTTTTCGAGATTTCATGCTATTACGTGTTAAATGCCTTGTTTAATTGTTTGGTTATGAATATAGAACCTCGCTGGGCTTCTAGCTCATTCCACGTCTTTTGTTTTCCTTAACAGGGGTTGCGAGCAAGGGCGAGAGACCTGTATAGTATAGTTTAGCCTTTGGTATTGTTTTGGCTTTTGATATCGTTCTAGTGCTTGATTAGGGCTGGAATGTACTAAGAATTTAAAAGCTTATGTATATATGTGGGACTGTATTTTTGGTTGAGCTTGAGGTGAATGTAATTTTATGGTTCAAGATTGGGTTTCGTTTCCGCTTATTCTCGAGGCTTTATCTTACTTTCTTTGATGTGAGTGAACGAGTCCTGGCGAGAGCTGGGCAGGCGGTCCGCCGAACCCTTTGGTTCGCCTTAGGGTAAGGTGGGGCTGTCACATCATCAATCCCAAGACCTTCAGTCAGTGGCTTGAGTGATCTCTTAGGCATCGCTATAGGCGCATGACACACCATCCGCATACCTAAGGAAATCGATCCTAATCCTACAAGGAAATGTGGGATGGCGCCCATGAGAAAAATAAAAATATGGTGAAATTAATGCATGCACATATGAAGTGCTTCCTTTTGAGGGGAGGGATTATAATTAAAACACGCATGAAGGGTTTAAGGTAATATTCTCCACCCCCAATGCAAAGCGCATACGAATAAGTAAATAAATAAAAGTAAATAAATAAACAATTCATCACATACGTAAGGAACGATGAACGAATATGAGTGTGAAATGCAAAACATCCTAAAAAAGAAAAATGCAACCTAAAACATCCAAATATGATAAATAAAAGGGTTAAAAAGAGAAAAGACAACTAAACCAAGTGTTTGGACTTTCTAGCCTCCCCAGTGGAGTCGCCAAGTTGTCACGCTCCATTTTTTCGCGATGGAAAAAATAAAGTGTTTACAAAAGATATGATTTTATTAAAAAATAAGTGAAAAAGGATCTAGAATGGGACTTTAAAGAATGCGACAGTTTGGGTCCAAAATTTAGTCTAAAAAGGTTTTTAAGAAAAAGAGAAGTCGCCACTTGGTATTAAGTTTTAGTGTACCAAATCACCTAAAAGTGTTTTATGACAAAAATAGAATAAAATAAAATAAAACCCTTTTCGACAATTCCAGATCTTTGAAAAACAAGAGAAAATGGGTTCGAGAGTCACAGTTGAAGAAAGGGAAGGCAAAGATTCGATTAATTCAAACCTAAGGTACCCTTTCAATTTAGTCTAAATTAGTTACGAGATTTAGTCAAAATTTTCCTAATTTAACCCTTAATTTTATCACATTTGGATGTTTCCTACATGAATGCAAATCTAAATTTATAAAATATTGAAAGGGACAAAATATCCATTCAAGGGTTTAATTGATACCAATCGCATTGATTGCGAAGGCCAAAATAATTTCTTGAAGGGGTCACGAGCATGCATGAATGAAATGCAAAGAAAAGAAAAGAAAACTTAAATTATATATCTAGATATAAGTGACCAAAGAATAAGAATGCAACATAATGGGTACGGGAAACAAAAACTCCTGACATAATTTTTTTATACGCGGATCAATGGGGTATTTAAATTAAAGAGTTATAATCACTCATTTTCCATGTTCAAAGAATAATTCTCCTAATATGAACAAACAAATAAACTAACTTATTCTACAATTTTTTAAATGAAATGCAATTCTGAATGATATGATTAACACATGTAGGGTATAGGGGGTAGGGGATAATATAATAGGAAATATCATGCAAATGAGATAAATTCTAAAATAAAAATATGCATGAAAATGTAATGAATATCACACAAAATGAATCTAACGCACGAACAACCTAACGGTCTAATATTGGACTAATCCATTTTTAAAAATCCTTACTAGTGTTGGATTAGCAAGTAAACGGAGGGAGAAACCACAACTAGCGTTGGACTAGTGTGTGACGTCATGCATTCATAATTCATAGTAAAACAAATAAAATATAAATTAAAACAAATAAACACATAAGAACACGCAACACATAACATGTAAGCATAATATCTATATGCAAAAATCCTAAGAAAAGTGGATAAAACATATAACACATAAATCACATAAACACGCAAAACCTATCTATTACATCGGGGAGTCTAACTACAATCTAAATGGGGAAAGTATATTAAAATAAATCTAATTATCCTATCTATTACATTTTTGAGGTATTTAAATGTCTCTCAAATAATTATAAAAATTAACTAAACAAATATAAGAAAATTTTGAATGAACATTTAAATCAAATAAATAAAGCATATAAAAATATATAAACACATAGGAACACGTAAGAGCACATGAGAGCACGTAATTGACATTGAAATAATAATAGGGGTACCTCCCTTTTGAAGTGGTGACTAAATGGAGTCGAATTGCCATATTTATACTCAAAATGAACAAAAGGATCATGGCACCAATTTAATTGAAAAATAATAATAATAAATGTGCTAAATTCACCTTAATATGTCAAAAGTATAGAAATCAAAGAACATCTAAAAATTACAAGTTAAATATACTCAAAAAGTAACATAATTAGTTATTAAAGAAAAGAAACAATCATAATAAAAAAAATAGTCAAAATTCATTAGGGACTGAATTGCAAAAATTGAAAAACTTTTGGGGGTAAAAATATAATTTTTCCAAAGTTTAGGGCCAAAATTAAATGAAAGATAAAGTTTAGGGATCAAAGTACAATTAACTTAAGAACCTAAGTGAAAGAGATTCAAAATGTTCTGGGCCACAGTGAAACTACTCCAAAGATCAGGGGTTAAAGTGCAAATTTTGGTTTCTGATTTGGGCAAGAAAGAGGCCATCGGGCCATCATTCCATTTATTTGGGCCTAACACCAGCTAACCCAGCCGAAAATCCAGAGAAGCGAGCAGGCCAATTCCTTTTTTATCACTAAAACTCAACCAAAATTAAAGAATGGCCCATCAGAAAATAAGAAGCAAGCCCATCAAATATAAATTTTGGCCCAAACCCCTTTTCTTTTTCCTTCCTTTCTTTGTTTTTTCTTCCTTTCTTTCTTTCTTTTTCCTTCTCTTCTTCCCTTCCGTTTCTTCTTCTTCTTGTTCGGCCAACTGAAGCTCCTCCCAGCTGGTGGCCATGGCGGCCGCCGGTGGCACCGCCGCACCGGACCCGCCATCGGCAAATTTTTTCCGATCACCAAATTTTCTCAAAATACACTCTCTCACTCGATTTTTCGCATAGATTTCATTTTTTGGCTTAGTTTTTACAAAAAATGACTCAAAAGTGGCGAAATGGCCAAAAACAGTCTAGTTTTTATTTTTTTAAACCACTATAATCACTACTAAAATCACAAAATTTATACCACAACACTCCTTACAACTTCTACAATACAACTATGATTTTAATTTCACAAGAAAACAACATAAAAAAAAGGCTAAAATAAAGCAAAACAGCCCCCTAAAATTCCTTTTTTCCATTTTGACATTTTTTCAAACAATTAACATGCATATACAAAAACCATTCTTATTTTCCTAGTTTAGCTCAAGCCATTTCCCAAATTTTGATCAACACAATAACAACAATAAAAGCCAGCAAAAGCAAGAAAATTAAACGTTAAAATATGGCTTTAACATGGTTAACAAAAAAAAATGGAAAATACCTCAATCCAAGCAAGAGCTTCTTGGTCAAATTTTGAAGGAATTTCCAAGCTTCACTCCTTTGTTGCTTGTTTTGTTGAGTTTGAGTTGTGTGGGTGTGCTGTCTCTGCCCAAGTCCAAGAGAGATTGAGGGAAATCAGGAGAAAATCTGCTAGTTTTTTTTCCCCCTTTTTCCTTTTCTTCTTGTGTCTGATGGTCTTGGTGTCTTGAGAGGGAGAGGGCGAGAGATGTATGTTTTAGCCAAAAAGAGTTGAGTGTTTTTTTTTTCTTCTTCTTGCTTGTCTGACTTTAGAGACCAGAGAGAGCCGAGAGAGGTTTGGGATGTGGGAGCCAAAGTGAAGATTGTCTGTGTGTTTTGTCAAAATGATCATTTTTCACCAAATGACAAGAAAGGTAAATAGGAACATGGAGTGTAAAATGAGTTAAGTGTATTTGGTGGTGAAAATGATTGGGGGAGGATTTTATCTTTTATTTTCATCTTCTTCTTTTTTTTCAACTTTTGTTTTTGTTTTTGTTTTCTTTCTCTTTTTTTTTTGTTTTTCTTGTCCTAAAACAAATCTGCAAAATGATAAAAACACACATTAAAATGTCAGAAAATAAATAACTCATTAAATAGAAAAAATTCATGAAAATATTAAAAATTGACAAAAATTTGGTGTCTACACTTGTGATTCAATTTGTTTTCATACAATGAAGCAATATTTTTTCTTGTCATATATTATATAAGTAGCTAAAGTTTTAGATCTAGGGAGTAGATAAAACTTATAACTACTTAATATGAAGTGAATATGATTTACACTTGTTACACATTGTATTAACTTGTTTATTTATGCATGCTTATAACTTGTTATTGCTTGATCACCAATAGCAAGTTTTTAGTTGTTATTATTCAATAAAAGTTGATAATAATGATGGAACAACATAAATAGTTTGAATAGTATTCTCATGAGAATAGAGATGCACTTGAGTAGATTAAACTTGCATTTCATGAAGGAAACAAGAGTAATATTAGGGCCTGCATTACTAGGGCCGATATATACCCTAAATTACCAGCTTGACCTATATGCTTGCAGTAAAACAGGTGTAATTCGGAATTAAATTTGTACTCATATAAAAAATTTGTCAAATTTTTGACGCCGTTGTCGAGAAGCGGCAATATTAGGGCCTAACAAATTTTATTAATTTAGATACTCTCTATATTAGTTAGTTAAACTTGTTTATAGTTAAGTTAGAATTTTTATTTGTTTTTGTGGAACAATTACTACATAATTTCTTTCATTTTTGTTTGTAGTATATACATCGGAGTTTACGAGTGGTCGTATGTTTTAATCCGAAAATTAAAAGAACACTACGTAGACAAAGAAAACGTACACCACAACAAGAAGAAAAAGAGGTTCGACAAATAGAGAGAATCGCGATAGAGTTACCTTTTGAAGAAGAAATGGCGGAAAACGGAGCAAAATAGACAAGCTCTAAGAGATTTTACTCTACCGAGAACCCAAGGATCTCAAACAAGTATAGCGCAGTCGATGGTAAATGCTAACAATTTTGAAATTAAACCATCATTAATCCAAATAGTGCAACGATATCAATTTGGAGGTAATGCTATAGAGGATCCAAATGCACACTTAACCACATTTTTGGAAATATGTGATACAATCAAAATGAATGGAATTAGTGAGAATGGTATAAGATCAAGGTTGTTCCCATTTTCATTGAGTGATAAGGTTAAAATTTGGTTACATTCTCATACCCCTAACACTTTCACTACTTGGGATGATTTATTTAGAGCATTTTTGAATAAGTATTTTTTGCTGGGCAAAACGGTAAAATTTAGAATGGATATTATTAATTTAAGTAATTGGATGGTGAATCATTATATGAAACATGGGAGAGGTTTAGAGATTTGTTTTGGAAATGTCTACACCATAGACTTCCTGATTGGCTAATTGTACAAATCTTCTATAATGATTTATCTTTTTCTACTAAAACGACTATTGATACAGCAGCAAGTGGAGTTTTGATGGCAAAATCACCCCAAGAAACTCAAGATTTGATAGAGGAAATGGTGGCAAATGAGGTGATCATGATACTAACGAGTATGTTGATCTTGAGCAGGTTAAACTTATTAATAATTACAATAGAAATACTCAAAATAACTCATACTCAAATACCTACAATTCGGAGTGGAGAAATTATTCAAAATTTGGGTGGAAGGATCAACGCAATCCACAAAAGCCGACCAATCCGCCGGGATTCCAATCAAAGCAGCCATTGACGAATATTAAATCGAATTGAGAGATTGCGGTGGAAAAATTGGCTAAGGGCACTTCGGAAAGATTTGAGCGAATTGAGGGGCGGTTAGACCAATTGACCGGGATGTATAGAAACGTAGAGGTTCAAATTAGTCAAATTGTCAATTCAATTAACAATCGAAATCAAAGGAAATTGCCTAGTGAAACGGATGTGAATCCAAGGAAACATGTCAAGACCATTGCTTTTCGTAATGGTAAACAACTAGAGGATCCTCCGGGAATAGAAAATGGAGGGAACAATGAAAGTAAGAAACAAGAAGATGAGCGAGTGGAGTAAGAGGTAAGTGTGGGGAAATGTAGTAAGGAAAAATCGAAAGAAGAATAACCTACATCCTCCACTACCATTCCGATACCTCCGGTAGTTCTATTTCCTCAACGACTCAAGACAAATAAGCTAGACAAAATTTTGAAAAACTTGTTAAAATTTTCAAGCAATTGCATATTAATATTCCTTTTGCTGATGCTGTTTTGCAGATTCCTTAATATGCCAAATTTCTCAGGGAGATCATGACGTAAAAGTGGAAATTGGAGAATTATGAAATAATAGCATTAACGGAGGAGTACAGTGCCATTATACAAAACAAGTTACCGCTGAAATTGAAGGATCCGGGGAGTTTTTTATACCCTGCACTATTGGTAACATTGAATTTTCTAAGGCATTATGTGACTTTGGTGCTAGTGTATCCTTAATCTCTCTAACGGTGGTTAGACAATTAGGTTTGCATGAGTTAAAACGCACTAATATGACTTTGCAAATAGCTGATCGTTCTATTAAATATCCATTATGAATTTTGAAAAATGTGTTAATTAAAGTTCAAAATTTCATCATTCTTGTGGATTTTGTGGTATTAGATATAGAAGAAGATATATCTATACTAATTATTCATGGTAAACCATTTTTAGTAATTGCAGGTACTATTATTGATGTCAAAAATGGCAAACTCAAGTTTTAAGTAAGTGAAGAAGATGCAGTATTTGACTTGAACGAAATGGAAAAATACCCTTCTTTTACCGATCGTGTTTGTTCCATTGGCACGATTGAAATGCTAATCCAAAAGTTGAGTCGAATCAATCTTGACTTCAATCCTCTTGAATTTTGTTAACAAGTGTAGGGATGGAAGAGGGAAAGGATGAAGAAATTGAAGCATTGGTCAAGTACTGAATTTTCAAGGACCTTATAAAAGAGGTAATATTTATGAGATGCTTGGTCAAGGAAAAGGACTCCCACCACCTTCAAAAATTGAACCGCCAAAGTTAGAGTTCAAGCCGCTTCCAAACCATCTAAGGTATGAATTCTTTGGAGAGAATAGCTCTCTACCCGGTGATTGTAAGTGCTCACTTAGACAAGGAACAAATTATTGAAGTTGCTAAGAGTTTTAAGAAAGTACAAAAGGGCGATTGGGTGGACAATTTCGGATATAAAAAGTATAAGTCCTTTTATATGTATGCATCGAATTTTACTAGAGAACAATTGCAAACTGGTGGTGGAGATGCAAAGGAAACTCAATCCAAATATAAAAGAAGTGGTAAGAAATGAAATTCTCAAATGGTTTGATGCAAGTGTAATCTTTTCCATCTCTGATAGTATTTGGATTGAGCCCATTCATGTTGTCCTTAAGAAGGGTGGAATTCACAATAATAATGGGTTAAGAACGGTGGAAATGATTCCATAACGACTTGTGGTTGGGCGGAGAGTATGCATTGATTATAGGAATTGAATGCAGTTACTAGAAAGGATCAACTTTCCTTTACCTTTTCTTGATCAATTATTAGAGCGTATAACTGGTTATGAATTTTATTATTTTTTTGATGGATTTTTAGGTTATAATCAAATAGTTATAGTTCCGGAAAGATCAAGAAAGACCACATTTCACTTGCCCCTACGGCACCTTTGCTTTTAGAAGGATGCCATTTGACCTATGCAACGCTCCTGGGGCATTTCAACGTTGCATGATGACCATATTTTTTGATTATATTGAAAAAATTATGGAGATTTTTATGGATGGGATATTCAGGTCTTTGGTTCATCTTTTGACCCATTGTCTTCATAATTTAGATTTTAATTTTGCAGAGATGCGAGGAGACAAAATCTTTGTACTAAATGGGGAGAAATTCCATTTTATGTTCGTGAAAGAATTGTTCTAGTGTACAAGATTTTCTCTAAGGAATTAAGGTGGACAAGGCAAAAATAGAAGTTATTGAAAGAATGCCATTTTAAACTAATGTCAAGGGGATAAGAAGTTTTCTTGGACACGCAGGATTTTATAGACGTTTTATTAAGAATTTTCTAAGATAGCAAAGCCATTGTGTGATTTATTACGTAAAGATATCCCTTTTTATTTTAATGATGCGTGTTTAATTGCATTTGATAGGTTGAAAAAGAAATTCATTTTCATATCCATTATAACTTCACTGGATTGGTTGTTATCTTTTGAATTGATGTGTGATGCAAGCGACTATGCGGTTGGAGCAGTTTTGGGGTAAAAGAAAGAAAGCAAGATGTATGTTATCTCTTATGCTAGCAAATTGCTAAACGAGACACAAATCAATTATGCAAATTACGGAGAAGGAACTATTGGCAGTGACATTTGCCCTAGATAAATTTTAGAATCCTATTTATTAGGATCTAAAGTTATCATTTATATAGATTATTCAGCTTCTTAATAACTTACTGCATAAGGAAAGATGCAAAACCTCGTCTAATCCGATTAGATTCTTTTATTGCAAGAATTTGATGTTTGAAATTAAGGATAAAAAGGGATAAGAGAATCTTGGTGGCAGATCATCTTTCGAGACTGGAGTACATCCCGACAAATGACCAATTTTCAATTAAAAGAAAATTTCCCGAATGAATTTGTCTTAGTACTTTATCAATTCAATCATGGTTATGCGGATTTTTACTTAATTATTTGGTAAGTGGAGTACTTTCCAAAAGGATTTAATTTTCACCAAAAGAAGAATTCTTGCATTAATGTTAAAAAGCTATTTTTGGAGGAACCCTTGTTCTATAAGTATTGTGCCGATGGAATGGTTCGTAGATGTGTTCTTCCAAGAGGAGGGTACGCGATATTCTTTATCATGTCATAATTTGGAATAGGTGGTCCATTTAGTACTTCTAAAACCGTAACCAATGTGTCACAATCGAAATTTTATTGGCCTATCAAAGAGTATGTTAAAAGTTATAATGCCTGTCAAAGAACCGGAATATTTCTAGAAAAAATGAAATGCACTTAACTACTTTCTTAGAAGTACAGTTTTTGATGTGTGGGATATTAATTTTATGGGACCATTTCCTAATTCTTTTAATAATAGATACATCTTAATAGGTATAGACTAGGTGTCAAATGGGTGGAGGCAATTATTTCACCCACCAATGATATTAAGATAATATTTCTATTCTTAAAAAGAACATTTTCAGTAGATTCGGTTCCCCTAGGGCCATAATATGTGATGGAAAAAAGTACTTTTATAATAAATAACTTGATTATTGTTGCTTAAGTATGATTATAGGCACAAGATATTACTTCCATACCATCCACAAGTCAACGGACAAGTAAAATTGGCCAACCGAGAGATTAAACTCATATTGGAGAAAATGGTGAACAACTAAAAAAAAAAATTGGGTAAGACGAGCACTGTGGGCTTATCGAATGACATTTAAGACATCTTTGGGGATGTCGCCATATCGATTACTATATGAAAAAAACTTGTCATTTACCTGTAGAATTGAACATAAGGCATATTGGACTATTAAAACAATTAATATTGATTTTAATCTTGCAGGTGGGAGGAGATTATTTGAGTTGAGTGAATTCGAAAAACACCGACTACATGCTTATGAGAATGCCAAAATTTATAAAAATGAAGTTAAATATTAGCATGATCAGCATCTTATACCCAAATAATTTGAGGTGGAGTAAAAAGTTCTTTTATATAATTGGCGCCTTAGATTATTTTTCGAAAAACACAAATCAAGATGGTCGGAATTATTTGAAATCACTCAAGGTTTTTCTTATAGGGCCGTTGAAGTGGTTAATGCAAGAGATGAGCGGTTCAAGGTCGGACAACGATTAAAACCCTACTTGACGAATGAAATTGTCCCCAAAGGACTCATATGTCTTTTGGGTGACTCTTCTTCAATCCAATGAGTTAAATCTTTTGAGTCGAACCAACGACTATAAACAAAAGTGTTAGTTGAGAGTCAACCCAATATTTAAGTTATATATGTTAATTTAGAATAATTTTATGTTTAATGCATGTATTAAATTAGTTTGTTATTTTTGTATGATAGGTTTGGCAAACAGAAGCAAAGATGACCATTTGAGGTGGAAAAGATGAAAATTTGATCAAGAAACTCAATCCCTCGATTTGTATTAAAGGTGTTTTTGATCCGTTAAGAGGGGTAAAATGCATGTTTTAATCATTTTATATGTGTATGTGATAATAATTTTGGTAAAAAAATGATATAAGATGTATTTTGAATAATTGGGATACCATATGCAATTTTTGAAAGTTAGCATTTCTGCAAATTTTGCAAAAGAAAATGCCGATTTCAGGAAAACACGACTTTAAGTCGCGTATTCCATAAATCACATTTTCATTTTTGCAAGATTAAAGTAGAAAATGAGTCACGTTTTTGAATTCTGCAAGAATGAAGCAGAATACGCGACTTCAATATGGGACTTCATGTCGCATATTCGTGAATTCGCGTTTTCAGTACTGCAAGAAATAAGCAGAAAACACGACTTAAGTGCAAAATCGCATTTTACGAATTTGATTTAAACCATATACGTGACTTTCCATCCTCAATTTTCTTCTTTTTCATTTTGCTCCTCGCGTTTTCCTTCGACTCCACACTCACATCTTCTCAAAATTCCACTTATTACTCTATTTTCTTGCTAGAAAACATCAACCTTTCATCATTTAGCGTTCATAAAGTCTTTTTAACTAATTGAAATTCAAGAAAAAAAAACTAAAAATCAATTTTTAAAGAAATTTTGGGTTCGGATTTTTAGTTCTTAAATTCATCAATTGGAGGTCAATTGAAGTGATTTTCACAGGGTTTTTTGCATAATCATCATCTCCAAACATCACTCTTTGCGATTGAGATAAGTTTCTTCGTCAAATCTTTGTATTTTAGAAGTTGATTTTTTTTAATTTCCTGAGTTTTCTGAAATCTTCTAATTTCAAATGTTTGATGATATTTATTGATATTAGTGGCCTCCAATTTGCTTACTTGGGTTGCTTAATCATGATCATATCTTCCAATGTAGCAATTTATTGTTCAATGAACATTTAAATTTTAATATTGTTATATTTGAAAATAATAGAAAAAATGGTTTAAACCGGTATTTGAATCATTTTGATTATTAATTATGGCTACATATGATTGAGTGATGATATTTTGGCATATACATTATTTATAGAGAGTAATTTTGATGAATTTTATGAATTATTAGGATAATTTTTACTTAATCATGTTTATAGCTAAATGTGCATTATTGTTGCTAATTAAAGATGTTATAATCATGACTATTGCTAATTTCGTTACTTGAGACATATTTGTTGCCTATTTTGATAAATTGGTAATTTTGATAATTTTTGACATTTTTATGTCATATCTCGTATGTCATAACAATAGTCTTTTAAGTATGTTTATTTGATTTTTTATGACATGGAGAGATTTATTTGTGGTTATTTGATCCAATTGTGGTTATTTATGGTCAAATCTATAAAATATGTTTTAGTACATGTAGATAATTGAATTTCTTTTCATAGGTACTATGGTAAAAGGAAAGCAACAAGTTATCTATTCGTCCTCTAGTAGTGACGAAATAGAGATGACTGAAGACATTAAAGGGAGTGAAGAAGAGAGGTCTCCTTCACTCCAACCGATGAGGAGACGACAAAGAGAGGGCACTTCTCATAGTGCCGAAACTACCGTTTTTATAGTGCCAAATTCACAAGTCGTACGAATCAAGAGTGGCACAAAACGTATGCTAATTTGGAGTTTCTATTTGAGATGCATGTGAGTCCGGAAATTGAAGTGGTCTATCATATCTTGGAAACATTTAACCAACTTGGTTAGGCGTTAATTCTCACATTGCCGACTCACTACTACCCTGACTTGGTGCGTGAGTTCTACGCCAATATTGATAACAAAGCTCATCACAGTGGCGAGTTGATGGAGTCATGGATACATGGGAGCCGTATTTCTTTATCACGGGAGCGCTTAGTTGCTATTTTGAGTTGTAGCAACGAAAATTGAGCGGTCGATCTGAAGAACGGTTTTGTCACGCCCAATAGGCGGTAGGATCCATTGCATGCCATGAATAGGTTTGGTCTTGAGTACCAACCTTTTAAGTCTTCAAGGAAGGAGACAATGGTGGTGAGTCTCTTTGAATCTCGCCATTGCCTCATTATCTATATGATGACGCATAATGTCATCCCCAAAAAAAACTGGTTATACGGAGGTCCGAAAAAGTGACCTTTATTTTCTTGGTTATATGTTTCATAATCAGAAGTTCTCGTACGCTTGAATTTCGTTGCCGAATATCATCATTAGCTACATATGACCTACGGCAAGGTAGCAGACCACTTCGTTCAAGTTGGCATTTTCTCGTCTTCTCTCTTTGGTGTTTGAGCATTAAGGTGTTAACTTGCAGGGTGTAACTCGCGAATTTGTTAAGTATAAAATCGAATTATTGGTTTCATCACTTTATCATATGGCCATTGGTACGGAGAACATTCCTCAGCTTACTCGAGAAAGGAGACAGAAGGCACGTTATGGCCGAGAGGAAGCCAGATCTTCTACTACTGCACCTCCTTATCCACCATAGCAATCAAATTGGCAGTGATTCTTTACTCATTTGGACGATATTGAATATTGGTTGGGATGGATGAACACTCGCTTGGAGCGGATTGAGTATCATGTAGGCATTCCTCCACCTCATGACGATGATGAAGACGAAGCCGATGATTGAAGTTGCACATCTAGGATGGCTCTTGTTTTTGTTTCCTGGTTTCTTGTCATTTTTACTCTTTTGTTTGTAGGATGTTTAAACTTGCACTTTTCCTTTTACATTTCATCTTTTAGACAATGTTAGTAGATGTTTGTGTTTTCGGCGAAGGTTCGTGATTCATGGTTGATTTGGATCTCAGCCATTGCACTGGAAGTACTTCTTTCTATTTTTGTTGTTTTATTTCCATACACATTGAGGACAATATATATTTTAAATGTGGGGGAGGAAATGTGTGGTACTTGTTGTATTTTTGTATTTATTGATTGGACCTGATAATTGGAATATGAATTACACTTGAATGCTATTAATCTTGGGTTTGTTGGCAGGGAGTTTCATCTAATTTTAAGGGGAAACTATGCTAAATTTTTTTTAAAATCTTGTCCAAATTTGTAAAATTGCCCCAAAAAGTTTCAAATTTTTTTAATTTTATCCAAGGGCAATAAGTTTCATACCATTAGTAATTCCAATTCCTTCTAGTTTTGAGATAAATATATATGACTTGAATATTTCCATTCTCATTTAATTTGAAAAAAACTATTATGTGACTACAATTATTGCAATTATAAGAAAGTATATCTTATAAAATGGAGAAAATTATGCCTACATTTTGCATATTTAATAAAGTTTCTTCTCTTTATTCAATTTTACACAGTTAAGTGATTAATATGATCAATAAATGTAACACTATCTTCATGATTATGCTTTTGAGGGACTTATTTTGAAAAAAAAAGAAAGCAAAAAAAAGGAAGAAAAAGAAAAAAGAAAAAGGAAAAAGAAAAAAAAAAGAAGAATGAAAGTTGTTCTACTCCAATGGTTCTTGTACTTAGTAACTGGAAGTCTTCATTTATAAATGTCGACTTTTGCGTAAAACGATACTAGAATTAAAAGTATGTAAGGCAACTTGAGGATGTGAAGTGTTGAATAATCGGCGATTTTCATTTAAAAATGTCAATTTTCACGTAAAAAGGCACTGTCACTACTTAAGTATATATTTAGTTATGTTATACGAATAAATCCATCTTTAAATTTGAATAAGAAAATGATCATGGGTTTGAGAAACATTTTATTGACCATATGAGTTACTTGTGAAATTGAAAAAATATGAGAAATTGAGTTGAACTAGTTAAAATTATTATATAATTGACTCTCATTTACTTGATATTATGAGTACTTGAGAATTAGTTGAATGATTTCATAATAGTTATTTCCTTGTTTTGAAGAAATGAAATTGAATGGTGCACATATGTTTATTTTCAAAACTTTGGTTCATTGTTGGTTGATATTTCTTATTACTTGAGGACAAACAATGGTTCAAGTGGTGGGGAGTTTGATAAGAGTATATTTTACGTGTTTTTAATGTGTTTTATTTGTTAGTTTTGATGCGTTTTATTTAGTTTTAGAGCTAATTAACTGGGATTTCATTGAAAATATATATTTTGTGTTTTAAATGGTAAAAAATTGCATTTCTATGAATTTTAATGATGAAAATTTCATATTTTTGCAGGTTGAATGATTCAATCATCATATGGCATGAATTGAGAAGAGTATTGGGGCATGGTGGCGGACATGACGCGGCTTACTCATTGCTACAGAGAGGCAAACAGGGTGCGGACAGTCTGGCAAATGTGGGTGCTTCAAGCCGTGAGAGTATCAGCATCTACGATCAGTTCAAGGCAATTCCAAGATTGGCGTGCGGGAGAATTCGCATAGATAGGTTAGACATGCTTTCGCTCAGGAGAAGGAGATTAGGCTAGCCTAGAAGGATGGCTTAGTCGGGAGCTCTGACCCTTTATGTACCCCTTTGGTTCGTTTGAATAAATTGGGTTCTTTCAAACAAAAAAGAAAAAAAAAGAAGTGGTTTAAAGAAGACATGAAATGCAAAACATTCAAAGGAAGAAATCCAAGTGAAGACAGTTTTGACACCTTCGGGTATTTTGGCCATATCATGAGTTTCAAGCAATGGATTGAGATGATTCTTATACTATTTTGAAACTAAGAGGTAGATCTACTTTTGGTATGAAGACATCAAATCCAGTTCAATCGTTTTCCTTGTTAAAAAGTCAAAATACAGAAGTGCATGTACATGGTCGAAAGCTGAAACAGAAATCTAACCAGTTGAGAGTATTTTGTTCATTTCATGGTCCACAGAAGTCCAAATTGGATGATACTTGAAGCATTGGAAAGTAACTCAAAGGGCTACAACTTTCATGTTTTACACAAGAGTTAATTCAACCTCCATCATTGAGAAAATAGCAGTTGATGGGATATTATAAGTGGAATCTATATCCCTAAACTCAAATATTTAGTGAATTTTCTCCATTATTACCTTGCAAATATCTAGTTAAAACTAGTAAGATAGTAGTAATTACAACTTCTCTTTCTTAAATTGATTATTAGTCTAAATAATAGAGTAAGTAAGGACCTAGTATTTGCAAGTTGTTCTCTATGGGATCGACTCGATATATATCCTAAACTATTAACTTGACCTGTATACTTGCAGTAAAACGGGTGTAATTTGGAATTAAACTTGTAGTTACATCAAAAATCAGTCAAGTTTTTTTCATCTACAAATGTCGACATTCATGTAAAATGATACTAGAATTAAGAGTATGCAAGACAACTTAAGAATATGAAGTGTTGAATAACCAGCAATTTTCATCTAAAAGTGTCGATTTTCGCGTAAAAAGACACTATCACAACTTAAATATATGTTTAGTTATGTTATATAAATAAATCCCTCTTTAAATAAATTTGAATAAGAAGATGATCATGGGTTTAGAGAGCATTTTATTGACCATACGAGTTACTTACTTGTGAAATTGGGAAAAGATGAGAAATTGAGTTGAACTAATTAAAATTATGGTATAATTGACTCTCCTTTACTTGACATTATGAGTATTTGAGGATTAGTTGAATGATTTCATAATAGTTATTTACTTTGTTTTGAGAAAATGAAGTTGAATGGTGCACATATATTTATTTTCAAAATTTTGGACATTGTTGGTTGATATTTCTTATTGCTTGAGGACAATCAATGGTTCAAATGTGAGAGAGTTTGATAATAGTATATTTTATACGTTTTTAGTGTATTTTATTGGTTAGTTTTGGTGTGTTTTATTTAATTTTAGAGCTAATTAATTAGGATTTCATTGAAAATATACATTTTGTTGTTTAAATGGTAAAAATCGTATTTCTATGGATTTTAATGGTGAAAATTTCATGTTTTATAGGTTTATGATTCAATCATCAAATGACATGAATTGACAAGAGAACTGGATAATTATTGATGATTTGAAGTGGTTTAAAAAAGACATGAAGTGCAAAACATTCAAAGGAAGAAATCCAAGTGAAGACAGTTTTGACACTTTCAGGTATTTCGGCTATATCGTGAGTTTCAAGTATTGGATTTAGGTGATTCTTATACCATTTTGAAACTAAGAGGTATATCTACATTTAGTATGCAGACATCAAAATCCAGTTCAGTTGTTTTCCTTGTCAAAAAGTCAAAATACAGAAATGCATGTGCATGGTCAAAAACTGAAACAGAGCTCTTACCAGTTGAGGGTATTTTTGTCATGTCTCGGCCTACAGAGATCCAAATTGGATGATTCTTGAAGTATTGAGCTAATTCAAAGGGTTATAACTTTTATGTTTTGTACAAGTGCTAATGTGGCCTCCATCGTTGAGAAAATAGTAGTTGAAATGATGCCAAATTCACAGAAATGAATAAGCGACCCTTGAATACGCAAGTTAAAGTCGCGTATTCCAAGGTCGCATATTGAGCAAGTTGCAGAAATCAAACTACAATTTATTTTTTGCATTTATTTTTCTTGCTTTTTGTTGAGGTTTTCTCTTTTTTGTATTTTCAGAATTATGTTATTACTTTTTTGCCATATAAGAATTTTTTTAAAGTGTGCAAAACTTCTAGTAAATTTTCTAGAACATAAACCCATAATAGTCATTTTATAATTAAAATAAATATATTATATAAACAACAAAACTACTCGAATAGCATGTAAGGAAGCCCAACCTTGACTTGAGACCTGAAACAAGAAGGTCGGACTCAAACTCAAATTCGAGTTGAATTTTTTATTGAACTGAACTGTTCACGAGCTACTAGCACCCCTAGCCAAAATCTAATATGCTGAAATTATGACCGCTATGAAGAACACATCCACCAATATCAGGTTCACCTTTGCACCCTTCAAACATATATAGACTGAGAGATTAGGAACTTGCCAAAATGTTTGTAGTTGCGGCTGACGTGTCATTCCAGGATTGGCTAAAAAGTTGTCCTTCACGACCTGTGCACGTGATCGGATGCTTGCAAATTGGATTGTTCTGTGAGCCACCAAATGTTTTGCTTGCATGCAACCTAGGGGTGGCAATTTCCGACACGACTCTAAAACACGACACGAACCTAACACGAAATTAATGGATTTGGGTTGAGGTTTTGGGGATTCGGGTCAGAATCGGGTCGAACCCGATGAACCCGAAAAGAAAACAGGTCAATTTCGGGTTAACCCGTGGGTGACCTGATATGACCCGATATGACCCGTTTATAAATTAAAAATAATTTAATAAACATAAAAATTATTTTATCTAACTAAACTAAGTTATTCTTTTTTTTCAAAGGTATTAATTACTTAATCCTAAATGAATTTATTTAACTTGTGTGAAGTTGAAATTATTATATTTGGATAGATGATGTATTACATTATTTTTACTCTTTTGATGTCTTAATTTAGTTTGGAATTGATTCTATTAAAAATTATAGCCGGTTAATCAGTAAATGGGAATTAAATTTCAGGTTGTTTCGGGTCAACCCGCTTGACCCGCCAACCTGAAACTTTCGGGTTCGGGTCAGCATATCTGACCCGTCACGGGTTGACGGGTCGGGTTCGGGTCCACAAATTTTTTGGCGGGTCGGGTCCTGCCTGAATTGGACCTGATTGCCGGCCCTAATGCAACCCACTCAAAAGAGTGACAATAATCAAACATATATAGACTAAGAGCTTAGGAACTTGTCAAAATATTTGTGGTTGCAGCTGACGTGTCATTCCAGGATTGGCTAAAAAGTTGTCATCCTCTACGACCTATGCACGTGATCGGACGCTTGCAAATTGGACTGTTCTGTGAGCCACCGAATGTTTTGCTTGCATGCAATCCACTCAAAAGACTGACAATAATTATGCTGGCGTGGTCGTCGGCCACGTGTTCAGATGTGATTGGTTTCGTGGTGACGTGGTGCGAGGTGATTGGTGGCAGCTTTGGTTTTCTTGCATGTGAAAATTTTTTTCCCTTCGCTGACGGGATTTTTCTATACGTACAAGTTAAAATAAATCCGAAATACACCCGTTTCACTGCAAGTATACAGGTCAACTAGTAGTTTAGAATATATATCGGGTCGATCCCACGAGAAAGAGTGAATAATTACCGGCGTTACTAAAGCTTCTCTATTATTTAGACTATCAATGAATTATAAGCAATGAAATCTACTGAACTTATGCAAAATAACAAATGAAAGCTCCTTAGGTTATGGTATCCCTAAATACTCATGCAAATGTTATTTTTGGATCATTGAATACTACTATCTAGGCTAGCTATGGTGTAATTTCCTCATGCATATGAAACCTACTTTCGTAGTGAATCAATTATACTCATAACTAATCCATACCTATTCTCATGGTTATGAAATTAGCTACAAGTTCATTTTTTCTATGAAATTACATGAAATTAATCACTAAAACCACATAGGTGCACCTCTACTCTCGTGAGTGTACTCCCTATGTTTAGCACTTCTTGAACTAATGTTAAATCTCAACTTTTCATTGCAGAAATAACACCTTAGATAATCACAATTAATGGTACCAAATTAATCATGATTTCAAGAGCAAAAGTGCTAAATAACTTGCTCAAATCATAGCAATCAAATAGCCAAATAATAAACACTAATAATCATAGAAAGTTCAACCAAACCCAAGGCATAACTTTAGAAACACATAAATAACATAAAATCCAGAACTTGTATATTAAACATGCTTAAGAATCCAATACAAAAGATAAAGAATTGGAGAAGAGATAACCCTTGTCACATGAGCTTCAACTCCTCCTTCTTCATCTCCATCTTCATCCTAATCTAGCCATTATACAAGAATGGATGAACTAACTAGCTAAACTATCCTACACTAACACACAGAAAAAATGGAAGAACTACATCTCTGCACTCTCCAAACTTCCTCCGTATGATCCCTCTCTACTCACGCAATGGTTTTTGGCTATTTTATGATGAAAGGTGGTCAAGGAATGAGGCCTACACTTTTTCCCTTACAGCTAGTAATGTTTCTCACATGTCTAGCATTACATGTGACTTAGTGGAGGTGAAATTGAGTTTTCCGCGTAAAAAGCAGCCTTCTCTGACCACAATCCGGCCAGAAATCCGGCCATAAATCCGGCCAAATTCCGGCCGGATTGATACAGTGACATTTTGGTGCAATTTCTGCTCAACTTCCAGCTCTGCTCCGTTTTTACCTCAACTTCAACTGAACTTTTCTTGATGATAAAAGCTGATTTAGCTCTTGATCAAAACATGAAACTTGTAGCCCTTTGAGTTAGCTTTCCAATGCATCAAGAATCACCTCATTTGGATCTGTGTAGGCTGAGAAAGACCGAAATACCCTTTACTGCTCATTGCCCTGTTTTAGCTTCGACCATTAGAAATTGGCTACTGTAATTCGGCTTTTTGACCTGGAAAACCTTCAAACGGGATTTAGATGTCTTCACCAAAGTTGTAGATCTATCTCTTATCTTCAAATTGGTTTAAGAATCATCTCAATCCGATCACTGTAGCTCAAGTTATAGCCGAAATACGAAAATGTGTCAAAACTGCCAAAAATGCACAAAAATCCAAGTAAAAAGTGATAAAAACCCTCATTTAATCACTTGAAAGCATTTTTCACCAATTATAGCCAAAATGATTCATTTTCTTCCAACAATATAACCAAAGTGACTAAAAATAATATAAAATATCATTCAATTATTACGTAAATTAGTCACTTGTCATTCGCCTTTCCTTCCATTTTTCCACTAGCTCTACCTTTGCCTTTCCACCAGCTCTACCCGCTCCAGACGTCCTTCTCTACCCACTCCAAATTGATTCCAGACTGGATTATTCATAGTCAGTTTGCTTCTCTACCCACTCCAACCGTACATTTCGTCCGCCGAGTCCCGAGGAATAGGCGCTTGTGATGATGAGACCTGTTGGTTATCCCCTTATTTTTTCAAGCATATGGATCATGGGGTGGGTTCGACGCAACAATTTCTCCAAAGCTCCATTCTTTCCATTCTCTCCTATCCCTGCTTCCTTTTCCCCCTTGTCAAAGTTCATTCGAATCCGACTACAGCTTATTCAAAAGATGGTCTTCAAGTATTTTCTGCTCTCTAAACCCACAACACTCAAAACCCACCATTTTTTGTTCTATTTTTCAGGTATGTTGTAGATTTGTTCGTTTATTTTTTTCTCATTTTTTTCCTCGTATGCTTTTTTTGGGAGCATGACAAAACAAAAATAAAATTATCGAGAACAAGTTCTTTGTCGGTGTATGTCACTTTCTCTGGATTTGTTTTAACTTTTGCAGTGAACTCTCTAGCCAGACTCTCACTTAATATTCTGGGAAGGAAGCTCGGTATGTCTCTTCCAAAAGATGATCTTCTCTCTGAAAAATATTTTGGAACAAACTAACAACACTCAAAACTCTCCATTTTTTGTTCCTTTTTTTACCAGGTATGTTGTACATTTGTTCGCTCTTTTTTTGCCCAATTTTTCTCCAAAATTTTTTTCTTGTATGTTTTATCTGGAACATGATTTTTAAGAGAACAAAATCAACATTATCAAGAATATTGTTGGCGGATATCATTTCCTCTAAAAATTTTTTCTTTTCCTTTCGCAGTGGACTTCCTAACCAAACTCTCGCTTAGCATTCTAGGACAGAAGGGAAAAAAGTCAATCTTTTGCACTATAACCAGGTGTTTTGTAAGGATATCCTCTCTTTTATTATGTATTTTTTTCTTGGCTACGAATGGTATTTTTTAGTATTTTTCCCATGTGGTCGTAGTCCTGCAATAGTGGTTATTCGGTTTTGTGTTATTATGATGGATAAAGAAAGAGAGAGAGGTCACAAGGAGGGCTTACTATTATTTGAGTTTTTTTTTTCTCATAACTCATAAGGAGGACTTACTATTATTTGAGTTTTTTTGTTGCCTTTTTATTGTTGGGTATAGTAAATAATTTAGTCTTTTCAATTTCATCAATCATTGAAAAGATAATACTTTGTAGAGAATTTCTTAAGCCAAAATAACAAAAAGATGCAAGGATTCATCCTATTTTCAAAAAAAATTTGTTTTTGTTCTTTAGTATTTCATCATCTTATTATTGTGTTTTTTATGTGTTATAGGTGCAAACAAATGATTAATGATCCAGTCTTCCGGAAACCTGTCATGAAATCGAAAAGTTTTTATTGAAAACTGATAGCTGTCAAACTACCAAAAATAAAATTTATAATGAGACCCTACTCTCTAAACTGATTGAGTATAGTGGTGAGTAGGGTCGTCTCCACAGGGAACTGGTAGATTTATCACACACAGATAATTGGGGAATTTTTGGGAGAGAGATAAACGAACAAATTGAAGACGTAAGGTCACTAAATAAACAATCGCAAGAAAGGCAATAACTAAGAACTGTAATAAACAATTAATTGACACAATCTAGTCAAGGAGATAATCTCGACACCGATTCACGTAATTGATCATAGATACCTGAATTAAATCCACACGTTCGCAAATAAATTGGTTAAAACAATTCAACAACCGTCGAACCACCAATCTCTCTTTAATTATATGGTAGTCCAGAGATGCTCTTAAACTACTCTCTTATAAAATAGATAATCTCAGAGACGCTCGAAAGATTTAATCTATTCATAGTTTTAGAAATTAGAGAGACCCAATTCTAGTTAACAAACACACAAGCGGGTTCATTTAAATTAGATCAACTATTCTCATGACCCATATTAGACTACTTGCGAGGCAATGAAATTGTGCCATTCGCCACTAATTTAAAACAATCAAGTGATACGCACCCTTGTCCTAATTGGCAGTATACTATTTGAACAACTGGTCACATTGATTCAATAAATCCAAACAATAATAGACTGTTAAAACAGAGAATAATTAAATACTCACAAACGCTGAATTTAAAGCAATAAAAAAGATCTCACAATTATTTGTGTACTGGGTCTTGATTATTCCTCAACTAGATAAAAGCATTTAGCCTTGCCGCATAGTCACGAAGCAATTGAAGGCTTCCATGGAGTTAAAACAATGGAAAGAAAAAGATAAAAAGGATGCGGCCGCTAGTTCTAACTAACGTACAAGAAGGGAAGAAAAAGATAAAAACAAAAGATCTGAGCTTTTGAAGATTAAAAAACTCCTCGTCTATTGTTGTTCTCTTTTAAAGCTTCGCCACCGTCCTTTTAGCTAACAAGGTGATTGTTTCTACAAGGAATCCCTTTCATTATTTTTCTCTTCGTTAGTTGTTGCTAAAAGAGAGACTCTGAAGATGTCTCATAATCTCACGTAACTTCCAATTACATCTTCCAAGAATAGCGGCAAGCTCCTAGGAATAGGTCCCGCAGTCCGTCTTTTTCACGCAACTCTGCGGTTTCTGGCGTGGGCACGTTCCTGGAATGACTAGTCTTTTGAAATTTGATTTTTTTTACCACTTTTGACACCAATCACTTGTAGCCGACACAAATACCAATTACGAGTAGAAACCCATTATTTTGTGTAATAAGTGGCTAAAATTGAGACCAAATATCAATGTAATAAACACTCAATTATCGCCCTATCAAATCCCCCCATACCAAGACAATGCTTGTCCTTAAACATTTCAAAACTCAGAGATACAATTACAGCTACACACACGCAGCAGTCCAACGTGCGAGTACAAGTGTTCTATCCTACTAACAATGTCATCAAATTCAGAAATTTGAAGACTTGACCCCTCTTATAGGATGGAATATGATACTCACCACACTGATATGAAATACAAAGGGTCACTCTCACCACACAATGAAATGATGTTACCATATGCTTGCTAATATATCACATCGCCACCACTGAAACCAAATTTAATGCAAAAATCAAACGGTCTTGATGTAGGTTGTAATGGGGCTCAGGCACAGGTCGAATCAAATAAGTAATTTAGGCTCATTAAGTCAAAGGAAACACCATTGACTCCACTACATGAATTCCAATTCTCTTCTTCAGTCCAATGATCTTTCCAAAACATACCTATAAATTTTTCAAAAAAATTAGCAAGTGCTAGCACAACCAAGGGTTTCAACAGATCATCTCAACAGATCACAAAAATCACTTCTTTCTTTTCTTTTGTTTTTTCACTCTTCCTTGGTGTGTCTTTCTTGGTGTGTTCCTTGTCTTCTCTTTCTCCCCCTTCTTTTTTTTTTGTTTCAAATACGTCTAACTACATGGGGATATAGACACACTTGCTAAGTTCAATCATCTCCTTTCAACCTAATTCGAAATCATGATGCACTAAAATCAAGACATTCCTTTGATACAGGGTAGAAACAAAGAGGGTCGAACACAAGAGATTTAGGGGTGACAAAATGAGTTTTTAAACAAAGAATAGGTTCAGGCTCAACCATGGTCAATTAGGAAAGATCTGATTAGGGTGGTCTTTAAAAAGCTAAAAATGGTGAACCTAAGTGCCCTTATCATTTTAATGCATCAAATTTTGGGATGTGATCTTGACATGCACAACAAAGTAAATTCTAGAACAATCAAATCATGTGTGATATCACTCAATGAAAGAAAATAGAGCAGTTATCAATGCAATGCTCATTGGTTCGACAGCTCACAAAATGGTTACTAATCACCAAGTCTTGCAAAATCCATCATTCAAATCCATTATCAAGAAGACAAGACATTTAACCACATAATATCACTACTCATGCTTGTAGAGTAATTGCAATCATCATCATAACATCAAGTTCTAGACATTTTCAACTGTAACCAAACGAACTCATCATATATCTATTTTTTTTCCTTTTTTTGTTTTGTTTTGTTTTTTTTTCAATGTAAAGAGCTAGAACTACTCCCTTCCATACCAGAAACCTACATTGTTCTTAATGGAGCAAAGAAAATAAAACCAAAAAGAAAGAAATTAGAGCTTCCCTGAAGGCCGAAAGAATGCAATGAAAGCACTATAGGAGAGGAGGATGAGTCGGCTGAAAACCAACATGGGCAAAGAAGGCTGCCAGTTTTTTGTGTCTGAATGGAAGAGTGGGCTTGCAAGGCTCTCTTTTTTCTTTCTTGCATTGGTTGAAAGGTGTGGGCACGCCTTGGAGTTCATAGTTTTCTGTTCATCAAACTCTAATTCCAGTAAAACATCACAGAACACATCCAGGACCTACAATAAAGATTTTTTATCAAATAGGAATCCAAAACAACTTGATCTTGATCACAAAAATATGAAATAAAAACACAAAAAATGACTAAAATTGAAACTTTTGGGTTGCTTTGCAAGTCGCGCCTCTCTTTAACGTTTTTGGCTAAATATTGCCCTGTTTATTTACGGAGGATAAAATCTTGTGACTCATTTCAATGCTTCATCCTCTGTATAGTCATGATAACCCTCGTAAATAGAGTAATCATTGAGGATATGAGGTACGGCCTTCCATGGATTTGTAGATAGTGCCAAACAAACAAGTAATGACCTTAATTCTTCATTCACTCCATCATGAGCACTTATTGGTTCGAAATATTTTACCATCGTGACTCTTAACTTATTCTTGTCATGAAATTCAAAATTTTCTGGTATAATAAAATCAATCTCACTAACAGGAATTAAAAAATAAAAATTAGGAGAATATTGATTAATGAATAGAGAAGATATCACCGCATTTGGAGATTGTTCACTGGATTCATTCACTTAAACAATTTGATATTGGAGTTCTATTTCTTGTACTTCAATTCTCTTTTCAACTGCATCTTTAGATTCCTCTTGTTGAGACTCTTGTAGTTCCATGTCATTTGTCAGAATAATTGTACTCTCATCTTCTGTAAGATCATTGATGATCGGTGAGGGCAATTCTTCATATATTGGAGAAATCAATTTACTCATTGTAGATGTCAATTTACGCCTTCCATCTTCCATCTCTTTAATCATCCTTTTTGTCTTCTGGTGAAAATCTATTGTCTCCTGATGAAAATCCATTGTCTCCTGTTGAAGTTGATGTGTGTTAGTAGTTATTGATTTTATCATTTTTTCAAGAGACATACCTGACATAGATGATGGTTGTTGAGACTCTTGTTATTGAAAACCCATTGGCCTGATCGCATAATTAAAATTGAAATCATCCCACCATCCTTGATCATATCCATTTGAATAAGGGTCAAACCACATTTGATATTGAGGTGAAAAATCTCCAAAAGTGTTGATTGGAGCACTCAGGCCATCTTGAAACGTGGGGTATATGTCTGTTGAATAATCTAAAACAAAATAACTTCCACAATTTGCAGCGCAGCCAATTAATCATTAGAAAAAGCATGAGTCTCATAACCACTTCTAGAAATAAAATCCAATCCATCACCAAAATATGGAAGTTTAGTAGCCATAAACTAGTTAAAAAAAAGAGAAGAAAAGAAAAAAATGAAAATGAAAATAAGATGAATTCAAAAAGAAACAAATTAATCAGACACCAGTTCCCCGACAACGGTGCCAAAATTTGGTGGCTGTCAAACTACCAAAAATAAAATTTATAATGAGACCTACTCCCTAAACTGAATGAGTATAGTGGTGAGTAGGGTCGTTTCCATAGGAAACTGGTAGATTTATCACACACAGATAATTGAGAGATTTTTGGGAGAGAGATAAACGAACAAATTGAAGACGTAAGGTCACTAAATAAACAATCGCAAGCAAGACAATAACTAAGGACTGTAATAAACAATTAATTGACACAACCTAGTCAAGAAGATAATCTCGGCACCGATTCACGCAATTGATCATAGATATCCGAATTAATCCACACGTTCGCAAATAAATTGGTTAAAAATAATTCAACAACCGCCGAACCACCAATCTCTCCTTAATTATTTGGTAGTCCAGAGACGCTCTTAAACTACTCTCTTATAAAATAGATAATCCCAGAGATACTCGAAGGATTTAATCTATTCACAGTTTTAGAAATCAGAGAGACGCAATTCTAATTAATAAACACACATGCGGGTTCATTTAAATTAGATCAACTATTCTCATGACCCAGATTAGACTGCTTGCGAGGCAATGAAATTGTGCCGTTCGCCACTAATTTAAAACAATCAAGTGATACGTACCCTTGTCCTAATTGGCAGTATACTATTCAGACAATTGAACAACTGGCCACATTGATTCAATAAATCCAAATAATAATAGACTGTTAACACAGAGAATAATTAAATACTCACAAACGCTGAATTTAAAGCAATAAAAAAGATCTCACAATTATTTGTGCACTGGGTCTTGATTATTCCTCAACTAGATAAAAGCGTTTAGCCTTGCCGCATAGTCACGAAGCAATTGAAGGCTTCCATGGAGTTTAAACAATGGAAAGAAAAAGATAAAAAGGATGCGGCCGCTAACCCTAACTAATGTACAAGAAGGGAAGAAAAAGATAAAAACAAAAGATCCGAGCTTTTGAAGATAAAAAAAATCCTCGTCTATTGTTGTTCTCTTTTAAAGCTTCGCCACCGTCCTTTTAGCTAACAAGGTGATTGTTTCTACAAGGAATCCCTTTCATTATTTTTCTCTTCGTTAGTTGTTGCTAAAAGAGAGACTCTGAAGATGTCTCATAATCTCACGTAACTTCCAATTACATCTTCCAAGAATAGCGGCAAGCTCCTAGGAATAGGTCCCGCAGTCCGTCTTTTTCACGCAACTCTGGCGGTCTCTGGCGTGGGCACGCTCTAAAAGGACTAGTCTTCTGGAATTTGGCTTCTTTTCACCACTTTTGACACCAATCGTGTGCAACCGACACAACTACCAATTACGAGTAGAAACCCATTACTTTGTGTAATAAGTGACTAAAATTGAGACCATATATCAATGTAATAAACACTCAATTATCGTCCTATAAAAACATTGTGCACTATGAATTCTTTTACTTTTGGGTCTAACTGTCTAAGGATGGTGTTCATTATTGGATAGTGTAATTCTTTGATTTTTGCTTTCTAAGTGCTTTACTATTTGAATGCTGCTAACACTACTTTGAATGGTAGTTACTGATTTTAAATTAGACTAGGTATTTTTTATTTTGGGTATATTGTTGATAAATAAAATGATCTTGTCTATGTTTTTTTGAGGTTATTGTCAAGGAAAGGAGAAAACAAAAAGCTTGGATGACTTTTATTGTTAAGCATTAGGGTTACACAAATATGCTAAACTTAATGCTCACTAACTTCATTATTAAAAGTTCTAATAGTTTTTCTGTTATTGCAACAAACAATTTTAATACCTATTGCCACTCAAGAGGTTTGATCTATATCTTTTTACTCATTTAGACTTTTTCCTTTTTATCCTATTAAGACAATATACGAGTTTTCATTTGAGGGATATTTACTTCACAAGTTTGGGCATACCTGATGTATACATTTTGTGCATTAGGCAACAGACCTGTTTATGATTTTCGTTCAATTATCACTGCAAGTTTCACTGATTAATATAAAAGCTGTTTAACATCCGTGCAGCATGTTCAGCCTACTATTTTCTGCACTTTTTCTTATATGGATGTAACATTTTCATGTGAGCTTTATCTTTGAGTGGTCCCCAATAAGAGAACTCAAGTATAGAGATATGTTTTTATCTGTACCACGTCAATGATTGTTGTACTAGGGGTCTTGTTTGTACATCTATTACTCATAGCAAAGGGTTATGCTCAAATTCAAGCAATCCCAGGCCTTCTATTATTGGTAAACTCTTGAAAATAAAAAATATTATAACATGCTATTTTAAATAATACTTCTACATTTATAATTTCTCAGATTAGACGCTTCACAATGATGTTTTTCCCATAGGTTTTTCTATTAATGCTAGTGTGTTCTTTGAACATTATCAACAAATCAATCTACTGCTACTTCTTTTGTGTAATAAAAAATGTCATTTATCCTCTCTGTACAAGGTCATGCGAGATTTTTTCATGGCTGATCAACTTTGTAGCTAGGTTAGCTTAGCTACTTGTGTCTTAAGCAGTGACTTTTCTCATTACTTTAAAAGAGGTTTTGCCACACTTAAAATTGTCCTGTTTACTATGATTATCTCTGCTATATCTAGTGAATTTAACATTATCTAAATTGATCAGGGAATAATGTTCAAAAACCTTGAGTATGTAGCTTGCTACTATATATCAGGATGCTACAAAACTCAGAACTATGGACTTTGCATGAGGAGCAATAACTATAGAGACTTAGCTTATGCAGTTTTCATTCCGTCATTGTTATTGGAGAGCTATCGATTGGTTGAGAGGATTGAAGAGATCACCATCTATTACCAGCCAGATTTTGGAGTTACAATTATGATGATTAGTGGTATTTGTGACTTCTATTACATTTTTCTTTCTACTCTTCGACTCTTGGTTCCTTTCTAAGCTAAACAATGAAACTTTTTTTTCTTTCTTTTTTCTTGCTATTCTCAAACTGCTTTTTGCATACCACCTTCTTTTGCTCAATTGTTGGTAAGTAATTAGTTGCTAGAAGATTATTCTTCATTTTTCTAGCTCTTTCTTTTTTTTGTTCCTTTACTTTTCTTCCTTCTGGTGCATCTGTTGAGTGGGTTTAAATTTTTCTTGCTTTTCTAAGACTTTGAAATCCCATTTTTTGCCTTTCTTCTGTCAATAACTTTTGCATCACTATACCTTTTTTGTATTGTTCGTAGCTTTTTGTTCTGTTTGGATTCTGTCATGAGTGCTTCGACTATTCTTTTTGGGAAAAAATTTAATGTGCAATAATTAGAGTTTTTTAAATATGTTGTTTTCATATCATGCCTGGTGGAATTTCTCTTTTATTTTTTTGATACAGTTTAATATGTTCGAATTCTAGTTTACAGATATAATGTAGAGGTTTTTGTTTGTTGATGATTGCCTGGGCTAAATTTTTTTCACTTCTTTGATGTCTAATGTTTTATGTGACTAGAAATTTAGGAATCAGAAAAATCTAAATGCTTGTTTATCTCCATAGCGCTTAAATGCCCATAAGTTTTAGTATTTACTAAGTTTCCATAATTTTGACGTTTTTCTCTCCATTTTCTGCTTTAGAGATTAGTTATTTTAATATTTGCTTTGTTTGCATTGCTAATTTGCTCTTTTCCTCTTATTAAAAAGGAAGAAAGAAAATTGACATCACCAAGAGATCTCCCCTCAATTCTGGTTTTTGACATTAACTTTCTTTTCTTTTCATTTTCTTATTTGGGCTTTTGCTTTGAAACCCACCGAATTTGTGATAGTTACTCTCATATTGGGTAAGAACTTTGGCCATGATTTTTTTTATTTGCTCAAACGTCACGAATTTTTCTAGATTGAGAATGATTCTTCCTTACACTTATCCTATTTCTTTCAGCATGTACAACGAAATGTAATTTTCGCTTTCTTTTTTATTATAAATTTAGCTTACCTTACACAATAAAATAAAAATAAAATTAAATAAATGTTTAAGTTTACACGTTCCATCTTATTTGTTTTGCAGATTAAGCGAAACTTGAGTACTGGTTGCTTTTTGTTGAGGTCGGAGCAACCAATGAAAATTTTTCAACTTTTCTTTTCTTTTTTTCCTTTCAATTATGTTATGAATTTGCTATTCCATGTTATAGGAGCCAATATGAGGACTTTGTCAAGCTAAAGTGCATGATCATCTATCTTCATTTTTTCTCCTCTAAATTTCTTTTATTTCCAGGACAAGTAAATGATTATCCAACTCAATCATGCAAAAGTTTACGAACAAAACTATCAGTTTCTCCTCAAATATATCTTTCTTTTTTTATTTTCTTTTCATTGTATCCAAAAACAAGGGATATCTTAATAATCTCAGCAATCTATTCATTATATTATCTTGCATTTCCTTAACAAATTACTTATTTTCACTGTTTAATAAAACTACAAAAATATAACCACAAAGATTTAAGTTCATTTTTATATAATTTTTCATACTTAATATCTAAATTTTTGGGCAAGGTTGAAAATTACACCGTGCATCGCACGGTGTTCTTCTCCTAGTCTTTAGTACTATGGCTATAATGCAACTTGAACTTCGATTCCTTCACAACTTAAAGTCACCAATGTAATATCATTTTAACTCCAAACATTAATATTTTATTTTAATTAAGAACCACTTGTTTTTTACATGGGATGCGACAAAGCTCAGCACGCTCTACTAACAATTGACAAAAGGTAAAAGAGGGGGACAAAGGCAAATCCATATATTTAAATGTATATTTTGTCTAGGAAGTTCTAGCAAATTTAGACAAAGAATTAGTAACCAGGTTAATCTCATGAAAAGTCATTACAGAAAGAGATTCGCTCGTGCCCTTAATAATTATATCCAAGAAAAATCTGATAAGCTCGCCAAGGTTCACTAATCGAACCTATAAAGTAAGTGGGGGAAGAACCTAATAAGTCATTTCTAAAGTTACTCTAAAAGATACTCCTAGTAATAAAAATTTAGAAAAGAAAAATGAATGACACTATTATGTTTGCCAACTTCCATGTGAAATAAGATAGTTATGGTGATTTTGAAAATTTTTATGAGTGTAAAGTGTCTAAAATATGTACTAATACTACAATTTTTATCCAAACAAACACAAATATGATTTTCATGTGTAATACAACTCTAAAAATTTAATTAGTTGGTTAAAGTAGCATTTATGTTAAAGATATTTGGGTAGATTATATGTTTGTCTAATATTTACATTCCAATTCGACATAAATTGGTGTAAAAAATAGTTTTGTTAATGCCTAGCACACATGATAAAACCGAGTGTCATGAGTATTAGAAGAATTGCACGGTCTTCACACGCTTCATGATATCTTCATAACATACTTTCTTACAAATAAAATCTCAACAATACACTTGGCTAGTCTGTTATGTAAACAATTATATTCCTTGAAATGTCATTCATTCAATAATCATTTTTCTATTGCTTCACTTCTTTTGTGCTTATATTTTTTGAAACTAAACGTTTCTTTCATATGGATTCCACTTCAGAAGCAGTCGGAAGATCCCAATAGTTTTCTAAATTAAAAAATAGTGATAAAAATGTATCTTGAAAGGTGGCACTCGTTGTAACTAGTGGGATTCCTACCACATTGTTTACAATTGTACAATTAAATCTAGCAGACATCAACATTAGAATTTATTATTCACAAATCTTAGTGCATTCTTTCAAAATCTTGATTATCTCTCAAATCATGATAGCAATAACATCATCACGGCCTTAATATAATCACCAATAGGATCAAAATGGGTCATGAAATACGAAAACAGCACTAAGACATCCAATTTGTATTTTTTCATATGCCATTTTCGCATGAAGTCATCTTCATGAAATATTTAGAAAAGACTTATCCTCTGAAGTAATTTGCAATGTTTTCATTTTATGATACTTGATAGAAAAGTATTGAAGCTCTCTTTTGCCCATTATATATAAGTTGCTACAAGTTGCTAAGTTAAACACTGATCACATGAGGGAATAGCTGTAAGTCAGGCCAAAATTTGAATTTTCTAAAGTTGCAAAACCCTACAAAGGACATATCTATCAATTTTTTGGTTTACTTTTGCATGCTTAATTTTATTATTAATTGCTACAAAGTAACTCGAACTTTGATTGGATCAAACCCCAAATTCACCAAGCTATTATCATTTTTAACCTCAAAAACATTACTATTTTACTTTAGAACCACTTGGTATATGCTGTAGGATTTGGTAGACCTCAACTGATTTTACTAACGAGCAAAGAAATCTAAAAGAGGAGGACGAAGAAAAATTCCATAGAATTCATTTTTTTTGTCTAGGGAGGGCTAACAAGTTTAGACAAAGGATCAATTACCAAGTTAATCTCACAAAAAACCGTGAATGAAACTGAATCCAGTTGTTTCTTTCAATAGCTAAATTGAACAATAACTTCATCTGAGTACCAAACATCAGTAAAGAACCTACAAAGTTATAAGTGGAGAAAAACCTAGCAATTTATTTCTACCATTTCTTAATAGTTACCTTTTATTTTGTAAGAAAGTAAAAAAAAAAAAAAAAGAGAACGAAATTCTAACATGGACGATTATGCTAATTTGAAATTCTGACAACTTGAGTGCGAAGTATCTAAATATAAACTTATTTTTTCATGAAAACAAATAAAAATAAGGTCTTGCATGTGGATCAAAGTCGATTACACTCATAAACTATACTCTAAAAAGTAAACCAGTTAATAAAGACGTCATTTACTTAAAAAAGTCATACTTAGCTGAATTGTGTGTTTCTCCTGATATTGACATCACAAATATAATGTAAAAAAGAGCGCAATCGAATATCTGAGGTTCTCAGTTGTTTGCAATCTTATGAACTTCCTATTTGTATTAATACTAAAGTTAACAATTAGTTTAGAGGATAAGGTAGTCTTTTTGCATTTATAAACACCACTAAAAGCTTGATAAGCATGTGTAATACAAATAAGTTGCATAATGGGAGGATACAATGGTTAAACCCTACTCAACTACACATCAAAATGTTGTACACTTAGTTTTACCACTTGTATTTTCCTTGTTCCTTGCTTAAAATACCCCTAAAAATGGTGGATGAAAATTTCCCAACAATCACTTACAAACTCCATTTTATATATTTATAGGATTCTTTAAATAATCCATTCTATGCTTCTTCAATAACAAAAAATAACTTTAAGAGGGACAATACTTGCGGAAATCGTAACCCTTGCAAAGGATATAATTACCAACTTCAGGTTTTTAATTGCTAAAAAGAAACATGAACTCTAAGTAATTCAAACCATAAACTCACTTATTTATTATCATTTTCAACTATAAATTTTACCATTTTCTTTATGAAGAATTAGCTAGTATGGTGAGGGATTTTGTGTATCTTAACCTCTTTTACTAACAATAACTTTAACACTCTTAAATTGTGCTTTAGAAAGTATACTAGTTAATACATACATCCTTTTTTATATATATATATAAGTGGGAGATTTTAAATCTAGAATTTCTTGCTTACAATCCCTTCCACCTTACTAGCTAACCTAATCCCCTCCTAGTTGATAAACATATCATTTACATTAAAGATATTTTGGTAGATCATGTGCTTCTTTTGATACTCATACTACTAGCATTACAAAACCTGTCTAGTAAGTGGAGCAAAAAAATGGGAATCCACATCTAAAATTATTGAAAATGAGATAACTTATTTGTAAAAAACTCAAAACAGGGACGATGCAAATGCTTTTGTGAACTTAAAATCAAGATGAAATGGTTGAAGAATGAGAGCCGGTCACAAGAACTAAAAATTAATTGGCTTTAATTTGGAGAATCTGGGAAGGAGCTAAGCATGTCAGAGACGTTAAAGAGGGTAGTTCTGTTATCATAGTCTGCAATTGTATACTAGTCCCCTCCATAGATGGAGTAAGGAAAAGTGTAGATAGAATTGTACAAACATTCTTAAATTGCAACTAACTTAAAAATCTATCTAAAACCACCAATCTAAATATATCCACAGTATCACCAACAATGTCATCTGGCATTGGCAATGACGGATTTTTGATATAAGTGCAAGTTTAATTTCGATTTATATCCGTTTGACTGAAAGCATACAGGTCAAATTAGTAGTTTAGAACATGTATCGTGTCGATCCCACGAGAAAGATTGGACAATTACCTGCACTACTAAAACTTCTCTATTATTTAGATGATCAATGAATTAAAAGAGATAAAACTATGCTAAACTTATGCAAGAAATTAGTAAATAAAAGCTCCTTAGATTATGGTATCCCTAACTACTCGTGTAATTGCTACTTTTGGATCATTGAATACTACTATCTTGGCTAGTTATGGCGTAATTTCCTTATATATGTGAAATCTACTTTCGTAGTGAATCAACTATACTTATAACTAATCCATACCTACTCTCGTGATTATGAAATTACATGAAATGAATAACTAAAGCCATATAAGTGCACCTCTACTCTCGTGAGTGTACTCCCTAAGTTTAGCACTTCTTGAACCAGTGTTAAATCTCAATTTTCATTGAAGAAACAACACCTTTAAATAATCACAATTAATGGTACCAAGTTAATCATGATTTAAGGAGTTAAAGTGCTAAATAACTTGCTCAAAATAATAACATCAAACAGCCAAATAATAAACACTAACAATCATAGAAAGTTCAATCAAAACCTAAGGTATAAACTTTTAAAGACACATAATAAACATAAAATCCAAAACTTGTATATTAACTAAACTTAGAATCAAGTACAAAAGATAAAGAGTTGGAAAGGAAAAGTAGCCCTTGTCACATGAGCTCTTTCGTTGCCTTCTTCATCTCCCTCTTCATCTTTGCCTAGCTAATAAACAAGAAGGATGAACTATTAGTTAAATTATCCTATACTATACTAACCTAACACAAAGAAAATGTAAGAACTACATTTTTTGGTATTGGTTGCACTCTCCAAGCTCTCTTGAATCTTGCAAGTCCATGGCTACATATAGATGATTTAAGTCAAGAAATGAGGCTTCAAACATCACTTTTACAACTGCAAAGTGGTTGTCACACGTCCATTAATAGCTGTGAATTATTGGAAGAGGAACAAGTTGTACAAGTGAAGAGCAGCCATTTCTAACCATAATTCGGCCGGATTGCTCCCCTGCCTTTCTTCACAATTTCTGTTCAGTCTTCAAGGCACATTCCAATTTTGCATCAACTTCAACTGAACTATTCTCGATGATAGGAGCTGAATTAACTCTTGACCAAAACATGAAACTTGTAGCCCTTTGAGTTAGATTTCCAATGCATCAATAATCACCTCATTTGGATTTGTGTAGGCTGATAAATGACCAAAATACCCTTCACTGTTCAATGCCTTGTTTCAGCTTCGACCACTAGAAATTGGCTACTGTAATTCAGCTTTTTGACCTATAAAACCTTCAAACTGGATCTCGATGTCTTCACAAGATTTGTAGATCTATCTCTTATCTTCAAAATGGTTAAGAATCATCTCAATCCGATCATTGTAGCTCAAGTTATAGTCGAAATACGAAGATGTGTCAAAGCTGTCAACTTCCTTTTCATGCAAACAAAGTATATTTCCAACTCCTATACAAATTATGGGCAAAATGCAAGTAAAAAGTGACAAAAACCTCATTTAATCACTTAAAAGCATTTTACACCAATTATAGCCAAAATGATCCATTTTCTTCCTACAATATGGTCAAAGTGACTAAAAATAACATAAATATCATTCAAATATTGTGTAAATTAGTCACTTATCAATTCCTCCACACTTGAATCATTGCTTGCCCTCAAGCAATTCACATATAATCAACTACAACGATTCAAGAGGTGAAAGAATATATGCACTTTTTCAAATTTAATTCCTCATGACTTGGCAAACACTTATTATACAATTGTTCAATTTACACTAAATACTCCTAATATCAAGTAAAGGAAAGATAATTATGCCCCAAATCTCAACAAGTTAAACTTAATCTCTCACCCTAAACCTAATTTCACAAGTAAGCAAATCACATAGTTAATTCATAGCTATCCTCCTCCAATAATCATCTTTTTCTCAAAATTTTTAACTAAGAGGGTTTACGGCCGGATATCTTACTTAAATAGTGAAAACGTTTTTGACGCGAAAATCGACACTTTTAGGTGAAGAGCTCTGATTACTCAACATTTCACTTATTTAAATTGCTACGCATACTCTTAATTCAAGTGCCTTTTTTACGCGAATGTTGAAATTTGTAGATGCCAAACCCCCAGTTACTCGGTATAATGAATCATTGGAGTAGACAAAAAAAAACTCCTATTAAAGACTTGAGGGTTTCACATTAAAGACTTCTGCGCTTCCACATTTCAATAATAATAAAAAAAAAACAAATGGTGAACACTTTTCTCCTTTTTAACTATTCAATTAGTTTACAGTTAACAACAAAACCCAAATTAACTAAAAATGTCTTGCACAAAAACATCATTGCTCTCTTCTTTACTTCTTAAACTATCAAGAAGAGTCCTTCCTTTCTGTTTTGGGATAGGGATTCCATAAGAAAAATTGACACGGAAATGCTGAAGAGCAAGAGCCTACAGGAAGAACCAAGAAATAGTTGCATTTGCCCCAAAAAAAAAGGAGAAATAGCTACATTTCACTTGGACATTCTGGGAAGAAATTATGGGTTGGGAATTTTTTCACCAAGAAGATTATGGATTACAGACTAAACAAATATGCACGGGCAACTTTACTCTTACAATTTTTTTCTGAAATGACCAGTTTTGAGTTGAATTTGGTATTAGACCATTTGAAAAATAATAATGGTTTCCATAAAAATTAATTTAGGACTAAGTACATCAATTGCCAGTGATTCTACTTTAAAGGATGGAACTGCAAACTAAGCATCACAATCAGTGAAACAAAACTAAGCACCACATTAAAAGATTGTAGGGTCTCTACATGATGCACGAAAAATGTCACGTGACCTAGTATAATAGGTAATGTTGCTAATGCAAGCACACATCAATAGAGTGTCGTGCATGGCAAGAGCATAATTGGTAATTCTTTTGTCTTTTTTTTTTAACCACAAAATGCAAAACTTTTTTTTTATCAATAATAATGTTATTAATGCAAACAAAGAAAACTAAGCATCACAATCAGTGAAACAAAAACTAAGCACCACATTAAAAGATTTAGGGTCTCTACATAATGCACGAAAAATGTCACGTGACCTAGTATAATAGGTAATGTTGCTAATGCAAGCACACATCAAAGAGTGTCGTGCATGGCAAGAGCATAATTGGTAATTCTTTTTGTCTTTTTTTTTTAACCACAAAATGCAAAACTTTTTTTTTATCAATAATAATGTTATTAATGCAACCAAAGAAAACTATAGAGTCCGGGAGATCGAACACCTTGACCACCTCTAGCCAACCCCTACCGCCTGCATCTACGAAAATTTGGAAAGCCAGATGCATCTAAAGTAATATCTCCCCTCACCAGCCTAGGTAATGCATTATATGCCTCATAAATTGCAGTACACCCAGCCTCCACCCCAATATTAGACAATCTGTCTGCCAGCTTGTTCGCCTCTCAAAAACAATGAGAACGGCTTCAAAATACCGCCTATATTGCAGCAGATCTTGTAACTCCCTCTGCAACTGCCATGGACCACCTAACCTTCCCTTGAATAATATGGACCAAAACCAATGAATTAGATTCCAGATGCAACTTAACTAATCCACAGGATACACCTAATCGAGTACCAAAATAAAGAGCTTTCAACTCCGCATGAAGGCTTGTAGTCTCCCAAAAAACAACACGAGAAACCAAAGCAAGAATCTCCCATCATAATCCCTGAACAATCCCCCACCGCCACTCCTCCCCGGATTATCCCTTGAACAACCATCGGCATTCAACTTCACCACCGACTGACTCAGGCATGTCCAACAAACCTCCAATATGGTAACCTTGCTGCGCAGCCTAGTTATCATATCGAAAAAACCAATCCTTGAGTTACAAGTCAGTGATATCTCCCGAAACTGATAACAGAAACATTCTCTCAGCTCCAAGAAAATCCGATCACAAAGATGCATTACCGAGTCTAGCTTACCATCGAAAATCCGCATATTTCGCATCTTTCATAAATTCCAGCAAATTAAGGATGGCAAAGTGCGTAGAACAAACCCAAGGTAAGAATTAGGAGTAGGTTTGACCAACCAACTCATCACCTTATGTCTAACCGTGAAAGCCTCTCTAATCCTACCGATGAGCCCCTTAAAGCAACCCCAAACCTGTTTAGCCACCTCCCCCGTACAAAAAATATGTCTAATAGTTTTTGAGGACAAGTTCAGACTACAACAAAAGCATCTAGAGGGGCCCAGTACCCCAAACGCAGAGGTATGTAAAGTGCAACTGGTAATTCTTTTTGTCGAAAAATAAGAATACTCAAAGTAGCAAGGAATGATACAGCATAAGGCTATGCATCTTCGACAGAACCAGTTAGAAACATTAATCTCACAATATGGATTAACAAATCTATTACAAGTGGCACTGAAACTGGACGATGATAAAAGATGAAGTTGGAGAAACAATTTTATCAAGAAAAAAGAAACCTTATTAGACATTTTATTCAACAAGCTTCATACCACTCTTTCTATTTCATTTTCCTTTTCTGTTGGAAAGTCATAACCTTCCTTTGATTTGTTTATATTTTTTACTGGTTAAAGAGAAGGAAGAAAAGAAGGAAAAATCACTGGCAAGTTTTATTTTCTCCTATGATGAAGATCACAAAATAATGGTAGAAATGTGGATGGATATATCATTATATTATCTTGGCCAAATTGTATTGTGCAATCTAGGTATGACAAGAAATGGAAATTTAACTTTGTATCCCCAAAATTTCAAGAGTCTCCCCTTGTATTATTACTTTTACCTATAGGCATTTTACACTTCTTTTTATTTGAAATGTTTCTCTATATCTCAATATAAATTTATCACTAAGTTTTTCGTCTTGTTTGATTCTATCACAAAAACACTTGCTAATGCAAATACATACTACAGTTTCTGTATAGAAGTAAGTGGAGGAGAAATTGGATATCCATTTTCTAAAATTACTATTTATGTTATTGTTTGTTAAGAATTCAGAAATTGAATGAAGCACAGGCTTTTGCTAGCTCAAAATAGAATATGGACGATTGTGGCGATTTAAAAATTTATGACAACTTTAGAAGGCAAATTATGTAAAATGTGAATTGATAACAATACTACACGTCTCTCAAAAGCAAATAACAAATAAGGTCTTGCATGTGTTTCTCTCTATATTTATGTTAAAAATATTTGGTGGATTGTGTGTTTCTCTCTACACTTATATTGCTTTTATAACATAACATGTTGTCAGGAGTGATTCGTGACAAGTGTGCATGTAACAGAGAGCAAGCGTATCACACAGTCTTTGCATGCACCGTGACTCCATAACATATTTTCTTATGATCAAATTTTGAATAGCTATTTGGCTATTCTTTTAATTAAGGTTGATGCTCCTTCGAATATTAGTATTTGATATATTTTTTTATTAACTATTAGCATCACACAAGATATCCTTGCAAAACATTTATCTCTATTACTTCGTTTTCAAGATTGTTACAGGAATAAAATGATCCCGGTTTTTATTTGGATCATCAATAAAACTGAAATAGTCATGAAATAATTAAAAACAACACCACACAACCATTTTCTACTTTCTATTGAAGTCATTTTAGCATGAAGAAGTCTCCATGAAATATTGAGATGAGACTTACTTTCCAAACCCTAATCTTCATATTTCTAGCTTAAGACACTTAATAAAAACTCTATAAACTCACTATTTGCCATCATTCATTACTAGCTGAAGTATGAAACTAAGTATCTGCATTATTAGGAGCACTTCTCATTTGACAACATCCTTTGGATCAAGGAAGTGTTGGTTTGAATTGGAGCATCTAGGAAGAATTTTTGCTCATAGATTGGGTATATTTTCACCAAGAAGATCATGGTATGCAAAGTAAGTAACTCGTCTAATTTATCTCCAAAAAGCTTCCCTATAAAGAATGGTTTTGGGAGATATTTGGAATAACAAATTAAAGATTACTCTGAACAGTAATGCTTTGAATCATAACATGATTTTATTAGAGTCTTGATAGTTGTCAATGCATGACTTCATTTAATAGGGTAATTAAATTTATTGACTTGTTACTTGGTTGATTTGGGAAAATTGGATGGGTTTGTATTGAAATTAACTGGTTAAAAAAGTCCAAATTTGAGAAAGTAATTGTATCTAGAAAAAAATGGAAAAGGAGAAGACTTATCACTCTTTTATTTATTATTTATTTTTTGACTTTTTAAGAATAGATAGTTAAACAAAAGTATCATTCATATGGAAGATAATTGAGAGAATATGTATCTTTCCTAATACTCACATTAATGTTATGACATAATTTTTATAGTAAATACTATTCATGATTCTAGCACACGTGATAAGTGCCATGGATACTAGGAGAACTGCACCGATTTTGCACGCTTCAAAAGTCCTTCATAACATACTCTATGATGACCAAATTCTCAATAACATATTTCGCTAGTCTTTATATATGTAGGATTGATTTTCTTAAATATCATCATCTAATAGCCTTTTTTTTGTATTGCTTCAAATGTTTTTGGATTTTCTTTTAACTTATAGTTTCATGTGTATTCGACTTTAGAAGCTGTTGAAAGAACCAAATCTCTTACATTCAAAGATGCCAGTAGATTTTGAGTATAAAAAATAGGGATGTTAATCGCAAATTATGGGATGTCTATCACGTCTTTTCCAAACATATAAAATTTCAAAAGGTATTCAGAGTTTACTGTTACTACATGTCATTGTATATTCCTCCAGAATGTTGATATTCTTCTAACATGTCATTGTATATAATCTTGATATTCTTCTATAGATCACGGCAGGACATATGATCATCATAGCTTTATTAGAATTACCAATTAGATCAAAACAATCATTAAAAAAAAGAGCACTTGACAACCATTTCCTAATACGTTTCAAAAGTCATTTTCCTATGAAAAAAGTCTACATGAAATATTTAGATAAGAGTTTTTCTACAAACCGTGATCTACATGTTTTTTTTATGATACTTAACAAAAGTATCCTTTCTGCCATCATTTTTAAGCTGTTAAGTGTAGAATGATATTGTTGTATTCTCTAGAACAGATTCGATTGATCTCACTTCGACAACTCTTTCAAATCATGCATTCCATGCTCTTTCAAACAGACACTTGGACATTCCTCTTGACACTAATCATAGAGAACAATTGTTATAGGACAAAACAATGATTTGATGAAATCATGAATGTGACAGCCCCACCTCTCCTTAGGGTGAACTCAAGGATTTGATGGACCGCCTGCTCAAACTCTCGTCAGGACTGATGTACTCACTCGAACCAAATCACGATTTTCAAGCCAAACAATTTCTTAAAACCAAGGAAGTACTTGAAATAACAACAGCCACAATCCTTAGGCAATAGCGTTAACTATTACAACCATAATATTTCAAATACAAATGAAATCTACACTTCCAAATGTCAAAAAGTCACTCAGGGAATCACACTAACTCTAAACAAAAGTTGGCTAGTCTAGTGTCTCCAATTCTTAACTTCAAATTCCTGTTAAGGAATAACAACTTAAAGGGATGAGCGGACGCTCAGTGAGGCCAAGATATCAAGCAAGCAAGTAGAATAAGTATCATAATTCAACTTAAGTAGCACATATACAGAATCGCAACAATGGTTTCACGTAAAGCCACAAAAGGGCTAAAACACATTCATTAAGAGGATATAAGAACTCTCAGGAGCTAATCCACAAGCTTGCTATTTTCACGATCTTGGATATCATTTTCTTTTGTTGACACTCTGTCAACCACGCAGATAACAAGTCCGTAGAATTCACTTGACACGAATCCCCATCCACCGTTTCACCCCTTACTAGACCCGAACGCCAAATAGAAATAGTGGTGGTAATAATACTCAAGTATACCCAAGCAAGAACAAGTATGGTCGATGAGATAACACTCCAATTGATTTAATTAGGATAAAAGTATTTGAGACAGGATGAGAGGCACCTCCCACTCGAATTGAGTATAATACATGCTGCCGTTCAGCACTTACAAGTCAAGTACAAAGCACAAACATAAGTACAGGTCAATCAAGGTCAAGCAAGTACAAGAACATTGAAGAAGGGAAGGAAGAGTGTGATAAAGTATACTTTCGCCTCATCAAATTCAATATTCAACACATGACACGTGGCAACATGTATCATTCAAATCAAGATATCAAGAAACATGCACTTGACACTCACCAGTTTAAGTAAAATAACGTCAAAAGTTTGCTCCCAAATTATGCACTTGATCACCAACAAACCCTAAGAACAACCAAGATAAAGTATTATAGTTCAACCATTTAAAGTTTTAAGTGAACTAAAGAAAATCCAAATAACTACTAATGCAACGATGCAAATATGGTTTTGGAGTGCAAAGAGAACATTTAGACCCAAAAGACATGAGTAACCAAGAATTTCCTCATTCCAATCATAAAACCAAGCTCAAAATGGTTTAACAACTCCAACTTAAAGTTGGAAATGAAAGTAAGGACAGTTTTAGGAAAATAGAATTTTTCCAGTTTTGTGCGATGCTATTTGAAAAATCATATCTCAAGTTTCTTAAGTCCAAAATTTATAAACTTTATACAGTTGGAAAATAGACTCAAACGGTTATAATTTTCCAGAATACACATTTGTAAGATTCTATCCACAAGTCAGTCAAATTCTAGTCTCAAATGGCTGCTTCATCCAATAGAAAAATAGAGCAGGTGTGAAATTTTAGTCAACTTTGGAAAATCACAGATATTTATAGAAATTGAGAAAATTTCTGAAATTTTCATGGTGGAAAGTACTCTAAATCTAGTTTCAAAACAATAAGCAAAACTCAATTTAGATTTTTCTATACCAAGATATAACAAATTTCCCAATACTGCTCAGAATCTCCTGCGGGAAAATTTCCAGCCATGATTTTTGGTCAAAATGTGAGGTTTAAGCCACTTAAAATGCATGATTTTGATCAAGTTTCAGCACACACTTGTAGGCAAAAGTAATATAAAGTATTTTCAGCAAAACCAAACCTAAATCATCAAGAAAATTTCGAAACAAAGGCTGTAATGGCAGCCCTTCCATTCGGTAAGCAACCAGAAATTTTCCTCCAAATTTTCCAACTTTCCTCCAACTAATTGTCCCAAGTTCAACCAATCATACTTAGCACAACCATAAAGTTTCATCTTCAACATAACCATAGACATATACGTAACCATAATCACAACAAAATAGCCATCATAATCACACCACAAACATAGGTATAATCAAACCCTAGAATACAAATATAAGGCATAATAATCATCAACTCATAATCTTTCAAGATTCACCATAAAATCATGTCTTAAATCCAAAACCCAACTTGATTTCAACCTAAAGTAAGGAAAGAAAAATATTCTAGCATTTTACCTCTTTGGTCTTCCAACCAAGATGAAACTCAATCTAATCCCTAAACATTCTCTTTTTTTTCAAGCTCAAACAAAGGTTGATGGAAGCCCCAAGCTTTCCTCTTCTTTTTCCCTCAAAATCCAAGCAAAATTGATGCTAAAATTTGGTAAAGTTTTCCTCCCTTTTTTTTTCCCTTAGCTCACGGTCTCTCTGTCTCTCTCCTTCTCTTGAGTTTGTTTTGTTTGGTTTTAAGACAAGAAAGAAAGATTAAATGGTAAGAAAGCTTTGGTCAAAAGTCAGAGAAAGAAGCTTAACTCTTGTAGTGACATATGTCACCTTCTAGAGAATTCTTATTGCACTAAATCCCCTCATTTTTTCAAAAGTTCCTTTCACACTCTACTAAAAAGGAAAAATTGCATTTTACCCCACACAGAAATTTTCACATGTAAAATTTAATAAAAAGCCTTTAAACAAAATCATTGTCAAATCAATAAATAAACAAATAGATGACTAAATAAATAAAATACCATGTATTTAGACTAAGTAAATTGACAATTTTTTTTCCTAGATCCTCACAATGAACCCTACGAAGGACACATCCACTAACTTCAGATTCTCGTTTACACTCTTTCTTTTACTAGTAATCATTATATGCAACTCGAACCTTTATTACTTCACACCCAAAAGTCTCCATTATTATTATTAGAGTAAATGGTCAAAAAAGTCACAAAACTATCAAAAATTGCATTGGTTGCTCACCAAACCTTTTTTGGGCCAAAAAACGAGCTTTTTGGGTGATTCTAGTGAGTTTAGATGCTAATCCAACCGGTGATGGCTTGCTAGTGTGGAATTTGAAAGGCAAAAATGTCCAAAAATGATTAGCCACTAAAGATTCCTCCATTTTGCTGGAGTTACGATTTTTTTTGGAGTGAAGCCAAACATTTTATTGCTGGCAAAAATTTCAACATCATACAGTGAGGTTATTTAAAGATACTGCACCAACCAAGTCTACAAAGCCTTCAGAATCATCAGATAAGCTTCTCTTAAGGTGAAAAAAAAGTCCAAATATTACCACAAAAAAAAAAATGTTGAACTGCCCTTGCACAAGCTAAGCTCAGAATAATTTCCAAATCTACTGAAAGCTTGAAGTTGTATTCCGCCGCCAAAGTCATAACCAAGTAGCCCATCCAAGTAGGATTCATAGAAATTTGCCATGTTTGATTGTTTCCAAAATATACAAGCAATAAACAGATATTATTTATGGCAAACATTTCTTGAAGAGCACAACATCAGAAGTGCTTTAGATGCACTAAAAACCCATGGAATAGGTTTACTTGACTTGCGCAGCTACCAAACTTTCCCTAACAAATTGATTTATAAAGAAAGGAGATCTTTTACACAATTGTAGCCATCAAGATTCATAACAAAGAGATCAGTAAAAATTGACACCATCAACAAGGATTCTCACTTTTCCAATGATTTCGCAGAAAACAAATTGTGGCTTGATGGGTAGATTTGAATCTTCCTCTACGACACAAATCCATGTAATAGAGGAGGAAGGATGAGTAGGGGCCTAGGGAAGAGGAGAGGAAGGAGAAGGGTTTGAAGAAGGAAGAAAAAAGGTTAGGTAGGAGAAGAGGTGGTGGGGAAATAGGAAAATGTGACGGGGGAAGTGATGGAGGGAGAGGAAGAAGAGAAGAAAGTGGTGGTGTAAGGGGCTATAGGGATGCTGCTGATGCAAGGCATAGGGAAAATATTACTTGTTTGTTGGAATGATACCTTTGCTGGAATGGGGAGGCAGAGTCATTACTAGTTGGACTAGCAGTTAAACTTGTCAGCATGACTCAAAAAAGGCTCGTTTAATGAGATGAATGACTTTTTTTATTACAAAAAGTTTAATGAGCAACTCGTGCAATTTTAGATAATTCAATGAAAATTTTGACCAATTACTCTTATTATTATTATTATTATTAACAACTATGAATTGTACCTTCTCTCTCTTTCTTAAATTGAGAATCGCTTGTTGTACTGTGGGATTTGGTAGAGCTCAACTTATATTACTAACAACTATCAATTATTCTTTTAAAAATTCTGTTGGTCTTGGGACTTTTGAATATAAGCCTCCTCTTCTGTTATGTGTTTTGTTGTATTTGATTTATTGTGTAACTACTAAAATAATCTATCTTTCTTCATTCTACTTCTGTTATAGTGGCAATAAATACAAAAGACTTCTTAAGTAAAAATTGTTACTCACCTATGATTGGTCGTTGGTTCTTTCGAGTGTTTACCTTTTATGATCTTAATTTTTTATAATTTTCATAATACCCTCCTTTTCTTTTATGTAATTCATCATATCCTTTTATTGTTCTGTGATGTCTAAATTTTTAAAATATAAAAACTAATAATGAGTTGTTCATTAGCAACTGATTGTCAAGCTTCAGGAACATATTGGGTTCCCAAAATTCTTAATATATCTATATAGCGGTCATACATGTAAGAAAAATAGCAAGGTACAAATTGTTCATTTCATCAGTTGCAAAGCCCCATCCCTATATCTTGAATTAGAAGAAGTTTGTTAAAAGGATCGGTATTGCTTATGCTTAACTTGTTGGGAAACAGGTCACAAAAACCAGTAATTAATAGTAGGAAAGATGCACATATAGTGGTAGACCAAAAGTATAAGGAAACAATGGTTCATAAGCACTATTGAGGTAGCTAGTTATTGATTTAGGAAAGTCTTGTGTGTATAATGTATTAACTTTTAAAAATTGCAAATTATGGAATCTTGTAAACTCTTCTCATTGTGCTATTTACGTTTTCAATTTTATTGGCTCTTATATTTCAAGAATAAATAGGGGTCTTTATCAATTGAGAATAAACAGTAGATTTTTTTTTCCAAAACAAACTTTTTTATTAATCGAAGCCAGAATACAAAGCCAAGAGGAAGGCGAAGCCTTACCTCGTAAAAGAAAACCGGAAATTACAAAAATTCTGCATATCCAAAGACAAAAGCCCCCTAGTATGAGGTGGCAACTGCGAGGCCACAGTGAACAGTGAGCGAGAGCCAGACGCGGCACCATATGCTGTTAGCGAATCCGCCACCGTGTTCCCCTCCGGGAAACAATAACTGAACTGGTGACAACCTGACGTAACCAGCTGAATAGCGCGAACAACAGGACGAATAGTAGTGGGGACCCCCATCCCCCCCTTAAATAGTTAATCAAAACCAGGCAGTTAGATTCAACGATTAGTTGGGAAATCCCTACCTGACGCCCCAAGTGGAGCCCTAAAAGGAGGGCACGGGCCTCCGCCTGCAAAGAGTTCAGATAGCCAAAGGAGTCCGCAAATGCTACAATAAGCTTCCCACACGAGTCCCTAATCACCCCACCGCCCCCACTACCCCGAACCGTAGCACAACCATCAGTGTTTAACTTAAAATAACCTTCCATAGGGAAGACCCACCTAACCACCTTAGCTGTTAAGACCCTTCGGGCCGCAGTCAAAACCTCCAGAAGTCCCTCCCATTGGCAAGGCAAAACCACAATGCCCGGAAAATGGATTCGGATTAACATTCGCAATTCATTAACGATGAGGGCCCGGACCTGAGAGCCGGATAGCTTGTGACCCTCGAACCTGGACATAATCAAAAGCGGAAGAATTCGAGTTAACCAGCGTAGCACCTTCCCTTTCACGGGAAGTAACCACCATTTGTAGCACCGAGATCTAACCGTGAGAGCTGGTGTAGAGAACCCAAGTGAATGCTCAAAGAACGCCCATGTCCCATTGGCCAATTGACCAGTAGAGAACACGTGTTCCAATGTCTCTAACTGAGCTAGCACACAGCAGTGACATTTAGAAGGACCATGAACCTGGAATTTTTCGAGCACGTCGTCCATCGGCAGTTGGACATTCACTAAGTGCCACATGAAGAAAGACAATTTCCGTGGGACGGAGGATTGCCAAATATAGGAAAATGCCCAGGAGCGAGCCCTAGCCGAGCGAACAAGCTGATATGCAGACCTTGCGGAGAAAACCCCCGAGGGATCCAATAACCAACTAGGTTGTCTGGGTCCAAGCCAAAGCAGAAAAAGGATCCCTGAGCCGCCTCCCCTATTACCAAGGGCAACGATGCCAAAGCCGGGTAGTCCTATTGCCCTTCACGTAAAAACTCCGAAACCTTCACATCTGACAATAAACAATAGATGATGAAAGAGAAACCTAAAAAAAAAAAAAAAATTAGTCTCGTCGACAATCAAATAAGGAATTTTATGGAGTTTAACTATGATTAAGATGGATAGATGGTGTTTTTATTATTCTCTAGCCGACAAATAAGGATTGCTAATAAGACCAATTACTACTTAAATTTCTTATTGTCCCACGAAATTACAAGTAAAACTTTTATAGTTAAAACTAATTGAGATGATTAATACTTTTCTAGTATTAGATCTCAAATTTAGTGTCAAACGGATTAAAACTTTTGTAATCAAGCACAAAATGTTCTCTAAATTGAAGTATGATCACAATGATTCGTGACTCTAGAACTTCAATTAACCAGTAGATTTTAAAGAAATTTGTGAGCCACATTTCACGCGCAATGCACGGTGTATTATTACTAGTAAATCCTTTAAAATGGAAAACCAAAACTGAAATGTAAGAAATAAATGTAAAGTTAAAAATATGTTAAAACTAATCAATATAACAAAGTAGAAATCCTAATTCTATTAGATGTCGCTGATATAATGCTACAATATGATTTATTCCTAGTTGTCTTTATCACAGCGGCAAAAATGATCAGCAAAACTCGTATGACTTTTATTGTGGCAATTTCTAGTACATTGCCGTGTATTAAGGTTGGTTGGGTGATCTTCGAATCTGCTCTCTAGAATTTTGTTCTTTCAAGCTGTTTAATTGTTTCCTAATGTCACTAGTATTCTTATTGCTTTGTTGGCCATTCTTTTCACCAAGAGAGAACTCCAAAGATAGAATCCTCTTATTTGAGAGATGTTGAAAGAAAACACTGGCTTACCTTTCTTGATCTCTAAACTAGGTTGGAGATTGTTATAAATTTCATATTCCCTGATTGAAATTATTTGAAAAGGAAAGCTGTGACGAAAGTTGGGAGGCAAGTGGTATATGGGTTTTTAATAGTTTAACCCTCGTCTTTAGCACCTCTATTAGTTCAGTCTCTAATGTAATTTTTAATCTATATAATTTTTTCTATTACTTGACCTTTAGGTGAAGGAGAAAGTGATAGTTGGACCCCTTTTTTTTCTCAATTTTCAAATATTTTTATGATTTTGTTACCACAAACAAGATAACATGTGATCTTAATTTCCAATAAAAATTTGCAAAGTTCCATCAAGTGCACCAAATGTGCATTAATCTTATAGCATTGGGTATCAAATTTATTTTCATTCAAAGTTTGGATACCAAAATCGTTTAATGGTCAAAATTTAGGCACCAAAACTATATTTTACTCATCTCTTTATTGGTTATGATAGTTCCTATTATATACTAAACATTTAGGACCACTCTCAATGGATGATGAATGATGAATGTCCTATTGCATATAGATGGTAGCGAGTAAAGCAATGTGGTTTAATGGTTGGATAGTCTTTTCACATTGGAATATCATCGTTCGATTGTCTTTTCACATTGCTTTAATTTTTTTTCTTCGTTTCACATCTTTATCTTTGTATTGAACTCTAAATTTGTTAATACTTGCTTTAATTATTCTGTGCTTATCTTTTCAAAATCCAAATTGTTTTTCCATTTTCATTCCACTTTAATCACAACTGGAAGAACCTGCTCCATTACATTCAAAGATCCTTGCAGGATTTCATTATAGGAAGAGCACTTGAAATATCCTTGACTTGAAAGGTGCTACTCGTAACAACTAGTGTAATTTATACAATTCTTATCACAATATACAAAAAAAACTCTAATAGATACCATTGCAGATTGTACCATTAGCTTGGCAATACATTCTTGACATTTTCCTTTATACAATTTCCCAACAATCACCTACAAACTCCCTTTTATATATTTATAGGATTATTTAAATAATCCATTCGATGCTTCATCAATAACCAAAAATAACTTTAAGAGGGACAATACTTGCGGAAACCGTAACCCTTGCAAAGGATATAATTACCAACTTCATGTTCTTAATTGCTAAAAAGAAACATGAACTCTGAGTAATTCAAACCCGAAATTCACCAATTTATTATCATTTTCAACTATATATTTTACCATTTTATTTATTAAGAATTAGTTGGTATGGTGAGGGATTTTGTGTATCTCAACCTCTTTTACTAACAATAATTTTAACTCTTAAATTGTGCTTTATAAAGTATACTAGTTAATACATACATCTTCTTTTTTTTTTTTTTTAATAAGTGGGAGACTTTAAATCTAGAATTTCCTGCTTACAATCCCTTTTACCTTACCAGCAAACCTAATCCCCTCCTAGTTGATAAACATATCATTTACATTAAAGATATTTTGATAGATCAGGTGCTTCTTTTGATACTCATACTATTGGCATTATAGAACCTGTCTAGTAAGTGGAGCAAAAAAAGGGAGTCCACATCTAAAATTATTGAAAATGAGATAATTTATTTGTAAAAAAACTCAAAACATGGACGATGCAAACGCTTTTGTGAACTTCGTATAAAATCAAGATGAAATGGTTAAAGAATGAGAGCTGGTCACAAGAACTAAAAATTAATTGGCTTTAATTTGGAGAATCTAGGAAGGAGCTAAGCATGCAGGAGATATTAAAGAGGGTAGTTCTGCTATCATAGTCTGCAATTGTATACTCGTCCCCTCCATAGATGGAGCAATGAAAAGTGTAGATAGAATTGCACAAATATTCCCAAATTGCGACTATCTTAAAAATCTATCTAAAACCACCAATCTAAATATATCCACAGTATCACCAACATTGTTATCTGGCATTGGCAGCTTAACAAATCTTTGGTCATCCATTTCATGTTCCTTCAAACATCCTACATGATATTGCTTTTCACACTAATCATAGAGAATAAGTTTCAGGGGGAAAAATCTAAATGGTTGGAATTGTGACTCTTACAAAGGACGCATCCACCAATTTTAGGTTCTCTTTTGAAAGCTCAGTTTTTTCAGTAATTGCTAAAATGCAAGTTGAAATTTGATTGCACCCCAAAGCTACCAAATTATCTTTGTTTTTAATTCTAAATGTCACAATTTCTTTTATAAAGAAAATAAGCTTGCTTCACATGTGTAATAAATGTGACGTGCAAAATTAATATTATGAAGACAAATTAATAATTGTCATTATTATTCTTAATAAAATAGGTAGTCATGCTCTGTTTATTATCATAGTGCAAGTAGCATATGCAACTTCTTTCACGCTTTCTTGGACTTTCTTGTGAAATTGCTTTCTCATTTTTTCTATTGCTGTTGAAGTAGGATTTAGCATTGTTTTTCTTAAGGCTTTATCATTGTCTTTTAATCCCAAAAACTTGAATGACATGTTTCGAAGGAGAATAAAAGTACTCTATTATGACTTCATTACTATTTTTTTGGTACAAAAGTTACCATAGGGAATTATTGATTTATATGCTAAGTTGAGACACAACCACAATTTATCAAAATAATGACAAAAATTCAAAGCTATTATTATTTTTGAATTAGGGTTACGTCATTATTTATTAGACTTTGTTCTTGTCTTCTTCTATAATCTCAAATTTTAAAAATATTATTTTGCAAAGAAATATAGAGGTGACTTTTTTTATTTTTCTCTGGTGGTGTAAAAAATACCACATTCCATTTTCAATGTTAGGCTAAGTTGAGTGGCTTACACAATGTAACATGCATTTAAACCCATCAGTGTATACAGTGACAGTGCATGAAACATCAATCCTTATAATTCGTTACAATTTCAGAATTGCTTATTACAATTAGATCAAACCATCAGTGCTCAACTTCTTCAGAATGTGGTTATAAGCATTAGCTGCTGCCCTATTCAGTGCAATCAACTCTTGGAACAATATTTTCGTCTTCCAGCATATTCATTGTCCACATAAACTTCAATCTCTCTTGTTTCTTTCCACATGTCAACGAATTCAATTTTAATCTATTCTTCTGGCATATTTCATGAAGTTTTGTTACCGGATGCGTTTTAATAGTCGTGAGAGTGATCATCGGTTGCAATAAGTTCTTCACTACCTGCCATGTTGTGTACAATGAAGAGTTGCTGTCAAGAAATATGGCACCAAATAATCATGAAAAGATATATCTTCTAAGTGGCTCGTCCCCGTACACACACGCATGCATGTGTGTCTATATATTTATGTGTGACTAATAGAATTTAAAATTTAAGAGATATGATTTTGTGAAGGTAAAAGAAGTATAGAACTTATTCAATTATAAAATTCAAAGATATTGCTAAGTTTTGCAAACTAAACAATAAGGGACTATGCTTTGATGAATAAAGCAATGTAAATTCTCATTGTTTTGGTTTATTAGACAAACAACAATATTTATGATATATGAGGTAACATGTAATCTAAATTCTTAATTTTGTAGAGCAATTTATCCACATGACCAAGATATTGCCTGCCCCCTGATCAGTGGATAGTGCAATAAAAAATATGTTTTAAAGATAATATAACCACAATCTAATTGGCAGTGTCAAAGGAAAAATTGTCATTCAAGAATGTGATATGCAACAATTGTAAATAAAAACGTAAAATACTTTTTTTTTGCAACTTGCTTTTTTATTGGATAAATGAAAACAGGATTACAAATTTTCCGACTCGCACTATCTCAATCTACCCCCATTACTGTCCTCCTAACAGATGACATGCCTAGCCTATCCAGTCGGGACTCCCCCTTTGCCAGTTTTGGAAATCTGTTGATATGAACATAGACTATACAGGCATGTTGCTGATGGTAAACACCCACATTAGCCAGGATGTCCACCACACGATTAGCCTCTCGGAAACAATGAGAAACCCGCTCCATATCTTCCACCATTTGCTAGATGTGCTCTATTTCGCGCCGAATCTACCACGGGCACCGAAAGCGGCATTGAACAATCCCCACCAATACATGAGAGTCCGATTGGATCTCAACATTGTTGAAACTCTTCTCTACACACAGCCGTAGCCCTGTCAGCATTGTCAGGGCTTCCGCATGCAAACTGGACTATCTCCCAAAGAACACCGAGTAAGCCAATACAAGGTTGCCCAAAGAATCCCGCAATATCCCTCCCCCACCACTCCAACCTGGGTTGCCCTTGGAACACCGGTCCATATTCAGCGTTAAAACTTCCTGCGCTTTTGCCTGCCACCGTACAATCTGATAGCTGATGCCACCCTCTTGTTGACCCGACCAGTCATATAGCTGGGGAAACATGACCCATCCCAGCCTCTGATTAAAATGAATATCCAGTTCAGCCGCAATGTCCGACATAATGGCCTGACAAATAGTGACCGAGCACATCCGAGTCCCCTCAAATATCACTTTGTTCCTTGCTTCCATATGTGCCAGCAAATATAGCTAGGCAAAATCCTGAAGAGGAGGCGCCTTTTCTCGGGTCTCGGAGCCACCATCCACCAAGCCACTACCCGAGTCTGCACTGCTGACTCGACACTCTTGAGGCCACTTAAACTAGTAAAATAGGTCCATACCTCCGTCGTGATCTGTCCCTTCGAAAAGAGATGCTCCAGCATCTCACTTGCTCCATCATGACAGCAGAAACATTTGGAAGGCATCTGAAATCCCATCGTACAGAAGATGTCCGAGATTGGCAATCGTCTGAGCAACAAGCGCAGCATGAAGAAGGACACTTTTGCCGAAATACGACAATGCCAGATGTGAGAGTGAACAAATGAGGAGCTTCGGCCTTGCCGTACCTCCTCGAACGCCGATGATAGAGAGAATTTGCCAGATGAAGACAAGCTCCAAATGACCTCATCCGCCCGCCCATGTTGGGGAATCGGTTGATGTAAAACCGAAGGGAGAAGTGATAAGTGAATATTTAACGTATATTTTGTACAAATTTAGCATGACTTTTTGGTATGTTTTGAGAAGATTAAAGCCATATTTGAACTCTTTTGGTGATAATTGCTTAAATATTATTCAAGTGTTCAAAACTTGATAAATAAGTGGATTAATGCTTTAATCTGGGATATTTTGAAGGTTATTGACATGAGAACTTCATGTACAAGATAAAGAAAGAGCAAGGACCATTTGGAAGATCAAGAACAAAAGAAAAATTTAAGCAAATATGAAGAAAAGGAAAGGAATCGAAAATCTGGAAAAAGATCACACAAATCCGAGCTCGGATCCGTGCGCATAAGAAAGATTCGAGCCCTAGTCTGTACTTCTGGAGCAATGGATCCAAGATCAGACGATCCAAGCTCGGACCCATTTGATAAACCCCTCGGATCATTGATGATCCGAGCTCGGATCCATCTTCACTCCCTCGGATCCGAGGCTCGGATCGGCCTCTTTCTTCTGAAAGTGTGGAGCCGAATTTTCTCACTTTTCACACAACTTTCCAGCTAAATTGGTAAGAGAAAACGGTGGCACATGCCTCTGTAAAAAAAGGGAAGACAAAATGAGTTATTGACAAGTCAAAAACAACTTATCTTTTGATTTCCTTTACAAAATCTGATGGGTTGGAATTATGAGGGGTAGAAAATGCCTTTCTACCACCTTTTATGAGAGAAGCATGAGGAGGCTAGGGAGATATACGTAGTTAGTTTTACTCTTGTAATAGTTTTTTCTTTCTAGCTAGAACTTCTTGAGGAAAAACTTGGAGACTTCACTTGTAATTCTCTTTGGTGCAAAACATAGCAGAAATTTGAGGGATTCATCCTTAATTGACTAAGCTCTCTTTTATCTTTTTTTGTACTTGTACTTAATGATGTTTTGCATTAATAAACTTGTGAGTATGATTGTTATATCAATCATGAATAGCTAAACTTCTTTATCTAGGGAGTAGATGAAACTTATGACTAAATGATATGAATTGAATGTGATTCACTCTTGTTATATCTTGTACTAACCTGTCTACTTGTGCAGCTGAACTTACTTGTTTTTGTTTGATCACCAATAACATGTTATAGTTGTTCTTACTCAATGAGGATTGGTTTTAACAATAGAAACACATAAGTAGAGCTTAAGTTGAATGCTCATGAAGATAGAGGTACACTTAAGTGGATTATTTATCATTTCATGAAGGAAAACAGGGTAGCACTAGTATTTCACCATGAAAATAGGGAAAACTAGCCTGCTCTGAGCCATTTTATCATGAAAATGAGATTTGGTAATATTGGAAATGAATCTCTGGTTTAACAAGAATAATAACAAGAGGTAAATCTATTAATTTGTGTTGTTTGTGCCATAAGTGGAATCTATATCCCTAGATTTAAGTTTTTAGTAAAAAGTCTCCAATTGCATCTTTCAAGTTATCAATTCAGAATTGTATAAAGTAACAATATTATTTCTCTGTTCAAATTCATTGTAAGTCTAAATAATAGAGAAAAATAAGGACCTAGTACTTGTAAACTTTGCTCCTCGTGGGATCGACCCGATACATGCCCTATATTATTTGATTGACCTGTATACTTGCAGATAACGGGTATAAAATCGCATTGTAAACTTGCATTGATATAAAAATCCCATCAAGAAGGTCAAGCGGAATGGCCCGGGAGAGCAAACTTGCATCCCATCTCCCATGTGTAATGAAATCTTTGAAAGAGAGGGTTGGATGCACCGTGGTTTTAAGAAACAATGCACCAGTTCCCAGCCAGTTATCATACCAAAAGTGACAAGTTCCCTTCTGGAGGAGCCGGACCATAGACAACTCCACTTGCCGACTGGCGCTTAACATCCTCCGCCATGTCCCCGAGGCCTGTCGACTCAGCTCAACCTGACATGGGTGAAGATCTCTGCAGTATTTAGCCCGCAGAAAACTTGCCCAGAGCGACGAGCCCGTCCTAAATTGCCACCACAGTTTGCAAGAGAATGTCGCATACACATCACTTAAACGTCTAATCCCCACTCTTCCCTCCCCAAGCGGGTAACACAACTGAGACCATCTAATCCAATGGTATTTTAGCCCTACCTCCGATTCACCCCAGAGGAAATTTGCACACACCTTTTCCACCATTTTGAACACCGAGGCTAGTATCATAGCCATTGCCAGCAAGTGTACTGGAATGGACATCAAAACATGCCTGATCAAGGTTAGTTTCCCCCCCACCCCAGGAGAGAAACTTGGACTTCCAGGAGACAATTCGGCGCAGTATAGCCTGACTGACCTTCTCAAAGTATGACGGCTTACTCCTGCCAATGTATAGAGGGAAGCCAAGATACCGAAATAGGAAAACCTGCCTCGAAAATTGTGTGACTCACTCAATCACCCTTCTGCGAGCCAAGGACATGGACGGGTGCACTAGGTACCCACTCTTTTGGACATTCACCAACTGGCCCGATGACTACTGATACTCCTCTAAAACTCGCATAACGCTTTTTAATGCAGCGGTAGACCCATTCGAAAAAATTAGCACGTCATCTGCGAAAGCGAGGTGCGTAACAGTAGGACAACCCCTTGGTACCCTAAATCCCATTAAACCCACTTGCCAAGCTAAATTATTTAAGCCGCATGATAACACCTCCGCCCCAATGATAAATAGTACGGGGGATAGGGGTCCCCCTGTCGCACACCCTTGCTAGATCTAAAATATCCATGGGACACCCCGTTAATGAGAACCGAGAACCAGACATTCGAAACCAGACGCCATGCCATGTCTATAAATCTTTCCCCAAAGCCAAATCTCCGCAAAACACCAATAATATGCACCCAAGACATCTGATCATACGCCTTCGCCATATCCAACTTTAAAACCACATTACCCCCCTGCGGCTTCTTACCAATGTCCAATGTCCATCATCAGCTCCTGGGCTAACAAGTAATTTTCCGTGATGGTCCGCTCTTTAAAAATCCCGTCTGTTGAGGGGAGATGATTTTTGGCAAAATTGGAGCTACACGGTCCACCAATATCCTGGAAATCAGTTTATTAAAGAAATTACAGAAGCTGATCGGTCGAAACTTGGAGAAATCTTGGGGATTCGTAACTTTTGAAAGGAGCACTATGGCGGTAGACGTGACAAACCGAGGTAGCTCCACCCCACAAAAGAAACTCACCACTGCCCTATGGACATCACTAGCAATAATGTCCCACGCAAAGGTAAAGAACCTGCCTGTCCGGGCTCGTAGCACTATCTCCATCCATTGCAAACACCACTCGTTTGACTTCCTCCAGGGTCGGCACCCCTTTTAACATCGTATTGTCCTCCCCTGTGATCAATGATGGAATTAAATCTAGCAACCCGCCCGAGGCGGAGGACGTGGCTCCAGAAAAAAAGTCCGAAAAGTGTGTGATCGCCTTATTTGCTATTGCATCATCATCCTCTACCCGCAGCCCATCTGCCTTCCTAATTTTGTGTATCATTCCTTACACTCTCCTCTGCTTAACCACCACATGAAAATATTTTGTGTTCCGGTCCCCCGCTACGAAGCCATTTTACTCTGCCTTTTGTCTCCAAAATTGCTCTTCGACTACTAGCAATCTCGCAAGCTCCGCTTGAGCTCTCTGTAGCTCAACCTGCGCCACCTCTGAGGCTTCATTCTCCACAGCCGCCTCAGCTCTCACTACCCCTGCCTCCGCCTCTTGGACTACGTCAAATATATTCCCAAAAGTCTGCTTATTCCTCTCCTGAATGCCCCGCCGTATCGCCAGCAATTTAGAACACAAAATCCGCAAGGGAGAACCCTGTATGTCCTCATTCCACGCTCGTCGAATTACCTCCAATAAGTCTGGTTTGGCTGCCCATACATTCAAGAAGCGAAAAGGCCGTGGCTTATTGTCTAATCGTGATGCAAATGAGATTCTTAGCGGAGAGTAATCCGAAGGGTGCCGTGCCAGATGGACAACAGATATTGCTGCGCCACCTCTGAGGCTTCATTCTCCACAGCCGCCTCAGCTCACACTACCCCCGCCTCCGCCTCTCGGACTACGTCAAATATATTCCCAAAAGTCTGCTTATTCCTCTCCTGAATGCCCCGCCGTATCGCCAGCAATTTAGAACACAAAATCCGCAAGGGAGAACCCTGTATGTCCTCATTCCACGCTCGTCGAATTACCTCCAATAAGTCTGGTCTGGCTGCCCATACATTCAAGAAGCGAAAAGGCCGTGGCTTATTGTCTAATCGTGATGCAAATGAGATTCTTAGCGGAGAGTAATCCGAAGGGTGCCGTGCCAGATGGACAACAGATATTGCTGCGCCACCTCTGAGGCTTCATTCTCCACAGCCGCCTCAGCTCTCACTACCCCCGCCTCCGCCTCTCGGACTGCGGCAAATATATTCCCAAAAGTCTGCTTATTCCACTCCAGAATGCCCCGCCGTGTTGCTAGCAATTTAGAACACAAAATCCGCAAGGGAGAACCCTGTATGTCTTCATTCCACGCTCGTCGAATTACCTCCAATAAGTTTGGTCTGGCTGCCCATACATTCAAGAAGCGAAAAGGCCGTGGCTTATTGTCTAATCGTGACGCAAATGCGATTCTTAGCGGAGAGTAATCCGAAGGGTGCCATGCCAAATAGACAACAGATATTGCTGCAGCAACGTCCAGGCACTCCGCATTGACTAACAGTCTATCCAATCATTTCCAAATTCACGCTCGTCCTTTCCTGTTATTACTCCATGTGAAACTCGATCCCGAAAACCCCGCGTCAAAAACCCCCGCCTCCTTCATAAACGCCAGAAACTCTACACCTTCTGCCATGGAATAAGGCCATCCTCTATGTTTTTCATGGGAGCCGTTACCACATTAAAATCACTCCCAGTGTACCAAGGAGAAGCATTAGGTTTATCCCTCAGCAAGTGGTGCCACAACTCACGACGCTCCTCCATTGTACACTTTGCATGAACAAATGAGAAGAGCAAAGGACTCGACAATCACGGATGAAGAATCGACAACGTAATATGTTGAGGCGAACTACTAACAGCCGAGCATATAAACGGGCTACTAAAGAAGACCCAGAGATTTTTCGAAGGGTTAACAACTACTGAATCAAACGACAACCGCATGCGAATGTGATCAACATTGCAAATGGGCTGCTTAGGTTCTGATATAGCCACAAATTTAACATCATGCAATCGTACTAATTTACGCAGTCTACGCAAGTTTGGGGCTCGAGCCACCCCTCTAATATTCCATAAAAGTGCGTTAATCATGATGCGAATCTTGGCAAGAGTTTTGAGTAGATGTTGCTGACCTGAGCTTTCTATCAGATGGCATACGGATGTGGGCTCCCCTTCCCCTCGATTTGGTGAAACCGTGCATACCCCCAGGATGGTCAATGTTCAATTCCACCACCAACGAAGCTGACTCAGTTTCAGGTATGGTTACCAACCTCGGCGATAGGTTGCCCGCAACCCGGGGAAGGTCTATGGCCCTTCCTTCAACCGTGTCCTCGTTCGGGTCTATCGGCACTTGCACGGCTCCTGCAAAACCCAAGGAGGTAACCCCCCATGCACGGCATGCAGCTCTACACCATGGAGCTGCCCTTGCACCTCCAAATACTGCCCGCCAGTCGGGAGTGGCAAAGTGGAGGCTCCCGCTGCAGACCCAGCATCGGCATGGCTTACCACCACCACCTCCGCCATGCCTGAAAAGCATAAAATACTATCAGCTAATTATATTTTTGGGATATAATCAATCAATTAGGGTCATGAATAGGATTTAGATCTAGATTTGAATCTAGTAAGACTCAATTTATATAAATCCAAACCCTCCCAAGAACTTTGATTCCTTTTTATGGTCATCAGTCTAGGTAGGTTTATTTTTATGTAAGGTCTAAGTCTTGCATACGTATTGCAAAATAATTTAACAAACAAATGACATAGGGGGACTTGCATGTTTATTTCAAATTTATGATAGTGAAAAATTGAATTCTAAAAAGTAAACTAGTTAACAAAGGTAACATTTTTGTTGATAGTATATGGATTATCGAAATTTAGAGAATAATTATAATTTTGAAAAAAAAAATTCACATGCATTGCACGTGCATTATTACTATTAAATCCTTTAAACTGAAAGGCCAAAGTTAAGATGGAAGAGATAAATGTATAGTAAACACGTATAAAACTCCTCTAAATTGACACACCATGACAAACTCTTTTCATTCCAATGATCATATAAGAAAGTACAAATATAAATCCCAATTTTACTGGATGTCACCAAGATTATGCTACAATAGGATTTACTCCCATATGTATTTATGACGAAACGAAAGCGATCAGTAAATAAAATAATTTGGTTTTTAGAATCACTTTGGATAGTGGCAACTACCAACCTACATTGTTATGCATTAATGTTGGGTTGCCCTTTGATATTGCTCTCAGGATTAAGCTTGGGGTGCTCTTTGAAATTGCTCTCAAGAACACTAGTTTAGTTTTTCAATAGTCTTAAACTTTTTGTAATTTCACTAATATTCTTATTGCATTATTGGCCCTACTCTCCACCAAAAGAAAGCTCATTTGATAGTCTTTTTTGTGTTGCTTTAATTGTTCTGTGCTTATTGTGGTTATCTTATCAAAACTAAACATGCTTTTCCATATGGATTTTGCTTCAAAGCAACCAAAGAATAAGGTCTCTCACATTCAAAGATCCCAGCAAGTTTTCAATCCCAAAAAATAGTAGCTGAAAATATCCTTTGCCTCGAAGGTCAATACTCATCCCAACCAGTGGGATTTCTACCACATCGTATTCAAATATATGAAAAATTCCAAGGCGCAAATATAGAGTTTACCATTAACATGCTACAATATATTTTTCCAAAATCTTGATCTCTATTGCTTCTTCTCTAGATCATGACAGCTTTTAAATAAATCACCAATCGGGCAAAAAAAAGTTAATGAAAAACTGAAACAACATGGACAACCATTTGCTACTTTCTTCAGAAGCCATTTTCCCATTTAGAGGACTCCATCTTTTTTGGTAATTTCTTTGAGTCAAGAAATACCTAACTTGGATTTAGAGAATCTGGAAGGGATCTCTGCTCATAAAATGGGTATCTTTTCGCCAAGAAGATCATGGTTTCCAAATTAAGAAAAAAGTTTGGCATTTCTCCAAAAAAATTTCCCATTTAAGGATTCATTTTGAGAGTTAATTTGGGTTCTGAAATTAAAGATATTTTTTACTAACTCATTTGAGTCATATCAATAATTTTACTAGAAGTTTAAATAGTAATTGATGCACGATTTGATTTGGAATTCGAGGCAATTCACTTTTTTAATTTGTTACTTGGTTGGTTTTGGAAATTTAGGAGCCGAGGGGTTGTAGTGAAATTAAATGGTGAATAAAGTCCAAATTTTTGAGAAATAGTTATACCAAGAATGAAAGAAAGAAAATGGAGAATGCTTATCATTCTTTCTTTTTTTCTTTTGTTCTATTCTATTATAGAGCTGGCTTTTTTCCCTAAAACTATTTAAATGCTTTGCCAGTTTGTTTCAAGTACTTTCCTTACTATTCATATTGCACTGATGACATAAAATTGACATTAAAGATGATTTTGCTAATGCCAATGCATGACAAGAGTAATATGGATACAAGGAAGACTACACAATCTCTGCACGCTCCATGAGGTTGTGATATGAGTTGGTATCAATTTTATGTCACAGTTAATTAATTTTAGTTCAGCCAAGAACAATTAGGTACCCAATCATCAATTTTGGGTAGTTATTTTCATGCTTTCATTGGGATTCATTCAAGAAGTTGTCAAGGCACCGCTATTAGACTTTCAACTTACCAACAATAATTAACCTATGTTTTCAGAACCGGACCGGATATTGATTCGGTCAAGCTCAAGGTCAGGGGTCAATAGTTCAACCGGGGTCGATAGGAGTTGAATCGGATGACGTCATAAATAAAAATTATTTAAAAATTAAAATATTATATGTAAAATACTTAATAACATGTTAATATTAATAAATGTATACTCATATATATTTGATATTTCAAATATATTTAACAAGAAAATACAAATAAATTAGAACAATCAAATAGCAATTTTATATTATTTAATAAGCATTAACAAGTTTAGAATTAAAATTATGGACTTAATTGAAAAATAATACCAAACTTTAAGACAACATTTATAAAGTATGAAATATTTGAGATATATTAACAATTTTTAACAACTTAAGGGTCAAAACATCATATTTAAAATATTTTGACCTTTCAAAAAAGTTAAAAAAAAAAAGGAAAGAGACCGGGTTCATTTTCCAGTCAAACCCGGTTTTTGACCTGGTTTGACCAAGCTTTTGATTTCCCGGTTTTTAGTATAACTCGGACCGAACAACTAGCCGGTTTCTCGGTTCGACCGGTCGGACCGGTCCTGTCCGGTCCGAATTTGAAAACAGAGTAATTAACGGCTTCTTTGATATAGAACAGTGGTGGCAAACAACTCTGCAGAACTTGATTTCATTCCTAATGCATCCCCAAATTTATTGGCTGCCCAAAAATTCTGTCAACCATAAGTAACTCCAATGATGGCTTCGAAATACAAAGGTTTCATTATTCTTCGTTAGATTAGATGCATCTTGCTCAGAAGCAGAATATATCTTCGAGCATAACTAAATCCAATTGGATCAAAGGTTGTAAACTAGTGATGTATCCTCTTTGAGTCTATGTTAGCAACTGTACCAGAACAAAGCAAAAGAATATCACAATTGGTAGGTTGAAGTAAGTTTGAACTCATTGGATCCTTCTAGTCTGTTTGTAGTAGCAGCAAAAATAAAAAGAACAAAGGCAAAGATTTCATGAGTTTTAGACAGATGAGATTAATCGATGAAAATTTGTTTGCCACTCTAGTCATTACACCTGTTGAATTTTCCAAGACTTTTAGGTTAGTTTCAATGTTATACAAGAGAATATGATTAAACACCCCTATTATTTGGAGTTTTAACCAATACCAAATGTATAACTCAAAAAATGGTGTATCATGCATCTTGTCCTAATAAATTTTTTTTGTTAGAACTCAAGTAAGCTCTTGAATCTCTTTTTAAAGTGCCAACTGGACATCCATTCACCAAATCCTTAACTAAACTAATATATACCATAGTAATTCGATACATTATGAAGCCATACAAGAATGGAGACCTTATGCCTAAATTTTTTCAGTGTAATTCACAATGAGAAATATGAGATGGGACTATACCCCTATTATTTGGAGAAATATGATTAAATACCCCTATTATTTGGAGTTGTCAAATATGAAACATTCAAAAGAAAGATATGAAAAGCAATGTACCCAATCCGGAAAACTTAAATACACAAGTTAAAATGAAACATCAAACAAGATGATGAAAAATGAAGTTCAAATCCCAGAAATTCTAAGCCAAAGTTTTGAGTGCCAGTCGTCAACGATTGATCAAAAATTACTAATGAGCAACTTTTGATCAAACTTTTATTTCAGCAATACTTCAACATACGTTGTTATTCTTACATCAGTTGCCATCACCATGGAGAAATGGTATTTGGGCTACAGTATAAACCTTCGTTGGGAACCGTCATACTTCCACATGAATGTTATTTTAGAAGCCTTCCACATGACTTGAGGGTTTCACATTAAAGACTTCTGCGCTTCCACATTTGAATCATAACAATAATAATAAAACAAATGGTGAACACTTTTCTCTTCTTTAACTATCCAATTAGTTTACAGTTAACAACAAACCCAAATTTAACTAAAAATGTCTTGCACAAAAACATCATTGCTCTCTTCTTTTACTTCTTAAACTATCAAGAAGAGTCTTCCTTTCTGTTTTGGGACAGGGATTCCATAAGAAAAATTGACACGGAAATGCTGAAGAGCAAGAGCCTACAGGAAGAACCAAGAAATAGTTGCATTTGCCCAAAAAAAAAAAGAGAAATAGCTACATTTCACTTGGACATTCTGGGAAGAATTATGCTCATGGGTTGGGAATTTTTTCACCAAGAAGATTATGGGATTACAGATTAAACAAATATGCATGGGCAGCTTTACTCTGAAATGACTAGTTTTGAGTTGAATTTGGGATTAGACCATTTGAAAAATAATAATGGTTTCCATAAAAATTAATTTAGGACTAAGTATATCCATTGCTAGTGGATTCTACGTTAAAGGATGGACCTGCAAACTAAGCCACAATCAGTGAAACAAAAACTAAGCACCACATAAAAGATTGTTAGGGTGTCTACATGATGCACGAAAAATGTCACGTGACCTAGTATAATAGGTAATGTTGCTAATGCAAGCACACATCAAAAGAGTGTCGTGCATGGGAAGAGCATAATTGGTAATTTTTTTTGTCGAAAAATAAGAGTACTCAAAGTAGCAAGGAATGATACAGCATAAGGCTATGCATCTTCGACAGAACCAGTTAGAAACATTATTCTCACAATATGGATTAACAAATCTGTTACTAGTGGCACTGAAATTGGATGATGATAAAAGGCTAAATTGGAGAAACAATTTTATCAAGAAAAAGGAAACCTTATTAGACATTTTATTCAACAAGCTTCATACCACTCTTTCTATTTTATTTTCTATTTCTGTTGGAAAGCCATAACCTTCCTTTGATTTTTTTTTTTATACTTTTTACTGGTTAAAGAGAAGGAAGAAAAGGGGGAAAAAATCACTGGCAAGTTTTCTTTTCTCTTATGGTGAAGATCACAAATTAATGGTATTACTGTGGATAGATATATCATTATATTATCTTAGCCAAATTGTATTGACAATCTAGGTATGACAAGAAATGGAAATTTAACTTTGTGTCCCCAAAATTTCAAGAGTCTTCCCGTGTATTATTACTTTTTACCTATAGGCACTTTACACTCCTTTTCATTTGAAATATTGCTCTGTTTCTCAGTATAAATTTATCACTAAGTTTTTTCGTCCTGTTTGATTCTATCACAAAAACAATTGCTAATGCAAATGCATACTACAATTTTTGTGCAGAAGTAAGTGGAGGAGAAACTGGACATCCATTTTCTAAAATTACTATTTATGGTATTATTTGTTAAGAATTCAGAAATTCAATGAAGCACGGTTTTTGCTAGCTTCAAAATAGAATATGGACGATCATGGTGATTTAAAATTTTTTTACAACTTTAGAAGGCAAAGCATGTAAAATATGAATTGATAACAATACTGCATTTGTCTCAAAAGCAAATAACAAAGGTCTTGCATGTTTTTTCTCTCTATATTTATGTTAAAAATATTTGGTGGATTGTGTGTTTCTCTCTACACTTATATTGCTATTATAACATAAAATGTTGTCAAGAGTGATTCGTGACAAGTTTGAGTGTAACAGATAGCAAGCGAATCGCACAATCTTTGCATGCACTGTGACTCCATAACATATTTTCTTATGATCAAATTTTGAATAGCTATTTGGCTGTTCTTTAGTTAAGGTTGATGCTCCTTCGAATATTAGTATTTGATATATTTTTTGTATTGTTTACTGTTAGCATCACATAAGATATCCTTGCAAAACATTTATCTCTATTACTTCTTTTTGTAGATTGTTATAGGAATAAAATGATCCCAACCTTTATTTGGATCATCAATAGAATTGAAATGGTAATGAAATATTGAAACAACACCACACAACCATTTTCTACTTTCTATTGAAGTCATTTTAGCATGAAGAAGTCTCCATGAAATATTGAGACGAGACTTACTTTCTAAACCCTAATCGTCATATTTCTAGCTTAAGACACTTAATAAAAACTCTATAAACTCACTATTTGCCATCACTCATTACTTGCTGATGTATGAAACTAACATATCTGCATTATTAGGAGCACTTCTCATTTGGCAACTCCTTCAGATCAAGAAAATGTTGGCTTTGAATTGGAGGCATCTGGGAAGAATTTTTTGCTCATAGATTGGGTATATTTTCACCAAGAAGATCATGGTATGCATGTGACGCCCCCACCTCTCCCTAGAGCGAACTCTAAGGTATCAGTGGAACGCCTGCTCAACTCTCGTCAGGACTCACGCACTCGTTCAATCTTAATATAGAACCACAAAACAACCATCGACTTAATTAAGAAATATTTCGAATATACAAGCCACAACTTCTAAGGCTAGCAATTATAATTACAATCCACCAACCAACAATAACAAAATTTACACTTTAAGAGTCACCAAATTCATACAAAAGGTATACTAGCTTCCACCATAAGTCGTTAGTCCTAGAACCTCCAATCCACCTCCAAAGCCTGTTAAGGAAAACAAACTTAAAGGGATGAGTGAACGCTCAGTGAGGCCAAGAAAAACTTAAACAAGCAAGCAAGTAGTACCAATCAATCAAATAACATACTTGAGAACAACTTTAAACATGAAGTTTCATTTAAGTGCACAAGTAAGAAATAACACATATGGAAGGATACAGGATCTCTCAAGAGTTATTTCCACGTCTCGGCTAATTCAACCCATTTGGGGTTGACTCTCCATCAAGTCAAGTAGTAATAGGACCGTAGCGCTCCACTTACTACCTCCATCCAACATAACACCCACTCGAATCCGTAACCAAACATTCATGTAGTGATGATACTATTCGAGTATGCCAAACGAGATCCCAAAAGATCAAATTAAATCATTTCCCAAGATTCATCAAACTTCTCGACCAAGCTCTTGCCGGCTCGAGTTACAAGGTTAGCCAATAGGTTGGGCGTGTCCCCACAAGCATGATTGGTCAATGACACAATGCTCCAATCGACTTAAAATCGTTCATAGCACTGAATCGAGATGAGCGGTACCTCCCACCCGAATAGAGTGTGATACATTCTGCCGTTCAGTGCTCACGAGTTAGAACATTTTCAAGTACAAGTGCAAGTCATATACATTCATTTAATAAGTATCATTCAATCACAAGAGAGAGAGGGCGAGAATGATAAAGTACAGTCTCGCCTCGGCAAGTTCACATATTATATAGCACCTGTACAAATATCATTTCAATCACATTAGCATTGAACGTGCACTTGACACTCACCAAAAGTCAAGAGCAAAACAAGAGCAAAGCGAGAAGTCAGACAAGCTCTTCGGCGTCCTCGTGACCACCTGAGACATGCACCATCATGATTATCTAGGTACTTGATCAAGATTAATAAGAAAATAATTTTCTCGCTACCCACTCTCAAGGACACAAGCTCGAGTCAAGTTAAAGGTGTCTTTCTCGCTAAATCATTGAAATAATGTTCAAAAAGAATTCAAAAGCGGTTTTTGAGTTAAGTCTTAGCAAAAACTCTCAGTTCCAAAAGAAAGTACCATATTTACTTTTGACATGAAAATCGAAAAAGGAAAGATGATTTTCATCTCTCAAAAGTTCTAATCTCATGTCCAAGTTTTAGAATATAAAGAGTATTTACATTTTCTAAACTAATACAGTCAAAACTCACCAAAACTCCACTCATTTTCATAGTAAATATCAAAATTAAAGGTTACAAGTTTCGAATATAAAACTAGTGAAATTCTTCAAGAATTACTCTAGTCAAAACGCTCCCTTTTTAAAGTTCAATCTCATGGAAATCGAGGGCATAAGACTAGGGGTTGAAGTCCATTTCTCAAGTATGAAAAGAGGTGCCATTAACCAAGGAAGGTAGGCAACCAAGAAGAATCATCAAAAGAGGATTAATCCTTTGGAAACTAAGATTCAAGATGGAGGTTTAAAATTCAAAGAAACCTTGTATCAAACCATGAAATTAAACTTAAAACGGACCCACAATCTTAAAGGAAGGTGGAAAGTTCTTAAAGAGTACTTTGTTTTGAAACCAGAAAATTTCTAACTTGGTGCGACACTATTTGGAAAAATCATATCTTGAGTTTCATAAGTCCCAAAAATAGAAAACTTATACCGATGGAAACTAGACTTAATGCACTAAAACTCTCTAGAAGACATTTTTCCTAGACTCCAATCCGAAATCATTCAAATCTTAGTTTAAAATCACTGTTCCAGACAGGACAGAGCAAAACTAGCTTGCAATTTCAGTAAACTTTGAAAATTCAGAAAAATTCATAGAAATAGAATCACCCCATGAAATTTATACCACTAATAGAAATCCAAATCTAGTTTCAAATGCAATAAATGGAACTAAATTCGGATCTTTCCACACCAACAGCTAACATTTTAAGAAAACTGATTTTTGGAACCTGTTTCACGGAATTTCCTGTTCTGAAGTACTTGATAGAGTTTCAAAATCTGGTCATATCTAAATCTACACAACTCAAAATCTAGCGTAGTTTGTGGTATTGAAAACTAGATTCAAAATGATAAAAATCACTAGAAGGAATTGTCTTAAAATTCATTTTGTGAGATAGGTGAAAATGAGTTACAAACTGCAACTATACTTGTTTCTCGGATGAAAGCAGTGAGAAAAATTAGTCATTTTTGCCGGTTCACTACGGCTCATAGAAAACGAATTAGGAGGTATATTTTATACTGTTGGAAAGCTCTCGAAGTCTAGTTTCAAATGCTGAAAATGGCACTTGATTTCAACTCCCAATAGAAAAGTTATGGGTCAAAACGTGGACACTGATCTGGTCTCCTGATCAGAAAATTTTACAGATTTGCAACCTCACTTTCCCCTACTTTCACTCAACCAATTGTAATGCTTTTTGGGAGATATTTAACACACATAAACACCAACATATAACAAGTATTATAGCTCCAAAATAAAAATAAAATTCAAAATTAACATGAGGAAATCAACTAGCAAAATTTCGGACAGCAAGCCTCTTCCTTTCCTCAAGTTTTCTTTTCAACTTCCCAACCTAAACTAAGTCATAATTCATCAAAACAAGGACCAAACAAACTAGTAGACACACAATAATCCTCAACGCCTCTACCTATGAAGTCACCTCAAGTCTTCTACCTAGTGTCAAGATTCTTTTGAACCCATCAATAACCCAATAATTAATTAGATAGAACTACCTAACTACTATAAGTTGAGAGGAAAAGATGAGAGTTTTGGAGGATTACCTTGCTTCCAAGAGATGAAGACCAACCACTAGTGTATAAGTTCTAAAACCACCAACGTTCCTTCCTCCTTCAAGCCACCCTTCAAGCTTGTGTAATGAATCAAGAAAAGAAGCAAGTTTGGAGTGTCTTTTGGAGTAAAAGTGGAAGAAAGCTAGCTAAAATTTTGTTGAGAAAGGGTGGAGGAATGGCCGGCCAAGAGGGAAGAAGAAGGGAGGGATTTATGTGGTAGTTGGTGAAGTGATGGGGTGAAAGGAAGAAATGACATAAAAGGTGTTTTGGTACTTCAAAAGTCAACAAATGAATAGGAGGCTATTAGTGCTCCTAATTGATCTTAATTTAACTCACTCACATCTAATCTCTCAATTAACTTTTCTTAGTCTACTATTGATCATCCTTAATTCTCCAAGATTATTGCACTCTCGAATCGAATTTTACCTCAAAAAACATGTAATCCCTATTTCTTACTAAACGAGCCGCAAAAAAATTAATTTTATTGGCAAAATGTTTTAAAAATATAAAATAAAACATTGATTCATGCAAATGAAATTAAATGAATGAAATAAATTAATCGGAGTAAATGAATAATTAAATAATTAAATAAACCTACAAAAATAAAATAAAAGTAAGTAAAATTAGAATTTGGGTCCTCACATTCTTCCCCCCTTAAAAGAATTTAGTCCTTGAAATTCATACTTTGATTCAGAAAAAACTCTGGATACTTCTTTCGGATATCCTCTTCTACTTCCCAAGTCGTTTCCTCCATTCCATGATTTCTCCATAAAACCTTCACTAAAGGAATTTGCTTACGTCTTAAATCATTCACTTTTTGATCCAAAATTCTACCGGTCTTTCTTCATATGACAAATTCTCATCAATTCTTACTTCTTCCGGTCGTAATACAGTGAGACGGGTCGGGGATGATACTTCTTAAGTATGGAAACATGGAATGCATCATGAATTCAGGGACAAACTTAAAGGCAATTCCAACTTGTAAGCTACATTTCCTACGCGCTGAATAACCTTATAGGGTCCCACAAATTCCGGTTGTAACTTCTTCCTTTTTTCCGCCATTAGACTTGCTTTCAAGGGTGTAATTTTAAGAAATATTTTATCTCCAACCTCGAAATCCAAATCTTTTCTCCGATTATCCGCAGAACTCTTTTGGCAGTTTGGAGCCGTTCGAATGTTCTGACGTATTAGTTTCACCTTCTCATAAGGTTCTTCAATCCAAGGTACGATAGTCGGGTCCAAAATTTCTTTTCTCCAATTTCGTCCCAATAAATTAGAGATCGACACTTTCAATCATAAAGAGTTTCGTAATGAGCAATTTGTATCGAGAAATGAAAACTATTGTTATAAGCAAAATTCCACCAACGTAAGATACTGACTTCAATTATCTCCAAAATCCACAATACATGACCTCAACATATCCTTTAAGGTTTGGATTGCTCTTTTCGATTGCCCATCGATCTGCGGGTAGTAGGTGGTACTAAATTCAATTTAGTCCCTAGACTCTCTTGTATCTTTTACCAAAGTTGAGATACAAACCTAAGGTCCCGATCTGATACTATACTCACCGGTATCCCATGCAATCTTATAATTCGTCCAAGTACAACTTAACCAACTTTTTCAAGAAGTACTTCATACTATTGGAAAAAGTGAGCAAATTTGGTCAATCGATCCACTATTACTCAAATAGCGTCGTGTCCTTTATGAGTCCTTGGTAGCCTTGATACGAAATCTATTGTGATATTTTTCCACTTCCACTCAAGTATCTCCAACGGCTATAATAATTCAGACGGTTTTTGGTGCTCAGCCTTAACCTGCTGGCAAGTGAGACAAGCTCGAACAAATTGAGCAATTTCTCTCATCATATTCTCCTACTAATAAAGGTTTTTCAAGTCTTGATACATCTTATTACCTTCAGGGTGCACCGTATACTTAGAACGGTGAGTTTCGTTCAAAATTTTCTTCTTTAGACCTACATCTTTTGGCACCACTAGGTGATTTCTAAAGTTTAACACTCCATCAGTTCCCAAATTGAAGTCAAACTTTTTCCCTTTTTAAATTTTCTCAACCCATTTTTACACTTCAAGATCTCCTTTTGAGTTTCTTTAATTCGATCTAACAATGTAGATTTCACAGTCTCTGTTTTCAAACTCGGACCGGACCGGCCGGTCCGATCGATCGAACCGAAAACCGGCTAGTTGTCCGGTCCGAGTTAATCTTAAAAATCGGGAAATCAAAAACTCGATCAAACCAGGTCAAAACCCGGGTTTGACCAGATTTTGACCCGATTTGACCGGAAAAATGAACCCGGTCCTCCTTTTTTTTTTTTTTTTTACCTTTTTGAAAGGTCAAAATATTTTAAATATGATGTTTTGACCCTTAAGTTGTTAAAAATTGTTAATATATTTCAAATATTTCATACTTTATAAATGTTGTCTTAAAGTTTAGTATTATTTTTCAATTAAGTCCATAATTTTAATTCTAAACTTGTTAATGCTTATTAAATAATATAAATTGCTATTTGATTGTTCTAATTTATTTGTATTTTCTTGTTAAATATATTTGAAACATCAAATATATATGAGTATACCTTTATTAATATTAATATGTTATTAAGTATTTTACATATAATATTTTAATTTTTAAATAATTTTTATTTATGATGTCATCGGGTTCAACCCCTATCGAATCCGGTTGACCCATTGAACCCTGACCCCTGAACTCGATCGAGTCGATATCTGGTCCGGTTCTAAAAACATAGCTCACAGTAATATTCCCAAAAATTACCTTCTGTGACTCAAGACGCGGATTCCAAACACTAATTTCTTCTAGCATGTGTTATTCTCTCACCATTAAACTAGCCACTTCCATCTTACGACTTAGGACACCCGCCACTACATTACCTTTTTCAAAGTGATAGTTAAGGGAACAGTCATAATCTTCTAAAAATTTCATTCATCTACGTTGCCTCAAATTCAACTCTTTTTGAGAAAATAAATATTTAAAACTTTTGTGATCAGTGAAAATCTCAAAAGTCATTCCATATAAATAATGTCTCCATTTTTTCTAGGCAAACATTACTACCGCTAACTCCAAATCATGGGTCGGATAATTTTGTTTATGAGTTTTTAACTTACGAGAGGCATAGGCAATCACTTTTCCACTTTGCATTAATACACACCCTAAACCATTCTTTAAAGCATCTGTATAAATCACAAAATCATCTACTCCGCTCGACAATGTTAACACAAGTGTCTCGATCAAACATTTTTCAACTCTTGAAACCCTTTCTCGCATTTAAAATTTCAAATGAACTTACCATACTTTTTAGTCAACTCAGTTATGGGTTTTGCAATTTTAGAAAAATTCTTGATAAATCGACGGTAATATCTAGCTAACCCTAAGAAACTCCGAATTTCGGTAAGGTTTTCTAGTCGTTTCCACTTAGAAACAGTTTTTACCTTAGTTGGATTCACAGTAATCGCTTCTTTAGAGATTATGTGATCTAAAAAAGCTACTTCTTCGAACCAAAACTCACATTTATTGAACTTAACAAAAAGTTTGTGCTCTCTCAGAATTTGCAAAACTATTCTCAAGTGTCGTTCATAATTTTCTCAAGACCTAAAGTACACTAATATGTCCATCAATGAATACCACCACAAATTGATTCAAATACGTGTTAAAAATTCGATGCATCAAATCCATAAACGTTGCTGGCGTATTAGTTAATCCAAAGGGTATCACTACAAATTTAAAGTGCTCATATCTTGAATTGAAAGCGGTTTTAGGCACATTAGCTTCTAAGATCCTCAATTGATTATATCCTTGTCTCAAATTTAACTTGAAAAATACTATTGTCCCTTGCAAATGATCAAACAGTTCATCTATGTGAGGCAGAGGATATTTGTTCTTAATGGTCACATCATCCAAGTCTCGATAGTCTATGCATAGCTCAAACTCCCATCTTTCTTCTTAACAAAGAGCACTGGAGCTCCCCATGGTGAGTCACTTTCTTTGATAAAACCTCTTCCTAATAAATCTTGTAATTGCAATTTCAACTCCTTTAATTCAGTTAGAGCCATTCTGTAAGGTGTCTTAGAAATAGAGACCTTCCTCGGAGTCACATCAATCTTAAACACTATTTCTCTCTCTGGAGGTAACGTCTTTAATATTTCGGAAAAGACATCAAAAACTCCTTCACTACCGGTACGTTTTCCAACTTCACCTTATCTCCCGGTATATTGATAAGAAAGGTTAGATATCTTTTAATTCCACTACTCAACAATTTTCTAATTTGAATCCTCGAAATTAAAGTATACGATACTAGTCTACTCCTCACATCTAATTATAAAGTTGTTTCCTCAAGAATGTGTAACTCTACTAATTTCATCTTACAATCCAATTGAACATGGTATCAACTAACCAATCCATTTCAATATCACATCATATCCCTTCATTGTTAGGTTCATTAAATCTGCCAACAATCTTCTCTCACCAACCCAAATCTCACAATTTTTATAAACTTTATTAGCAATCAGGCATTGGTTCCCCATAGGAGTCTTAACTTCCAAATCAAAGACAAAATTCACACTTTACATCTATGCCTTCATAAAGTTAGGAACTACGAAATAATGGGTTGCCCCAACATCAATTAAACTCTAACTAGGCGATGAAAAATGGGAATCGTACCTTTCACCACTTCAATTGGATTAGGGATTTGCTAATTGTCTAAGGCGTAAATCCTAGCTAGCACTTTCGGTCGGTTCCCTCCGGCACTTAACTGCTTTGAAACAAATCTAGCAGGTTATTGGGTATTTTCTCCTTCCTTAGAGGCATTAGAGCAACTCAAAATCTGGTGCTCGGCACTACCGCAAATCAGGCATTTTCCTTACTTTCTCCAACACTCAATCTCAGTATGGTTAGGTTTGTTACAATATCCACAAATCACACGAGGGGTCACGGCCTGACTAGTTTGAAAACTCCCTTTTGGTAATTTCTTCCACTCTGATTTCTTTTTGGCGGAACTCCTCTTGAAGGAGTTCCTGCAGATTTTTCGAGCGTTCTCACTCCTCCAACCCTCTTCCATCTTAAGGGTTGGGTAGATTTTCGGACGATTCAGGAGTGTTACTTGGATTACCCCTATTTCTAGTGTGAAAAATTTTAGATTGAGATTTAACATTCTCTACCCTCTGTGCCTTCTCCAAGGCATCCGTGAAAGTTGTGATCTTGGCGGTGGTTAGGAATTTTTAGATTTCTACATTTAACCTCTATATAAAATTCCTTATCTTTTTACGCCCCGTAACCACAAGTTCAAGGGCAAATTTAAAAAATTTAGTGAACCGCTCCTCATATTCGGCCACATTTAGTAACTTTTGCTTCAATTTAATAAAGTCATCCTCTCTTTTTTCTTGTATCATAGGATGAAGGAATTTGGCATTGAACTCCCTCTCAAATTTTGTCCAAATCCAAGGGGTTTGTTCTCTTATCCATTTCATCCTAACAACGTTCCACCACAAAGCGAGCTGCTTCCTCAAATTGAAAAATAGTGAAATTCATTTGCCTTTTCTCGACATAATCTAAAGTAGCAAAATCTCCACCATCCTTTCAAACCAATTTTTCGCTACTTTGAAAACAGACCCTCCATGAAATCTAGGTGGGGCGAACTTCAAGAAGCGCTCTAAAACTCTATCCTCACCCTTCTCCTTGGTTCCTAAGTTGGTTGATTGGATCAGGACCTTGGCGCTCAGTTAAACGCTCAAGAACATCAGTTATGCGGTTAAGGGTCGTAGCCACTTGGTCACCCTCTTCGTTCCTAAGGTTTTGGTTTAGACCAATCGCAGATCTCTCACCTCTCTCGGGAGTGCGACCGAATCCCACGCCCATGCCCCCTTCCATGTTCTCGCCGACCATTAAGTAAGATTCTAAACACATAAGTAAAAGAGGAAAAATAAGTGTAGAAATTTAAAAACATGTACAAGTTGTAATAACACTTTAAAATCAAAATATAGATCTTTACATAGGTTAGAAGTCATGTCACATGTCAAGAGTATATACAACAAGTCAATAATATCAAATACAGGACATAGGCATCCAAGTGCCTCAAAATACAGGGGTACATGCAACAAAATACAAAATGCCTCAAGGCGAGGTTCACCCCTTCTAAATTCTAAACAAAAGTCAAAAGTCAAAAGGTCGAGAAATTACTAATACAAGTTAATCGAATTAGAAAACCCTACAGCCTCAAAAGGGTCCTCCTCGGGATCCTCCTCCATCGGTTCCATCTCCACCTCCACAACAGGTGCAGTCTCTCCAAGTACATCCCCAAGCAAAGTCTCCTCTAGACGGTCGGTCATAATCACACACTCAACCATAATACTATCCACGTGGTTCCCTGCCTCCTTAACAATCCGGATGAGAAGCCTCTCAATCTCCTGAAATTGAGAGGCGTCAGCCCTCTGACGTTCCTCAAATACCCTAACCTCTAACTCCTGGATCCAGGCAATCTGGGCCTCCATAGTGGGCCTCCATCACCTCTCTCTCCGCTCGTGTTATCCTGAGGTCACGGTCAACTATCTCCGCTCCTCAATTACCCCTAACACCAAACAGTTAGCGTAGGAGGATCTCTCTCGACACGGGCACGTCCTATCCCGTCTAACAGGTAAGTATTGTAGAAGGGATCCACCTTCAACCATGCTATACGGGATCACGGGGAGAGGTCCCATAATCCTATCATCATCACTGCTGCTGTCCATATCCTACAAATAACCCACAAAACTAAAGGTCAAGCCCATGTAGTCACTGATACCAATTAAAAATTTAACATAAGGTCTATCATGGATTTTTATAACCAAAAGTTCACGACTAAGAACTCCTAACCCTATTCCAGGTATTTCAAACTTAGCGTTCTGATACCAACTGTGACACCCCCACCTCTCCTTAGGGCGAACTCTAGAATATCAACGAAACGCCTGCCCAACTCTCGTCAGGATTCACGCACTCAATCAGTTTAATATAGAACCACAAAACAACCATCGACTTAATTAAGAAGAATTTCGAATATACAAGTCACAACTTTTAAGGCTAGCAATTATAATTACAATCCACCAACCAACAATAACAAAATTTACACTTTAAGAGTCACCAAATTCATACAAAAGGTATACTAACTTCCACCACAAGTCGCTAGTCTAGAACCTCCAATCCACCTCTAAAACCTATTAAGGAAAACAAACTTAAAGGGATGATCGAACACTCAGTGAGGCCAAAAAAACTTAAACAAGCAAGCAAGTAGTTACCAATCAATCAAATAACATATTTGAAAACAACTTTAAACATGAAGTTTCATTTACGTGCACAAGTAGGAAACAACACACATGGAAGGATACAGCAACTCTCAGGAGCTATTTCCACGTCTCGACCGATTCAAGCCATTTGGGTTGACTCTCCATCAACTCAAGGAGTAATAGGGACCGTAGCGCTCCACTTACTACCTTCATCCAACATAACACCCATTCGGATCCATAACCAAACATTCATGTAGTGGCAATACTATTCAAGTATGCCAAGCGAGATCTCAAAAGATCAAACTATATCATTTTCCAAGATTCAACATGTTTCTCGACCAAGCCCTTACTGGCTCGAGTTACAAGATTAGCCAATGGGTTGAGGCGTCCCACAAGCATGATTGGTCGATAAGACAATGTTCCAATCGACTTAAAATCGTTCATAGCACTGAGTCGGGATGAGCGGTACCTCCCACCCGAATAGAGTATGATACATTCTGCCACTGAGTGCTCACGAGTTAGAACATTTTCAAGTACGAATGCAAGTCATATACATTGATTTAACAAGTATCATTCAATCACAAGAGAGAGAGGACGAGGGTGATAAAGTAGACTCTCGCCTCGGCAAGTTCACATATCATATAACACTCGTACAAATATCATTTCAATCACATTAGCATTGAACGTACACTTGATACTCACCAAAAGTCAAGGGGCAAAACAAGAGCAAAGCGAGAAGTCAGACAATCTCTTCGACATTCTCGTGACCTCCTGAGACATGCACCATCACGATTACCTAGGTACTCGACCACGGTTAATAAGAAAATCATTTTCTTGTTGCCCACTCTCAAGGACACAAGTTCGAGTCAAGTTAAAGGTGTTTTTCTCGCTAAATCGTTGAAATAATGTTCAAAGAGAACTCAAAGGCCGTTTTCGAATTAAATCTTAGCAAGAACTCTCAATTCCAAAAGAAAGTAACATATTTACTTTCGGCATGAAAATTGAGAAAAGCGTATATGGTTTTCATCTTTCAAAACTTCTAATCTCATGTCCAAGCTTTAGAATATAAAGAGCATTCACATTTTCTAAACTAATGGAGTCAAAACTCATCAAAATTCCACTCATTTTTATAGTAAATGTCAAAGCTAAAGGTTCTAAGTTTCGAGTATAAAACTAGTGAAATTCTCCAAGAATTACTCTAGTCAAAACGCTCCCTTTTTAAAGTTCAATTTCATGGAAATCGAGGGCATAAGACTAGGGGTTGAAGTTCATTTCTCAAGTATGAAAAGATGTGCCATTAACCAAGGAAATTAGGCAACCAAGAAGAATCATCAAAAGAGGATTAATCCTTTGGAAACTAAGATTCAAGATGAAGGATTAAAGTTTAAAGAGACCTTGTATCCAATCATAAAATTAAACTTAAAACGGACCCACAATCTCAAAGGAAGGTGGAAAGTTCTTAAAGAGTGCTTTGTTTGAAACCAGAAAATTTCCAGTTTGGTGCGACACTAATTGGAAAAATCATATCTCGAGTTCCATAAGTCCAAAAATTGAAAAATTTGTACCATTAGATGCACTAAAACTCTCTAGAAGACACTTTTCCCAAACTCCAATTCAAAATCATTCAAATCTTAACTCAAAGTCACTGTTCCAGATAGGACAGAGCAAAGCAGGGTTGCAATTTCAGTAAACTTTGAAAATTCGGAAAAATTCATAGAAATAGAATCAGCCCTTAAAATTTATACCACTAATAGAAATCCAAATCTAGTTTTAAATGCAACAAACAGAACTCAATTCGGACCTTTCTACACCAAAATACAACAGTTTTAAAGAAACTGATTTTTGGAACCTGTTTCACGGAATTTCCAGTTCTGAAGTACTTGACAGAGTTTCAAAATCTGTTCATATCTAAAGATACACAACTCAAAATTTAGCGTAGTTTGTGGCATTGAAAACTAGATTCAAAATTATAAAAATCACTAGAAGGAACAATCTTAAAATTCGTTTTGCAAGATAGGTGAAAATGAGCTACAAACTGGAGCTACGCTTGTTTCTTGGATGAAAGCAGTGAGGAAAATCAGTCATTTTTGCCGGTTCACTACGGCTCATAGAAAATGAATTAGGAGGTACATTTATACCGTTGGAAAGCTCTCGGAGTCTAGTTTCAAATGACGAAAATGGCACTTGATTTCAACTCCCAATAGAAAAGTTATGGGTCAAAACGTGGACACTGGTCTGGTCTCCTGATCAGAAAATTTTACAGATTTGCAACCTCACTTTCCCCTACTTTCACTCAACCAATTGTAATGCTTTTTGGGAGATATTTAACACACATAAACACCAACATATAACAAGTATTATAGCACCAAAATAATAACAAAATTCGAAATTAACATGAGGAAATCAACTAGCAAAATTTCGGACAGCAAGCCTCTTCCTTTTCTCAAGTTTTCTTTTCAACTTCCCAACCTAAACTAAGCCATAATTCATCAAAACAAGCACCAAACAAACTAGTAGACACACAATAATCCTCAACGCCTCTACCTATGAAGTCACCTCAAGTCTTTTACCTAGTGTCAAGGTTCTGTTGAACCCATCAACAACCCAATAATTAACTAGATAAAACTAACTAACTATTATAAGTTGAGAGGAAAGATGAGAGTTTTGGAGGATTACCTTGCTTCCAAGAGATGAAAACCAACCACTAGTGTATAAACACTAAACCACCAACGTTCCTTCCTCCTTCAAGTCACCCTTCAACCTTGTATAATGAACCAAGAAAAGAAGCAAGTTTGAAGTGCCTTCTTGGAGCAAAAGTGGAAGAAAGCTAGCTGAAATTTTGTTGAGAACGGGTGGAGGAAGGGCCGGCCAAGAGGGAAGAAGAAGGGAGGGGTTTATGTGGTAGTTGGTGAAGTGATGGGGTGAAAGGAAGAAATGGCATAAAGGTGCTTTGGTACCCCAAAAGTCAACAAATGAATAGGAGGTCATTAGTGCTCCTAATTGAGATTAATTTAACTCACTCATCTCTAATCTCTCAATTAACTTTTCTTAGTCTACTATTGATCAACCTTAATTCTCCAAGATTATTGCACTCTCGGACTGAATTTTACCTCGAAAAATCTGTAATCGTTATTTCTTACTAAACGAGCCGCAGAAAAATTAATTTTACTAGCGAAATATTATAAAATATAAAATGAGACATTGAATCCATGCAAATGAATTTAAAATGAATGAAATAAATTAATTGGAGTAAACGAATAATTAAATAATTAAATAAGTCTGGTAAAATAAAATAAAAGTAAGTAAAATAAGAATTCGGGTTCTCACAATGCAAAGTTAGTAACTGGTCTAATTTTTCTCCAAAAAGCTTCCTTATAAAGATTGGTTTTGGGAGATATTTGGAATAACAAATTGAAGATTACTCTGAACAGTAGTGCATTTGAATCACAACATGATTTTATTAGAAGTCTTGATATAGGGAAAATTATAGTCTTGATTGGTTGTCAATACATGACTTCATCTAATAGGGTAATTAATTTTATTGACTTGTTACTAGGTTGATTTGAGGGAAATTGGGTGGGTTTGTATTGGAATTAAATGGTTAAAAAAGTCCAAATTTGAGAAGTAATTGTACCTAGAAAAACATGGAAAAGGAGATGACTTATCAGTCTTTTTATTTAATTTGTTTTTCTTTCTAAGAATAGATAGTTAAATAAAAGTACCATTCATATGGAAGATAATTGAGTGATATGTATTTTTCCTAGTACTCACATTAATGTTATGACATAAATTTTTATAGTAAATACTATTCATGATTCTAGCACACATGATAAGTGGCATGGATACTAGGAGAACTGCACCGATGTTCCAAAACTCCTTCATAACATACTCTATGATGACCGAATTCTCAATAACATACTTGGCTGGTCTTTATATATGTAGGATTGATTTTCTTAAATATCATCATCTAATAGCCTTTTTTTTGTATTGCTTCAAATGTTTTCCGGATTTTCTTTTTAACTTATACTTTCATGTGTATTCGACTTTACGAGCTATTGAGAGAACCAAATCTCTTACATTCAAAGATGCCAGTAGGTTTTGGGTATAAAAAATAGGGATCTTTATATAAAATTTCAAAAGATACTATTTCAGAGTTTACTGTTACTATATGTCATTGTATGTTCCTCGAGAATCTTGATATTCTTCTAACATGTCATTGTATATATTCTTGATATCCTTCTATAGATCATGGCAGACATATGATCATCATAACTTTTATTAGAATTACCATTTAGATCAAAACAATCATAAAAAAAGAGCACTTGACAACCATTTCCTACTACGTTTCAAAAGTCATTTTGCTATGAAAAAAGTCTACATGAAATATTTAGATAAGATTTTTTCTGCAAATCGTGATCAACATGTTTTTGTTTTACGATACTTAACAAAAGTATCTTTTTTGCAATCATTTTTAAGCTGTTAAGTGTAGAATGATAGTATTGCATTCTCTAGAACAGATCAATTGATCTCATTTGACAACTCTTTCAAATCATGCATTCCATGCCCTTTCAAACAGACACTATGACATTCCTCTTCACACTAATTGTAGAGAACAATTGTTATAGGACAAAACAATGATTTGTTGAAATCATGAACCCTATGAAGGACACATCCACTAACTTCAGATTCTCCTTTGCACTCTTTCTTTTACTAGTAATCATTATATGCAACTCGAATCATTATTACTTCACACCCAAAAGTCTCCATTATTATTAATAGAGTAAATGGTCAAAAAAGTCACAAAACTATCAAAAATTGCATTAGTTGCTCACCAAATCTTTTTTTGGCCAAAAAACGAGCTTTTTGAGTGATTCCGATGAGTTTGGCTGCTAGTCCAACCGGTGACGGCTTGCTAGTGTAGAATTTGGGGGCCAAAAATGTCCAAAAATGATTAGTCGCTAAAGATTCCTTCATTTTGCTAGAAAAACTTAAAGTTATGATTTTTCTCTGTCTTCATCCTCTCCTTTCTCCTCCCTCTGTTTCCTCCTTCCCTCCCCTCTCTCCCTCTCCTTCCTCCTCTCTTGCCACATCCTCCACCCTCTCCCTCCTTCTACCATCCTTCCTTTGACCCCTCCACCACATCTGGTTGCTTTGGTCACGTCGGCCAAATCTGGTCATTGCAACCATCTCACGCGGTGAGGGAGGGGAAAGTTGGTAAGGAGAGGAAGAGAAGCAAAGGTGGTGGAAGAGAGGGAAGAGGAGGATGAAGGAAGAGAGAGAGAGAGAGGAGAAAGAAAGGAAAAAAAAAAAAGATGTGGTCGGTGCCGGCATAGGTGCCAGATAGTGTTGGCTGGTGGCAGAGGTGGTGATTGGTTGAGGTGGGGAGAGGAAGAAGAGGAAAGGAAAGAAGGGAAATTTTTTTGTGCACTTTTAAGATATGTATTTTAAAATTTTTTAGAAGTTTTTTTTAGATTATTATAGTTAAAATTGTTAAAAAGAACTTGTAGAAGACTTGACAAAAAATTCATTTGCCAAATAATTCATTCAAACTAAAAAAACTAAATAAGTGGTGTGGATTAATTGGGAAATCTTTTGTTGAAAATATAAAAATAAAGCTAAAACATTGCACTATGCAACTTTCTTTCTCTATTGATCTCTTATTCTCTCTCCTTTCACTATCTATCTCTCACTCTCCACAACAAAGAATATAAAGAGCAAGGATTCACCCTCCATCAATCAAGAGTGCCTCTGGGTACTGAACGAGAAAATTTCTGCACCAACTCTATACAAAAATAGGTAGATTCTCTTATCTCTGCTTTATCTCCCTAAGTTTTCCCAGTTTTCTTGCCCTAAGTCCTTTGGTCAAAAATTTCAAATTGTGCAAGTACCTCCCTTTTCTCCCTTATTTCCCCAGTTTTCTTGCTCTAATTCCTTTGGCCAAAAATTTTTGCTTGAATTTTTTGGTATTTTTGAGTAATGGGTGAAATAACCTTCTTATTCTAGGATTGTTTGAGATTACCCCTTCTCGCCCAATTCAGATTTTGAATTTTTTCAATAGTCTCAGAGAATTGTCTGTAATTAGTTAGTTAAACTTATCACTTTTAGTTGTTTTCCCTATAACATCATGAATAGTCAACCTTCAGAAAGTTACAACGTTGATTGGTCATGATGCTATGCATCTTTTCCTATTTTTTGGGTGGTATGTTGTGGAACATGCTAATATTGCCCCTTGAAAAATCAAGTCATTAAGTAGAACTCTACTAATAAAGAGATACTTATGGTTAATTCCATTTTTTCTCTTAGGCAAGAAAGTACCTTGGTGTTTTTGCACTTCACTATGATTAATTAATCTAAATGCTACTTTCCTAATGCTCGTGATATCCGTTATTGCCAGTGTACCAATTATACCTATTTCTAATCAATACCTACTTTCATGATAACTAGTTTCAATCTCATTTATTTTTATGAAATTGTATGGAACAAAGTCATAAAAACGTAAAGGTGCATGTTTACTTTCGTGAGTGTACAATCTAGGTACATTACTTTCATGAACTAAAGTCATGTCCCAATAAGTACTTGCATCTAACACCTTAAGTTGATCACAATTAATGACCAATTAATCATAATTATTAGAGCAAAAGTGTAAAATAACTTAATCCATATAATATCCTCAAAATAACCAAGAAATCAACACATAGTACTTGGATATTTCAACCAAATACACAAAGTGTAAACTTTAAAATAACATCACCAACATAATATCCAAAACCTACATTAACCAAATATAAAATTCAATACAAAGATAAAGAAGTGGAGAGAAGAAAACCCCTATCATAAGAGCTTCTTGAGCCTCTCCATCCCTTGACCTCTTTGTTGAGCCACCACAAGAATGGATCAATAAAATCTAAATTACTCTACACTAACCTACACTAAAACAAGAATAAAGTGAAGCGATCTACATGTGTTAAGGGCTTGTGGCTTGCCTCAAAGGGCAAGACATGAACCTTTAGTTTTTCTTCTTTTCTCCAAGGCTATCTACACTCTAAAACTAAGACAAAAAAACCCCTTTAAACTAAGCAAGACTTCCTCTATTTATTTTCTTGCAGGACAAAAGCTAGAATCTTGTGCAACACACATTCAAAAAGTAGTGCCTTGTCTCTTGAGTTGATGTGTTATTTCTTGAAGCTTCCCAAGGCCAAACGGTTGTATTGAGCCCCAAAGTGTAGTTGCAAATGTCCAACAAGTGTATGAAAAGTAAGCAGATATAGGTGGCTGAAATTATTAAAATACTCATATGAAAGAGATTAAGATTTACTACTATAGATTTCGAATTTTGGAAACTATTATAAAGTCTTAGCAATTGTTTGAACGATTAAAATATGGACGAACATAGTTGTGCCATTTTTATGAATTCAGCAAAAATTTAGCACTTGTTACGAAGATTTTTCACAAAAATGTTAAAAACCAGTGATTAACAATATAGTAGTGAAAATGTACTTCATATATGAAACTAAAAACATGACAAAAATTGTGATACAGGATGTCTAAAGGGTGAATTCCCTGTTTGACAAATGAGTTTTTTGGATATTTGTCTACATTTTGGTGTCCCTTACTATAAATTTGTAGAAAAAATTTTTAGAGTGTGTAAAACTTTATTTTTCTTTTTTCTTATTCTCTTTCCTTTTCTTTTCTTTTTCTTCCTTTCTTTTTCCTTTCTTTCCTATCCTCATCTTCTCACTCACCTCACCACTAATCTTACTCCCTTCCTATCGCCGGCTATTGATATCGAAACTTCCGCCAGTGGCCAGTGACCAGTGCCTACAATAGACAGAGTTTTTTTTCATTTTTTTCCCTCTCTTCCCCTCTTCTCCTTCCTTCTCCCTCATCTCTTTTCTCCCTATTCTCCTCCTTTCTCCTTCTTCCCTCCCCTCTCCCTTGCCATCTGCTCCCCCCCTCTCTGCCCCTGTCACCCTTCCTCTCACCCTCAATGCAATCTAGTCACTCTAGTTGGGCATATCTAGTTGCTACGACCAGATCACACAGGGAAAGAGGGAGGGTGGTAGTGGTAGGAAAAGGGAGAGAGAGGAAGGTGGTGGGGGAGAGGGAGAAAAGAAAGAAAGATTAAAAAAAAGAGAGGCAACCAGTGCTGGCATAGGTGCTAGCCGGTACTGGCTGACGGCGGAGGTGGTGGTGTGTTGGGGTGGGGAGAGGAAGAAAAAGAAAGGAAAGAAGGAAAAAAAAATTTTGTGTGTTTTTTTGGTATTTTGAAGTGTGTATTTTAAAATTTTGATAAATTTTTTTGAGATTACTATAACTAAAGTTATAAAAAACTTGTTGAAGAAAACTTGACAAAAATTCATTTTGCCAAACAATTCATTCAAACTAAAAAAAAAAAGTGGTATGGGTTAACTAGGAAATCTTTTTGTTGAAATTAGAAAATTAAAACTAAATCATTGCATAACTCTACTTTCTTACTTTGTCGATCTCTTATTCTCTCTCTGTTCACTATCTATCTCTCACTCTCCACAGAAAAGAAAACATAGAACAGGATTCACCCTCCATCCATCAAGAGTGCAATCTAGAGAGCCTCTGGGGTGCTGAACAAGAAAATTTCTACATTTAGCTAATTATTTATTATTTTTCTAGAGATTTATGTGTGAACAAATTAAAACTAGCAAATAAAGATAGATATTTTGAAAAGAAATGAAAAAAATTAAAGATCATTTTAAAATAGGTTCTTAGAAAAAAAAAGGAATTGAATGAACAATTTGTCAATAAATAAAAAGGTAATTAATAAAATTAGTTTTGATTACTTTTTTTGTTAATTTTTTGCCTATAATATTATAGATAAAAGTAAGACAAATTTTAGTGCTATGAAACACATGCAACACACGTGGACTTTCCTAGTTGATATTAATAAATGTGATTTGCTAATGTTAGTACATGACGAGAGTGATGTGGATATAAAGAGGATTGCATGATATTCACACGTTCCAAGGTTGTGATATAAGTTAGCATCAAAATATTAATGATCTCTATTGATCATAAATATAATAACATCATCACATCCTTTATTGAAATCACAAATGGGATCGAAACTATCATGAAAAACTGAAACAGCATTGAACAAACATTTCCTTCTTTCTTTAGAAAGCCATTTTCCGACGTAGAAGTCTCCATAAAATATTTGGATAAAACTTGTATTTGTGGACTGTGATATTCATATTTTTGGTTTATGATACTTAACAGAAAGTCTAGAATCATTTTTTCACTATCATTTATAAGTTACTAAAATGCAAAATAGAGATTACGGCAATTTTTAAAAGGAGACTACTTCTCATTTGGTAACTATTTTAAGACATTCATTTTGTGCTCCTTCAAACACCCAACATGGAATTCCTCTTCACATTGATAAGAAAGTATAACTACAAGAAGGCCAAAATCTAATTTGTTGAAATAGTGACCTGCAAACAACACGTCCACCCAATTTCAAGTTCTCCTATGTGCCCTTAATTATAACTGTGATCACTACAATGCAATTTGAATTTTGGTTCTCATCGACATTCTCCAATTTATCATCATTCTTAACTCTAGCTATTACTGTTTTTCTAATTAAAGATCTCTCATTATGGTGAGGGATTTGGCGGACCTGAACTTGTTTTACTAGCAACTATCTATTACTTCTTTAACAAGTATGGCGGAGCTTGAAGCTTTTAAATTTAAGCACTTAATGGTCATGCTTTTTGAAATTTCCATAATACCATCCTCAACTTGTTTTCCATAATACTGTTTATGTAATTGTTTTAAAAATATAACCCTATTTGTTGTACTATTTATTATCTTAGAGGCAACAAACATGAAAAGCTTCCCGAATAAAAATCTGTAGTTGCAATTATTGGACTATTTTACTTTTTTGAGTATTAACATATTGTGGTCTGAAATTCTTTATTATTTTCATATTACCATCCACTCCTATTACGTAATTTGTCATATGTCGCTTGCTATGGTAAACTATTAAAAGGAAATAACTATATCCTATTTGTTAATTTCTGATGTAAAAATTTAAATATAGAAAGCGAATAATGAGTTGTTCATTAGTAACCGACTACAAAGCTTTAGGTAAATTTTTTATTTCCACAATTTTCAAAATATTTAGTGTTGATGTATGTAAAAAAAAAAACTAGCAGAGTACAAGTTTTTCATTCCTTCAGTTGCAAACCTTTCTCCACATCTCGAATTTGAAAGAAGTCTATTAGTAGAGCAAAAACCATACTTGCTATGCTTAATTTGTATGGAAAGCATTTTGCAAGAAGCCGTCATAGTACTAGAAAAGGCAAATATAATGGTGGAGTTGAAGTATGACGGGAAGTGGTTTTTGCATACTGTTGAAGAATATTGAATCTAATAAACATTCAATGTTGATTTAGAAAAAATCATGTAAGTGTAACATATTAACCTTTAACAGGCTTAGAATATTGAATCTAGTAAATATTCAATATTGATTTAGAAAGAGTCTTGTAATTGTAAGGTATTAAGCTTTAATAGCCATAGAATATTGAATCTAGTAAACATTCAATATTGATTTAGAAAGAATCGTGCAAGTGCAATGTATTAAGTTTTAACAAGGTAGGATATTGAATCTAGTAAACATGAAATATTGATTAAGAAAAAGTCATGCAAGTGTAAAGTATTAAGTTTTAACAGGTACAGAATATTTAATCCAGTAAACATTCAATATTGATTAAAAATAGCCGTGCCAGTGTAATGTATTAAGCTTTAACAAGCATAGGATATTGAATCCAATAAACATTAAATATTGATTAAGAAAGAGTCGTGCAAGTTCTTTAACAAGTCATGCAAGTGTAATGTATTAACCTTTAGCAGGCGTAAATATGAATCTAGTAACATTCAATATTGATTTAGAAAGACTAGCGCAAGTGTAATGTATTAAGTTTTAAACATGCGTATGTTTAAATTATATTATTGTTTTTCTTTTGTAGGATTGGGAAATCAAAAATCAGACGAGCGCGGGGTATACATATATCAATTAGTTCATCCACAATCAAATTTTACATTTATAAAATACTAAATACCCCACGCGTGATTTTTCGCAAGTATACGAGTCGTTTATTGAGTATAGGGGTATTAGGTGTCGATCCCACATTGAAGATTTTCAATTACCAGTGGTTTTTAAATTCCTTTATTATTTAGACTATCACAAGTACAAGAAATTAAATCTACACTATAAAAGTAACAAAAATACAATAGGAAACTCCTAGAGGTATGGAATTCCTTACCATTCTTGCAAGTGAAGTTACCGGTTAAGTGAATGCTATTATCTTGACTAGTTATGGCGTAATTTTCTAATGTATGTAAAACCTACTCTCGTAGTGAATCAACTATACTTGTAATTAAGCCATACCTACTCTCGTGGTCATGAAATTAACTACAAACTCATTTCTTCTATGAAATTACATGAAACAAGTCACTAAAGCCACAAAAATGCACCTCTACTCTCGTGAGTGAACTCCCTAGGTTTATCACTTCCTTGAACTAGTGTTAAATTCCAATTCTCATTACAAACTTAACATTTTTAGATAATCAGAACTAATGGCCAGCTAACCATGATTAGAAAAGCAAAAGTGATAAATAACTTGTTCAAAATAATATCATCAAATAACCAAGTAAACATCACTAACAAGATATAGAAAGTTCATCCATAACTCTAGGCATAAACTTTAACTAAACATGGAAACAAACACCAAACTTGTAATTATCATTAAACATGAAATCCAAATACAAAGAGAAAGTGATAGGAGAGAAGTCACCCTTGTCACATGAGTTTCAAACTCTCCATCGTTACTCCTCAATCTTCATCCAAATCTAGTTACAAATACAAGAAGGATAAACTACACTACCTATACTATACTACTCTAACTAATGAACTAAAGAAATTCTAGTGAAGACTACATTTTTGGTGAGTTTCTCTAGCCTTTCAAAGTTGTGAAAATGGTCTCCAAAGGCTGCTATCTATAAAGGATTCAAGAGCCAAATGAATTGTTTCTAGTTGTGATTTTTTACCCTTGAAACTCCCATGAGTTGTTTCTCCAACTTTTTCACACTCTTCTTGATCAGATACAGCCGAAATTGTTAGTTGGAAGTGAGTTGGAAAAGTTGTGTGAAAGCAAAACAAGTTGATGAGCAAGTTGCAGCAGAAATGAAGAATGTGCGACTTGAAAACGCGACCTTAGGTCACGTATTGTCTACCCATGTATTGCTTCTGCAGGCTTGCACTTTTTGGGCAGAATTTATCCTGGCTCTGTTTTTTATCCAACTTCAACTGGATAGTTTCTTGATGTTAGAGTCCGAACTAACACTTGGTGTAAAACAAGAAAGTTGTAGCTCTTTTAGTTATCTTTCTAATGCATCAAAAATCATCCAATTTGGAGCTCTGTAGACTAATAAAGGACCAAAATACCCCTTGACTGGTTAGAGGCTCTGTTTTCAGCTTTCGACAATGAACATGTACTTCTGTATTTCGACATTTTGACTAGGGAAATGACTAAAATGTACTTCCATGTCTTCATACCAAATGTAGATCTATCTCTTAGCTTCAAAATGGTTCAAGAATCACCTCAATACAATGCTTATACCTCAAGATATAGTCGAAATACCACAAGGTGTAAAAGCTGGAAAACTTGTATTTCATCCTTTGAACATTTTGCACTTCATATTCTCTTTTTATCACATCAAACCAGCATCAATCATCCAATTATCTTCTCAATTCACTCCATTTGATGATTGAATCCTTAAACCTATAAAAACATGAACTTTTCACCATTAGAATCCATAGAAATGCAATTTTTACCACTTCAAACAACAAAATGCATATTTTCACTAAAAACTTAGTTATTTAGTTATAAAACTAAACAAAACACACCAAAACTAACAAATAAAACAACACTAAAAATACATAAAATATACACTTATCACGTAGAATATTGAATCTAGTAAACATTCAATATTGAATTAGAAAGAGTCGTGCAAGTGTAAATTATCAAGCTTTAACAGGTGGTAGAATAATTATCGAGTAAACATCCACATTGATTTAGAAAGAGTCATGCTAGTGTAATGTATTAAGTTTTAAACAAGCGTTCAATAAACATTCAATATTGATTTAGAAAGAGTCGTGCAAGTTCTTTAACAAAGTCATGCAAGTTGCAATGTATTAAACTTTAACATGCATAGAATATTGAATCTAGTAAACATTCAATATTGATTTAGAAAAGAGTCATGCAAGTGTAATGCATTAAGTTTGAACAAACGTAGAATATTGAATCTAGTAAACATTCAATATTAATTTAGAAAGAGTCATATAAGTGTAATGTATTAAGCTTTAATAGGCATAGACTTTGGAAACTAGTAAGCATTCAGGTATTGATTTAGAAGGGTCACGTAAGTGTAATGTATTAAGTATTAATAGGCGACGACTATTGAATCTAGTAAATATTCAATATTAATTTAGAAAATGTGACGCCCCCACTTCTCCCTAAGGCGAACCAAAGGGTATCCGTGGGACGCCTGCCCAGCTCTCGCCAGGACTCAGGCAAAACAATTCAAACTTAACTATAATTATCCAACATACCAGGCCTAATTAAGAAGTCACTTCCATAACCAATATTCGACATACATCACAAGTACAAAATGTATCCATCATCCCAATTTTACATTAGTTTCCAAAAGTTACTTCAAGTCCTCCAGTTATACAATAACCCAAGGTCTAGCCATGTACATTGAAACCCTAAAACAAAAGTACATCCAAAAGGGGTTTTCCTTCAAGTTCGCTCCAATCCATTCCTGTTAAGGAAAACAAATCTAAAAAGGGTTGAGCAAAACGCTCGTGAGGCCAAGAAACACACATGCAAGCACATTGTCCAAATAACAAACCCATTTAACGAATAAAAGCAGTAACTTGCAAGAAAGGAGTAATTCGAGCAATAATATGTAAGCAGAAACAATTCAAGGATATGGTAGCTCTCAGGAGCTAAGTTCCACTTGCTTTGCCAAGGTCATTAGTATACCTTCCCGCGATGACTCTCCGTCAACCGGGTCGGTATTTCAAATTCCGTAGATCTCCACTTACTTCTCATCCGTCCACCGTACACCGCACCGGGCCCGAACGACATTTGTAGGGCGATACTCCACGAGTATGCCAAGCGAGACCTCTCCAATAGGTCAAGCTTTTCATGTGATTCTCATGGCTCACCGAGGTTCCCGACCAAGCCCATGCCGGCTCGAGTCCCAAGGTCGGCCTATGAGTTTGGGCGTCCCCCATGTATCATTTGTTTGTCGAGGAGATTCACTCCAGCGACGTATGCAGCCATAGCATACAAATTCATGTAATTCAGGCATTTGAAAATTTCAGGCATTTGACATTTCAAGCAGTTAGCAATTTCATGTATTTCAAACATGAGTCATTTATTTCAAATGAGAACGAGTGCGATAAAGTACACACTCGACTCCATTCTTCAAAATCTTAAGTCAAAAAATATTAAATAAAAGCATGTATCACATTCACAGGAGTTCAAGTAGACATGCACTTGACAACTCACCAAGTGATGCAAAGGAGAAGTGTCAACTTAGAGGTTCAAGCGTTCACCGTAGGGTCCTCTTGAAGGTCCTCGTGGGTGCCTGGACAATTAAATAATAATCCATCACTTGTACTCCTAATTATCGAGGAAGATTGTACACTTGCACAATCTAAGAAAATTCTCGGAAAATGAGCCCGATTTATACGTAAATCCAAGGCTCAAAGGTGGGATTTTAAGGTACAAGAGAAATTAGGTTTTCCCCTTGAAATCGGGTGTAAAACGCTCAACTGTTATCGAGGGGAAAAAGGAGAATTCGAAAAAACTTTATATTCCTTAAGTTTCAAAAATTTCAGATTTAAGGGGTATTTTTGGAAAAATCATAACTCACTCTCCGTAGGTCCAAAATTGGAAAACTTGGTACCGTTGGAAACTTCTTCCAAGTACTAAAAGTTCCTAGAAGACACTTTTCTATGATTCCTAACGGAAGATATTCAAAAATTAGCTCAAAGTTGCTGTTTTAAGCTCACAAGGCAGTTTTGAGGTTGGTTTTTCGCTAACTTTGGAAAATCGGCAAAAATTACAGGATTCGATCTAGCCTTTGAATTTTGGAACTCAATTAGAGTTTCAAGCAAGGTTTAAAATCCAACAAACGGAACAAGAATTGGAGTTTTGAGCACCAAGATATAGTAGCTCAAAGTTGGTGCAAAAACGAAGCTCACTGGGCAACTTTCCAGATTTAAAGCTGAAATTCTGCGACTCTAGTTGAGCATCGAAACGGACTCGGAATGACACCAAAATTGGCAGTATTATCCTACCATATGAGGGCTATCCCTCACCAAATTTCATGGAAAAATTCATTTGGGAAGCTAGTGAACTAAGTCAATAAAGTTCGCAAAATTTCTAAGGCAATCTGCCTTGCATTTGTATTTTTCTCTTTTCCAAACATTTGGCCAATGAATTTTCTCAAACATCATTCATTTATGAAGAAAAAGTCTAAGAAACATCCAAGGTGCAATTTGGTAGGTGGTTAGCACCAAGAATTCGAAACAACAAGTCCCAAATCAAAGCTAAAGCATTAACTAGCCAAAAAAGGGTTTTCTACCTTTGAGTCAGTTTCGGATTTCGGCCACAACTCACTCAATTCAACTCGGAATTGAGTGTGGTTAGTGGGGTTAGAAACTACATTCATAAGGCTACAATTTCTTAGAAGAAATCAGTTTCAAAATCAGTCCACAACTAGGTCATTTTTGGACATCAAGTTGCTGCTAAAACAGAGTTCTCTGTGAAAACGTGGAACAGGGCAGTCGACTTTAGAAGCTTGGTACAGATCACTCGGGTCGAATTAGAACCTACATTTTATACCGTTGGAAAGCTGGGAGTGTCTAGTTTCCATTCCACAAACGGCACTCGATTTGACATCGGAGTAAAAAGATATGGCCGAAACAAGAACACTGCCTGGGCAGTGACGTGAGAATTTTCCAGGTTCATCATCTTACGAAATTTTAACTTTTGGCCAACCAATTCATGGAATTTTTCAACGAAACTTTCTACACATCTCATACAACATATAAACATCATAACTAAGCCATTAGATCCACAAAAATTCGCCCTAAAGGCCACGGACAATACAAGGGCAGAAACGGAAAATTTCCTCCCTTCACTCCCTTCGAACTTTCCTTCGTAAATTCACTTAGTTCTACTAATTTAACCACAAATCCATCATTAACAACATAAAAACTAAACAAATCAGTCCAACAAGTCAAAGTGGGAATTCATAGAGCCCACACAACAAATTTCACCATAATCCAAGCTACCCACATGATCAAACGAGTATATACGTGTAATACTACTTCCATGAGTCAAGATTTTCAAGGTGGATCGTTGGTTACCTTAAGTGATGGTTCAAGCAGAATTTTCGGCCCTCTTGAAGCTCAGAAAATCCGTGGAAAATGAGCTCCTTTCTTAGCTTAATGTGACCCCCAAGTGATGAGCTAGGTACGGTTAAATTTTGGAGTGAATTGGAGAGGATTTGGATGAAGAATGAAGTGAAAATTGGTTGAACTTTTGGAGTTGTTTTTCTCCTTGGTGGCCGGCTGTTCTTGAGCAAGAAAGAAAGTGGCGTGGCTGATGAAGAAGCTTCCTTGTGAAGCTTATAAGTTTGTGGACAAGAATTGCTCTAAAAAGTCAACTAAGAATGGTGTGCGTACGCGCGTTTGTGCTCGATTCCTTTCGAGTTCGTTTCACTTGTGCACTAAACCTCTAATGCACTATATTCATACTAATATTATTCACTCTTAATAGTCTAGAAATAAGGGTCTAAAGTCCCTCAATTAATCACGCGCGCGAAAACGCGTATTTCCGACTTGTGCGCGATAAAGCGAAATCTCCAAGAAATTCTTATAACGATAGTATAAATAACTATCACTTGAATATTTAAACCTAAAAATAACCATTTTAGGACTTAATATACAAGTCGCCAATTTTCCAAATTTATTGCATCCTCGAATCGATTATAATATCCAAACGCGCATTCACCATTCACACTTATCGAACTTCCCAAAAATTAAATTTTGAAAACGAGTCACTTAAAAATATAAGTAAGTCATAATTCAATATAATTAGGGTTAAAAAGGCTAGAAAATAATATTCGGAGTATTTGGCCAAATAAATAATTAAATAAGCTAGAATTAGGAGTTTAAAATAAGTAAATTTGCGGGTCCTCACATGAGTCTAGTATTACTTTCTCAATTCTCCAATGAATTTGCCTCAGCGCGTCTTTTGGAAATATCGACGCGCGAGCGGTATGTACTTAATTAGAATTCATTCACCTTTAATTGCTCAATTAACTTTTCCTAATCTACTATTGATCATTCTTAATTTTCCCCAAGATAATTACACTCTCGAATAGAATATCACCTCGAAACACATGTACTTATTATTTCTCACTTAAACAAATCTCCGAAAATTAAATTTGCTAACGGGACGTTTTAAAAACATAAGGAAGACATTGTTCCATATGAATGGACTTAAAATAGTTGAAATAAATTATTTGGAGAAAACAGGTGAATAAATATTTAAATAAATCAATAATATTCGATAAAAAAAATAAGAAATTTTTCGGGTCCTCACAGAAAGAGTCGTGCAAGTGTAGTGTATTAAGTTTTAACAGGCATAAAATATTGAATCTAGTAAACAGTCAATATTGATTTAGAAAGAGTCATGTAAGTTTAATGTATTAAGTTTTAACAGGCTTAGACTTTTGAATCTAGTAAACATTCAATATTAATTTAGAAAGAGTCGTGTAAGTGTAATGTATTATGTTTTAATAGGCGTAGAATACTGAATCTAGCAAACAGTCAATATTGATTTAGAAAGAGTCATGTAAGTGTAATATATTAAGTTTTAACAAGTGTCGAATAATGAATCTAGTAAACCTTCAATATTGATTTAGAAAGAGCCATATAAGTGTAATGTACTAAACTTTAACAGGCGTAGACTTTTGAATCTAGTAAACATTCAATATTAATTTAGAAAGAATCGTGTAAGTGTAATGTATTAAGTTTTAATAGTCGTAGAATATTGAATCTAGTAAACAGTCAATATTGATTTAGAAAGAGTCATGTAAGTGTAATGTATTAAGTTTTAACATGTAAGTGTAATGTATTAAGCATAAATAGGCGAAGACAATTGAATCTAGTAAACATTCAATATTAATTTAGAAAGAGCCGTGCAAGTGTAGTGTATTAAGTTTTAACATGCATAAAATATTGAATCTAGTAAACAATCAATATTGATTTAGAAAGTTTCATGTAAGCATAATAGTTTTAACAGGTGTAGACTTTTGAATCTAGTAAACATTGAATATTAATTTAGAAAGAATCGTGTAAGTGTGATGTATTAAGTTTGTCGTGTAGGTATAATGTATTAAGTTTGAACAAATGTAGAATATTGAATCTTGTAAACATTCAATATTAATTTAGAAAGAGTCATGTAAGTATAGTGTATTAAGTTTTAACAGGCGTAGAATATTGAATCTAGTAAACTTTCAATATTGATTTAGAAAGAATCATCCAAGTGTAATGTACTAAACTTTAATAGGCGTAGACTTTTGAATCTAGTAAGCATTCAATATTGATTTAGAAAAGGTCATGTTAGTGTAATGTATTAAGCTTTAATAGGCAAAGACTATTGAGTCTAGTAAACATTCAATATTAATTTAGAAATAGTCATGCAGGTATAGTGTAGTAAGTTTTAACATACATAGAATATTGATCTAGTAAACATTCAATATTGATTTATAAAGAATCATGCAAGTGTAATGTATTAAACTTGAACAAATGTAGAATATTGAATCAAGTAACATTCAATATTAATTTAGAAAGAGTCATATAAGTCTAATGTATTAAGTTTTAACAGGCGTAGACTTTAGAATCTAGTAAGCATTCACTATTGATTTAGAAAGGGTCATGTAAGTGTAATGTACTAAGCATTAACAAGCAAAGACTATTGAATCTAGTAAACATTCAATATTAATTTAGAAAAAGTCATGCAAGTGTAGTGTGTTAAGTTTTAACATGCATAAAATATTGACTCTAGTAAACAATCAATATTGATTTAGAAAGAGTCATGTAAGTGTAATTGTATTAAGTTTAACAAGCTTAGACTTTTGAATCTAATAAACATTCAATATTAATTTAGAAAGAGTCGTGTAAGTGTATGTATTCAGTTTGAACAAATGTAGAATATTGATTCTAGTAAACATTCAATATTAATATAGAAAGAGTCATGTAAGTGTAATGTATTAAGTTTTAACGGGCAATAGAATATTGAATCTAGGAAACTTTCAATATTGATTTAGAAAGAGTCATGCAAGTTGACAAGTGTTTCGTTTTACCTAATAATTTATGCATATTTTAGTTTGTTTATAGTTAATTCTGAGTTTCTAAGACAATGTGAGTGACCATTTTGATATATTTGATGCCTTTGAATAACGTTGAGAAGACTTGTGAATTCATCCTTTTTAGTTATTAATGTTTATCATATTTGGTAGGGATGAAGGAGCAAGGACAATACGGGGCGTTTACAAAAAGATATCATTGGATTGAATGAGAGTATACGAGACCGAACAGTGCTAGAAGGTTTTGCAAGAGAAAAGTTTATTGAGCAGTATGCGACGTTGGATTGAGGGAGTGAAGTTGGATAATCGTGCTAAATAACTCGTCAGAGGATTTTTCGAAGAAGAGTGTTTAACAGTATACGGTGCCGGATATTGAAATTCGCTTCAGATACTGCCGTTGTATACTTGAATGGCAAAAATCTTGTAAATTGTGCAACTTGCACAAATTGCAACATCTTTTCATCCCTTCTTTCTTGCCGCATTTATGATGTTTTGGCAGCTACACATTGGGTCCAAGACATCAATTCTTGTCAACTTTATGTCACTAAATTGCACCTTTTTGACCCTTCAAGACAAAATGAAGGCTTCTTGTGGAAGATTAGAGAAATCTTGAAAATTATAAATAAAGAAGCCTTTAGTTTTAGCAAGAGTTTTCGGAAGCCTTTAGTTTCTAGTTAGTTTTAGAGAGAGAGAGAGATTTGGAGCAAAAGAGAGAAACAAAAGGTGTTGTGTCTTGCCCTTTGAGGCAAGACACAAACCACCACATTCATAGCCTTTTTCCCATTTCTCTTAGTTTGTAGGACTAGTTTAGGATTTGTATTATGTATCCATTCTTGTAAAAGTTGAGCAAGGAGGAAGATTAGGATAAAGAAGGGGCACGGTGGAGGCTCTAGTGACAAGGTTTATCCTCTTTCCCAAACTCTTTATCTTGTATTTAACTCCATGTTTAGTGAATCTACTAGTTTGGATACTATATTGTTGATGTTGTTTTAAAGTTTATGCCTTGGGTATTTGGTTGAACTATCTATGATTGATATGTGTTGATTTTTTTATTATTTTGGATATTATCTTAATTAAGTTATTTAGCACTTTTGTTCTCAAAAGCATGATTAACTGGCCATTAATTGTGATAATTTCAAGGTGTTAGATTTGCAATGAAAATTAAAATTTGACACTAGTTCATGGAAGTGTTAAACCTAGGGAGTACACTCACGAAAGTAGAGATGTACCTTTGTGACTTGTTTTATAGTAATTTCATAGAAATAAATGAACTTATGGTTGATTTCATAACCACGAAAGTAAATATAAATTAACTATAAGTATAGTTGGTACACCGGCGAAAACGGGGTATCACGTACACAAGGAAATTATACCATGACTTAACCGAGATTTAGTACTCAATTAGTTGAAAAGTTGCACTAGCATGAGTAGATAGGGATTCCATTACCCAAGGAGATTTCATTTGTATTTTATTCCCATTAGTAAGTTTAGATTTATTGATTTTAATTTGTTGGTAATCTAAATAATAGAGAAACTTTAGTAGTGCCGGTAATTGTCTGTCTTTCCTATGGATTCAACCCTAATTACCCTATACTCGCCCACGACCCGTATACTTGCGAAAAATTGCGTGTGAGGTAGTTTAGGTGATTATAAATTTAGAACTTGACTATGGATTGAACTTTATTATTGTATGCATACCCTGCGCACGTCACAAGTATAATGTATTAAACTTTAACTGGAATAGACTTTTGAATCTAGTAAGCATTCAATATTCATTTAGAAAGGGTCATGTAAGTGTAATGTATTAACTTTTAATAGGCAAAGACTATTGAATCTAGTAAACAATTCAATGTTAATTTAGAAAGAGTCGTGCAAGTGTAGTGTAGTAAGTTTAACATGCATAGAATATTGAATCTAATAAACAGTCAATATTGATTTAAAAAGAGTCATGTAAGTGTAATGTATTAAGTTTTAACAGGTGTAGACTTTGGAATCTAGTAAACATTCAATATTAATTTAGAAAGAGTCATATAAGTGTAATGTATTAAGTTTTAATGGGCACAGAATATTGAATCTAGCAAACATTCCAATATTAATGTAGAAAGAGTCGTGTAAGTGCAATGTATTAAGTTTTAACACGCATAGAATATTGAATCTAGTAAATATTTAATATTGATTTAGAAAGAGTCGTGTAAGTGTAATGTACTAAGCTTTAACAGGCATATAGTTTTGAATATAATAAACATTCAATATTAATTTAGAAAGAATCGTATAAGTGTAATTAGGTTTTAATAGGCATAGAATATTGAGTCTAGCAAAATTTTATGTTGGTCTATGCTATCTACACTTTCCATCTTATTAAAACTTGTATTTTATAACTAAATAGAGATTTAAATTATGTGAAGAAAGCTAGAAGATGATGAAAGAAAAATTTTCCGTTTCAAGTACAAACAAGAAAATTTAGTGGTTTGGACAATGTCCAATAAGAAAAATGGACAATACCCAATAAGAATAATTATGGAGTCTTACAATGATACAAAGGCTAGATATATAACGAATTTTGTGTGCTCTGACCTACAAGGATGTATAAACAAGACCATTTGCTGCATAAATTCTTGATTTTCGTACCAAATTACATGTAAGTCAGTATGTATAACTAATACAAGTTCAGCATGCTTAGAAGGTTCTTCAATAGTGGCTTTCAAATTCAATATCAAGCAGATTAAAAACTTAACAAGATGAAAAATCACAATAAATTTTTTTGACACATTAAAATTGATCTCGTACATGTAATCTTACCCTCCAATTTCAAAACACCATATCTCCACCTTTAGTACCCCCTGTTGTTACACTATGATAGTAGAAACCCCTGATTCAAACAAATATTCTGCTAGCCCTTTTCTCCATTTGCAGTTGTGATTTTGCTTATTTTCTGAATATTTGAAATCATGACGGAGCTTAACTTACTTTATGTCATTTTCTCATACAGTTGTAAACATATGATATGTTTCATTTTTTTCTTGGGTTCGTTGTCTAGTTGTGTTTCTACATTGACTACAAATTTAAGGTTAATTCTAATCAAACGTCAAAAAAAAAATGGTGATAGTCCTTTAGCAATATATAGTATTCATATCTAACAAAGAATAGAATTTGTGCTTCTTCCACTTCTTATAAACCGTCCAAGAAGAAATCATTTTGCTGGCATTGGAATTTTTTTTTCCCCTTTTAACCTTTGGTTGGAAAACTGGTAGGTGCCATGTACCTTCACATGCTATAAGTCTGAAGAAAAGTGCAAGTTAACTTATTAACTTGCAAATTTTATGTCAAGATAATATTGGAGTCCTTAGGCTTATAGTTGATGCAATCTTCATCTACAATTTCAAGAATGGTGTTGCAATAGCTATATGAATTTCAAAATGAGTTCATCTGATAACTTTCCATTAGATACTCAACCGTTTTCTTTAGCATCATGTAAACGCCCAAAAAATGATATTTTTTGGCTTTCCTTTTTTTTTTTCTGGATTAAGACAAACTTAAGTATAACGAAGGATCAACAAATACTGTATACTTCAGTTGTACACAACCACCAAAGAGCCTTCCTTTCTGTTTCGATAAAAGGATTCCATAAGAAAATCGAAGTTAAAATGTTGAAGCGTAGAGCCTATCGGAAGAACCAAGAATAGTTACATTTCACTTGGAGATTCTGGGAGGAAATTATGCTCATGGGTTGGGAATTTTTTCACAAGAAGATCATCGATTACTGATGAAACAAAATGGGCAGTTTTAATCTAAGAAAATTTCTGTGTAAAATCAGTTTTTGAATTGAATTTGGGATTAGATCATAGCTAAAAATTTCCATGACTTGCTGACGCATTTGAAAAAATAATAATGGTTTTCCAAAAAACGAAATTTAGGACTTATTACATCGAATAATTACAATTTAAGCGATGGAGTTGCAAACTAAGCCACCACAATCAGAGAAGCAAAAATGATGATAAAGAGAGTATGATGAAGAGAAGAAAAGAAGTTTGGATTGGTGAGTGCGTACTTTTGAAAAGTTACCCTCCTCCATATTTTGATGAAATACACTGGTCTGAAAATATGGTATAAGTGATGTTATACATACAAAGGTAACATGAGTACTAGGTGGATTCCAAGGTCTTTACATGGTGCACGAAATTGTCACATGATCTAGTATAATAGGTGATGCTGCTAATGGTAGCACACATCAAGAGAGTGACATACATGGGAAGAGTATAATTGGTAATTCTTTTTGTCCAAAGTTATCAATGCTCCTAGAGTAACCAAAAAATCGGGCCTTCATAACTAGTACTGTCTCACACAAATCATAAATACTTCAACTTGGTGCTTTTCCAACCTTGACTACTTTTTATGTAAAATTATTGTTCCTTGTGATAGTGTTTAATTTTTTGTGTTGTTTCAGTTGTTTCTTTCCATATGGATTTCACTTTTGGGGTAATTTGAAGAAGCATGTCTGTTATATTCAAAGATCTGAGCAGGTTTTTAATACAAAAATTAGTGATTGAAAACATCCCTTTTTTAAAAGGTGGTAATCGTGAAAACAAATGGGATTTCTACCACATTCTGTTCAAATATACGAAAATTCCAGCAGAGAGTCTATTACTTAGCATGGACATAGTACATTTTTCCAAAATCTTGATCGTCTATTGCTTCTTCACATATATCATGATAGGAATAGCAATGAACAAAACCTATACTGGAATCACCATAGAATCAAAACGGTCATGAAAAACTAAAATAACACCTGACAACATTTCTTATTTTCTTTAGAAGCCAATTTCCATAAGAAATCTCCATTAAATACTTAGGTAAGACTCATCTAAACCCAATCTTCATATTTTGGTTTATGATACTTAACAGAAAAGTTTGAAAGCTCTTTTTTTGCCAACATGTATAAGATGCTGAGAGTAAACTGGGAAATGAAATTAAATATTTCCATGACTTACTAATAAATTTGAATTATTACAATGGTTTTTATTACAAGTCTTGATAGTAATTGATGCATGATGATTCTGGGTAATTTAGTTTCCTAATTGATACTTGGTTGGTTTTCAATTGGGGGAGGGAGGACGTTTCATTGTGAAATTGAATGGTGGAAAAGGTCCAAATTTTCAAAAGCAATTATATCAAGCAATAAAGAAAGAAAAGAGAAGGCTTTATTACTTTTTTCTTTATTTCTTTTCTTTTTCTGCCATTGCTCCCAACTTGAACTATTTAAGTACTTGCCCGTTTACGATCATGTGATTTCTTAGCACTCATTTGCACCTATAACATAAACTGATAGTAAAGGTGATTGGCTAATGCCAACACATGCTAAAAGTGGATGTGGATACAAGGAGAATTGCACGATCTCTGCACGATACATAAAGTTGTGATATGATTTGGTGACTTTGCATGTTTCATATAATAGCCATATTTGAATAAGAACTCTATCTGTCCACCAAAGAATTCATCTAACCAGTGAAGTGAGTGAAGAAGAACTTGGGAATCCACTTCTACAATTACCTAAATGTATTTTCCAGCTTTGCATAAAGACTGAATTAGCCGTAGTATTTTGAGATTATAAATTAGGGAGAATTGTAATTTTGGTCCCCAATCTATAGTGTATGCGCGGAATTATCTCCAATCTATTTCGAAAATCAATTTTGGTCCCCAATCTATTCAATTTTGCGCTAAGTGGACAATTGACGGATCTCTTCAATTTCAATTGGAACTAAGTCACGTGAGATCACGTGCCGGCACCTAAAACCCCTTTTTCAATTTTTTTAATTTCTAAAACACGTTTTTTTAATATTTTCAGCTTTCTCTTGCCTTTTGTCTTATTAAACAAAGACATGAAAGGGGTAATCTCACAATCCAAATTACTCCTCTTGTTGGCCGCCGCCTTCAAATCCCCAGAACCCACAGCACAAGTAAGAAGCTCAGCTTGGCCTCCAAGTCCAAGTCTCGTTCTTTGCCTCCATTAGTAATGGAGATAAAGTGCAATCAACGCCAGAGACGGACCAGTTCAACTCTCCTGCACAAACAACAGGAGTTGCAGCAGTACTACTTCATAAGCAAGCAGCCGAGAGAGAAGAGCGGATGATAATAATTGGAAATCAAAGGGATTATACGAACCAAATCATTAAAGGGATTATACTAGTAAGTATATTCTTTTCCTATTAAGCCATTCTTCACCGTTGAACTGGAATGAGCATTCAATTGAACCACTAGTATATTATTGGTAGGTCATGCTTACGGCTGGAACAGACACTTCATCGATGACTATAGATTGGGCCTTGTCTCTTTTGCTCAACCATCCCGAGGTGCTAGAGAAAGCTCGAGCTTGAATTCGATGCTCGAGTAGGGACTGATCGATTGGTCGACGAACATGATCTATCCAATCTTCCTTATCTTCATAACATTATTTCAGAAACACTTCGGTTGTACCCAGCAGCACCAACGCTAGTGCCACATGAGTCGTCCGATGACTGTAAAATTGGGGGATACAATATTCCGCGAGGCACAATTTTGCTAGTTAATACATGGGCAGTTCACAGGGACCCAAACGTTTGGGATGATCCAACAAGATTCAAGCCAGAGAGATTCGAAGGCTTGCAGTTTCAGCCATCAAAGCTGATTCCATTTGGGATGGGAAGGAGATCTTGCCCTGGTTCTGGCCCAGCACAGCGGGTGGTGGGTTTGGCCTTGGGATCTCTAATTCAGAGTTTTGATTGGAAAAGAATTGGCGGGGAGGAGATTGATCTGGCTGAAGGGACAGGAGTGTCCATGCCAAAAGCCAAACCACTAGAAAAAACATGTTTTAGAAATTAAAAAATTGAAAAAGGGGTTTTAGGTGCCAGCACATGATTTCACGTGACTTAGTTCCGATTGAAATTGAAGAGATTCCATCAATTGTCCACTTTAGCGCAAAATTGAATAGATTGGGGACCAAAATTGATTTTCGAAATAGATTGGGGATAATTCCGTGCATACACTATAGATTGGGGACCAAAATTACAATTCTCCCTATAAATTAATATTTGTGATACTGTGACCAACAACAAACAAGGTATTGCATGTCTAATAAAATTCCTGTGGTGGAGGAATTTGGCTCTTTTGTGATGGATCTTTTTAATGCAAAAAGTGATTTAAATCTTGCTTTCAACTTTACCCAAAGTGAAGTGCAGATTACACGGGAGAAGAAGATTCAAAAGCTTCGGAAGCTTGCAAAGAAGTTTTACGCTTTGTCAAGTAATTGTATGTACCTCATCTATTTAATTTTTTCTGGAATCTGACCTAATCTTTGCGGGCTTCATAAAAAATGAAAGAAAATGAGCCTTTGCTCTTGCATGGACTTTTTCATATTTCCCAAATTGACTTTCCAACTTCAAATTAAAAATCATACTGTGGCAACACAGATGCACTCGCACGCACGCACGTGAAAGATCATAGGAGAACTTGGTGATGCAGCTGCCCTAAATAAAATACTCAAGCCAACAAGAGCATTGGCAATGCGCTGGTGATATTAATGAGGATTATTTTATCGTACGCCGAAGGTGTTGCTTTTTTTTAAATTTTTTTTGAGGAACTGTCACAATGAAATCTTACTTTTGTTGATGCCTTGGCAAGATTAATGAGGATCGTTTCGTCAATCCTAGAGGGTGTGGCTTTCAAGAACTTTCATTGATCAAAATAATGCCATTAAAGGGGCAACTAATTCATCTTGTTTATGCCAATGTTTTCAGAATCGGAACAGACCGGCGATTCAACCGGTTGGACCACGAACCGGATAGGTCACCAGTCCGGTCTAGAGCTAAAGCCGGAGATTAATGAAAAACCACTAGAAACCGGATGAGTCGGACGAACCGTGAAAAACCGCTTAGACCGAGAAACGGCGGTTTTTGAAACTTTTCAAAAATAGTTTCCAGATTGCTGCCACCAAGAATCAAACACCAGACCTTGCAATTGCAACAAAGAATCCTTACCATTAAACCATAGCTAGCGGACGGGATTGTTTTGTGTAGATATCCACTTAACTTATTAAGTGAAAAACTAAAAATACCCCAGCCCTGAGCCCCTAACTCCTAAGACACATCACACTTATTTCTTTGTTTGCTTCAGTTCAGCGACTTCTCCTAATCTCCTCTGTTCTGTTTTCTTTTTCGGTTTTCCCTCTTCTCCTTTTAACATTTCAGCGTCGGCGGCAATAACCATCTTGAACTATTTTTGCATCATTTCTTCGGCTCATTTGTAGAGTTGCAATTCGCAGGTAAATTTTGAAGGAAATTCAAAGAAGCACTAATCTAGTAATCTGGTTTCTCTTTTTTTATTTTATTATTTTATACATGAATTCATCCTTTTTGTTCGGAAATATAAGCATAATTTCGGGAATTTCTGTAATGCAGGTCCGAATTTATGGGTTGTATTTATGTTTTTCTAGCATTTTGTAAATATGCATTTTGATAATGTACGCTATCTGTTTGGGTTTTGGCCTGAAAGAACCTTGAGAAGTGATTTTAATGCTATAGTCAAGTGATTAACCTTGTGAAAAGATAATATGACTTCAATATATACTGTTGGTCTGGAAATGCTATAGTCAGAATATTGTGTTAGGTTGCACATGTTTTTAGACTTCAAGAATTAGCATAGTACAATACTTGCGGTAAGTTGTAGTAAATTACTTAGCATAGAATTAGCATGAAAACTTGGGGCAAATTACGATATTTTGGTTATGTTTATCATTCCATTTCATGTATAAATTTTAGGAATTTCATTATTGTCTCAACTTAAATTTAGTTTTAAGTTATGTTGGTGATTGCATTTTAATTTTTAAGAACTTAAGTTATCAATAACTATGTTGGAGCATCAATAACTATGCTTTTAAATTTAGTTTTAGCACTGAAGTTGCATGCGTATAAAAAAATAAAAAAAAATGAACAGGTGAACCGGCCGATCGGACTGCGAACTGGCCCCTTCTCCGGTTCACTGGCCAGTCCGAGTTTAAAAACATTGGTTTATGCAAGGCAAGGCTAGAGAGTTTCGCAAATTTTATGTGCATCACACGTGCATTAATAATTATCCTGTGCACTGACAATATACACGATCACCACTTGATATATAACATATATCTAAAATTTGATATTAATTGTCATTCATTCAAAACTAATAATATATGCATTTTCATTGTATAAAGATTAACCTATAAGGTTTATCATGAGTCATCAAGCTAAAAGTAACTGATATACTCTAATCGGATGTATTGTGTCAATTCCTTGTATTGCTGTAAGCAATATGAGAAATGGAAATACCAAGCCCAAATTTATTAGATGTACCATGGTGGGAATTACTCCCACCTCTATACATTACAGTAAGAATGATCAACAGGCAAACATATTTTTGTGTTTTGGACTATATTTATTGTGGCAATCGTCCACTTTCATTGTGTATATTAAGGTTGGGGGGTTTGGAATTGCTCTCAAGAAAACTTATTTGTTCCTTCGAGAGCCTTAAAGTTTTTTCTAATCTCAAGAACATTCTCTCTGCTTTGCTGGCGCTACTCTTCACTAGAGAGGGAGGCCCAAAGACAACATCCGTTCGCCTAAACCAGTTACATATTTGTAAGTGTATTATAATTATTTGCTGGCATATTAAATCAAGAGTTTAAAGTATATCAGGATCATCCTGATTTAGGACTTTTCAGGTACCAAGTGACTTATGGCTGCCCAGATTTTCTTAAGTTCTCATTCTAATAACAATGTACCTGCATTTACACAACTTTTGCGTTTGCTATTCCTTCGTTATTTTTACTTTTCTTTTTTTTTTTTGGCTTAAAGTAATTTATCCAGCTTTTACCATTTAATTTTTCCCTTTTTTTAATCTGTTCAAAAGAAATTTTTTGTTCATTGCACTTACCTTTTTAATTCTTTTTTTCTTTTGTTTAAATGTAATATAGACAACTTTCTCCCTTTTTTAAAACAAAAAACACCATTATCATCTTAGAACCATAGAGAAACTCAAGAAATAAGATGAAATAGCAGTTAAGCTAGACTAAAAAAACACACGATTAACATCTCAAGTTTGAGAGATGTGAATGACAGGCATAACAGTAAAATTACAAGATCATATGTTTCCAAGTTATCTAATCTATAAATAGGGAATCTTATTTTTGCGTACAGTTGAGAAGAGTGAAATTTAAGAATCTTGTTATTATGTGTAATTAATCATGTATTGTTGATTTATTTCTCATCTCCAACACACACTATCTCCCCACATGTATTGGTTCTATTAAATTTATTTCCTATAGATTTTTGTTGAATTCTTTGGATTCTATATTTGGTATCAGTGCCCTAGGTTAAAGAAATTGATCCTAGGGTATTTGTAGACATTAAAGAATTATATTGACTACGAAATTAGTTCTAAGTGTTTTTCGCTGTCAGAGTATAAGAATTACTATGAAGAAATCAATTGATCGAATTAGACCACAAGATTGGTCATTGAATATCCGGTTGGTGAAGATTGGACAATGAGATTGGTTCGAGAATTGTCAAATTAATTGTAGGTCCCGAAAATAAAGGTTGGAGAAGAACCTAGGGATGGCAACGGGGCGGGGTTGGGGCGGGGGACCTCTCCCCCATCCCCCGCCCCGCTGCCTATAAATTCCCCCCACCCCCGCCCCGTCCCCCGTCCCCCGCTCCCCCCGCCCCGTCCCCGCCCCGCCCCGCTTCCCCCGCGGGTGCCCCCGCAGGGTTAATAAAAATGTGTTATCTAATTTTATTATAGTTAAATTTTAGCAAATAATCAAGTACTAAAATATCAACACATAACAAAATTATTATTTATTGTAATTTCACAATTGAAACTTATAAAAACAATCAAACAAAAGTTATTTGAATACAATCCAATATAATGAAATACATACAACTAAAGTAGTCAAGTTTTCACTTTTTGCACCAATACAATCACTAATTCATTATTGTGTGTGTGCTTTTTTTTTAAGAAAAAAATGTTATTGTATTAAGTGTATTTCGAGATTTAGTATAAATGTATTAGTAAATTTAGTATAACAATTAATAATTTGTATTAATACACATATATAATTATTAGTATAATTGATAATATCAATTATATTACATATACTAATATACATTATATAATACATATAACTACTAATATATTATCATAAGTTTTTAACTAATTAAATTATATATTATATATATTTATATACATATATATATATTTTATATATTTATTTTTTTAAAGCGGGTGGCGGGGCGGGGGTACACTCTCCCATCCCCCGCCCCGTTTCTAAGCGGGGGGAATTTTTCCCCCCGCCCTCGCCCCACCACCCGCCCCAACCCCCGCCCCATTAGTCCCCCGCGGGCACCCGCCCCCATTGCCATCCTTAGAAGAACCGTGTCTATTAAGTTGTGATATTAAAATCACAAGGTGAGTTGTCAATAAATTGACAACAAATTATGTGACAAAAACTAATGATTTCGAAAAGATGTAATCAATCAATCACAGCAACTGATTGATTCAGGATAAATCTGGGCGGTAACAAAGATGAATAAATGAATTCTGACAGTCAAAAATTAACCAACAGAAGATGTGAATCCATCAAAAAAAAAAAGGAAAGATCATTGACTAATCAATTAACCAAGATTCTTATCAAGAAATCATTTGGAAACGGAATCTTTACCTTGGAATATTTGAGAAAAAACTTTGCAAAAGAAATCAGCCTCCATTTCCCCTTTCTTCTGTTCTAACTCGAGTGCTTTTGCAAGAAAGTCTGTTAAACATGAGTCTACAAGAAAGCTGATGATATTTTATCTCCCCTACACATACCAAAGAAGCAAAGTACAATGTCCGAACCGACGACGACAAGTGTTTCTTCATCTGCTTCATGCCAATCGGCGTTGTTCCCAATCCAATGTGGTACTCTTTGAAGTCTATTCCATTATCGAGTTTGTCCAGCGGTACTTCATCTCAACGCAAAAAGCAGTTGCAACTCCAAGATGAAGTAGTATGGAGAGACACCACTTTGTTGTATCACTTTTCATTGATAGGATACAACAAAGTCTAAGAACTATCAAACAAATTACCTCTAGAATACAACAAAGTCTAAGAACTATCAATGAAAAGTGATTTAATTCTGTCAAAGTCCTACTATTTTAAAGAATTGAAGCACCTATCCAAGATACTATCAAAGAATGCAATCCTTATTGAATAAGTGTATAGGTAGTTAACCATGTAACAGGTATGTCTATTAAATGTAACTGTCATTAATCACCTCTAATTAATTATCTAAAATAAATATTTTAGACAATTAATTAACACCGTACCCTAATCAGAAAGCCCCAAGGTCCAAGGTGTCTTCTTTCAATGTGGGACAATGAACTTCAACTTTCTCATTACAAACTATTACAAAACAATCCCCCACTTAGTTTGTAATGAAATTAAATCAGCACTCATATTATCTTGCATAGAGAAAGGTGTTTGTGAACTTAAACCCTTCTCTTAGTGTAAATATTTCACTTGTTCTAACAAGTTATGGTGTCTATGTTGCTTAATCCATAACTTTAAAGTTAAAATAGAAATAGCACACACAAGATTATATCCTTTTCGGAGAATAGTTCACGAAATGATTTTAGCACTTTTACCGGCCGTGTGCTCCATTCTAGATTCATGATCATTTACAAAAGAAAACCCCCACTTTTGCTAGGAGCGGCACCACTCCCATGATCATATAGGTGAAGTATATTTCACGCCTTTATTACCAAGGCACTATGAAACCATATTTAACTTCATTAAGAGTATGATACTCAGCCTCTTAAGTATCAAACTGCACTAGTACCTTGGAATGGTATAATACAATTTCTAGTCCTCACAACCACTTATTAGTAACTTGTTATTACCCTTTAAACCTTTCATCTAGTGTTACTGCTAGAAGAAAGGTTGGGTTACCATTACTAGTGATTCTAGACAAAGGGTTTTAACCCCATTCCTAATGACGTTGCTTTCACTAAATCTCTTGAGAGAGCTTTGGTGAATGGATCCACCAAGTTGTTGAATGATCTAACATACACCATTGTGACTATGCCATCATTCGATAATTGTCTGACATATTCATGTTTTAGACTTATATGTCTAGATTTGCCATTATATATTCTATTTAATGCTCTAGACATAGTGGCTTCGCTATCACAATGCAAAAAAATGGCTGGCATCGGTTTTGGCCACAACTCGATGTCTAACAGTAAGTTTCTTAGCCATTCGGCCTCTTTGCATGCAACTGCTAAGGCTACAAATTCAGCCTCCATGGTGGAATGAGTTATGACGATTTGTTTCTTTAATGCCAAGAAACAGCTCCTCCGCCCAACATCAAAATCCATCCAGAAGTAGACACTTTGTCCCATACACTGGTCACCCAACTTGCATCAGAATAACCTTCAAGTACAGCCGGAAATTTGTTATAGGAAAGCTCTAAATCTTTTGTCCTTTTAAGATATCCAAGCACTCTACCTTTAGCTTTCTAATGTTCTATACTAGGAGTCTTAGTGTACCTAGCGAGTCTACAAACTGCATATGAAATATCTGGCCTTGTTTCATCGTATTATACTTGTACTCCAGCACATTCCAGATTTCTTTTGGCGACTTGACTGTAGTATACAGATCATACAAGCAGTCAGAAAGAGTATTCATGATGTGTCCTCTGCACAGCAACTCGTCCTCTTCGCGTTTCTCGCGTTGTGCCTTGACTTCATCAGAATCATCATCTTTAGGCGCTAGAATTTCAGGAAGTGAAGGATCCAGAACATAAGCAATCTTCAAAGTTGTCAGGAAAAACATCATCTTATCCTTCCAACGGGAGTTAGGGGTGGGCACGGGTCGAGTACCCGCCCCGAACGACAATTGGCTGATCCGACCCTAACATATCGGATCACTATTTTTTTGACCATAATCCGCTCCGATCGTCCTCGGATACCCGATTCTCGGATACCCGAAAAAATAGGGGCGGGTCATAGGGTACCCGCCCCTATTTAAAGATATGAACTTGCCGATTCAAATTCTTGTAAGATGAACCTGCCGTACGTGATTAATCCAGCCAAAACAAAGACAATAACAGCATTCAAACAACAAATCAAATGAAAATCCCACTTCTCTACCATATGCGCAGCTAAAAAAATAATTTTGAGCTTACTTTTTTTTGTTAGAGACTAATGACTTTTATGGTGCAGTCAAATTTTAAACGTTTGTAATAATCAAATGGCAAATTTATGTCTCTCCAACTAAATAACACAACTGAGCTAAGCTGTTGACGCATTTATTTGGCCACTGGAATATGATATTTAGGACCAAAACAAAAAAAACACGGGATTCTGCAAAGCAAACCAATTAGTAAAATAAAAAAAAATGGAAAACTGACGCAAGGATTCCTTTTCTGTTCCTCCTCTAACCTAGGCAGTGCCGCAGTAGGCACAGAGCATGTTCTGTGGGAATCCCATTTTTTATATTTGCCCAAACAAAATTAAAAAAAAAAAAAACATGCACGCGTCTCTTGCAGAGAAGAAATTGCCATGGATCCAGAAAACAGTGTACTACTACTGCTACTACTAAAAATAAGTTAACGGAAATTGACTCTTCTGACAGAAAAAAAAAAACGGAACTTGACTGAGACTACAAAGCAAAGAAACAAAAACATTCCAACCGTAGATAGATACTACATCATAAGTAGTAGTACATGTCGATGATGTCCAATGAGGAGTCTCTGTTGAATCGTCTGCTTGAGGCTTGCAGAAATCGAAATCGAAAGAGATGGAGAAAGGGAGTTTTCGAGAAGGAGAAGAACAAAGTAAAGTGAAAACTGAAGAGTGTCGGCCGCTGAACTCTGAATGGATTAGGGACCTTAGGGTTAATAACTTAAGATATTATACAATTGTCCCTATATTTTTAATATTTATATATTATATCCCCGGGTCGGGTACCCGCGGGTTTTTATTTTTATGATCCGTAACCGTATCCGAATGTTTAGGGTACCCGACCCTATCTGATCCGTTGACAGAAATCGGATCGGATATCCTATTTTTCGGTGCGGATCGGATCGGGTCTCTCGGGTTTTCGGGTTTTTTTGCCCACCCCTAACTGGAGTAGTTAGTGCCGTCGAATCTATCCAACTTGACGAAGTCCTGATTCATCACTTTGAAAGCAGATTTAGAACTTGACTCCATCATTGAGAATAACACCTTAAGATTGTTGGAATATAGTAAATAACTAATCTAAACTGGACAAATGCAGAGACTTTGAGCGTAAAACACTTTCCTTGAGGTGTTATTTGCCTTTGTATCAGACAAATTACATCTAGGATACAACAAAGTCTAAGAACTATCAATGAAAAGTAATTTAATTATGTCAAAGTCCTATTATTTTAAAGAATTGAAGCACCTATCCAAAACACTATCAAAGGATGCAATCCTTATTGAATAGGTGTATAGGTAGTTAACCATTTAACAGGCATGTCTGTTAAATGTAATTGTCATTAACCACCTCTAATTAATTATCTAAAATAAATATTTTAGACAATTAATTAACACCCTACCCTAATCAGAAAGCCCCAAGGTCCACGGTGCCCTTTTTCAATGTGGGACAATGAACTTCAACTTTCTTATTACAAACTATTACCAACAGAAAGTGTCATACTTTCCTTTTTTTGATATCCCAAAATGTTTGTCATGTTTGACATTTCTAATTACTTTATACTCTGAAATTTCCCTTATGCACTTCGTGCAAATATGATCGGATTACTTTCTATTACTTTGATCAACACATAATTAAGAGCAAAAGTGGAACAAAAGGAAAAACTTTTTGATAGAGTGCACTATACATAAAAAACACATATCCCCAAACATAACTAAATATATGGAACGGTGAGAGTAGTTGCAAGAAAAGCTGCTCTAAATTTTGGTCTTGTTTTCAAGGTTTATTATTCTTTTCAAATTAATCATTAGAGCAACAAGATTTAGTCCTCTTAAGTTTTGATAACAAAATACTAAGACGTGCGTAAAAATGTAGTATATAGAACAATAATGTAAATACTACTAAAAATCTCAATATGGCATCTTCACCATCTTTTTGTTTTCTTGAAATGAATATGTGGCCTTTGTCTAGGCTTTAAGTTCACTGTTGCTGTCACGGGAAATTTCTGCCTTTCGTTTGTGATTGGCAGTTTGGCACCATTTCCTTTTCTAATTATTGGTTAGGAATACGATGACCACTAACCTGTCAATTGTCACTCAATTGTTTATGTTTTTTTTCTTAGGTAAATTGTTTTTTCGTAATTATTGATACTCATTTGTTACTGTTTCTAAGCCATTTTCGTGTATATTGAGTTATTGACAATGCTTGATCAATTTATAAAAAATGATAAAAGAAAAATCAGTACATCAAAAATATGATTTTTTTTTTCTCTTGTTATCTATTCCAATTATTGATAGTCAAAATTAAGCTCACAACACATGTTTTGAAGTCCATACAAATTCAAATCCAAGCATCACAAAACACAGCTTCTTAGATAAGAATGAAATTAATTTAAAAGGATTTGTCTTGCGTTGTACATTGAAAAGAGAAGCCAAATGAGATTGACCAAGTTGCATTCTTCGTTCATTATCTCATATTGACCAAGAAAGAAGTTTTCAGCTACATCTCACTGGATAGAATATTGCAGAGGACTAAGAGCTTTTACTGTCAAATATTATATGAGCTACACATGATTATCTTCAAGCATTCATGGATTTTGAGCTGGTTTTAGTTTGCTTCTTTGATTCTTTCAAAAAAAGAAAAAGAAAAAGAAGAAACACTTACCAATTAATCATCCAATCCATCAGACTGAACACTTGCATGTACAATCCCAGAATACATTTCCATTAATATTTCCCCATACACATCCATCAATATACTCCCTCATCGTTTCAATCGTAATGAGAATTCGTCTGATTAGCTTTTCTTAAGTAGATAAAATTGCAATACTATACAATTCGTGGATGTTTCATTATTTTGACTACACAACAAAGTGAAAAAGAAAAAGCCCTTAAAGCCAAGAAAATTCTGTGTTTCTGCCTTCTGAGTTTGAGGTCCACCATCAATTATCCAAGTACATACAGCTTATATTTACAGAACTACCATGTATCCTGCTAACTGTTAGATTTTAATACCGGTGAGTTCATAGGCATGATGGAATTAAAAGAGAGCAGCCACCCTTTTTGGGTAAATCTTGCTTTCCATCCTAAAACATTACACTGATTCTCACTTTGCACCCTAAATTTTAAGTTTGAGATGTTTTGCACCTTAAACTCTTAAAAACCATCCTAGTATTGAAGAATTAATCAACTATGGGAATAACATGTTAGTTTGGTGAAACTTATCAACAACTTGACCAACTAAAGTGCTTAGGGTGCAACCACAATCAAAGTTTGGGTTGCAAAGTGACCCAAAAGCCAAAATTTTGGCAGGCGCAGAAATTTTAAAGAAGTTAAAGAAATAAATAAAAAGCACCATGATCTATAAAAATGTCACAAGTCATACCAGTATATTGCAACAAGGAAGAAAATCTCTACAAATTGATTCAAACTTGCCTACCTGCCGTTCAAGCTCTGATAAATCCCATGAAATGTGTCTCCTCAATAAATTCACCATATGCTTTTATCGGTTTTTTATTTCTTTGTTTTTTGCAGAAGAAAGTCTGATGTGCCAGAACTTCTTATGTTACCTCGAAAAACTTATGCAGATGTATCCAAATTCATTAAAGCTGCTGCCACGTTAAGTTGATAAATCCTATTTCTTCTTATGTTGCTTCTGTTAACTTTGTGACTAACCATCCAACCAAAACACTGGATCTCACCTGCACTCAAAAAAGAAAAAAAAAAAAAAAACTGTTGGCAACTGAATCATCATTACTTGAAGACAAAAAAAAAAAAAAAAGTAAATAGCACCTGCAGCATCCACCTGTTGTCAGACAGAAATCCTACTTCAGAGGCTTCATCCCCTGCATAGTTGTACCTCGAATTCAGTTTCTCCGTGAGTATTTGCGAGTTCAGCTCAGACTATTAACAGAAAAAAGTCATTTGGCATGCTTAGACGAACTAAATTCAAGAAATCAATTTTTAAGTTGCCTATACAGAACCAAAAGTGTATCAGTCTAACCATGATATAGATTTCTAGAAATATGTATTCCACTAAAAAGATGATTAACATTCAGTCAGTTTATTCTCTGAAAGTATAACATCTCCAAGACCTTTCATACTACTCATTCACATGTATAACACAGGAAGCTTTGTTAAATTCAAATTTTGGTTTGAAGTTACTTAAGAAATTACTTAAGAAATATTGACAATAGCAAAAAACATAGATTGGAAATTGCACAAATGAACTAACGGTGCATTTGCATGTCAGGGATGGTAACGCATAAGAGGTATCTAGATATGATAATTCTAGGGAATAAAGGAATCTTATATTACCTTACCCATGTTTGGGCATATCAAAAAAATTAGAAGTTTAGAAAAGGATCATTTCTGCATTCTCTTGATTGTTTAACCTAAGGCACTGGTTTCCAACTAATTAAAGCTCTAGAAGGAAAACAATCTTTTAAAATACGGCGTAACAGATGTTGTGGCACTGTAAATGTGCATCCAGAGCCATAAAATAGCAAGTTGACAATTGGCTCCTTCCTCCACCATCAAAAACACCTTCTTCTTTGTATCTCTTCCACATCAAGACACTACATGACGCTTGACATATTGACATACCCCCAAAGTGCTGATATTGGCCTAGTCAGTAGCTAGATTCTCCTCCACCAACTCTCTTTATAGGAAACAGCATGTGCTGACAATAGCCAAGTTAAGGGAACACTCAACATCATCCAGTGAGACATCATCAAAAACACCAACTAATGCACCTAATCATCAAAACCAAGCCTACTGGGATATCAAAGCCAAACTAAACAGCTTCCAACATCTCATGGGAATTTGAGTTCTTTTTCTGGGGCACAGTATCAGGCCTTATGTTGTTGCTTCTAATGTTTGAAATTGAAGTTAAATGGAGTTCTTCCTTCAACACTATTGTAACAGAAGGCTAGTTTTCTGAGGAATATTTTAAAATTTTAAATTGGAAACAAGGCCAAATTCATCAGGAAGACACTCCTTTAAAACTCTATGAATGATGCCTTTAAAGATAAGTACTGCATCAAGCAACACCTCAAACCTATTAAACTTCACAAATGGAAGCTGCAGACTTAAAAAAGATTTTTTTTTCTATTCTTCCCCTTTGCTGTGTTGTAGTTTGTTGATTACTTGACAGTCTATTTCTAGATACCTGATTGACTAAAGAAATCCACTTTTTTCCCTTAAGCAAACCATTTTCAAGGGCTCAGTGGAAGCTACACAACTTCAGGAAGCTCCTAAAACTTTCAACAAGGAGGAGGTCATTATCCTCAGATTCCCTAGCTCCTCTTATCTCTTAAGAGCCAATGCCTTGAGAATGGAAGAAGAAAGAGATGAATGGACTCAACAAACTGCATGCTAAAGCCTATGTAGTATGATATGTTTTAGATTAGCGTGTAAAATCCCAAGTCAAAGGCAATGTTGAATCTATGTCTAGAAATGTAGCTTTCTTGACTGAAGAAACAGTCCTCATAAGGTGTCATATGGAAGTTTACTGTTTTTCACCTTGGATGCTCTAAACTCATTCACAACCATTCTCAGTGAATCATCCGATAAGATCAACCGAGATAGAGCACCTGTGCTTAAGCTGAAAAAAGCATCCCAGGAAAAAGGAAGAAGATTAAGTTGAGACAGTGGTAATATCAAATAATGCAGTAAAACATAATAAAACGAAAATGCAGCTTAGAATTAATTATCATTGTACCCCAACAAGCACGCAGCATCCGAGACAGATCCATTAACTGCAAATATTACATCAAGTAAAGCTTGCAATCCCTGTGGATGAAGGCAGAAAAGGAGCAAAAGAGACTCACATACACAATGCCAGATTCAGTACTCAAAAAGACAACTTGGAAGAAACAAGGATTGGCAAACCAGAACAAATTTGGGATTATTTGGTCCAATTTGTGGCCCGCAGTCTGATCCCTTGATGGTTGATCTGGCAGGAAGTATTTGAAGAAGCTCTTGAGGAGGCGTGTAGGCATCAAGCACCACAGGATTCCTAACTAACTTAGAAGAGTCAAAACAAAAAATCAGAACCCAAATGATGGCTGCAGACCCACATTTTTGTGAGACCTTAAAATGATGGCTTTCAGTTTCACATTTTAATGAGACCTTAAAATGATGGCTCTACAATTGGCATAAATAACATATGCTCGTAGGTATGTAGGCGTAGGGGTGGGGGTAGGGTCTCCAGGAACTCTACAGTACAATCAAGAACCCAAATTCTCAGATTCTGTGGAATAAAAGAGAAAAGAGAATCAGGGGATGCACATTGTCTTAAATGTCTAAACTGCTGAACACATCGAGAAGTGTATCCAAAGGCCTTCAATCCCCACACTTATCTTAACAGCAAGAGCTCTTTTTCTGAATCCTAAGTAATAGTAACTAAGCAACTCATCTATTTTGCTAAAACTAAACTAGCAACAGCACAGATGACCAAAGATAGATAAGGATAACAGAAAGAAAGAGCGGTGGAACAGATGGAACCTTTGAGAGCTAAGAGTGTACGTAAGCGAGATAGAGCTAACGCACGGTTCCTATGCTGCGACCTGTCCTCCACAGCCTGGGCAACAATTCCAGTAGGGAGGTGCTTGAGGCGCACAGCAGACTCGCGCTTGTTACGGTGCTGTCCCCCTGGACCAGAAGCTTTAAAGGTATCCATATCGCATCCCCTCAGCAACTGCTCATCCGACATGGTCAAATAACCGCGGCCCGAAACAGCAATGGGAAGACCACCACCATCATCATCGATGTCCCCGTTCACATTTCTATTGCCACTAGCTGCTGCCTTGTTGTTAACATAACCAGTGGTGAAATTCCTAGCACTAGTAGTTGTAGTACTCGTGCAGAAATTCTTGCCCCTCGTATTTCTTCGTTGAATTTCAATTGCCCACACATTTGATTTTGATTTTGGATATTTAACAGCAGTGGTGCTGGCATGGTAGAAGTAACCACGAGAAGATAGAGCAGGACGATAGCAGTAATTCAAAGAAGAGGAAGCAAAGAAGTGAGTAACAAGCCTTTGGAGTTTCAGAAAGGGGGAGAATTCTGTTATAACCATGTTTCAAAGACTTAGCCGTACTGACTCATCGATATCATATGCACGGCAGTGGGTGGTGGTGAAATTTGGAGAGGAGAGGAGAGCAGAGGAGAATGAAAGGCAGAGTCGCTCGAGGGCAGGGATGGCAATTGGGGCACCCGCCCGCGGAGGGCTAACGGGGCGGAGCGCATCTCCTGCCTCCTCACCCGTTTAAAAAAAATAATATATATATATATATATATATATATATATATATATATATATATATATATATATATTTAATTTAATTAATTACAAATTTATAATAATGATATTATCAATTATATGTATTATATAATGAATATTAGTATATATAATATAATTTATATTATTAATTATACTAATAATTATACACATGTCTATTAATAGAAATTATTAATTAGTTATATTAAATTAACTAATACATTTATACTAAATTCATAATTACATTTAACACAATAACATTTTTTTCTTAAAAAAAACACAATAATGACTTAATAATTATATTTGTGTCAAAAATGAAAATTTGACTACTTTAGTTATATTTGTTTCATCATGCTAGATTGTATTCAAATAATTTTTGTTTGATTATTTTTATGAGTTTCAATTGTGAAATTATAATGGATAAAAGTTTAGTGATGTGTTGATATTTTAGTACTTGATTATTTGCTAAAATTTGACTATAAAAAATTTTATGACAACTTTTTATTAGCCCCGCGAGGGGAGCGAGGCTGGACGGGGGCGAGGCGGGAGGAGGGAGGGGTGGGGGGAATTAGCGGGCAATGGGGCAAGGGGCGAGGAAGAGGTCCCCCGCCCCAATTCTGCCTCGTTGCCATCCCTACTCGAGGTAGGGGGAGATACGGCTACGAAAGGTCAAAGTTAAGCACTGTCCTTCGGATTTTTTATTATAAAATTTTTTGACTTTATCATAATTTTTTTTTTGGTAAGAAAAGTTTGGATGGGTTGACTTGGTCATCATCACCGATCAAGCATGCTTCCGGAACCATAGTTAGACATCGAAATCATAAATCATAATCATAGGTGAGCATGCTTTCAAAACTATAAATCGCTCACAAAAATTCTTACAAGTCATCCTCCACCAGCTCACGAGTCATCCTGTACTAGCTCACAAAAACTCTTAGAGGTAGTCTTCCACCAACACAGCTCTTATATCGGTAGCAGGATTTAAATGCACAACCCTCACATCTCACCCTCCAATTCGACAGTGGGATTTAAACATACAACCACTTACATCTCGCCCACTAATATGCCCTATATTAGTATTAGTGAAATATGAACGTATAACCAGCACATGAATCCATAATAGAATTCAAATGCACATTTTATGAGAAAGTGATCCATCCTTATCTAAAGCAAAATTCGAATACACAACTTTTTGTAAAAACGTGACCCGTCCGTGCCAATTGAATTCTTTGGCAACCCTGAGGAATTCTCCCTGGGTAATTGTGGTTTTACATGGACCATTGATATTTTCAAATGATTTATAATTATTAATAGGGTTAATTGCACTTTGCACCTATGAACTATTTCCAAATTGAGCACTACACCCTAAACTTCTAATTTTTGCAATTCACTACCTTTAACTTTTAATTTTTCGTAACATAGTACAATCCACCTGATTTTGACAGATAAAAAGACCGTTTCACACCTTACTCTTGTTTTGTCCTACAAATACCCTTTCTTAACTTTGCAAAAATAATATGGTAACAAACAAAGGCTTTCAATCATAAGAAAAAGAAAGAAAAATAAAAGGTTTTTTTCGTTGAAAAGTTTAGTCATTCAAAGAACCTTCCAAAACTCCCATTGACTCTCAACCTATTGGATGAAAAAAAAAAAACAACATCAATGCCCACTATCCCCATAACCCCCATCCACCATCCCAGAGAATAGCAGTAAGTAGGGTTGTACACGATCAGTAAGCCATCCTAGCATGCCCTGGCCCCTTCTCCCAATGAAGAAGCGGCAACAACATCACCCATTTGCCTCACTTGAATTCAACGACAAAGACCTTGGTGATAGGGATAGCTTAAACTCAAGATCCATTGTTTCTTCTTTTGTTTTTGACCAAAAAATGGTGGTGGATGAGCTTGAATCGAAATTTGTTGTGGAAGAGAGTTCAAACTAAGATATGGTGTTGACTAAAAAAGGTACTTTCTTCTTCTATATAGAAGACGTCAATACCCATGGATTTAAGAAGTTTTGGTGGTTGTGATGGGGCTCTTGATGGTAGTGAGATTTCGGCATGGGATATCTCTCTCTCTCTCTCTCTCTCTCTCTGATGAGGGTGTGGCTGTTTGACGATGGTAAGATTTAGGCTTCTCATGAGATGAGTTGTCTCATGTTTGATGAATTGTTAGGTAAGAGTGGTGGAGGTTTAAGAAGTTATGGTGGTGGCGGTGCGACTAGGTTATGAGACTTAGACATGGGATATTTGTGGACCTATTTTCTTTCTTGTTCAATGAGTTTTGAGGAACTGATTCATTGGTTTGTTTGATGAGTTCTTGAGGTTCTAATTTGTTGATGAGTTTCAAGAGGCTACGGTGCTGGTATGGCTTTTAGGGATGGTAAAAATTGGACATGGGGTTTTTAATTATTTTCTTATTTGATTGATTTTCGGAATTTGGGTTCTAGGAATTTGAGAATTTTTTGTCTCCAAAAAACTTGTCATAGGTAGGGTATTTTTGGAAGCTCAACAAGAAATTAAGGGTAAACTAGTCGCACCGCTCTTTTTGTGATTATCTTTAGTTTGATTTTTAAATTGTGCCAAAGGTTAAAAGTTTGAGGTAGTTGATTGCTGAAATTCAAAGTTTAGGACGTAAAGTCTGATTCTTGAATAGTTGGTGGGGGCAAACTACAATTAACCCTTATTAATAACAAGGGATAATTTCAAATACCCCCTTGAGGTTTCTGACAGTTTCACTCCCCTCCCCTGTGGTTTTAAAAATACCACAAACGACCCCTAAAACTAAATAGGCAATGTCAAAATAGACCCAATTTAAAAATACAAACAATAAAAAATCAGTAGCTGGAGAGAGAAACAAGTGTATACCACAAATGCCCTAATTATCTTGCATTAATGAGCTAATCTCATGTGAGGAAAAAGCAGGGAATTTAAGAAGAATGAAACTTGAGGGGGTGTAAGTGAGACCAATGCATTCATTAAGGTCTGAACGTCAGTAGTGAACAAAATGGAAGGCAACGATTCTTTCTGGCAGTCAGTTCTAACGTCCATATGCAACGGCCAGTTCAGATGGCTATTTATGAGAGTAAAATGCAGCAGCAAGAGATGTAACAAACAGCAACAAACAAATGTTAATTTCCGAGATGCAACTGAAGTACTTGGTGTTGGATGCAACTGAAGTGCTTGGTATTGGATGAACTGCAGCAGCAACAAACACACGCACAAATGGCCAGTTCAAGCAGCAGAGGTGAATTTTGGAATTCACCTACATCATTTACAATTAGGAATAGATATTGTCGATGTAATCGCAAGGCAACCATTAAAATTTCTGAGAGTGAACGGAATCCACACAAGCTGTACTTTTGCTGCACAAATTGCAAATTCTTTGAATGGTATGAAGGTCCAGAAGAGGAAGAGGTGAGTAGCCAAAGAGAACGCAAACATTCATCAATGCAAAGAGAAGAACAAGTCTAGATTGGTAGAGTTGAACAACAATACTCCATAGTGACAAAGCTAATGATACTTAACCTTGTATTCTTAGCAATTTATATGTTTATTCAAATTGTGAAGTCAGTTTAATGAGACTGGTGCAGTAGAATGCTGAACAAATGGCAGATTGTTGAAGCGATGTTCCTATTGCTATTTGCTGAACTTATAGTTAAAGTATGTGCATGCAAGACATTGTCTATTATGATCTTACTAAGACAATACCATACAACCATATTTACAACAAAAATTCGAAAAGTAACACCTTGCATATTGCACTTTACTCCAAAGATACAAACTGTATGTCTTTAATGAATTTACACTGTTGCTTGGAATTCAAATGTCAGGCAAAAGACCATGTATAGGTACTAAGTCCATAGATGGTATACAAAACCAAAAGTTGCTCCAAAGTTTCAGCAAAACTAACAGTGACAAAAGTATCTCCAATCCTAAACAGATACAAAAGAACAGCAGTATTCTTTTAGCAGTTGCAAAACAACAAAATATGACAAGAGAGGTCTAACTATTTAAAACCTCAAACTAAAGCTGCTGCTGAGATTGTGTGACTCATGATTAGCTGATGTATTGGTGCTCATAGAAGTTTGTAAATGGGAATTTCTGGTGGAATTGGCTCCAGTAGTTGGCATAACTGGAGTTGGTTGTGAAGCTGCAAATGAAGTTCTCATCCTGATATTAGTTACAGCAGATGTTCCATCTTTCTTTGAGAGCCTTCCTCTCTGAAATGATGTAGGACAAGTGCATATGGTGAGCAACTCAGAATTGGTAAAATAATGACCAAAAAGCAGCACAAATACCTTTCTCTTAGCAGCATCCATAGTTGTCTGTACATTCAGTTGAATATTAGCTGCACCAGGTTCAGTTGATGGGCTTGGATTGCTGCCTTGATTGGAAATCACAACAGGCACACTCCCATCTACGTGATCCTGCAATAGGAAAATCTCCTCATAAGTAGTTAACAGTTGTTAATTTGATACTAAACAGTTGGAGCTCACTATATCTACAATAAAGTAACGTTTACCCAGAGAACAGATCCTGCCAAGCCTGTGTTTGCAATTCCCCTGCCAGGCTTTGCTCTTCTCTTAGGAATCTGTACATGAAGTTGTATGTCATGATCTTAAGTAAGGTGAACAAAGTAACAGAATCAATATTACAAATCAGTAATGAACCTACTGATTTGTATGCGTGGCAGAGTTATTTCCTCTCACAGGTGCTCTTTGGCATGTTCTTTTATTATGGCCAAAAGCATTGCAATTCCCACATCTCAAAGTAGTAGACCTCTTTGTCTGAGATGGAGCTGGTTCATCAGGTCCTCGCCTTCTATTCACCCTTGGTCTACCTGGAGCTCTCCTCAGGGGTGGTGGTAAGACAATTGTTGGAGTGACATCAGGTAATGGAGGCCATCATTTCTCATGAGGAATTGGGTGAATTATGCCACTAGATGCCTTAAACCACATTTCTGTTGAGAAGCAACCATCACAGTAAGCCTCTAATTTTTGTCTTCTATATATAATGCCTAGTGCAGCATGCTTGCAAGGCAGTCCTGACAATTGAAAAGTACCACAATCACAAGTCTTTTGGGTCAAATTGACAACGTATTCTCTGTCCACATCACCAACTTCAAATATCTCCTCACTTGCCATTTGCAGTGAGCATCTCCTAGACAGTCCAACAATTTCCTTCAGTTTTTCAATGATCTTTGGAGTGATGTTAGAGCTCCATGTGCAGGCCTTGTGATATCTTTTATGCAGCTTTTTCAAGATCTTTTTCCTTAAACTATCAGCAAGAGTCAGTATTGGTTTAGCTCTTAAATCTCCTACCCATGCATTGAAAGATTCAGTAAAATTGTTTGTGACATGGTCACACTTCATCTCAGTTGAGTATGCGTGCCTAGCCCAAGATGCAGGTGGAATCTTTGATAAGTATCTCCATGCTTCTACATTCATGTCTTTAATGGAGGCCATTGCTTCATTGTAGCCTATTGCATTATAGCTCTTAGCAGCTTTCCAGAACAAACTGTTTAGTGATAGCCTGGGAAATTGAAGCCTGAAGTTGCTGCAAATGTGTTTGCAACAATACCGTCCAGTAGCTAATGGAATCATCTCCTCATAAGCAAGATTCAATCCCTACAGCAAAGATTAAAACTAATCAAATAATAGGCACAGTTGGACATATAGAATGAGACATTTGCCATGATAGTAAAGTAAACAAGGTCTATACCTTTTGTCTATCACTCATGAATGTTAAAGGAACACTGTTATCAAATGGTCCAAAGAATTCCTGGAAAAAGTAGAAGAACCAGCTCCAGGTTTCTTTGTTTTCAGATTCAGCCACAGCAAATGCAATAGGAAAAATTGAGTTATTTGCATCCAATGCCACAGCAGTTAGTAATACTCCACCAAAACTGCCTTTCAAGTGACAACCATCAAAACCAATAAAAGGTCTACAACCAGTTAAGAAACCATCTTTCTGACCTTTGAAACTTATAAACAATCTCAAAAATCTTGGCTCGACAAGTAAATTGGGTCTATCATAATGAATTTTGCATATGCTACCAGGATTGCTTTGCCTTAGAAGAACAGCATATTTTGGCATCTTATTATATGAAGCTGCATGTGTACCCTCAATTTCTTCCCTGGCCTTTTCTCTTGCCCTGTACACTTGTTTGCTAGGATGAACACCATATTTTAGCATCTTAGCTTCAATCCCCTTTCTGGAAATGTCATGATGATCTCTCATCACAGCAACAAGTTTCTTGGCCATCCAATCAGAGGTGGCCTCTCGATTCTTGTTGTCCATCACACAAGTGTGTTCTGGTGTGTATGATTTTATCATATATGTCACTAAATCTGCTAAAGGTGAGGCATGAATTCTCCACTTGCATCCATCAACACCACACTTGGTTGTACATCTACCTTTTTCATTCTTCAATCTTTGCAAGGGAAAACCTTTTTGCATCACATAATCCTTTAATGCTGCTCTAAAAGCATCAACATTTGTGAAAAGCTGTCCCTTCTTAAACTCTATGTCCTCCCTTCGGTTGTAAGTCCACATCTTGGCTCTTAAGGCTTCTCTCATGGGATCTATTTCATGTTCAGATTCAGAATCAGGTACAATATCCTCATTTTCCTTGTCATCAAAGTCAGAAAAATCATCATCACTACTGTCACTTTGGGATACAGACCAATGCTCATAATCTAAATTATCCTCATTGTTACTGTTCCAACCTTGTTTCCATGAGTCATCAGAAATAGAATCACAACTGTACTTCTTAGTCTCACAGTTTAATTCATGAACTTCGATATTCTTGCTTCTACCAGTTTTTTCAGTTCCTAAATTCTCATGCTCATTTACTGGATTTCTGTTTAGGAAGCTATCACTTTGTTCGGCAGGGATGATATCCATCTCCAACACTTGTATATTGATGACTTCATGAGATTGATGCAACTTGAACATTTCAGCAACAGATTGGTCATCATTCACATCTAAGTACTCAGCTGTACCAGGTATTTCGCATCTCATGTGCACCAGTAGATTGACATTTCCAAGCATTTCTTGCAATGCCTTCTCAGCAACATCATTTGGTAAGTCAATGTACAAGTAACTCTTGGGATCTACCTTAGTCACTCTTACTTTTCTTCCCATAAAATGGAGCACAATATCATGAACATCAGTGTTAACCATCCTACAATATACAATCATAAGCTACTGAAGTTACAATATTAGTTATTGAAGTTACAGAAAATATTAGTTACAATATTAACCATCTTGCAACATTGGTTGCTGAAGTTACAGAGCAAACATAAGCTTTCTAAGTACTGAGGTTTGGCATCTAACTATATCAAACAACCCAAGTCAAACGAGAAAATATAGAATCAAGTAAGCATAATCTGGTAGAGGCTTAGCAAACCAAGTCACATGACAAACTAGAAAATCATAAGCAAACATGTATCAAGCTTACACAAACAACAACCAAATCATCATAAGCTGCCAAGGAATATTTAAACAGTAAACGAAATCTTAAACACTTACCTGGTAAAATTTTCTTAACGAGCTAAGAGACTCTTCATCAAAGGTTAGAATCAAGAGCTTTGTTTGCCAACCATCAACCTCAGTTGCTATATCTCAACAATGGCGGGAACAGAGTAAGTTTTTTGCTTCTATATGTACCGTGCCTTTCAAGCTGTTATGTCAATCACCACATGGCGCCTAAATTTGGCGTCAGTTTGCTGAAGGCCCTTTTCTATATTAGTTGTTAGAACTCTAATTTATCGTTAATTACATTAATTGTGTTTATAACTAACTTAACTAAAATTTTCCAGATAATCACGAAATATTAGCAAACTTGTGAGGGTATTTAAGTCTTTTTGGCACCAATGATGTAAGAAATGGGACCTAATAATCTGACAAGGAAGGTTTGTGGTATTTTTAAAACCACAAGGGAGAGGAGTGAAATTGTCAGAAACCTCAGGGAGGTATCTGAAATTATCCCTAATAACAAAAGACTTCCAGGGTTAATCAACGAACACGCTAGTTCTCAAACCGCAACCAGATCTAAATTAACAAGTAACATTGAATCATTTGATCCATGTTTCCTCGAGATCTTAAAAAGTAACAATACAAAATACACGTGCTCTGGATCATTCATTGATTATTTGGCGGTTTTGGTGACATTAATAGTTCTGCTTGTCAGCTCACCTTAAGCTCTGGACCAAGCCATAAATCATAAGCATGATCTGTGTTGTAGTGCAGGACCCATGACTCACAGGCCCCAGAACAATTTTGTAATGAGATAAACTTTACAAACAGATGAAAAGGTCATTCAAATACAATCAACCAAATACATATTCCAGCAAATTTTATACACAGAGATTGCCCTATAAACCAAAACTTTAGTTTACATGCAAATATGTATATAATTAATAGTCAGTTCTACTACTGTTTGAATCCCTAACTGACATGGCAAGTAGGGGGGTGGGGGTCCTAGAGAGTTTACATGCTTATAACCCCCTTCATCCTGTCAAGCTAATTAAGCTATTAAACTAGGATGGGATCAGCTGAACAGTAGATCATCTATGACTTAGGTTCACAGTACTTTATATGATGGTCCAAACTTCTTTGTACATCTTCTGGACCAGATCAGTCCATGAAAGTTGACCAACTTTTGCATTAGAGAACCTGCAAGTTCATGGACTGAACTGGTGAGGGCAATAAATATCTGCAATCAGCAAACAATTCTGGCAAATTGAACACACTATATGCAACAACCAAAGTCACCGAGGCACATAGGTCATGCAACAGTAATGATATCCATGACATATAAACTAATGGGTGAATGATGGTTCAATATATTGACAAAGACTTGGTATTTCCTGCATTTAACATGGGACATCAATTGTTTCTGCTTTCAAAAACCAACAATGTAAAACATATCTAGACAAGGGAAGCACAGTAAACAAGCTCTGTGGACATGCATTTCACAATGCACTGGATGAATTTTGCAGAGAAATGAACAGTAAGAAACGAATAACACATAACTCGAAACAACTATGACAGCTTTATATTAAGTTTATATTCTCCCCTCAATTCTGTGTTAGCTTCTGCAGGTTTGTGATTATCAAAATAAGATATGTAACGCAATCTCCCTTTTTTAAATTTGGTACAAACGAGTAATAGCAAGAATGTCCTTTACTGAGGAGACATTCATTGAGGTGTAAACAAGCAAAAGGACTCATCTCTGCAACATAATAAGTAATGCCAGCAGGAATTAGTCCAAATAACATGTAGCACACAGCTCATAAAATCTTATTTCCTTCGATTAAGACAATGTCATTCACCCACAACAAAAGACAAATGAATATGTTTGTGCATCAAGAATCAAGCTATTTTCTTATTGATGAAACTTACCAATCAGGTCAGTTTGGAATATAGTCAAAATTAAAACCTAATTATTTGCTACAGCAGTCAATAAATTGGGAAGCTAATTGCTCAGAACTAGGTCTTACTATGTGTTGCTTAACAGCTTGGTTGCCAAGTGCCTGTTCTGCGCATCTCCGCAGCATTACTCGTACTTGCTTCAGAGGATGACTCCATCAAAGCATGTATCTGAGTCAAAATTCCATTAAATAAAGCAAAATATCATTGGTACATCAAAAGGAGGACAGGTAATCAGTAATCAGGAAAATCCCTACTCACCACCTCCATACGTTTTCTGTGAGCATCACTTGGTGGCTGCATTACATATCAAATGGAAATGAATATTAATTAACACTGCTCCGAGATGATTAAAAAAACAACAAAGTTCATATCTTTAGCATCTGAAACCCCATCAACAGCATCATAAATCCTACAAGCCATAAATTAGCAATCTGTCCATGTGTGCGGCGCACGCGAGAGAGAGAGAGAGATAGAGAGAGGGAGGGAGGGAGATGAAAATGTCAGCCATACAAAGGGGGAAAAAGGAAAAAGGTTAGTGTAATTAAACAAAAGAACCTTTGCACATAAATGGTATTTCCAAATTAACTTCTTAGCAGTCCATTTAAAGCTTAGGACCCCATCCCAAACCAAGTTTGCCTGTAACTAAAATTCATATACTTAGCAACCATGGAATTTATTAAAAAAAAAAACTCTTGCAAACAAATATATACATAAATACTTACATGGTTCTGTTGATGCTTCTTCTCTTCACTAGAGAAACCAGGGACAGTCAATTTGTAGTTCTTCTCTGCAAAAATATCATCGTTATAACCATGAAACAAAATCCAATTATCCAACTTCCATCTGAGGCGAGCAGCTAAAATCATGCTTAGGATATCATCATATATATAAGATCCTCATTCTTCTATTGCATACTGAGCTAAACGCATCAACATAGTAATCCACCGAGCAATGAATTACCAGATCTAATCTCAAGATGAAAAATGAATTATGAAGTCATTGTATTACATAGATCTATCAACAAAAGACTATGAATATTGGTCCCAGTCTATTTATCCAATAGAGTCAAATATGATCCAGAAGTAATTTAACAGTTGGGCCATATAGAAGTCGGCATCTTACGCTTGGTAATAAATGGTAATAAATTTCATTTCTCTAATAAGATAACATAAGAAATCATGCCATTTAGGGGATCGGAAAACAAAGCTATTAACTGATGCAAAACAGACCTAGATGCAGCAATACATCCTTGGCTTCCAGAGTTGATGATTTCCGATGCTTTGCCAAGCCGCAAGCGAATGAAGTCACCTGCAAAATGTAAGCAAAGAAAAAGTTCAGCAAACAATCTCAAAGACTACTGATCATTTTGCAATGTGAATTATTAAGAATAGTCCAAGAATGGTGGTAAAAAACCACAACCTGGTTTACTGTTTCAACATGTAATCAAAGTAAAAAGGAATATGCTAATTCTGATAGCACATTAAAGAATCAAAATGCTGGTCTTCAACTTCAACCTCAGCCACAAACAAGGTTCAATAATGTGAAGAGAAGGTCAAATTGTGACAAAATGATGAAAGAGTCAAACAGGAAAAAGCAGGGAAATCTAAATTGTGCCAGAACTGAAATTCAGTTATTTAGACAATCATAATATCCCCATAATATAAGTTAAGACAGAATGCAGCAACCAGTGTATATTGCTTTTATCATGTCATCAACCAAGTATTACTTCATATATCAATGGTTCTGGATGTCTATGATCACAAAACATGGTAACATGCCATTGAAATTGGAAGATATGCTTGCAACTATCAAGTCAAGGAAGTATAAAGCGAGCATCAATGTTGCCAACCAAGATAATACCATCAGATGACAATATCAGTCACTCCATTGTAGACAATGAGATTCGAAGAATTTTAAAGAGAATGGACCTTAAAAATGTCGTCAGATCACTATCAAATACCAAATTCAAGTGAAAGATCTCTAACATTTACCCCAGACTCAGGTGATAGGAACAAAGATTCACAGAAAGAGATTGGCAATGCTCTGCCTAGAAGACAGAGACAGTCACTGTGTAAATGTAAGATTGAATGATAATTAGTTATCATATTTTCAAAGCCTAACCGAATCAATAAAGTCATCAGCAACTTGCAAAAGAAGGTCTTCAACTTCAGGATCCAGCTTTCCTTGTGGATCTACCTGAAAATACACAGGAGATATTAGATGACTCAAGAGATAAATATTATGTAAAAATTTTCTCGGCATAATCAAAATCTATATCATAAAACTTCACTTATGGAATTAAAATATCTCTTCCCACGTAAACCTTTCCCATAACAATCATAAGCTATTCTGACAAACAAAATATTTCTTTCTTTGCCCTTTTTTTACCTACCTTTCTCAAATCCCAAAAATGGGAATGTCAAAAAACGAGATATAAGGACAGACCTGTGAAACTAAGTCCTGTATCCTTCTCTTGCCCAGTAGTTGATTGCTTGCTTCAGTACCTTGACTCGAGCTTCCCCCTGGTGTAGTTGTTCCAGATGTAGTAGCATCTGGCTGTGACCCAGTCAAACTAAGAGACTTCTGTCCTGCAGAGGCTACCATCCTGGGAGACTGCTGCTGCTGATGCAAAGCTGATTGTAGTTGTTGCTGCTGCGGCTGCAGTTGTTGATTCTGCTGCTGCTGCTGCTGTTGCTGCTGTGGCTGTGGCTGTGGCTGTGGCTGCTGCTGTTGTTGCTGTTGGGTTGACTGTGTCTGTTGTTGGTGCTGATGGATCTGAGAATGCCCAATCTGTGGCTGCTGTTGAACCATATGTGCTAACTGCTGCGGCAATGCCATAGAATTCTGGTGCAACTGTGAGGATAGCTGTTGCTGCGAAACGAACTGTTGCCTCTGCTGTGAGGATAGCTGTTGAAGACGATATGAGGGAGAATTAGGAGATGGCATTTGCTTCAACCACTGCTGTTGTGATATACTATTCTGCATCAAAGCTGGCTGGCCATTCTGAGCCAACGCAGATAATTGGGCATTCATTAACGACGTCCTTGGGACACCCTGAGTCTGTAATTTCTAGAGAAAAACATTGAATCAGAAAAGTGCAGATGAGCCAAAGACCAGTACAGCAAAAGAAGGTGACAAAGAATACATAAATCATTAAATGCCCTGACCATGAAATAAGCAGGTGTTGTAAAGAACTAAGATGAAAACAATTATAGGTATTAACGGGATTAATGAAGTCAATAAACAGCAACCTATTCAAGCCCAAAGCATATTGTCGTTTACTTCTCAAAGAGGCTGAGAGACGAATCATCAACTGCCACATGGAAAGTATAAAAGTGCTAATTGCTACAGGTAACAGAAGAATTCGCTAAATGCCAAGTTAAAGTATTTTTCTAACCAGTACATGTTGCACAACTATCTAAGCCCCATATTTCTACTTTTCAGAATTTACTATGATTACATAATCTTATTTCTGATCAAACATCCATGAAATTAGCATCCTAATAAGATCTAATTACATTCAACACCATACAATCAGACATTTCCCAGGTACCGAAACTTAAGGTCTAGAAATTCTCCTCATCTATAGGCAGAATGCAATGTTTACAACATTCAACCTCTGAGCCATGAATTAGTCTAACCCTTAGCGAATAGCTAAGCCACATCATGTCCAGTTAACAGTCTTCTTTAATAATTAATTTCTTACCAGAAGAATGGACAAGCATTACAAGCATAAGAAAAACATCAACAATCCCTTCCGCCACCCCCGCCCACCACCACCCCTTCCAAAGAAAATCAAATCAGTTGCCAGGGCAGCAGGAGAAATCTTATATGTAACAATCTAATACCTGATAATATCTACTTTCCTGAAAAAGATGAACGTGAGTATGAGGACGACCATTTCAGAACTGATGCCAAGAGTTGGGCCTGCAATAAATCTACCCCATCCTAGTCTTCTATGAAGGCCCAAGCTGTGAAGGGCTCTAGCAACTATCAAATCATGATTTCTCTTCTGAATGGGGCTGATATGACACAATCACAAAAATGGCAGATTCATAGTGAAGATTACCTTTTTAAATCAGATATCCAGTTAAACTAAACCTATTTGGAGAATTGAAAAGGCAACAGGACCAAGTAGACGTCTCCCTCAAAGCTCCACACCACCAAGAGAAGGAGACAACCTATGCAATACATACACACATACATACATAAATATATATATATATATCTATAAGGAATAAAATGGTCCACAGGGTCTAAAATGTTTTGAAAGTATGTGTATCAGAAGAATGACTAAAATACCCAGGATAAAGTGAAACTCAGCTCTAAAGAAAAAAAGCAAAAGAGCATTCACGCCATAAAACTAATACGTGACATAGGCTAATTTATTACCCTCCACTACACACCCCCTACCCCACCTGGAAAAGAGAGAGAGAGAGAAAAAAAAGGGCAAAAGTATTGCAAAACTGATCTGAACATCACAGGACACTAGGTAGAATGAATGACAAATGATTTCATAGTAGACACACTAGAAGAGTTACGAGCATTAATAAAAATAAATAAATGGACCGCCAACAACCCCTCAGGCCACCCCCAGCCCCTTCCAAGAAAGAAAAGAAAAGAAAAAGGCCAGGACTGCAGGAGAAACCTTATAAATAACGTTCTAATACCTGATAATATCTACTTTCCTAAAAAAGATCAACATAAATATGAGGGTGACCATTTCCGAAATTATGCCAAGAGTTGAGCTGCAATATATGTAACCCAGCCTAGTTTTCTAAGAAGGTCCAAGCTGCGAAGAGTTCTAGCAACAATCAAATCATGATTTCTCTTCTGAAGGGCGCTGAGTTGACACAATCAAAAAAGTGGCTGATTCATAGTTAAGATTACCATTTTAGATCATATCTCTAGCTAATCTAGACTTATTTGGAGAATCAATAATGCAGTGGGACCAAGAAGATGTCTACATAAAAGTTCCACACCACCAAGAGAAGGAGATGACCTATGCAAAAATATATAAAGGAAAAAAAATGGTCTACAGGATCTAAAATGTTAAAAAGTATGTGTACCATAAGAGTGACTAAAATACCCAAAATCAAAGTGAAACTCAGCCCTAAAGATGAAAAGCAAAAGAGCCCCCCCCCCCCCCCCCAAAAAAAATTGAAACTTTTGTGAAACTGAGCTGAAAGTCAATGTGACATCAGATAGAATAAATGATTTGATAGTAGTCACAATAGCAGAGTTACAAATATAAGAAAATCATCAACAAACCCTCCTGCGGGCCCTGCAACCCACACTACCTTTCAAAGAAAGGGAAAAAAAAGGAAAAAAGAAAAGAAAAAAGGGCCAGGACAGCAGGAAAAATCTTATGTATCACATTCTAATACTTGACAATATCTACTTTCCCAAAAGAGATGAACAAGAGTATGAGAGCGACCATCAAAGAACTAATACCAAGAGTTGGGCCAGCAATAAATCTTCCCCAGCCTGGTTTCCTAAGAAGGCCCAAGCTGAAAAGAGTTCTAGCCACAATCAAATCACGATTTCTCTTCTGAATGTGCTGATATATAAAAATCAGAAAAGTGGCAGACTCAAAGTTAAATTACCTTTTTAGATCATATATCCAGTTAACCTAGACCTACTCGAAGATTTGAAAAGGAACAGGACCAAGTAGATGTCCCCTTAAAAGTTTCACACCACCAAGAAAAGGAGACGACCTATGCAAAAATATATAAAGGGAAAAAATGGTCTGCAGGGGCAAAAATTTTAAAAAAGTATTGTGTATCAGAAGAATGATTAAAATAGCCAAAATCAAACCGAAACTCAGCTCTTAAGAAGAAAATGAAAACAGCATTGACGCCATAAAACTAATATGTTACACAAACTAATTAATTACGCTCCCCCACCCCCCAACCAAAAAAAAAAATCAAAGAGAAAAGAATGAGAAATTGAGCAGAAAGTCAAAGCAACCCAGGTAGAATAAGTGACAAGTAATTCAATGGTAGTCACAACAAAGAGTGCCAAGACAAACGTTAAGAAGATTGAGGTAATTTATGACAATTACAGGAAGATGCCTTATTGATGGACTATAGATATGCCGAACTAACTCCTAGTCCAATTATCGCTCATTTAAAAAATTTACTTTTACTGCAGAAGTACCTCTAGTCTAACCTGATTGATAGCAAGTTGACTTTGCGGTGACAAATGCTGCCTCAGGCCCTGGTTTATCCTTTGTTGAGCATATGCCGTCGGTCCATTGGCCCTAAGTTGAGAGATGGAACCCATCATCCCCATGGCCTGCATTCCTGGCAAAGCTTGCCCAGTTGAACTCCCAGGATGGAGTTGAGACCCTTGCATCATACCAGCCTTCTGCCGTGGCTGCATCCCAATTCAGTTTGTTTCAGAAATATCAACACAAAAAAATTAAAATAAAAGATATAAACAAAACCTCTTCTATGTGTTGACTCTCCATCAATATGAACTAATGTACAACCTAAGTTTGGATCCAAGGGCTCAAAGTCCTGTCTTTGCACCTAAATCTTAATTCCAAAATGTAAATTAACCATTCAAATCAAGGGTCTCGTAATGGTTGGTTCTCAATCAATACACACGAAACTCCATGCTAAGACTGCATGTAGGGGCTCAAAATACATTGAATTATTGACAATACATCGAAAAACATACTAATAAAGGATCTCCTAGGAAAATACACTAACTACATACTGAGACTAACCCTACAGGCTCAAAATCCAACCTTTTGAAGTAAATTGAAAGCTAAAAGAAACTATCTAAAAGCTCTAAATAACATTTCAATTAAACAGGCATTGTATACCGAAGTCAAAAACGGGGACTGTAAATCGAACTGGGCAGCAGCAGCTGCAGCTTGACCAGAAAGCATTGGAAGGTGGCCAGTCTGTCCCATCAATGCGGACCTTGATAAGTTCCCACTGCCCATCTGAGCCATCTGCCCCATCTGTTGCTGCTGCTGTTGATTCTGTTGCTGCTGCTGCTGCTGTTGTTGCTGCTGCTGAAGCGCGTTGCCACCAAAATTCATCTGCCCATAAATCCCCGCCTGTTGTCTCATCATCCCAAGCTGCTGCTGCTGCTGCTGCATCAGGCTCAGCCTCGACATCGACGTGGACCTCTGCAAAACTCTGCTGCACCTGGAAATTCGCCACCGCAGCAGCAGCCATCAAATTATTCCCACCATTGCTGTTATTATTACCTGCATTACCACTACTCTGTTGCTGAATTTGCTGCTGCTGTTGCTGAAGCTGCTGAATTTGCTGCTGCTGCTGCTGTTGTAGGTTCAATTGCTGCTGCTGCTGGGATTGCACCAATTGCTGCTGCTGCTGTACCTGGATCGGCTGCTGCTGCTGCTGCTGCTGCACCAATTGCTGCTGCTGGGACGAATTTAATGGGATTTGCGGGGGAAGATCCACCGAAGACGGCGTTGCTGAAGGAGAAGGCTGCATTAAATTGGAGGAAGAAGATGGTGTCCCCACAACAACTGCCGCTGACGCCGATGACGATGATTGAAGTTGTGGGTTTGTGGGTTCGATCAATTGATTATTGGATTGAATTGGGTTCGGCGTCGGAGATGAAATGTCGGCCATTTTCATCTAAATTTTGAGTTTATTGGGGGTAATTTACAGATGAATGGTAGGAAATTATTAGGGTTTATTTTGGGGGAATTGGGACGAAAATCTGGAGAATTTATTGGGGATTTGCTAAAAAAACAAAGGGAAATTTTAGAGTTGAGTTTTGTAAATTGTGAATTGGGTTTTGGAGGTGGGAGTATGGGATGCTACTCCACCCCGGCCAAAGAGGGATCAAGGTGTGTTTTTGTACATGGTACTGTCTGCTTATGTACAAGTTCCATAGCAGAAAGAAAGAGGGAGACGGACTTCAAAAGAATTGGTAGCAGTTTATGTTGAAGTTGAACTCAAAAAATGACATTCTTTTATTTTAATTTAGAAGGAAATAAAAGCATGAAATTAGGAGAATCAAACTATTCAATTTTCAGTGCTCTTTCTCTAATTTAACTTAAAATTAAGGGGGCCAAACCAAACGAGACTAATCTGGACACGTCAGGTAGTGTTAAAACTTGTTTTTTTTTAATTTTAACAAATTTGAGATTATGTTCAAGTTTAACTTATTTATATAAGATAAGACGTTAATTCTAATTTTCATTTCATAAGTCAATCAAAATTGTCAAGGATCTAGGTATAAAATTCTTTATTTTTCATGCTTCACTATCTCTACTATTCTTGCCAACATCGAGGCCCAATCACTAGCAAATTCTCTTGACTATTGTTGCCAACTTCGAGAGCCAATCATTGTCAAATTCTCTGATTTTTTTTTATCAACTTCGAGAGGATCACCTTGATTTGTGATGTATATATATGTGTGTACTTGGTTGAATTAATGTTTCAACATACGGTTGAAAATAGATTCTTAGTACAGAATTAGTATTTAGTTTGTTTATATAAAAGACTTCTTACTAGGTCTCAGAGAATATATTGGAAATGTAAATATAAGATCTTCAAAGGGACATGTACTGAAGGTATCCCCTCATCTTTTAAAGTGTGAGGTTTATTTTGATTGTTCTTTTGCAGTTGCGAGAACTCAAAAATTTTATTTATATATATTTATTCAAGTGTTTAAATTATTTAATTATTTCTTTAACTATTTATTCACATGTTTAGTTTCCTATCTTTTCTCAACTTATTAGTTTTAAATCATTTTTTATTTTTCCTTCTTTTTTTTTCTATGAGTAATTGCTTAGTAATTTAATCACTAATTGGAATAGTAAAAATCTTTTACGCGCACGTTTTAGCATAGTTACATTAAATTCTACTGAGACGTACTAGTGCGACCAACTAGCAAAATATGATCATAACCATAAGAGTGTAGTAAGATTTGAATCTTGAAAGAGATTGACAAGACTTGAGAGTTGAACCCTATTCTCTCACTATTCATAGTTGACTTTCATTTACTTGTAAAACCAAACAAACTCTCCCTTTCTCTCATCACTCTTTCTCTTCTTTTTCCACTCCCCTTGCCCGAACCTTGAGAGGTAGAGAAAGAGCGAGTTGGCTGCAATTTCTTCCACCATTTTTTCTTTGATCAAACCCTTAGATAATCACTAAGATTTCTCCTTCATCTCCTCTTCATTTTCCCTTACTTGTTGGCCGGTTTCTTGGGGCAGAAGAGGAGGAAGAAAAAGCTTTGCATCTTGCCAATCAACTTTTGTTCCAAGTAAGATCTTCATCCTAACATCATTCCCCTTGTGGAGTTGAGAGGTTGGTTTTGACGTGTAGTTTGTCTTGTGATTTTTTTTTTCATTGGAAGTTTGGAGGAAATGGTTGCTATATATATTGCTAAAGATGCCTTGAGTTATAGTTGAAAAATTGTTTTATTTACTTGCTTAGATGTTGATTCATGTATGTGAGGCTGATTTGAGCAAAACAATTTGAGTTTTAAATGATGAAATTGTAGTTTGCTTCAAGATATGTTAGTTGTTGAACTTTCGCAGTAGTCACTGCACAGACTTAGGGAAACTGTCGTACCTTAGTGTAGAAAAATCCAAATTGAGTTTCGTTTGTTGTGTTTGAAACTAAATTCAGAGTGCTTTCTACCGTGAAAAGTTCAGAATTTTTCTCAATTACTATGAATATCATGATTTTTCAAAATTGACTGAATTTTCACACCTGCTCTGTTTTTCTACCTGATGAAGCAGCAACTTGAGACTAGAATTTGACTAATTTGTGGATAGAATCTTACAAATGTGTATTATGGGAAATTGTAGTCCTTTGAATTTATTTTCCAATGGTATAAAGTTTATAAATTTTGAATTTAAGAAACTTGTGATACGATTTTTCAAACAGTGTCGCGCAAAATTGGAGAAAATTCTGTTTTCTAAAGTTGTTCTTGCTTCCATTTCCAACTTTAAGTTAAAGTTGTTAAACCATTTTGAGTTTGGTTTTATAATTGGAATTGAGGTTTTCTCACAGTTTTATGCTTTTGAATTGAATAGTGATTGTTGATTGTTCGAGACCGAGTTTCCCTACTAGCCCTTAGTCATTATTCGAATAGCACATGGCATGAAATCCTTATTTGATGGTGCTAAAGGTTTATGACAGGTGCCGAACCTGTGCAATAATAATAAATATAATTTACTACCACCAAAAGCAGTCAATAATCAATTCTAAGTACTGGAGTAGGAACTCTAGGTATGCAATGGGTTACTTGATTCACCCTATTCCCGAAGAGTTTACTTAATCCAATATACCATAATTAATTATTTGACTAAATTCACTAACTAGTAGATAGTGGCAAGTTGGGCCGTCTCCTCAGGAATTTGGGAGAAATTTGTTTCCTTTCGAATCAAGATAAATGGGAGGTTTTTAGGATTAAGTGCTAATGAACTAAATAAATCAAATGCGAAAATAATCAATTGACAGAAATAATTGGGGGAACTCTAGCTAAGGGTACACTTCAGAAATGATTCAGCCACTGATCATTGATTCACAGATAATTTCAACATTTATTAATAGATTGGTTATAATTGTCATACACGCGATAAACAACCAGTCTTTCCGTAATTTCTCGATGGTTAAGGTACGACCGTTAACTATTTCTCTAACTCAGAAACAATCCCAGATACGACTGTAGGATTTAATCTCTAGATTGCATTAAAATTTAGAAAAACCCAATCCTAACTAACAAACACGCTACGAGGGTTTGTTTAAATTAGATAGTATGTTTCCCTGACATAATCTAATCATGCCAGTTGTTACCAGGACAGAGGTAATTGAACAATTACGAATCCAACTACTTCTAATTAGCAAAATAGCCTACGCGAATAATTAAATATTACGCACTATTCAATCACACAGAAAAGTTATAACAATTAAATGCAGAAAACATATAAATACCAATAAATAGAGGAAACAGTTAAAATAAATTCGATCTCACAGTAATTGCTGAACCAAATCTTCAGTTGTCCCTTTGACTAGAATTAGAGAGTTAGTTCTCCATTAATGGAAAACAAACCATGCGTGGAGAAGTGGGAAAAGTTGTCAAAACTGGATCTCTCAATTTCGGTCAACAACAGAAAAAGAGAACAAGTAATTTTATTGCTTTCAATTGTCTCCAAAGCAAAGCGTACGCGAGAGTTTGATACTCTCTTTCAATTTCGCTCAAACAAAAGTGAAAAGCAATTCCAATAGTCAACAATGGCGGCTTCCCCGTTGCTTTCCTCTTAATGGTTTACAAAAATAAAAAATGAAAGTCAAAGACAAGTCCTATGGAAGTCCAATTCCTTTCTTACGTTGGTAACCACACGAAAATGAAGGAATTGATTTCCTCTTTATCAGCCAGGCCCCACCAGAAAGGGAAACGTATATTTCATCCTAGTTTTCCTCCTAGAAAATTGGTAATTGACTACCAAAACTTCCTAATTAGCAAATTCTATTACAGATAATTCTCTTCAACTGGGAGTGATCCCACTGCTTCCCAAAGTTGTAATCCGCTGCTCTACTCCCTTTTTGAAGTTTTCCACGTGCGACGAATCACGAAAATCCCGCTCAGAGGGTTGGAGTTCGGCGTGGGCACGCCTATCTATCAGGAAGTCCTCTGAAATTTGATTTTCAAGCACTTTTTCAGCATCAGTTCCTGCAGTTAACACCAAACACCACATCTGAGTAGAATCCACCCAATTAGTGCAATATTTAGTCAAATAATTATGCAATATTATCCAAAATATCCCACTAAAATGCACCTTATCAATCTCCCCCACACCTAAACTATGCTTGTCCTCAAATGTAATTAACTCAGAAGTGCAATCAAGATACCAAGCAATTCACAGCAGTTCATACTAAAAACGGCATTCCAAATTTCACGACAACCTCATCAAAATCAGGATATATCAAATTGACAATTATCACGGTTAATAGGCATTCATTATGCACTCATTCACTCCAAAAGTGTATAAGATATATAGGATGGCTCTCAAATCAAACATAATGAAATGACATTATCATAAGTTTGCTCATATATCATATCTCCACCACTTAACTATGAATTAGATGCACCAATCAAAGGGGCTTTGCATGGTTTGTAATAGGGCTACTATGAATTAGATGCACCAATCAAAGGGGCTTTGCATGGTTGTAATGGGGCTCAGGTAAAGGGGTAGGATAAAAAGGATTTTAAAGGTGTAAAAATTTCAAAGAATGTGCTCTCAAATTCAGTGCACAGGTTCTTGCAAATTTGTACCTCGAAAGTGTATCAATGGGCCAATAAGTGAAATAATAGTTGACACTTATCACAAATTCTTTGATTTCAATTTCTTTTTTTCTTTTTTTTCTTCATATATACTTTTTTCCTTTTTCCTTTTTGCTGCTTTTTCTTTCTTCTCTCTTTTTTTCGACAACCGACACCATAAAAATTAACTTCACTTGTCATACTTGCATTTCACTGCCTTTCAAATAATACTCCAAATTCCTATGCAATGAAATCAGAACACTTCTTTAACACAAGGTTAAAAAAGAAAGCCTAAAAAAAGGTTTTACGGCTAAGAACTAGGGTATCAAACGAAGAACAAGGGTTAAGACTCAACTTGACTCACTAAGGGTACATAAACTAAAGGTAGGTTATTAAGAAAGTCAAAAATAGCTTAATCCTAGGTGCTCTATCATTTTAATGCATCAACTCAATTAAATGTGGTCTTGATATGTATAATCGAGCAAGTTCTAGAATGATAAATCATGTGAAATAATCACTCAACAAATGAAAAATTAGGCCCAAAAATCGCACATATAGCCAAAATTATGTTAAACTCAGCATATTCATCAATCAATTCATCATGAAAAGTAGAACACCCCACGGCATGAACTTACTGATGGGCTTTTGTTATGCGTACAAGTTAAAATCCGATTTACACCCGTTTGACTGCAAGTATACAGGTCAAATTAGTAGTTTAGGGTGTGTATCGGGTCGATCCCACGAGAAAGATTGAACAATTACCGGCACTACTAAAGTTTCTCTATTATTTAGACTATCAATGAATTATAACAAGTAAAACCTACTGAACTTATACAAGAAAATAACAAATGAAAACTCCTTAGATTATGGTATCCCTAACTATTCATGCAAGTGCTATATTTGGATCATTGAATACTACTATTTAGGCTAGTTATGGTGTAATTTTCTCATGCATATGAAACCTACTTTCGTAGTGAATCAATTATACTCATAACTATCCATACCTATTCACATGGTTATGAAATTAGTTACAAGTTCATTTTTTCAGTGAAATTACATGAAATGAATCACTTAAAACCATATAGGTGCACTTCTATTTTCGTGAGTGTACTCCCTATGTTTAGCACTTCTTGAACCAGTGTTAAATCTCAATTTTCATTGCAGAAACAACACCTTAGATAATCACAATTAATGGTACCAGATTAATAATGATTTAAAAGAGTTAAAGTGCTAAATAACTTGCTCAAAATAATGGCATCAAATAGTCAAATAATAAATACTAGCAATTATAGAAAATTCAACCAAACCCAATGCATAAACTTTAGAGATACATAATAAACACAAAATCCAGAACTTGCATATTAACCATACTTAAGAATCCAATACAAAAGATAAAGAGTTGGAAAACAGATAACCCATGTCACTTGAGGTTCAACTCCTCCTTCTTCATCTCCATCTTCATCCTAATCTAGTCAATATACAAGAGTGGATGAGCTATACTACTCTATACTAAACTAATCTAACACTCAGAAAATGGAAGAACTACATTTCTGCACTCCCAAACTCTCTCTCGTATGTCCCTTTGGCTTCCCCTTGCTTTTCTCATAAAAGGTGGTAGAAAGGCACTTTTTTTCTCCTTCATGATTCCAACCACTCAGATTTTGTAAAGGAAGTCAAAAGATATGTTATTTTTGACTTGTCAATAACTCATTTTGTCTTCCCTTTTGTTGCAGAAACATGTGCCACCGAATTCTCTCACCTAAGATAGTTGGAAAGTTGTGTGAAAAGTGAGAAAAATCGGCTGCACCACTTGCAGAAGAGAGAGGCAGATCCGAGCCCCAGATCCGAGGGGTGAAGAAGGATCCGAGCTCGGATCATTGCTGATCCTAGGCCTTTCCCATATAGATCCGAGCTCAGATCATATGACCTCGAATGCCCTGCTCCAGAAGTACAGACGAGGACTCGGATCGCCATTTGTTCACACGAATCCGAGTTCGGATCTATGCTGGTTAATTTCCAGTTTTTTACTTCTGTCCTTTTTCTTCATTTTTTGCTCCTGGTATCCTTGTGCTTTATCCTCCAGATAATCTTTATATTTTCTTCATCTCGTGCATGAATTTCATATATCAAAATCCTTCATAATTTCATAAAATTAACGCGTTAATCCACTCTTTTATCAAATTTTGAACACTTAAACAATATTTAAGTAATTATCACCAAAATAGTTCAAATATGACTTTAATTTTCTCAAAACATACCAAAAGTTCATGCCAAACTTGTACAAAATATACGTTAAATATTCGTTTATCAAATTCCCCCACACTTGAATCATTGCTTGTCCTCAAGCAATTCACTCATAACTTACTACAATGATTCAAGAGATGAAACAATATACGTACTTTTGTCAAATTTAATTCCTCAAAAACCTAGAAAACAATCATTATGCCATTGCTTAGATTACACTAAATACTCATAATATCAAGTTAAAGAAAGATAATTATGCCTTAATTTCAACAAATTCAACTCAATCTCTCATTCTAACCTAATTTCATCAATAAATAATTCACATAGTCAATTTATGGCCTTTCTGATCATATATCCATCAAAATTTTCATAACTAAGAGGAATTTATTTATAAATTTTTTTACTTAAATAGTGACAATGCCTTTTTACGCGAAAATCGACACTTTTAAGTGAAAATTTTCGGTTATTCAACATTTCACTTATTCAAATTGCTATGCATACTCTTAATTCCAATACCTTTTTACGCGAATGTCGACATTTGTAAATGTCAACCACCGGTTACTCAGTATGTGAATCATTGGAGTAGGATAATAATATATATATATATATATGTTTTATAATTAAGCTTCCCTCTAAGTATAATTAAAGGATGAATCTGGTCTTGTTTTGACTATATCAATCACTTACTTATAAAATTAAGTAGAAGTGAGAAATATCATTAAACATGCAAAATTCTAAACATAATTTTTCTTATTTAACTTAATATACTTTCTAAAATGTAAAAATTCTAATTGCATAATAACTAATTCTAAGCCAAATGAGAACTAAATCTTCCCAAAATACATATAATATTTTATCCAATGGAAGAATTAGGCACTTAAAATTGAACATTTTGGCCATTATTTAAAAAAAATATTGCAATGAAATATTGGAAAAAATTTTTGAAAAAATTTTGACAGAGTTTCCCCATATAAATGGACAAAACTCCCTGCCAACAACCTCAATTTCAAGAAAATTAACCTCATGACAACATTTTCAAATATGATTCTAACATTTCTAAACCATAAACAACTAAAATCATACACTCCAAGATACAATCACCTCATAAGATAAAGTAATCCCTCTCCCACACTTAAAATTCACAATGTCCTCATTGTAGAGGAATGTAAAAGAAACTAATACTCCCCTCAAAAGAAGTAGTGATGCAATTTGAAATCACGATCATCACGATCATCCAAATTCTGCATGAAGGGAAAAATATATCCGTAGAGAGTGAGACCATTCCACAAGTTTAAATAAAAACAGAAAAATAACAAAAAATTAAGACCAAAGCGAAAATAAAAGATGAAAAACTAAATAAAAGTTGAAAATAGAGTACTTTATGCAGAGGGGACGCCAAGCTCAGTCGCTTCAATGCTGTCGCTCTACTCACGAGCTTCAGTGCCGCCAACCTCCTCATGATCTGCATGCTCCTCATCGGCCCTTGACTCAAGAATCAGTGTAAGGAAGCGACGAATGTGGAAATAATCCTCGATCGCACGAAAACGGCAATCATGCCTGTCTAGTCGCTCCGTTATCAGCCGCTCTGTCTGATCAATGTGCTCCATGACCCGTGTCTCCATACAACAGATGACATTGAGGACCTCTTGCCACTTGGATTGCGGTAAAGGGGGTGGTTATGGAATGGGAGAAAGAAGAGTCTGCTGTGCCTCCGTCTCTTGAGCTTCCTGTTGTGGTTCAGTGTGAGGCAGAGGCTAAGCGGAAGTCGATGCTGCTTCCATATCCCGCACCAAAGAAACTCCAAAATCAGTAGGCATATCCAAAGATTTGAGTATTGAGGCATTGACCTCCTCGGTAGCCCTAGTGACAATGGCTCTCTCGGTTTCAAGAGGAACTCCTAACTTTTCAAAAATAAGGGACAGAAGGCGAAGGAACTCAAAACAGGTTTCGCCAGCCCTCATGCGAGCTGTAGTGCGCATGTAACTGATGATGATGTTAGCCAGAGGAATACCAGTTAGCTGCCGACCCACACTATGCATCATCTTATCTATGAAGTATAAGTCACTGTTACGGAGTTCCCTTTTTCCACTCCTTTTCGGTACCATATTAAAGGCGAACAGATAGAAAATCATGTGGTACATAGGCTCAAAAGAGTCGGCATATACAATAAACTTTTTCGAACTACCTCGCTCCCGATATTGACCCTTAAGATGTGCCACAGCTTCTCCCACTTACCGTGGATCACGTGCTTTAAATTCTTTGGTCAATTTAGCATCTTCTCCCTCGTCCTTGAGTTTGACAAATCGGGCGATTGTCTCCCGGTTGATGGCCACTCTCTTGCCGTAAACCCAAGATACAATTAAATTCCTACTGTGGCTCTGCTTGGCCTCCACATTAGCATAAAATTCTCGGACCAAGTTGGGGTAGTAATGCCGAAACAACTTCAGAATATTAGCCCATCCAAATCAACCAAATGCTGTGGAAATCTTGTAATGGTTATCTACCTCCGGTACTAAGTGCTTCTCAATTATGATCTCTTTGTCTAAACCGGCCTCGTACCATTATTGATTTTCTAGTGAAGTGAATCGCGTGGTATCATAGTCCGGAGGTGGCTTCTCTCGACTTGTGGATGCCCTCTTTCGGCGTGATCGAGGAGGTGACTCGGGCGAAGGAGATTTTTCTGCCGGTGAAGGTGTATGTTCATCACTCGAGGAAGGTGAAGAGGTGCGAATGATAGCTCTTCTTGTTTAAACCATAATGCCTTAAAAGCCATCTCCCAATACTCATTCATATAGCATCCTCAATTCCAACAATTCTCAACTTCTTAACAATTCATTCCAAGAATTTCAATACCACTTTGTACAAATGGTCATATGTTATCCTCTAAGTGGCATAAAATTAATCTCTACTCTCTTAAACAAGTCTAAAGTAACCAAAGAGAGCGAGAAACTGCAAGCAAGAAGTCATAATATAGCATTAGCCCATTAAGTTAGAGAAAATAAGAAAATTTTCACAATAACCACAAATATCTCATCAAAATAGGCTTAATGACATTTATTAACACAATGTAGCACAAATACAACAAGAAATTTCAACAAATGTACATTTCCCAAAATATATAAATAACTATGAAAATTGAAAATTTGGAATTGCGAAATATCAAAGAAAGTTAAGAATTATTACCTCAAGTATGTAGAGTGATGCTAGAAGATAGTAATGATGCCAAATGTAAGGAAAAACAAGCCCAAATTCGACCCCAATTTGATGAAATACAGTTCGGCCCTAATCCTCTTTGTGAAGATTAAAACCCCTCTTTGATGATGTTTTGATACGAAATTGTTGAGGGTTAATGACCACAAAAGGTTTGGAAATGTTTTTATGGTAAAAGATTGGAAGATTAATGGATGAAATGGAGGATTGAAAGAAAGGGGCTAGGTTTTCGGTGAGGAAGAAGAAGAAGAAGAAAGCTGGAATAATGAGAAACCGAGGCCGCGTTTCTGCTTTGAACTCAAACCGATCCGAGCTCGGATCTTTTTGAACAGACCTCGGATCCTATGGGCTCGGATCCACCTCGCAAGTAGAACAGACGAGCCCTCGGATCCGACCAAACCCAGTCGGATCCGAGCTCAGATCTGTTTGTTTCTGCATTAATTGCAGAAACTGCAATTTTTCAATTTTTATCGCCCTTTTTTTGGCAAATTCCAAATTACTGTTAGAATGAACTTTTTAGCACTTTCAACACCCCACGCAAGTGTGATATACCCTAAACACTAAATCCAACATCTCAAAACACATCAAACACATCTAAATTGCAAATCAAGGGTTGAGGTTTTTTTATTATTTTGGCACTTTTGCACTAAAATGGCACCTTTAGGCATCAAATGCACATCAAATGAGTCAATGAGTATATATAAACATGTTACCACTAAAACTCACTTGAATATAATGAATGTGCAATATTGGATATATGAATTGAAAATTTGGACACTTAAAACAAAATCCAATAGGAAAACCTCCCTTGTACGATCGTTCTTCAAATGCACCTCCAAAATGGACGTTCATCATCCGGTAGCCCCCTACAAATAATTAAAATATTAAAAATCATACCAATTAATGAAAAATACAGTAAAAACACCTTAAACTAAAGAAATTGTTGGGTTGCCTCCCAACAAGCGCTTCTTTATAGTCATTAGCTTGACTATATCACCTCATTTTTTCAAGGAGACTTAGTCAACAAATAATCCACCATTTTAGACAGTGGTGGATCATTAAAAGGTGATTTTATAGCAAAAATCACATGATCTAATGATGTGAGAAATGAAATTGACTTACTTATCTCAAGTGTTTCATAAATATTATCTTGAATATGCACCACTTGAGAACTTACCAAAGAAACTGCCATGAGAGTATTTTGGGCAGCAATACCCTTAGAATCAATACGTTCAATGCACTCCTCAAGAGGGGTGAAAAATGAGTCATTAAAACTCACCTCTTGAGGTTCAAAATTAGTTTCCAAGATATTATTATGTGAAATGGATATTTGCTTATTAAAACACACTTGAGATTCATCATTTTCATCCAAATGCAATCCATTTTCACATACAACATTCCCACCATTCATGCTAGGATCATTTTACACATTATTAGAAGAAATAACTTCACACAATGCATTCAATTGCTCATGTATTCTATCAAAGTGAGAAGTTAATTCATCTAACATTTCCTCAACCCTATCAAAACGGTTGGAGGTTGCATTTGCTAACTTTTCTATGGCTAAATCAAATTGATTAGAAGAATTTTCTATAGCTAGCTTCCAAAATGCATTAGAATCATTAGCTAATGGTTCACTTTCTAACTCCCAAGGTAGAGGTGCATTAGCTAACCTTTATATTGCCAACTTCCAAAATGGTTTTAATTCATATTGGATGCTTTCAGGTTGGTAATCATAAAAATATAGATAATCACTATATGTACATTGATTATCCCAACCATAAGCAGGAGAATTGCTCCAATTAGCACTATATCGATCAAAACAAGGATTGTAATACTCTAATTCATCATAATAATCCACATTTTGTGCTTCCATACATGTATTAGTAGTATGATAACCTCCACACAAGTCACAAATCACATGATAAGAATTAAAAGCATTAACATTCCTCCTTTGCTCAGTTTCATGCATAATTGTGTCCATTTGAACTTGTAATATCATAACATCAAATTTAGTTTTTAAGCACCTCAAACCATCTTCAAAAGACATACATTCAGTAAATTTTTTGTTACCTCTATTGAAGGAACTTTGCACTTGGTAACCATTAATTGCCAATTTTCCACTTCTCAAGTATTGTTCTCCAAATTGACCTACCCTCTTCATTATCTAAAATTACTTTTAAACAACTTAAGAACAAGATTAGTAAGAAGAATAGATATTAAAATACCAACACACATAAAATACAAAAATAACAAAAAATAATATTCACACTATAACTAATAAAATGTCTAAACTAATAAAGTTACTCTTCACACCGATATTGCCAAATCTTCCCGGCAACGGTGCCAAAAGCTTGACAGGCTTTTGTTATGCGTACAAGTTAAAATCCGATTTACACCCATTTGATTGCAAGTATACAGGTCAAATTAGTAGTTTAGGGCGTGTATCGGGTCGATCCTACGAGAAAGATTGAACAATTATCGGCACTACTAAAGTTTCTCTATTATTTAGACTATCAATGAATTATAACAAGTAAAACCTACTGAACTTATACAAGAAAATAACAAATGAAAACTCCTTAGGTTATGGTATCCCTAACTACTCATGTAAGTGCTATATTTGGATCATTAAATACTACTATCTAGACTAGTTATTGTGTAATTTCCTTATACATATGAAACATACTTTCGTAGTTAATCAATTATACTTATAACTAATCCATACCTATTCTCATGGTTATGAAATTAGCTACAAGTTCATTTTTTCAGTGAAATTACATGAAATGAATCAGTTAAAATCACATAGGTGCACCTCTACTTTCGTGAGTGTACTCCCTATGTTTAGCACTTCTTGAACCAGTGTTAAATCTCAATTTTCATTGCAGAAACAACAACACCTTAGATAATCACAATTAATGGTACCAGATTAATCATGATTTAAAAGAGTTAAAGTGCTAAATAACTTGTTCAAAATAATGGCATCAAATAGCCAAATAATAAACACTAGCAATCATAGAAAGTTCAACCAAATCCAAGGTATAAACTTTAGAGATACATAATAAACACAAAATCCAGAACTTGTATATTAGGCATACTTAAGAATCCAATACAAAAAAAAAAAGTTGGAGAAGAGATAACCCATGTCACTTGAGGTTCAACTCCTCCTTCTTCATCTCCATTTTCATCCTAATCTAGCCAATAGACAAGAGTGGATGAGCTATACTACTCTATACTAAACTAATCTAACACTCAGAAAATGGAAGAACTACATTTCTGCACTCCCAAGCTCTCTCCCGTATGTCCCTTTGGCTTCCTCTTGCTTCTCTCATAAAAGGTGGTAGAAAGACACTTTTTTCTCCTTTATGATTCCAACCACTCAGATTTTGTAAAGGAAGTCAAAAGATATGTTGTTTTGACTTGTCAATAACTCATTTTGTCTTCCCTTCTGTTGCAAAAGCATGTGCCACCGAATTCTCTCACTTAAGATAGTTGGAAAGTTGTGTGAAAAGTGAGAAAAATCGGCTGCACCACTTGCAGAAGAGAGAGGCAGATCCGAGCCCCAGATCCGAGGGGTAAAGAAGGATTCGAGCTCGGATCATTGCTGATTCTAGGCTTTCCCATATAGATCCGAGCTCGGATCGTATGACCTCGGATGCACTGTTCCAAAAGTACAGACGAGGACTCGGATCGCCATTTGTTCACACGGATCCGAGCTCAGATCTGTGCTTGTTAATTTTCAGTTTTTTACTTCTGTTCTTTTTCTTCATTTTTTGCTCCTGGTATCCTTGTACTTTATCCTCCAAATGATCCTTACATTTTCTTCATCTCGTGCATGAATTTCATATATCAAAATCCTTCATAATTTCATAAAATTAACGTGTTAATTCACTCATTTATCAAATTTTGAACACTTAAACATTATTTAAGCAATTATTACCAAAAGAGTTTAAATATGATTTTAATCTTCTCAAAACATACAAAAAGTTCATGCCAAACTTGTACAAAATATACGTTAAATATTCACTTATCACTTACTACTTCTACTTATATTTCAATTGTATTCATCACTATTTAAAGCAAAGAACTATTAAGGCAAAGAAAATGCAAATCAAACAACTAAAAGTACAACTAAAAGTATAATTAACCCTTCCTCACACCTAAACCTTACATTGCCCCCAATGTAAGCAAATAAAGATCAAAACAGAGGTATTGGGGCAACGACGCTTCCCTTAACACGGAGGAGGGCAGAAATGAACTAAAACTCGAGAGGAAAAGATGGATGGAAACCCACGTGGTAGAAGTATTGAGCCAAGTTTGCGCCATTCCGGTCATTTGACATTCCATCCGCTCCAATCAAGTATCCATGTGGTACAACTGGAAGTGAAGGGTTGAAAACTGATTATTAGTAGAGGGTGGCGGCGCTGGTGCTGAAGAGGAAGGTCTGAGGGCGTCCGTAGAAGGACCACCGGCCTCCGAGGTGGCAGATTTGGAAGCTCTGCGCTTCGGAGGAACCTGGATTGGCTGCAGGGGAGCAAATTGGAAAACTCCATTTACCTGTTACACTAGACCCATTTTTTCCAAACAAACTAAATCAAGAGATTCCATAGGACAAGTTTGGTGCAAATTATGATTAGTTAAGTCCAGAATCCCAAAATTTACAACCAATTGAGTGATAAAAAACCCCAAGATTAACGGCTTATTTTTCTTATTCAAGATAGTTCGGAGGTGAGAAACAAACCAACAACCTAAGTTGATCTTAATCTGAGCAATCATGCACCAAATGAAAAAGAACTCGGGTTTGGTCAAAATATTCGAACTATCTTTTCTACCAGAGAAACTATAAGCCATAAACCGGTGCAAATAGCGATAGGTAGGGCTCTTGAGAAAAGATGCCTTAGACTGGTTAGAATCATAGTTTTTCAGTCAACCGACAATTCTTTCCAATAATCAGTGTTATAAGAGAAAAATGTCTCTGTGTAGTCGCAAGAACTTGCCATATATTCCTCATTTTGGGAGTAGGGAATGTTAATGAAACCAAGGGTCAAATTAAATTTAGTGATAGATTGGGTGAACTCCTTACCCATCAATCTAAAATACACCACTCCAGGAGTAGTAATGGAGAATTTATCTGGGACATTAAATTCAAAAGTAGCATAGAACTCCCACGTTAGTTCAGTAAAGGTAGGTAAAATAATAGCGGCATAACGGGTCCAACCTATGGCGGCTAACTGCTTAACAACTTCATCCCTAATATTCAGGAGATCAAGTATATGGCCGTGGATATATTTATAAGGAATATTTTCCTTGTGCAGGCAGCGGCGTATTGTTCCCTATTAGCGACCTTGGTAAAGGTCAAATGACAGCCGAAGTGGACCGGAGAGGAGATGTGAACCTCTCTATTCCGCCCAAGGTGAGTCCGAGGTCCCCCCGGAGCAGTCGCCTGGGAAGGTCCACTCAGAGGCACAGTAGGCTGTGGGGTGGAGGTGGAAGATCTATTCTTACCCTTATTTTTTGGTTTGGTCATTTGGTTTGCCAGACAGGGTAAAAGTGCTCGAAATAGGTCAACAGACAGCCAACTCAGCAAAGGGTCCCCAATTACAACTCCAAACACCAACAATTAGACAATAAACACCCTAAAAATTAATTAAACAGGTAAACACAACAAAACTCCCCCAATTACCACCGATTTTTCCCAAAATTGAACAAATAGTCATCAACAATCACAGGCAAAATCACAGCACTCAAATTAAGTACCAAATGTCTATCATCAGTTAGAAAATTAAAATATCTGACCTCAGTTACAAATTTAAAATCTGTCCTCAACTAATCAAAAATTAGAAATCTAACCTCAGCTAAAGAAGACAGAAAATTAAAGAAAGAAACACCTCAAAGGAGAGCAGGCAGTGGGGGTGATAATGGTAAAGAAGCAGAGGCAGCAATAGAGGAGCATGTGTGCATGACGGCCACGCGCGGTGACGGCGGCGGGCACGGGGCTACTAGTGCTACCTGCTAGGATTGTGCCTGGCCCACGGGCTGTGTACGCGCGGTTGCAGCTAAGGCGCGCGGACTGCGCCTGGGTCGCACGCTGGTTGGAGTTGGATGCGAGAGCTGTGTCGTGCTGAGGAGCTCCTAGTGAGCGCGCTGGTCACATTGATGCGTAGCTGCTGGGTCAAGTGAGCTGGGGAAAGCGCGCGCCTGGTGCTGTTGGGGTGTGCGCAGAGGGAGCTCAAGCGCGCACTAAGGGAGTGTGCATGGGGTTGCGTCTGCACAGGTGAGCGCATAGGTGAGCGCGTTGGCTGGTCAGCACTAAGGTCGCGCATTCTGTGGGAGGCAGGCGCGTGCTGGCTGGGCTGGGAAGCGGAGTGCAAGCGTGGCGCGGCAGGCATGGGCGGCGGACAGCAAGCGACGGTGGCCAAGAGTGAGGAGAGAAAGAAAAGAAAGAAGAAGAAAGAAAAAGAAAAGAAAGAAGAAGGAGAAAAATAGGGCAACCGTGGGTTTTGCCTTTTTTTTTTAATGAGGCAATTTCATCTTTTCACACTTTTTTTTTTATAATTGAGAGAAAGAACCCCTATATTAGGCGTGCCCTACTAGTTTTTTGACCATCCGTCAAAATTTTGATCCTTAAACGTGACCATCTGGCGTGGGCACGCTTAACTACTGTAGAGTCTTCTAACCGTCGCCTTCCAACTTCCTTCTTTAAACGTGACCACTTAGCGTAGGCAAGCCTAACTGCCAACTCCTGCCACAAAAACTACAACTCAATAAATGTAACTAACACTCAACAAGAATTCCAAAAATATAAGAAAACTAAAAACAAATAACCTTGGATTTCCCAAGTAGCGCCTTTCTTTAACGTCTTTGGCTAGACATGGCCGAAATTCTCATGCAGGATAAATTGGATTCTTGAGATGTAAGAATTCGACGTCCTCAACAGAGAATTCTTCATAATAAGGTTTAAGATGATGGCCATTCACCACGAACTTCTTGTCCGTCTTTAAACTTTGGATCTCCACTGCACCATAATAAAAAATATTAAAAACGACAAATGGACCAATCCAACGAGAACGTAACTTATCAGAAAAAAGTTTAAATCTTGAATGGTACAAGATGACTTTTTGTCCCACGACAAATGACTTTTTTGAGACCTGTTGATTATGAAAAATTTTGCTCTTCTCCTTATAAATCATGAGATTTTCATACGCCTCATTCTTAATCTCTTCTAACTCTTGTAGTTGCAATTTCTTATGGACCCTCGCTTCCTCAAAATTCGTATTGCACTGTTTCACCGCACAAAATGCCCTATGCTCGAACTCCACTGGAAGATGACAGGATTTACTAAAAATCAGTCTATATGGGGACATCCTAATCGGCGTCTTATACGTAGTACGGCACGCTCACAGTGCATCCTCCAATTTCAAACTCCAATCTTTTTTATCGGGGCGCACCATCTTCTCCAATATTGATTTGATCTCCATATTTGACATTTCGACTTGACCATATGTTTGCGGGTGATACAACGCGAAATTTTTGTGGAATACGCCATATTTGCGGAATAAGGTAGCGATAGTCTTATTGCAAAAATGGGTCTTCCTATCACTTACCACAACCCTCGGTATTCCAAAGCGGATAAAAATGTTAGAGTTTAGAAATTCTGCAACCATTCTAGAATCGTTAGTACGGGTGGCTTTTATTTTCACCTACTTAGAGACATAATCAACGGTAAGTAAGATGTATAAGAAATCAAAAGACGGGGAAAATGACCCATGAAATCTATCCCCCAAATATAAAAAATTTCAACAAACAACATGGGGGTTTGAAGCATTTAGTCCCTACGAAAAATATTCCCCACCATTTGACACTTATCACACGTTTTACAAAATAAATACACATATTTAAAAAGAGTGAGCCAATAAAAATCACTTTCCAACACCTTACGAACTGTTCGTTTTGGTCCAAAATACCCTCCACATGCAAACGAATGACAAAAAGTTAAAATAGAATGAAATTCACCTGCACTGACACATCTTCTTAGTATTTGATTCGAACATTGTCTCCAAAAGTAGGGGTTGTCCCAAATGTAGTATTTGGCATCATTTTTCAACTTATCTCTCCTAACCTTTGGGCAACCTGCAGGCAATTGATTAGTTATTAGAAAATTTACAATATCAACATACTAGGGTGCCAATGAGTCAACGGCAAGTAGTTGCTCCTCTGGAAACACCTTTCTCAATAGCTGCTCCTCCTTATGTGCAAGCAAGCGGTTCAAGTGATTAGCAACAAAGTTCTCTACCCCACTTTTATCTTTAATCTCCAATTTGAACTCTTGCAGGAGCACGATCCATCTGATGAGTTTTGATTTTGCATCTTTTTTCGTCATTAAGTACCTTAAGGCTGCATGATCAGAGAAAACTGTTACCTTTGTACCCAATAAATAGGATCTAAATTTTTCTAATGCAAAAATAACAGCTAGTAATTTTTTCTCCGTCGTAGAGTAGTTAAACTGAGCTCCATTCAACACTTTCGATGCATAGTAAATTGCATGAGTCGCCCTACCGATCCTCTGTCCCAATACTGCTCCTACTATGTAATCACTCGTATCGCACATTATTTTGAATGGGAGGCTCCAGTTTGGAGGTTAAATGACGAGCGCTGATGTCAATGACTCCTTTAGTTTGTCAAATGCCATCCTGTACTTCTCGGTGAAATCAAATGTTACATCGTTTTGCAACAATTTGAACAAGGGTGCTCCAATCTTTAAAAAGTTCTTGATGAACCTCCTATAGAACCCTATATGACCCAAAAAGGAACGCATTTTTCGTACACTTACGGGGTAAGATAAAGCAGAAATAAGGTCAACTTTTGTTTTATTTACTTCTATTCCTCTAACCGACACTATATGTTCTAAGACAATACCATGTTCTACCATAAAATGACATTTCTCCCAATTAAGGACTAAATTTATTTCTTTGCATCTTTTCAAAATTAAAGTTAGATTATCAAGATATTCATCAAAACTGTTCTCATATACACTAAAATCATCCATAAACACCTCAATAATTTTTTTTACATATTCGGAGAAAATACTCACCATGCACCTTTGAAAAGTCGTTGGAGCATTTTAGAGGTCAAAAGGCATCATTCGATAGGCAAACGTACCAAATGGGCAGGTGAATGTGATTTTCTCCCGATCATCCGGTGTTATCGTAATCTGGAAGTACCCTAAAAAATTATCAAAAAACAGTAATAGACACGACCGACCAACCTCTCTATTATCTGATCAATAAAAGGAAGAGGGAAGTGGTCCTTCTTTGTCACTGCATTCAGTCGCCGCTAGTCAATGCACTTGCGCCATCGTGTGGGTTTTCTGACTCGAACCATCTCACCTTCCCCGTTCTTTTCTACGGTCATTCCCGCTTTTTTTGGGACTACTTGAACTAGGCTCACCTACGGGCTGTCCGAAATGGCGAAAATGATTCTCACCTCCAGGAGTTTGAATATCTCCTTTTTGACTACTTCCATCATTATCGGGTTCAATTTTCATTGCGTCTGTCTCACCTACTTTGCATTATCTTCAAGTCGTATTCGGTGCATATATAAGGATGGGCTGATTCTTTTGATGTCTGCGATACTCCACCCAATTGCCTCCTTATGATCTCAAAAAGACGAACCATGTTATCTTCTTGACTCAGTGACAGATGTGCAGAAATTATCACCGGTAGTGTCTTTTTGTCCTCGAGAAATGTATACTTCAAGTGCTTTGGGAGAGGCTTGAGCTCCAATTCGGGTGTCTGCACAACAGAAGGCAACAACTTTTTCTAAGTTTCAGGTACAAATACAGAAGGGAGCTCATACCTTGAAGAAATTGGTGAAAGTGAGTGCAGTGCTTCAACCGCACGATACAACTCATCACTTATTTCCACAGTGACAGTTGCTCCCAACTCAAGGTGTTTCGCCAAAACCACTCTCAATGCGTCCTCTCCATCCAATTCAAATGTTTCCTGCATAAGAGACTCAATAACACTTAAAGTAAAAACAGAGTTAGATTCCTCCGAGTATTTCATCACATCAAAAATATTGAAATTTACAATTTCTCCATCAAATTTCATTGACAAAGTACACTCATTCACATCTATTTTTGTCCTAATAGTGCTTAAAATGGTCTACCTAACAAAACAGGTGACGGATTTAATGACCTTTCATCTCTCATATTTAGGACATAAAAATCTGTTGAAAAAAACTAACTCATTAACCTGCACCAAAACATCTTTAATTAACCCCTCCGGATAAACATTGGTACGGTCTGCTAGTTGGATTATGATACTTGTGTTTTTTAATGGCTCAAGATTTAAAGAGACATAAATGGTTTTAGACATTACATTAATCGACACCCCTAAATCCAACATCGCTTTCCTAATTGGTGTACCTCCTATTTTGTAGGGAATTGTGAACATACCTGAATCTCCACACTTCGGAGGGAGTTTCCTTTGAAGTAAAGCTGACACATTATCTCCCACCGCAACTCTCTCATCACTCTTTAGCTTCCTCTTATGGGAGCACAGATTCTTCAGGAATTTGATGTATTTTGGTACTTGTTTTAGTACATCTAACAAGGGGATGTTGATCTCCACTTTCCGAAATACGTCTAGAATCTCCTTTTCCTTTTCTGCCTTCTTTGTCTTTTCCAACCTGCAAGGAAACGGAGGTAAGTTTAGATTTAACAGGAATGGAAGGAGTAAGTGTTATCTTAGGGTCTTCGTGAATGCGCCCTTCTTTTTCAATCTCTTTTTCTATTTCTTCTTCACTTTTGCTTTTTGGATTTGTCAATTTAAATCCCTCCAGTTCCTTGCCATTTCTTAGTATCATGGCACTTATATTTCTGGGATTTGCCTTGGATTGCGATGGCAATTTCCCAAAAACGTGAGATTCCAGGTGATTAATGGCTGTTGCCATTTGGTTCATTCGAGTTTTCATATCTTTCATACCCGCTCTAGTTTCCTGCTGGAATTGAGTAGTGCTCGAGATCAAGGATCTAGTTTTTGCTGGAGTTGAGTAGTACTCGTGGCCAGACTCTTGATAATATCCTTCAAAGAGCCTCCTAAATTGGAGGACGAAAGTTGAGACTTTGGTTGTCATGGTTGCTGAAATCCTGGTGGACGATTTGAAAATGAATTCTGTGACCTGTTCTCATAACTGAAGTTAAGGTGGTCTCTCCAGTCAGGGTTGTAGGTGTTAGAGTACAGGTCATAATACCTGCGAGACGCGAGCACGTCTTCGGCCATGTTTACCTGTTCAACCTCATCCTCTTGCAAAAGGAGACATGTGTCCGTACAGTGGTCCATGCTTGTACAGATTCCACAGACCTTCACTCGCTGCGTATTTCCTACGGCTAATTGCTGAACAAAAGACGTCAACTCCGACAGTTGCTACTGAATAAATGACGTCTCTATCTCGTTGACTCTACGAGTGGGGTTGCTTTCTCGGAAGCCAAATTGCTGTGAATTTTTTGCCATCGATTCAATAAACTCCTATGCTTCCCTTGATGTCTTATTTGCCAGTACTCCTCCACTCGCAGTATCAATGATACTTCTGTCAGATGTCTGGAGCCCTTCATAGAAGTATTGGATCAATAGTTTTTCACTAATTTGATGTTGCGGGCATTTAGTGCACAACTTATTGAACCTTTCCCAATAGTCATACAAGAACTCCTCGGGGTATTGCTTAATGCTGCATATCTCCTTAAACTCGCAGCCCGAGATGTAGGGAAGAATTTTCTAAAAATTTCTTTTTCAACTGTACCCATGTGGTAATATTGCCTGCGGGTAGGTAGTATAGCCAATCTTTAGCTGCATCCTTGAGAGTGAAAGGGAAGGCTTTCAATCTAATTTGCTCTTCAATGACCCCAGGAGGTTTCATGTTAGAACAAATCACTTCGGATTCCTTGACGTGTTTGTGTGATTCTTCACCAGAGACACCATGGAACGAGGGTAAGAGATGAATCAACCCCGATTTCAACTCAAATAAGGTATTCTCAATCAGAGTTGGGAATGTAATGCACAAAGGCTGGTGAGTTAACTCTGGGGTAGCCAACTCCCTTAATGTTTGGCTGTTTGCCATGCTAAATTCATCTTTTACTGACTCGTTTGCGGTAGATAATTGCCCTTCTTTTCGTCTCTTGATTTCTTGCCTTCGCCTACATACTGTCTTCTGAACTTCAGGGTCATATATCAATTTACCTGTGTGAGAAGAATGGGACATAAACTAGCAAAAATATCAAGAAGAAACTAAACTAAAAAAGAAATAAATAATTCAAACGCCAGTCCTCGACAACGGCGCCAAAAATTGACAGGTGCCGAACCTGTGCAATAATAATAAATAAAACCTATTACCATCAAAAGCAGTCAAAAATCAATTCTAAATACTGGAGTAGGGACTCTAGGTGTGCAATGAGTTACTTGATTCACCCTGTTCTCGAAGAGTTTGTTTAATCCAATATACCATAATTAATTATCTGACTAAATTCATTAACTAATAGACAGTGACAAGTAGGGTCGTCTCCTCAGGGATTGGGGAGAAATTTGTTTCCTTTCGAGTCAAGATAAATGGAGGGGTTTTAGGATTAAGTGCTAATGAACTAAATAAATCAAATGTGAAAAATAATCAATTGACAGAAATAATTGGGGGAACTCTAGCCAAGGGTACACTTCAAAAATGGTTCAGACACTGATAATTGATTCATAGATAATTCTAACATTTATTAATAGATTGATTATAGTTGTCATACACGCGATAAACAATCAATCTTTTCTTAATTTCTCTATGGTTAAGGTACGACCGTTAACTATTTCTCTAACCCAAAAATAATCTCAGATACGACTGTAGGATTTAATCTCTAGATTGCATTAAAATTTAGAAAAATCCAATCCAAACTAACAAACACGCTACGAGGGTTTGTTTAAATTAGATCGTATGTTTTCTTGACATAAATCTAATCATGCCAGTTGCTACCAGAACAGAGGTAATTGAACAATTACAGATCCAACTACCCTTAATTAGCAAAATAGCCTACGCGAATAATTAAATATTGCGCACTATTCAATCACACACAAAAGCTATAACAATTAAAGGCAGAAAACATATAAATACCAATAAATGAAGGAAACAGTTAAAATAAATTCGATCTCATAGTAATTGCTGAACCAAATCTTCAGTTGTCCCCTTGACTAGAATTAGAAAGTTAGCTCTCCATTAATGGAGAACAAACCATGCGTGGAGAAGTGAGAAAAGTTGTCAAACCGGATCTCTCAATTTCGGTCAACAACAAAAGAAGAGAACAAGTAATTTTATTGCTTTCAATTGTCTCCAAAGCAAAGAGTACGAGAGAGTCTGATGCTCTTTTTCAATTTCGGTCAAACAAAAGTGAAAAGCAATTCCAATAGTCAACAATGGCGGCTTCCCCGTTGCTTTCCTCTTAATGGTTTACAAAAACAAAAAACGAAAGTCAAAGACAAGTCTTATGGAAGTCCAATTCCTTTCTTAAGTTGGTAGCCATACAAAAATGAAGGAATTGATTTCCTCTTTATCGGCCAGTCCCCACTAGAAAGGGAAACGTATATTTCATCCTAGTTTTCCTCCTAGAAAGTTGGTAACTGACTACCAAAAACTTTCTAATTAGCAAATCCTATTACAGATAATTCTCTTCAGCTTGGGAGTAACCCCACTGCTTCCCAAAGTTGTAGTCCGCTGCTCTACTCCCTTTTTGAAGTTTTCCACGTGCGACGAATCACGAAAATCCCGCTCAGAGGGTTGGAGTTAGGCGTGGGCATGCCTACCTATCAGGAAGTCCTCTGAAATTTGATTTTCAGCACTTTTTCAGCATCAGTTCCTGCAGTTAACACCAAACACCACTTCTGAGTTGAATCCACCCAATTAGTGTAATATTTAGTCAAACAATTATGCAATATTAGCCAAAATATCCTACTAAAATGCACCCTATCAGTTTAGTATAGGATGGTAGGACTTATAAAGAAAAATTTTAACTATAACTTAGTATTTGGAAAGTGAATTTGTGGCTTTTATACCACTATGCCTTGTTAACCCCTAAATCACTATTTATATGTGGATTTTCACTTAAAACAAGTGACTTTTCTTCCCGAGTCGCTTGTTGAACGTTTTGATAAGAGTAAGCGTTATTATATCATCTTACTATATTCTTGCCTTATTTGAAACCTTATTTTTTTTCATTTAAATTTGTATTTTTGACTTTAGCGTCAAAAGTTTTCCCTTATGGTTTAAACAAGAATAAGTGATACTTTTGACTAAAAACTTGCACTTGGGGGGGGGGAGGGTTTATTCAAATGTTTTAAACGATGAATTTCTTTAGTTCACTTATCCTATGTATTTGATCACATGTTTCGAAAGCAAACCCGCGAACCTTTTCATCGAAAAAAGTTAACTTTTCTCCACACAGTGAGTGTTCTAAGTGCACGTTGCACTTCATACTTGCTTGACATGCGTGTATCCTGTAAAATTGCCTGTTATTGAACTGTTTGATATTTGACTTAGATGAGCATGTACTTTAACTTGCACAACCCTTTACTTGTTTGTACTTGTCTTGTTAGTCGTTTGGGCTGTTGTCCCATCGACTTTTTATTGTGAATTGTTATTTTATGATTATTTGATTGGTTGGTTGGACTGTTATCCCACCAACACAACTGCATGTTGGGAATTCCAAAACCCTGTTAGTTAGTTAATCGAGTCTAGCTAGTAAGGGTCTGGTCGATTGATAACGAATCTTGAGTCTACTGTTTTGTCAAGTGGAGTGATATTTCCTCAACTAATTGGTATGTTCGAATATTACCACCACTGTTTATTGTGGCGTGCGGGAATTGAAGTAAAACGGTGTTTTACGGTTATTGGTTTGATAAACGTTGACGGAGTGTCAATCACCTGCGAGATATCCGAGCTACATGGATCTGGCTTTTAAAAGCCCTTGTATTATTGAATTGGATTGTTACTTCTCAACTTGCGCTCCAAATATTTATCTTATTCTTTCTTAAATTAGTGTTGAATTAAATGTTCTTGTTGGTTTGACTGCATGATTTTCTTAGAACCTCATTGGGCGAAAACTCATTGTATGTTTGTTTTCCTTAACAGGGGAAAAAGTGTTAGCACCCTGAGAGAGGTGAGCGTGCCAGCACTTGGTATATTTTGTATTTCATACTTTTGAACTGTAATCTGAACCTTGAATTATGTATTAAGACATTTTGGAGATGAACGCTTCAACTTGTAATAGTTAGTATTTATTGGTGATTTTGAATGATTTACTCATACTTCTTGTCTTGAGGTGTTAGTGAGTCCTGGCGAGAGTTGAGCAGGCGGCCCGTCGACCCCTCTGGTTCGCCTTAGGGGAAAGTGGGCCGTCACAGCAGTTGTTAAAGGGTACATTCAAAATAGAAGAATAAGCTACTGTGGGTGGTGTTTGAGTAAGGAAGTGTTTAATCTGCTGAGTTTAACGTTGTAAAGAAAATGTCCACATGAAGAATGGGATAAAACAGCAATAAACAAAGTTCTCATGCTAAATGTTGAAGAAAGAAACACGGTCCAATGAAGATGCCTTCTCAGATACAGCTAAGTTCATTCATTTTCCATGATAGAATACACATAAAAACTGTTATATATACCATGAGAATTGCTTTTCCACACCATACTTATCAAAGATTTAGGACAGTGCAGGTGGAACTTGATTCAGGAACAGAGACCAATATCTCTTCAAATTGCATCTGGTGCTCAGCTACAGAAACATTGCAATCATCTGCAAACTGCCTTCTGCTGATTGTAACCGTTATTGTGTTGTTTTCAGTTGTCAAAGTAATCGAAGGTGTCTTGTCAACATGTATGAAGTGAACGGCAAATCTTGGAACTTTCTAATGTTATGTCAGGCAAAGTCAAGATGTTCATAAGGGAAAAAAATACAATTTGAACTTACAGAGTTATGTTGATTGTGTTTCTTAACAACTTGATAGAAGCATATGCCTTCAGTTAAACTTTGCACAAAATCTGCTTTCGTTGATGATTATAGTATTATACCCGTCATTGTATTATTCTCAAATTCCTGTTCACTGGAAAGTAGGTTATATATGTCTGAGGTAAATAAGTTTAAAAAAAAGAAATGAATTAGTAAAACCAAATACAGCAAGTCTAACTTTCTGACTCAAGGATGGTTATAGATGTAGAACATTAGGTAATGGATTTGTCCATGGCATGTATCCTTGTTTCTTGTCCTCTGAGAAGTGGATCAAATCAAAAAATCAAACTTCCAGAATGATAGAGCAAGAAAAGATAATTTTCTTTTAGGATGTTGCTAGGACAAATCTCTTGTCATCCTTCCCCAAACCATTGTCAGTCAAGTTTGATTGACTACACTGGTGTTTAATTGGAATGACTCAAAATTGAGTAGGTAACATCTGCAGTTTACACGAAAATGTAAGTATGCTGACAGCTGAAATAACATGCTCATTTCTAATAATGGTAATGAATTTCTACAGAATCAAAGTACTTATTTTGTTCTACTAAATCTAAATAAGAACCAGCAAGCTTTGAAATTGATATTTCTTGCTCACCAACTGGATTATCCAACACTTTCAATGGCCTCCATTTTTCTCAGCTAAAACTGGAGATTCAGTGCCTACTTATGTATCCGTGTAGGAGCAACTTCTTCATCTTGTATAAATGGAAGAACTTAGAAATATGTAAGATTGAATTGGTTAGTTGTGGCAGTGTTTAGTAGATAGTGTGATGACATTAAGTGCTTCAGTTAATATTTGCAGGTGCACTGTTGGTTATAGAGAAAGCAAGTCTAGAGACTTTAAAACTAATCTGCTATTTAATAGCAAGATCTGTAGTATACTTGGTCATTGGAAAAGAAGTATTTGGTAATCACAAATGTATATGTCAATGTTCCCTTCATTTCTAGAAATTCTACATAAGGTAGAATATTGATAAAGACTGTTATTACTGTACTAAACTTGTGTTAACAAAAGATTGAGTTTGTGTTGAGACATAAGAGGGTAGATAGTGTGGTGAACGCAAAAATAGGGGTAAGTTATGGTTCCATGTGCAGTGCTAAACAGCGCACAATGAGATGGAAGGTCAATTTCATCTTTGATAGATAACATTACTTAGAAAGCAAAATGAGTCCACACACCTAGCCTGATGCTCACAGCTCCTCAAAAGCATTGTGTAGTTAAATACAAACCATGATATTGTCCAAAATCAGTGGCTAAATTCGTCTAGATAAATACACTGGTGAGCATTCACTAAGAGGCAATAAAAAACTAAAGTTTCAGTTATGACACTTGCAACTGTTTTGACTCTACCTGGCTTTTTTCATTGTGCTACCTTCGGCATCTTGCAAGATGCTTTCCTATACGTCATTAGATTGATTGAATTTCTCAACGAGAGAACCTTTAGCTGGTTGAAGAAAAGGTTTCATATCCTATCCTCAACATGGGGGAGTTTTCATCAGAAATGTCTTGATAGTATTGCATCACATTCCATCTGCTAGAGGAGTTTGTATAGGCTTGATATGTGCTAAGAACTTTTTTGATTTTAGCTCTTGGTGCAGCCTTTCCAATGGAAGTTCCATATTCTGCACAATGGAAGAAAAAATTCAGGCTTGATATGTGCTAAGAACACTGCCTTCACCCAGACAATTTGAAAGAAATAAACTCAACCTGTTTATTTAATGGTATTAGAAAATTCGTTGACAGGAGGAAATCCATCATCCTTTGCCCTGCTGTGATATTTATTATATTAATAATCCTTTGATCTGCCTAGAAAGAAATTTTTGGATTGTACTTGTTATTTGTCCTGTGACTAACAATCTCTACAAGTAGCTTAGAACTTCTCATTGCCTTGCGAAGTGGCAATATTAATAGCGAAGAAGCAAGCCAACTTATAAAGTTTTGAAAACTTAACTATTAGAAATATGTACTAACCCAACCAGTTCTTCATTGATCTTGCTTCCTGCACAGGTGGATCAACAAGAATAGCTGAGTTAAACCAAGTTGTTAGAGCAACTCCTACAAGTAAATTAGAAATGTCATTATATATATATATACTGTTTATGCAGAAAGCATGTATAGCAACTAAGCTATCAAGGTAATCAAGTTGTAGCTATTCCAGTTGCCACTGTAATTTAAAACCTTCAACCTCTTTCCAACGATAACAGGATAGTTTTGAAGTTCTGCTATGATCTTTGCAACTTCATTTTCAGTGAAGCCATCCCATATTGATAACATGATTGGTTGTAGGATGTTTGAAATAAACATGTTTGCATGCTTGCATCAGTAAATGTAATTATAAAGTATTTCCGTATATTGCTGAATAAAATTGTAGAATTATACATCTCATTCTTCATTGACGATTACAAATTTTTGGACATATGAATCTTTTGATTACCGATTGATGAGTTCCTTCTCCAATGCAGTAACGATGATCCCCCAAAACATTTGATCATTAATAACAGACACCGTGTGAATATAATATATGGAGAACTATAAAGCAAATGTGTGTAATAATAAAAATGTTTGCCAACATATTCATCCTTTTTATCCATGTATTGTGTGTAGATACCGAATTTTGCCTTTAATTTATAATTTTTATTTGAACCTACATTATTTATTCATTTATTTATTTAGACACCGAATTTTGAACCTCTAGATTTATCTTTTTAATTCATATATTGTGTGTAGACACTGAATTTTGACTCCAATTTATAATTTTTACTTGAACCTATATTATTTATTCATTTATTTATTTAGATAGCTTTTCTTTGAAGTTAAGTTTGGAATTTTATTTTATTTTTTTAAAAAGAGAAGAAAAAGAAATTTAGGAAGACAAAGATCCATTTAAACCCAATTCTAATAACCCAAAAACTAACACCGCCAAAGACTCTTTCTAAAAACCCAAAAGAAAAAAGCGAATAACTCTAAGCAAAAAAACAGAGACCCAAATCTTGGCCCAATAGTGAAAAAGCCCAACAGAGCTTGCCAAGTGGCAGCGCTCCACTGGCTGTCACATTTCTCAGTAATGTCCCAATCTCATGTCGGTCCACATGCCCTTATCTTCCTCCTCTAGCACTGGCGGGTTTAAGGTGGGGGCACGGGTCCCACTGCTTTCCCTTAAATTCCTACAATATGCATAGAATTTTGATAATATCTTAAGTGTGCCTCCAAAATTTTTATATGAAATAAATGAAAGAATTACGTGATCTTTTAAATTGGTTCATGAACTAATATTCTAAAAGGATATGTGGATCACAAAATTCCATTTGAAATAAGTTCAAAATTTTTTTTTCATTTTAACTTGTTGGTGAATATTTTTTTACTTAAAAAACTAACAAAAGAGTAGGAAAAAAATTTTAGCGTTTCTTTTACTCCCACTAAAAATTTTTTCTGGCTCTGCCACTGTCCTCTAGCTACATAAGAATAGAACTTCAGGCTAGTTGCAACTTTATTTTTTGATTCTTTAGAGCTGGTTTTCCTTCTTGTTTCCTCATTGGACAATCGTACAGTTTCTTTTAACTCATTTTTGGTACAAAATCTTAACAAGATATTTAATCAAAAGATCCAACAAAAAGTGCATTCATTAAAGAAAACTCACTAAAGTGACGCAATAAGTTGTAAACTAACACACCAAACATAAAAAGAGGATTAATGAGTCAAGGAAAAATTCAATGATAAAGGCAACAATGATATTTAGGGACTAAAATAAGAAAAATCAAAGTTTTTAAGGTCAAAGTATAATTTTTCTAAATCTAAGAGACCTAAGTGCAAATTCTAAAATGTTAGTTTTACTACCCTTTTGTTCATAAATTACTGAAATTTAACCTACCTTAATTATCCAAAGTGATTATCAAACAAACGAACCAAGGACTATTCACACTAATTTTTCAAGGTTGTGAAGTTAAAATCCTAAACTTAATAAATTCACTTAATCCACAATTATACTTGAAAAATTAAAATCGATCCATCAAGACAATCATAAACATGATGAGGAAAAGTCAAGAAATCAAAAGGAAGAATTTATCATTTTCTGAATTTTTAGTCCTCAACACAATTATTTAAAATATTAGGGGTCAAATTGTAAATATTTCTTAGGTGCTCAGATGAAAAACCAGGACCAGTTAATCCTATAACAATACAAACAAACTTTTAGAAAATTAGAAAGTGCCTAAAATACGCAAGATATCTAAAACTACAAATTAAAAGAAAAATGAAGAAAACATAAAACAAAAGCTTTGGTCCATGTTTCCTTAACCCAACTTTTAACATAAACAAATCTGGGCATTTGGGTCCTAAATAATTCTATTAGACCCATTTCCAGACACCATGGCCTTCTAGAGGCTTTTAAAGGGAACTTTTTATATAAAAAGGGTCTAGACAACATCCAAAACATGACCAAGGCATCCAATTCAACTCGAATATCATATTTTATGAAAAAATAATCAAAGCACAAGAACACAAAAAGAGACTTCAACCTCATGTTTCCTCCTCAAAACTCAACAAAAATCAAAGAAAATCATATGGTTAGATTCCTCAAATGATAAGTAGCAAAGCGTACTAAAATTTCTGGGCTCAAAACAATCACATTAAAATTTGCCATTATCGACACATGAAAGCTTCAAAGGAAATGGGTCTCTTATTTTATTTCAAGAACTTGAGACTTCTTGATTCTAACATGCTCTCTAACCCAAAATGGAACATAAACTACCATAGAATTTCATCAATAACATACATTTAAGCAAACATAAATCCAAATCCAAAAATTGAGACAAACCAAGATAAGAATGAAATGACATTCTAATCTTTGGAATTGAAAAGAGCGTTTAATATGATTACCCGTGATGTTTGATGAGGACTTAGACAAGAGATTCTTAGACGCAAAATAATGCAAGGAATCAACGGACCCAAGAAGGTTGCCAAAAACGATGACTAAGGGTTAGTTTTTGATCATCTTTGAGCCTAATTTTGAGGCCCTTATAGTATTCTTTTCAAGAAGTCACCGACAGAGAAAATGCTCTACCACAGTCCTAGAAAGTGCAGAAAAACAAACTCTCAAAAAGAACAAAAAATGAAAGAGTAAATTGTCCTCAATGAGGCTGTCTGGTCAGATGTTTTCCTATAGTTTTTTTTCTAGAAATAGTTTTTTCTTTTGCTCTCATTTTTTTGGTCCTTTCTTTCCCTTTATTTTGTTTCTGCCGCTACCTCCTTTGAAAACTCTCTCTAAAAACCCTAAATCCCTTTTTAGTAGCTATTTACATGAAAGAAACCCTTAGATACAATAGTTAGAATCAATTCTTAGGAAGGAAGATACAAGATGTGTTTCTTTTGGGTCCTTTAATTGAACACCTTGATAAGGTTTCTTTTGGATCATTTCTTGCTCAACAATTCTTCATCTTGTACATGTCGCGCTCAATTCCAACTTTCCTTTGAAACTCGCCAATTTCATGAGCTTTTGGACTTTAACAAATGCATCATGATCTCGTCTCACGTTTGAGTTCAATATCATTCTTCAAATCCTAGAGAAACAACAAAATTATGAGATTAAAAGGGACAAAATTTCAATTAAAACCCTAGATAGTGCTTAGAACCAATTATAATAAAAATGGACCCTTTTCTTCTTGTACCATTACAGAAGTCACTAAAAATATCATCTAATTATCTCACAACATAGTCACATGTCAACTCCCCACACTTAAATCATTGCTTATTTTCAAGCAATAATAACATGTAATCACCAACAATGATTCAAGGATTGAGACACTACATGTACTTTTTCAAATTCCTTATAACTAGACAAACAATCAGTATACAATCATTTAGTTCACATCGAATACTTATACTATCAAGTAATGAATATACAATTATACCCTAAAATCAACAAGTTCAACTTAATATTTTATCCTAACCTAATTTCATAAATAAGCAAATCATATAGTCAATTCATAGCAATCCTTCTCCTATAGTCATCTTTTTCTCAAGTGCAAGGTCAAAGAGGGTATTATTCATATTTTACTACTATCTTACTCAAATCATGAAAGTGCTTTTTGACGTGAAGATCGACATTTTCGGATGAGAACCCTTAGTTACTCAACACTTCACTTATTTGAGTTGCTTTACATACTCTTAATTCAAGTAACTCTTTATACGAAAGTCAACATTTTTTAGATGAAAACTCTCACTTATTCGGCATAAGAATCATTAGAGTAGAGCGAAAACTATTATTTTACTTTTTTTATTTTTTTCAAAGAAATACATAACCTTCTTAAAGAAACAGAAATAATCATAGGAAGAGTATTGCTTTCATTGACTATATTAATCATTTACTTATAAAATTAAGTAAAAAGGAGAAATCTCATTAAACATGTAAGATATAAGCATAATGTACTCCATACTTTATAAGATATACTTTCTAAAATATAAAAATTCTAATTACATAATAGTTATTTCCAAATCAAATAAGGAATAAATTTTTCAATGCACATTTAAAGTTTCAACAAGTAGGAGAATCAAAATGCTTTAAGTTGGAACTTCTTTGCCCTTTAAAAACCACAAAGCAAAAGTTTTTGGGTCATATTGAAATTTTGGAAAAGACTTTAATAGAGTTTTCCCCTATAATTGGATAAAACTCCTTGCCAGCAAGCCCAATTTTCAACAAAAATTTCACAAGGCAATATTTCCAATCACAATTCTAATATTTCTTAAACATTCAAATCCAAAAAAAATCATCACAAAGCACAAAATTGCAAATTCATATATTCCCTCTCCCCCACATTTAAACATCATATTGTACTTAATGTGAGAAAAAGAAAATAAAGAAAATATAAGAGATAATACTCCGCTAATGAACTCATGGTATCCAATTCTAGTGCCTTGTTATGTTGTTCCAACCTTATTTGAAAGATCAAATAAAGGAGAGTTCAATTAATGCATCACTTCAAAAGGCAAAACCAAAATAAAAAATACAAAGAACAACTAAAAAGTAAAATCTTGCAACCATCAAAAAGTATTCATGCAAATCAAGAGAGAATAGGAAAGGGTCAAGCATGAGGATCCAACAAACTACAACAAAAATGACCTTTAACAGCATTTAAATGTGTCAATATAGATAATCTAAACTGACACTTTACCTTTTCTCACACCTCGGACAAGTGTCGTCTCTTCCAATGTGGGGATAGGCTCGTAGCATTCAAATCTGTCAGGAAAATTTTGCTGTTATAGCGTCCCATTTGCCAACCAAAATCCCTTTTTTTGATAATCGAAAGTGTCATTAGATATTGCTTTAGAAGCTGAGCTATGCTGACACTTTTAATTGCTAGGAGTTTTTTTTTTTTTTTTGATATAGAAGCAACCTGCAGGTAGTGCTCCCTACTGTACATTCCGTCAAGCAGAAACCCAAAGAACTTGTAAAATTATCTCAAAGAGCAGAATGCATATAGTAATTTAAAAGCAAAAGTCAATGTTCAAATATAATTTGTTGAATTAAAAGTCGGTAATAAGTACTAACATGGCAAATCCCTAACAAGTACTAAAAGATTCTCATGTGCACAAACTTGAAAGACCCTCTTGTGCACAAACTAAAAGATTCTCATCCCTAACAAGTTGAAAGAACTTGTAGTAGCTTCCAAACTTTCCAATGAAATGAGAGGCTTCAGTCATAACCACGAAGTCCCCATCAATCTTCAGTTAGTTCCGCCTGTGCACAAAGTTTGTGGGGATCATTAGATCATCATAGCTAGCAATAAAATTTCAGAAAAGCCACAATGTAAGGAAATGCATATCTCACCAAATGATAAGCCAAGCAACTAGTGCACCAAGTGCATCTTGAAAGGTCTATCTTTAATGGGACTGCAATTGAACTTAGAACAAACTGACAATCTTGGAAGCCTCTACAGCAGAAAGCCAATGAGAAATATGTCAATTATATTTTTCCGGTTACTTTCACAAAATGCTAATAGATAGCTCTGTTGAAAGGAGGACTTATCGTTGCCATCATATAGTGCAAGATTATAACAAAGCTCCTGTATCTTTTCTTCATCATGCACTCCAATGTAAAGAAGTATCTCATAGTAAGCTAATCTGGGGAGTGAATTCTCGTCTCTGATTAGTTCACAGAAGAAGTGAAACTCAGGAACCAAGCCAAAATCAATAAGATACCTAAGGAAGGGACCATAAGTTATTCCCCCTATTGGGAATCCCAACTCCTTCATCCATTCAAAAATTTTGTAAGCCTTGAAAATCTGCTGTAGTTTTCTGGCTGTTCTATGCACAGTCGAATTAAAGCATTAAATTCTTTCAATCCAGTTCCTCGTCCTAATTTACCAAGTATCTAAATGGTCGCATCTGGCCCCAACTTCTCCCCACACATTGTTGTTAGTCAGTCAAAACGATTTTTCTGACTACTGCTAAAGATCCAATTCTGCTTTCGCTCCCGGGATATTTCTTTCCTACGCAGAGATATGTTGTTGTCTGCTGAGCGTGAGATCCACGGATCATGCAAAACATTGCTAAAAGATTCTTCACTATCACTCGCTGAATCATATGAGCCATCCACATAGTAATCTCACTCACCTGCATTAACCGTCAAGAACAAGAATAAAATGGTAGAATCCAACCAATACTTTCCATTCTCACAATGCAAAAACAAAAGAATTTTCCATTTGGTCCATTATGATGTCCTAAATAGGACAAACCTTTAATCGTCAGGCAGCTATAAGCTGAAAGTGCAGACACACAACTTCATATCTTACTTATGCAGAAGATCATCATTAGCAAGACTCCATGCTCTCTTGAAACTTCAAATTTCTGGCTACATCCAGTCAACAAACTTATAATACTACATCTTAGCAGGCCCTAGGACCCAATGCTTTCCCATAATATAATCAAACCTTTTTCTAAATGTCAATTATATTTTTTAAAAATGTTTAACTTTCTTTGTCTATAGGTTGAACCTCTTTTTTTTTCTTCTTTCTAAAACAATTTCTAAAGGGAAAATAGAAGCAGGGAAGGCCAAATGGGGACAGTGAGAACTGAGAGTGAAGGAACAAAGGGCATTAACCACTAATCAGAGACCTTAAATGACCAAGTATTTCATTCCGGACATTTTAATGTTATACCACGTAAATAAGCTGCTTTGGAAGCATCTTGATATGTAATTACCGCAAGAGTTAACATTTCACTAAATAACAGTTGCATTCTCTCCACAAACTGCAAGTATAACAAACACTATCTGAATATCTATAATTCCAATCAACAACATTATTATTTTTTATTTAAATATCCATCCTACAAGTAGTGCAAAAATAGCCCAAGAATTTCAAAACAAGTACAAGTAAAAACCGAAAAATGATTTACTCAACCACGTAATATTGCAGATATCTCCTCCGACAGCAGCCTTGCCGACTCGTCTACTTGCAACAACAGCCAGCAAACACCATTAGCAAAACAAAAATAGCTCAAAATTAACGGTACTAGTCGCAGAACTGAAGCAGAAAATGAAAATGATGAACTAAATACCGTTATCAGCAGTAGAGAGAAGCTTCAGGTTTCCGATCCCACCGATATCCCCGAGAGGTTTGAGAAAAGAAGCAGTATCAATACTAGAAGAAGAAGAGATGTCTGAGTTAGGTGCCTTGTAGTTGAGTAACTACTTGCGGATAGTCTCGCAGGTAGAGACATTTATGGAGGAGACATTTTTTCAGAGCAACGTCTTCAGCCGAGGTGGCGGTGGCGGTGGCGGTTTTGAATTTAGAGGCAAAACGGAAAAGGTTGCCGAGGTTTTTGAGCTTAGTGGCGGGTATGAGAAGATGTCCAGCAAGTGTTTGTTGAAATGCATATGGTATGGGCGTTCGTAGAAGCTTTTTCTTCCCCACCCCTTTTTTCATAAGATATTTGTGGGCTAAGTTTTTTGGCCGGCAATTTGAAAGTTTTGAGTATTTCATGGCAAATGAATCTTCTGCCAATTGAGTACAATGTCGTTTAATGTCTTTCTGCCAATTGAGTACGATGTCGTTTAATGAATCTTCTGCCAATTGAGTATATCTCACATTTTCTCAAGTGTCATGATAGGTAGTTTAAAGGCACATTATTATTCTTATATCAAATAAAATAATAAAAAAAGAGTATATATTATTGAGTTGATAACAAGTGTTATGATAGAAGTGCTATAACGACACAAACCATCAAGTGTCCTTATAGGCATGTTAGGAAACACCATTTTTGTTATAGTTCAAAGGATGATCAAAATATGTAATTAGCTTATTTTACAAAACAAGTATATGCATTAATGTCCAAAATAAAGTTAAACTAACTTCACAAATTTTGCCAACAATTATGAACAATGTGAGTATCATTCTTGCATTTTGTCATTAATGTTCAATTTTCCCAAATTTAATACAAGTCCACAATTACTTCCAAAATAGAGGCAAACACACAAAATTAACATATTAATGACCTTTTTGAGCATTCACGAAATGCTAATTACCATGTAACCGCAAATAGCACGAGTTCATTCATGAATTTTGCCCATTGAAGGTCATTTTTCAATTCAACTCAACTTCTGGAAGTACCTAAAAATTCAATAATTTTATCAACCATTTCACGTTCTCATACATTTAGGTAATCTAGAAGACCAATATCTCATTGACAACATTCCCACCAAGCAAATTAAATTACCACATTTACCATTAATTCTCAACAATTCATGAAGGTAAAATTTAGCATAAAATCCCCAAAATTCACCAAATACATGAAATAATCATCAACCCATCATATAACCATCATTAATAAACATTAATAACATCAACCAAACCAACTACAATCACAAATATCACAAATAAAGAAATTCAAAATTGTCCAAAAAATTCATCCATAATTAACAATGGTAAATTTTAAATGATAAGTTTTGATGAGGAATTGTTACCTCCAATTTGTCGAACCATGATTGGGGATGCAAAAGATGCAAAAATCCCAGCAAATTGTACCCTAATGGAAAGATTTAGTGTCCTCGAAACCCTAAGGCACCTAACCTTAATCCCAATCTGGAGGTGCTTTTGAAGGATTTTAATTGGTAAAACAAGCTTTAAAGATAGGGATAATGATTTGGCGAAGAAATTATGAAGTTTTAATGGTCAAAATTGAGGATTTATGGGTAGTGTGTGAAAGTGTATGCGGGTCTCATGAGGAAGATGAAGAAAACAATAGAGTATCCAATGTCATGAAGCAGAATGTAAATGAGAAACAAAGAAAGGAAGGCGTGAAACTAGAAGTAGAAGGCGCAATCAGAAAAGAAGCGGGAGAAACGAAAACGTGGTTCTGGAAGCACGTCTTTTCCGAAAAATTCAGTTCATCAACGTGAAGTAGCAGCGGTGGTCCTGCAGCGACTTGGACGCGATAGAAGACACATGTCTTTACCTGATTGTAGCTTTTAGAAGTTAGTTAAGGATTTAAACAGCTTTAAATAATGAGATTTGTTCTTGTAATAGATCAAGGATTCATTTGTATTCGATCAAATTTAGGATTCCTTCCCAGTCTCCCTCTTCCCCAAGTTTCCTCCCTTCTTGTTCATCCTCTCACCTTTTCCCGCCCTTTTTGTATTCTCTCGATTGATGTCAATATACAAGTTCATATTGTTCTATTGAATTCTTGTTCATTCTACTACCATTGAGTTCTTTGTCAAGTCTACTTGCAAACTCAACTTCCGCATTCTGATTCATTTCCCTTAGCTCAGCTTGATACCATTACAGTGGTATCAGAGCCAGCTACGAGACAACGGGATGACTAAGACCCAGGAAGAAATGTTAAAGAAGGATCTGACTGAGCTGGGGAGTGTCATGAGAACGTTTGCTAATAAGATTGATGGACTAGAGCAGGCTATGAGAGCCATGGAACACAGGCAGGAGAGTACTGAGAAAACCATTAAAAACTTGGATCAGAAGTATGAGAGTATGATGAGCATGATGGCTCAAATGATGGCCAATTTGAATGACAAAGAGAGAATAGAAGAATGAAGCAGCTCTGGAGGGAATCAGAAGTTGGACGTGGTTAAAGGAAATCTGAGAAGACAGAAGGGAAAGGAGGGGCTAGGCTACCTAAACTTGACTTCCCTGTGTTTGATGGGGATAATCCCAGAGAATGGGTTAGGCGAGCCAACAAATATTTCCAGATCCAAGGGGTCGACGAGGAGCTGAAATCTAACCTGGCTCAACTGCACTTCAGAGGGAAAGCAGGCATATGGTTCCATGGGATGTGCCACGGAAGAGATATGGTCGCTTGGGATGAACTGTCTATGGCAATGTGCGAGAGATTTGGAGGAGGGATGCTAGAAGAGACCATAGAAGAGTTCAACAAGTTAACACAGACTGGGAGTGTAGCTGACTATCTGGAGAAATTCGAACTGCTAAAATTATTGGTAATGCCATTACTTCCTAGTCAACCTGATTCATATTACAAATCATGCTTTCTAAGTGGCTTGAAGAGTGAAATTGTAAGCATGGTGAGAATGGCTAGACCTCGCACCTTAGCAGATACCATAGAGGCTGCCAAACTACAGGAAAAGAACTTGGAAGCTAAAAGGAAGACACAAAGAATAATACCTCAGAAATGCCCACTTAACTCAAATTCCATAGGAATTAACAGGCAAAATCTTGCAACACAAATGAGATACAAATGGCCTAATGGTAATTCTAAGAGTCCTAGAAACAAGGACAGCAAAGGAAATAGGATGGGAGGTACAACAACAGATCAGTTCAGGAAGATCTCCCCCTCAGAATTTAATTATAGGAGGGAAAGGGAGTTATGTTATAAGTGTGCAGAACCGTATACCCTAGGCCATGTCTACAATCAAGCTCAAATTCAGTATATCTTGGAGGATGAGCAGACTGAGCAGGTTGAGGTTATTGATGGAGTAGGGGATGAAGGAGAGGAGTTCTGTAACTGTATTGAAGGAGGAATCAATAATGAGAAAATAGAGGTATCAATTCACACCTTATGTGACAGCCCCACCTCTCCCTAGAGTATCAGCGGACTGCCTGCTCAACTCTCGCTGAGACTCAGTCGATTAAAGAACTAATAACCCAAGAAAACTGATGAAATAACTTCGAAATAAATGGTACAAACCATAATGGAAATGTAATTTGTCACGCCACTTTCCAAAAACCTAGAATCTCGAGCTATAGGTCAAACTTATAATTCCACACTTAATTCACATACATACGTCGAACTTACAAATCCAAGCTTACAAGAGTCAAAAGTAAAGTCTTCTAAACAAAAGGTTACAATCCAAAGTACAAGTTCAAGATAAAGGATAAAGATATGAAAGTTTTTTACCATAGGTCCATCTCAAATCTGTTAAGGAAAACAAAAGGAGTGGGGTAAGCTAAAATTCAGTTAGGTTCCAAATAAACATATAAACACATAGCCAAATAAAGACGTAATGTAAACAAGTAAACACCATATTGTACTATAACAATTTAATTACAGTTCAATTCAAGGATACAGGTGGCTTCCAAAAGCCAAACCACTTAAGCTTGATCATATGAGAATCTGTTGACTCTTCGTCAACGTTTGCATTTAAAGAATACAACGTCCGTAGAACACCACTTTCTCCAAATTCCGTCCACCAGTCAACCCCCTTACCGGGCCCAAACACCTCAAACAGTAAGTAGGTAATACTCGAGTATACCAGTTTCACAATCCAATAAATAGTCCTCAGGGTTTATCAGCTTTCTCGACCAAGTCCTTGCTAGTTCGATACAACCGACTCACATATGAGGTTGGGTACCCAAACAGTCACAGTAGTTGATAGGATATCACCCAAACAACACACATACAGTCAAATATAGAGAAATTATATCTCTTAATAACAGTATACAGAGTGTGGTAAAGTACACGCTCGCCTCAAATTTGTTAAAAACAAATGTTTATCAACCAGTCACAGATCAAGTATTCAGATATTTCACGTAGACAGGTAACAGACAATGGAACACTCACCTGTCAAGCAAATGCAGAGTTCAAACATCAAGTTCTTTGGTTACGTTCACCTCCGTTTCCCAATCCTAGAGCAACGAGTAAAATCGTTAACGATCTGGGTTCAATTCCAATCCAAATGTGAGTTCATTAGGTGACCAAGTGAGTGGTTAAATCTACTCAATTCACCATGCAAGTTAGACCCAAAATGCAGTAAAAGGTCATAAGCAAACAAGTTTGATAAGTGCAAGAAATTTGAGCAAAAGAAAAATCTCATTCAAGTTCAAAGTAGTCTTCGCGGGTAAAACAGTTGAGCCCACGCAGTCTCGGGAAAACAGTCATATCTCACTGTAGAAAAGTCAAAATCATGTGCCGTTGTGGCGTTGGAAACTAGACTCGAAGGGCTTTCCAACAGTATAAAATTCAAACTCTAGTTCCTCTCCTATCAATACCAGTGATTCAGGGAAGTCGGCTGATTTTTCAGTTCTGATCAGTTTGGAACCCTAACAAAGTCACTCTATTTCCTTTTGCCAACTTCACTTGTTTTGGCTCAAATTCATCCAATTCACTCTCCTAGAGTTCATATATAGGGGATCAAGTTATCTAGCACCATTGGAGCTCAAAATGCAACACACATAATGATCAAGTGAACCAAAACAGTCTAGCCAACAAAAAAAACCAAAACAGTCCACTACTTGCCCAAAAACAACCACTTTACTTACTTCATTTCCATTTGAACTCACACCAAACCTTAAACCAATGTTTAGCCAAGTTTCTTAGGCTTAATTAAGGTGTAAATGAACCAAAAAATCAAGGATAAACCTCCCCTCCAAAACTGGTCAGCCAAGAGAAAGCAAAACAGTCCACTAGTTCACTTGCATTACCAACTTTCATCCTTTCATTATGGTTAACTTAAACATCATATCAAGTGTTATCCTTAACTCAAAAAGGGTCCAAAACATGTCAATACATCAAGGAAAACCATGAACCAAGTTTAGACAAAATATCAAACACATGGTTTGCAAAACAACCAACCCTACTTCCACTTGTTTAGTTCAAGAAGTTTTACCACAAATATCATCCAATCAACTCCTAGTTTGCCATCAAAACTTAAAACACTTGATATAACACAAGAAAGTTAGGATTTAAGAGTCATATACCTCTCTTATGTGAAGCTTGAATCACCAAAACAAACCACCAAAACCAAAACTCCAAGCTTGAAACGCATACTAGGGTAGAAGGTAGTTCACTCACTAACTCAAGTTCTTTCGCTTTTGATTTTTGCTCAAGGATCAAACTAGAGTTTAAAAGCAAGAAGATGGAGTTTTCTTCTCTTCCCTTGGAAGCTTCAAGTGGTCGGCCAAGCTAGGGAAATAAGGGAGTTAAGATGGTTTAAATTTTGCTAATTCCTTTGGTCAAACAAGATGTGTGATTCGGGTTTTGCCACATGGCCCAATCTTGGCCATTTCTTCCTTTAATCTTTGACTAATGAAATTTCTACCCTCCAAATGTTCCAATGTCTATTTAACACCTCTAAACTATCATATAAAGTTCCAACCACAAATAAAAGGACATTTGGTCAAAGTGTATCTAGTGAAATATAAAAAAAATGGCAACTCAAGGAAATGTTACAATTCAAGTAAAAGCAATAATATGCAATGCAAGGAAATTTTTTAAGTGATTTAATCTTAGGGCAAGGCAAGTAGTTTAGGAGAATTTGTATTTTAAAGTGAGGGTTCTCACACCTTGGTTGGGGGAAGTAGGCATAGAACCTTCAAACTTAAGGGAGCACTTGGAGGAAGAGAGGTCCTAATATTAGTGTACAGTGGTAGCACACATTGTTTCTTAGATGAAAGGTTGGCTACACACTTACAGCTACAAGTAACAGGAGCCCCACTGACAGTTAGAGTAGCTAATGGAGAAAGACTGGAGTCCAGACAACTTAACAGACCTTTGGAATAGAGGGTACAAGGGTATGAGTTTCAACATAACCTCAGCACTCTGAAGTTAGGGAGCTATGATATGGTATTGGGAGTTGACTGGCTAGCCAAGTACAGTCCCATCGTATACATTCATAAGTAACATGATAACTTCCACATAAGTCACAAATTACATCATTAGAATTATGAGTGTTTACATTTATCTTTTACTCTATCAAGTACATCAAGTTGTCCAATTTAGCATTTAACATCAAATAATCAAGTTTAACATTTTCAAAACACATACCTCTGGTACTTCCTTGATTACCTTTAATATTGAACGCTTGTAAGTATGGAGGATTCATTTTCAAGCTTTTACCTCTCATGCATTGTCTACCCAATTGAGCTATCCTTCTTGAACCCTTAAATATGCTTCCAAAGTAACTCAAAAATAAATTTGATTAAGAAGAATAAATGACTCGACACATATACAAAAACATACAAACATAAGACTCGACAAACACATAAGAAAACTAGACACACAAGTAAAGGAAAACAAGTAAAATGTTTAAACTAATAAAGTTACTCTTATCACCAATATTGAACCAAATCTTTCCTAACAACAGCACCAAAAACTTGGTTAGATTTAATCCTACGCTTTAAATTTTATAAATCTAAATACCCCATTTTGTACAAATATACAGATCATTTATCAATTATAATCTATATTAGGTGTTGATCCCACAAGAAATAGTGATCATTAACCAGTGTGATTTGATATTCTTCATTATTTAAACTATCACAAGTAAATCAAGTAAATATAAACTATAAACATGCAATAAAAGTAGTAAAAATGATTAGAAAGATATTCTTAGGGTTATGAAATTCCTAACAACTCTTACAAGTGAAAATTACTGATAAATTGAAGTTGATTGTCTTGATTAAAACCATGACGTAATTTCCTAATATATGTGATATCCATTTTCACAAGTATATCAACCATATCTATGGCTACTCCCCACTTCGTGATGATGAAACTTGTTATAAACTCATTAAAATCTATGAAATTACTTGGTTAAAAGTCACAAAGGTGTATCTCTACATAAGTGAGTTAACTCCCAAGATTTAACACTTTCATAAACTAGTATGGAATCCCAATATTCATTGATGAAACGACATCTTTAGACAATCATAACTAGTGGCCAGTTAATTAAGATTGGATAAGCAAAAGTGCTAAATAACTTACTTAAAATAAATAGTATTAAATTATTATAACGAATGAAATCCAATGCTAGAAAGAAAGTGATAGGAGAGATATCACTCTTGTCACATGAGATCAAACTCTCCATTTTTGCTTCTCAATCTTTATCCAAGTTTAGCTATACACAATATAGGATGACACAAACTAGCCAAACTGACAAGTGACTAATCTACGTAATAATTGAATGATATTTTATGTTATTTTTAGTCACTTTGGTTATATTGTTGGAAGAAAATGAATCATTTTGGCTATAATTGGTGAAAAAATGCTTTTAAGTGATTAAATGAGGTTTTTATCACCTTTTACTTGGATTTTGTGCATTTTTGACAGTTTTGACACATTTTTGTATTTCGGCTATAACTTGAGCTACAGTGATCGGATTGAGATGATTCTTAAACCAATTTGAAGATAAGAGATAGATCTACAACTTTGGTGAAGACATCTGAATCCAGTTTGAAGGTTTTCCAGGTCAAAAATCCGAATTACAGTAGCAATTTCTATTGGTTGAAGCTGAAACAGGGCAGTGAGCAGTTAAGGGTATTTCGGTCATTTCTCAGCCTACACAGATCCAAATGAGGTGATTCTTAATGCATTAGAAAGCTAACTCAAAGGGCTACAAGTTTTATGTTTTGGTCAAGAGCTAAATCAGCTTTTATCATCAAGAAAAGTTCAGTTGAAGTTGAGGCAAAATCGGACCAGAACTGGAAATTGAGCAGAAATTGCACCAAAATGTCACTGTAGCAATCCGGCCGGAATTTGGCCGGATTTATGGCCGGATTTCTGGCCGGATTGTGGTCAGAGAAGGCTGCTTTTTACGCTGAAAACTCAATTTCACCTCCACTAAGTCACATGTAATGCTAGACATGTGAGAAACATTACCAGCTGTAAGGGAAAAAGTGTAGGCCTCATTCCTTGACCACCTTTCATCATAAAATAGCCAAAAACCATTGCAAAAGAAGGAGGATACGGGAGAAGCTTGGAGAGTGCAGAGATGTAGTTCTTCCATTTTTTCTGTGTGTTAGTGTAGGATAGTTTAGCTAGTTAGTTCATCCATTCTTGTATAATGGCTAGATTAGGATGAAGATGGAGATGAAGAAGGAGGAGTTGAAGCTCATGTGACAAGGGTTATCTCTTCTCCAACTCTTTATCTTTTGTATTGGATTCTTAAGCATGGTTAATATACAAGTTCTGGATTTTATGTTATTTATGTGTTTCCAAAGTTATGCCTTGGGTATGGTTGAACTTTCTATGATTGTTAGTGTGTATTATTTGGCTATTTGATTGCTATGATTTGAGCAAGTTATTTAGCACTTTTGCTCTTGAAATCATGATTAATTTGGTACCATTAATTGTGATTATCTAAGGTGTTATTTCTGCAATGAAAAGTTGAGATTTAACATTAGTTCAAGAAGTGCTAAACATAGGGAGTACACTCACGAGAGTAGAGGTGCACCTATGTGGTTTTGGTGATTAATTTCATGTAATTTCATAGAAGAAATGAACTTGTAGCTAATTTCATAACCATGAGAATAGGTATGGATTAGTTATGAGTATAATTGATTCACTACGAAAGTAGGTTTCATATGCATGAGGAAATTACACCATAGCTAACCTAGATAGTAGTATTTAATGATCCAAAAATAGCATTTGCATGAGTAGTTAGGAATACCATAACCTAAGGAGCTTTCATTTGTTATTTTGCATAAGTTCAGTAGATTTCATTGCTTATAATTCATTGATAGTCTAAATAATAGAGAAGCTTTAGTAGTACCGGTAATTGTTCACTCTTCCTCGTGAGATCGACCCGATATATACTCTAAACTACTAGTTGACCTGTATACTTGCAGTGAAACGGGTGTATTTCGGATTTATTTTAACTTGTACGTATAGAAAAATCCCGTCAAGTTTTTGGCGCCGTTGCCGGGGAAGATTTGGCAATATCGGTGTGAAGAGTAACTTTATTAGTTTAGACATTTTATTAGTTATAGTGTGAATGTATTTTCTGTTATTTTAGTGTTTTATATGTGTGTGTGTGTTTTATCACCTATTCTTCTTACTAATTTTGCTCTTAAGTTGTTTAAAAGCAATTTTAGGTGATGAGGAGGATAGGTCAATTTGGAGGACACTGCTTGAGAAGTGGAAGATTGGCAATGGATGGTTACCAAGTACAAAACTCCTTTAATAGAGGTAACCAAGAGTTTGCTGAAGGTATGTCTTTTGAAGATGGTTTGAAGTGCTTAAAGGCAAAATTTGATGTTCTCATGTTACAAGTTCAAATGGACACAATTATGCATGAAATTGAGCAAAAGAGGAATGCTAATGCTTTTAACTCTTATCATGTGATTTGTGACTTGTGTGGAGGTTATCATGCTACTAATACATGTATGCAAGCACAAAATGTGGATTATTATGATGAATTAGAGCATTACAATCCTTGTTTTGATCGATACAGTGCTAATTGGAACAATTCTCCTGCTTATGGTTGGGATAATCAATGTACATATAGTGATTATCCATATTTTTATGATTACCAACCTGAAAGTGTCCAATATGAATCAAAACCATCTTGGGAGTTAGCAATAGAGAAGTTAGCTAAAGCACCTCTACCTTGGGAATTAGAAAGTGAACCATTAGCTAATGATTCTAATGCATCTTGGGGGCTAGCTGTAGAAAATTTTTCTAATCAATTTGATTTAGCCATAGAAAAGCTAGCAATTGCAACTTCCGACCGTTTTGATACGATTGAGGAAAGAATAGATGAATTAGCTTCTCACTTTGGTAGAATACATGAGCAATTGAATATATTGTGTGAAGTTATTTCTTCTAATAATTTGCAAAATGATCCTAGCATGAATGGTGGGAATGTTGTATGTGAAAATGGGTTGCATTTTGATCCAAATGATGATTCTAACTTGTGTTTCAATGAGGAAAGGTCCATTTCACAAGATAGTACTTTTGGAGCTAACATTGAACCTCAAGAGGTGAGCCTTAACGACTCATTTTTTACTTCTCTTGAGGAATGTGTTGATTGTATAGGTTCTGAAGGTATTATAGCCCAAGAAAGCTATGTAGATGTTCCTTTGGTGAATTCTCAAGTGGTGCATATTCAAGGTAATATCTATGAAACACTTGGAATAGGTAAGTCACTTTCATTTCTCATATCATTAGATCAAGTGGCTTTTGCTATAAAGTCACCATTTACTGATCCACCACGGCCTAAAATGGTGGATTATTCGTTAACTAAACCTCCTTGATAATAGGGTGATATAGTCAAGCTAATGACTATAAAGGAGCGCTAGTTGGGAGGCAACCCAACGATTTCTTATTTTTAGTAAGTTTAAATTGTTTAATTAGTGTTTTTGTGTGTTTTATAGGTGGCAATGGATGTGGTTTATGCAAATTGTTTCAAGTGCAAAAGAGCTTATAAGGAAGCAAAAAGGGAGTTTTCTTATTCATTTTATCCAATTCATGCATTTAAAGTGCTTTAAGCTATGGTTACATTAATGCATGATTTCATGTTTCAAAAGGCATTTGGTTGAAAAAGAGCATTTTTCACGTTTAGATTGAAACAAGGGGAAAAAGGGTGAGTTAAAAACTTGGTTGAATGGAAAACAGAAGGAAAAACTGCAGAAATCAAAAATTTCTGCAGCAAATCCGGCCTTAAATCCGGCCACTTTGTGGCCGGATACTTGGCCGGATTAACAGGGGAAGGAAACACGGATTTTTGAGGCTACTGCCTTGAATCCGGCCGGGAATCCGTCCGGAAATCCGGCCAAAACCTGGCCGGATTGTAAAAAAAAAAAAAAGAGAGAAGATGGCACTGTAGACAATCCAGCCAAAAATCCGGCCAAATTTAGGCCGGATTAAAGGCCGGATTCATTGGAAAATTTTTATGGCTCACTGGCCAGAATCCGGCCGACAATCCGGCCCGATATCCGGCCGGAAACTGGCCGGATTATGGCCAGTTTTGCGCAAATAGGGGAATCCGCGCATGGATTCCCCAATTTCTTCTTTCTTTCCTTCTTCAACCTTCACACACACTCACACCTAAAACACACACTACTTCTTAAATCCATCTTTTCACTCTCAAATCTCCAATCTAAATACACCAATACACTCCCCTTTCCCTTGAGAGATGATTCCATAGCTTAAACTTTTTCAAAAAAACAAGTTTTAATTCGGATTTGAGCTTGACAAGAACAAGGGTTTCACATTCTTAAACTCTTCATTTGAGGCCGAATTGGAGTGAAATTTTTGGGGGTTTCTTCACCATTTTCATCATTAATCATCTACCAACAAGTTTGAGGTAACAAATCTTCACCAAATGTTGTCATTTGAATGTTGCCAATTTTCACTTTTTTTCTATTTTTGGGCAATTTCGAATTTTTTTCATTTTGTGAAGTTTGATGCTTTTTATTATGTTCATGGAGCTTATTGATGATTATTGGTGATGTTTAACTCATGGGTTTGTGATTATTTGGTGAATTTAGCAATTTTTAGCTAATTTTGAGGATTAATTTGATTTGATAATTATTAGCTAAATTCTTGAGCTAATTGGATTAAAGAAAAATGTAGGAGATTAACGGATTGCTCTAAGATATTTACATGCTAAAGTTAGGCTTAATTAGTTTATCCTTCGATTTTTGGCATGTTTATTTAAGAAATGTTGGTGAAAAATGAATTAATGACCTTTTAAGGCCTAAAACTCATGGTTAAGATGCTATTTAGCATTTAATTATGCTCATTAAGGTCATTAAGTTGGGAGTGAGTTGTGTATGTGCTTAATTGCTTTGCTCAATTGTTTCCTCTAATTATTTGACATTATATGCATTAAATGTTTTACTTGGAGAAATGATAAGAGCATTTTTTTTATTGATAATCAACTTTGATACTTGCTTATGGTATTAATTGCTACCTATTATGTAAGTAAGTTGATAAGTTTGTCTCTTTAAAGATAAAGATAAAAAACAAAACAAATGATAGTTATCTTTATTTAGCATTGTACCTATAAAATGAAGTTAACGTTTGATAATTTTAAATAGGTACAATGGCTCGCATTAAGAAGGGTGCGGTGAGATCTCCTCCTCCCAATAGGAGAGGAGAAGCTTCGACATCTAGACTACCGCGCATGAAAAGAAAAGCGAGTAGACGTCTTGTGCTTGAGGACGAGCCAACATCCGAAGAGGAGACTCAACAACAAGAGGCACAAGAAGACCAAGAGGAGCAAGTCCCTTATGATAAGTCGCGCTTCACCTCTACTGAAAATGAAGCTTGGTACAATACTAGGAGGGGAGCTAAGGTGTTGGTGGAAAAAGATCTTACTCCGGATGTTGAGGAGGTCTACCATCTCAAGGCATCATTTGCCAAATTGGGATGGGAAAGCTTCTTTAACATCCCAAACTTCTATTATGAGAAGCTTGTTCGAGAATTCTATGCAAATGTGGAGGACAAGAAGGTTTTTCACTACGATACGGAAGTGATTACTAGTACAGTGCGAGGGAGAAAAGTTCGAGTCCATAGAGCTAATTTGGAGCGCTATCTTCATGTTTCAGATGTGGGGTGCAAAGTAGATTTGAAGAAAGCTTTTAAACCCAGCGATTTGGACTCTTGGAACATGCTAGAAGCACTTGTACGCTTGGGGGTTGAGTACAAGGCTACTCGGAAGACCGGGCGATATTCCGTATTGACTTCATCATTTCCGGAATCGCAACGTCTTTTAATTTACCTTTTTGCCTCCAACATTATTCCGAGGGCAAGTGGAACCAATGAGGCGCGCACAAGTGACATCTATTTCTTGGATAAAATGGAGCATGGTCTAGGCAACATCCAAGGCATTCCATTGGGAAGCATTATCACCAACCACATGTGGACAGTTGTTCGCAGTAACGACATTAAACATGCTTTCCCATATCCTCGATTCTTGACCTTTGAATTTCAAAGGGTTGGAGTGGATTTTTCTAACGCTGTCCCTACAGGTCTTAAGAAGAAGGATGTCTTTACACTGGATTTTTGTAGGTTTATTTTGAAGAGTAAAGACGTAGGTGGACCTTCAACTCAAGAAGGTGCTCAGGGAGACATTAGGCACGAGGAGGAAGCCGAAATTGAACGTTTTGAAGAAGCTCAAGGGGTTGAGACAACCACCCCACCGGTCTCAACTGAGCCGTCTTCCTCACGTCGTCCATCCTCACCTCAAGACACTCGGTCATTTCTGAAGAAGATAATGGATAAGCTGCTTTGCGTCGAGGCTGAGGTGAAGAAAAGTCGACAAGAGAACAAACGGAACTCTGAGCGTCTTCGTCGCATTGAGACCAAGTTGGGTATTGAAGCTCCTCCAACTCCACCCTCTTCACCTGACCAAGCGACTACTTGAGGGAGTGCTTGTCACCAATAGACATTGCCATTGGCTTGTCTTTTATTTTCTGTAGTATTTGTGATGTTTACCTTTTTAGTGATTTTTCTTATTTCTTTTGTGTGAACTAATCCAAGCAATCTTCATCTCTATTGTGGTGTAGTGATTCAGACTACTTAAGGTTGGAAATTCATCACTTGGACATGGATTCGGATTGCGCAAGTTCAATTGAGCAGTATTTTCTTTTACTCTTTATTTATTTTCCTTTTCTCACATTGAGGACAATGTGAAGTTTAAGTGTGGGGGAGGAAATATTTGAACTTGCAAATACTTTCTATGTGATGATATTTTGTGGATTTAAATGTTTAGAAATGTTGGAATTGTGCTTGAAAATATTGTCATGTGGATAATTTTCTTGAAATTGGGTTTGTTGGCAGGGAGTTTTCATCCATTTATAAGGAGAAACTCTGTAAAAATTTTTCTAAAATCTTTTCCAATATTTCACTATGGCCCAAAAGTTCTTCAATATTTTGCATTTTCATTCAAAAAGGGCTAATTTGTTCCAACCTTAAGTGTCTAATTCTTCCATTTGTTGAAACGTTATATGTATTTTGGAAGATTTAATCCTCATGTGATTTGGAAATAGTTAGTATGCAATTAGAATTTTTGCATTTTAGAAAGTATATCCGGTAAAGTAGAGAGAATTATGCCTATAATTTTGCATTTTGAATGAGATTTCTCCTCTTTACTTAATTTTGCAAGTAAGTGATTGATATAGTCAATAAAGGTTATACTCCTCCTTTGATTATTCTTATATATTTTCTAAGAGGGAATATCTATTTATTGTCTTTTATTTTTGAAAAAGAAAAAAAATAATAATAAGAAAAGAAAAAAAAAGAGAATAAGAGTTTTTCTTCTATTCCAATGATTCTTGTACTAAGTAACCGGGGGTTGGCATCTAAAAGTGTCGATTTTCGCGTAAAAAGGTACTTGAATTAAGAGTATGTATAGCAATTTAAATAAGTGAAATGTTGAGTAACCGGGGATCTTCACCTAAAAGTGTCGATTTTCGCGTAAAAAGGCATTTTCACTATTTAAGTACAAAAGAAAAAAAAATGAAGTGTGAATAAGTCCCTCTTAGTTGTAAAATTTTGAGAAAAAGATGATTATAGGAGGAGAAAGGCTATAAAACGACTATGTGATTTGCTTATTTGTGAAATTAGGTTAGGGTGAGAGATTAAGTTCAACTTGTTAAAATTAGGGTATAATTATCTTTCCTTTACTTGATATTATAAGTATTTAGTGTAAATTGAACAATTGTATAATGATTATTTTCCAAGTCTTGAGGAATTAAATTTGACAAAAGTGCATATATTGTTTCACCTCTTGAATCATTGTAGTTGATTATGTGTGAATTGCTTGAGGACAAGCAATGATTCAAGTGTGGGGGAATTTGACAAGTGACTAATCTACGTAATAATTGAATGATATTTTATGTTATTTTTAGTCACTTTGGTTATATTGTTGGAAGAAAATGAATCATTTTGGCTATAATTGGTGAAAAAATGCTTTTAAGTGATTAAATGAGGTTTTTATCACCTTTTACTTGGATTTTGTGCATTTTTGACAGTTTTGACACATTTTCGTATTTCGGCTATAACTTGAGCTACAGTGATCGGATTGAGATGATTCTTAAACCAATTTGAAAATAAGAGATAGATCTACAACTTTGGTGAAGACATCTGAATCCAGTTTTGAAGGTTTTCCAGGTCAAAAAGCCGAATTACAGTAGCAATGGTTGAAGCTGAAACAGGGCAGTGAGCAGTTAAGGGTATGTCGGTCATTTCTCAGCCTACACAGATCCAAATGAGGTGATTCTTGATGCATTGGAAAGCTAACTCAAAGGGCTACAAGTTTTATGTTTTGGTCAAGAGCTAAATCAGCTTTTATCATCAAGAAAAGTTCAGTTGAAGTTGAGGCAAAATCGGACCAGAACTGGAAATTGAGCAGAAAAAATGTCACTGTAGCAATCCGGCCGGAATTTGGCCGGATTGTGGTCAGAGAAGGCTGCTTTTTACGCGGAAAACTCAATTTCACCTCCACTAAGTCACATGTAATGCTAGACATGTGAGAAACATTACCAGCTGTAAGGGAAAAAGTGTAGGCCTCATTCCTTGACCACCTTTCATCATAAAATAGCCAAAAACCATTGCAAAAGAAGGAGGATACGGGAGAAGCTTGGAGAGTGCAGAGATGTAGTTCTTCCATTTTTTCTGTGTGTTAGTGTAGGATAGTTTAGCTAGTTAGTTCATCCATTCTTGTATAATGGCTAGATTAGGATGAAGATGGAGATGAAGAAGGAGGAGTTGAAGCTCATGTGACAAGGGTTATCTCTTCTCCAACTCTTTATCTTTTGTATTGGATTCTTAAGCATGGTTAATATACAAGTTCTGGATTTTATGTTATTTATGTGTTTCTAAAGTTATGCCTTGGGTATGGTTGAACTTTCTATGATTGTTAGTGTGTATTATTTGGCTATTTGATTGCTATGATTTGAGCAAGTTATTTAGCACTTTTGCTCTTGAAATCATGATTAATTTGGTACCATTAATTGTGATTATCTAAGGTGTTATTTCTGCAATGAAAAGTTGAGATTTAACATTAGTTCAAGAAGTGCTAAACATAGGGAGTACACTCACGAGAGTAGAGGTGCACCTATGTGGTTTTGGTGATTAATTTCATGTAATTTCATAGAAGAAATGAACTTGTAGCTAATTTCATAACCATGAGAATAGGTATGGATTAGTTATGAGTATAATTGATTCACTATGGAAGTAGGTTTCATATGCATGAGAAAATTACACCATAGCTAACCTAGATAGTAGTATTCAATGATCCAAAAATAGCATTTGCATGAGTAGTTAGGAATACCATAACCTAAGGAGCTTTCATTTGTTATTTTGCATAAGTTCAGTAGATTTCATTGCTTATAATTCATTGATAGTCTAAATAATAGAGAAGCTTTAGTAGTACCGGTAATTGTTCACTCTTCCTCGTGGGATCGACCCGATATATACTCTAAACTACTAGTTGACCTGTATACTTGCAGTGAAACGGGTGTATTTCGGATTTATTTTAACTTGTACGTATAGAAAAATCCCGTCACAAACCATCATATACTAATCTAAATTAAGGAACTAAGAAACTAGCTAAGTTCTACATTTTGGGGTGTTGTTTTTCCACTCTCCAAGCTCTCTTGATTCTTGCAATAATGGTGTTTATATAGAGAGAAATTGGCCTAAAAGATGTTTCTAAAGCCTCCATTTTATAGCCAAGAATTTGAAATTTTGTCTCCTAAAAGTTGTGCCATTGTTGAGCAATTGAGCAAGTTGTAGTCGCACTTTGACCATAATACGGCCCACAATCCGGCCATGACATTTTCTGTTTTAAAAGAAAATGTTTACCCCCTATATGAATTATACGTACGTGCTTCTTAAATATAACTAAGTAGTGATGAAACTTCATTTCATTCTTAATTAGGTCATTATTGGTATTCTTATGCATATGTATTTACTGATTGAATTCTTTCCAACATCGGACAATGTCGAAGGAACTATGAAAATTTTACTTCTTCCCAGAGTATTAGCTAACTACTATTTTTGTGGCAATTATTAATGACTTAGTGATTTATATCATTTGTTTTTTATAAACTTTATTTGATTCCAATTCTTATTTTTAATCATTTCATTTTCATATGGGAAATAAAATATTTTGCTGGTAATCTAAAATATGCATACGAACTCCCTAAGTTGACCCTCTCTCTCTCTCTCTCTCATTTATTTTCAAACATAACAAGAAGATTTTAGTAGCATTAAAATGCTCAAATTAAAAAATTAATAGATCTCATTTTAGATCGACTAGCGGGAGAAGAAACAATTATTTTACTCATCTTATATTGCTATTTATTTGAGTTTGTATATTTTTTCATGTAAAACCTTATTTATGTATAATTGAACCAAGTTTGAAAAATAAATTGGATATAGTTTAACCAAATTTGAAAAGAATGTGGCTATAAGGTGAAAAAAATTCAGCGCCATTTATTGACACTCTTTCTTTGACATTTTCAAGAACTTCTTCTACCTTTTGAGAGGCATATACAAATAGAATTTGATTTCCATCAATACCTACTATACTAAATTGCTTATAGGTTTTGTAGATGGCCGGCCAGCTTTAATAAGGCTTATCAAGTATGCTAGGGATTCCCAATAAATGTATTGACTCTTAATGAATAGTTTGGATTCGGTTTGTCAAGGGTGTGATTCAAGTTTGATTTTTAGCGAGCTCAAGTTGAAATTGGAACAAGAATTAGGATTCATTTAAAGTATTGAATCATGCAATCTCAAAGTTTGCAAATATTCAATTCGCTAGGACTCAATAAGATTAAAATGTTTTTTAATCTAAATACATGTATGTTATTATGTAGAATTTTGAATTTATATAGGTAATTCTACGAGTATTATAGATAAAAAATAAAAGATGAAAACTTTTAATTGGTGATCAAACTATTGACATAAATAAAAAAGAAAGTTCCAAACATTGCAACATTGTCGTAAGAAGAACGATTTCAAATAGATGTATCCAATAGAATCCATATAGAAAGAAATTTTATTTTGAAATTGATCTAGAAGAAACAGAATTAGGCAACACTTTCTTCTTCTTTTCTTGGGCCCTCATAAAGATTGGAAATTCATTGGGATATCATGTTCCAGGTCCTCCAGGAAGGCTGGCCACGAACTGAACTAAGCGTTCCCACTGCAATGTTAATATGAAAATTAATTATATTTTTAAAAGCAGATGAAATATATTACAGTAAGCAAATTTTAATAGACAAAATATAGATTCTTAAAAAACTAGAATGCATAAAATATACCTCTTCTTTCAGTTGAGCATTTTCAACGAGTAATTGGTGCAAAATGAGTTTCCTATCATCATCTTGCTTAGTTGCAGTGGCTAGACCCGCACATGTTGAGCAAACAGTACTCCTCATTCTTTCCCTCATCATCATATTCTCCAAATAAATTTTTTGATTTTCTTCTCTTAGTGCATGATTCTCCGCTCTTGCAATTTGAGCCTACAATTGGAAAATGAAGTGCTTCACGAAACTTTTTATTTTAAGATGCTAAAGAACATGGAAAAAAAAACACAAATCGCCTTTTGTTTAAAGTCAAGAGGTTAAAATCAAATAGTAATATACCTTCACTTGATTTCGTTTGTTTTGAAACCAAAATTTTATTCGTTTAGGATCAACTCTGAGTTCCCTACCCAACTCTTTTCTCTCATTTTCATTTGGATGAGGGTTATCCTTGAAAAACCTTCAACAAATTCAATCACCAAAAAAAAACTATGATAAGTAAATACCTCAAGAAGGGTGAACATCATAACGACAAAGCACTTTTGTTTTAGGTTCTATAAATGCAAATAATTGATACATGTTCATCATATGACCAATTTTTTCAATGATACATACATTAATAATTCACAATAATCTTACTCTTCAAGTTGTGCAACTAAATCGGGTGAATTCCGATGATATTGATTCTTGTGCTTTGGCGAGTTATTGGATGAAACTTCATCGTCAGATCCAATTCCACCATTTACTGGATCCATGATCTCTTACAATAGGAGAAGAATGATTTTAGAATCAATAACTTGACAAATAATAGCTTGATAGATTCTTAATTATCCAAATCCTATTTAAAAAGGCTTTTGATGGTTAAGAACATATATATCTGTATAGCTAAAAATTGATGCGTTAACAAAAGTTTGCTAAACATGAAATTGAAGAAAGCTCAAAGAGAAATACTAACTTAAATCTAGGGAGTTTCTACTTGGTTGGGACTACAGAGGGGATATCCCACCTATAGAGGTTTTGTGTGTTTCACTTCATGAAAAGCCTCACTTATTTATACTATGTCAATAACAAAAAATTATACTATGTCATGAAAAGTCTCACTTATTGTTCAAGAATATAAGGAAGGTAGCTAAGCACTCAAGCACTTACCATATACGATTAATTGCATCAAAAAATTGGGGAGTGAGATTATTTCCCAAAAGTAAATAAAAAATAGCCATAAATGGCTCATCAAATATGGAAAAAATCTACTTCATAGTTGCAATATTTAATGCATATTTATCATGGTTTCAACTATTTATTCTATCAAATTTTTAACCAAAAAAATGTGTGCTCTGGCTTATAAGTAGATTTGCAATTTTAAACTAGATTTATTGCATGTTACAATACTTCTAATCTCTAATTTCTTTAGCAGCTAATTTAAAAGAATTATGCATTTAGGTAATATATTAGATATGAGATGTCAGACATTGCCAAAAACTTAAAATTTTGGACTAATGGAGCATCTTTTTTGGTTTGCATTCATAATGTTTTTAACTCAGACTAGAAAAGTTTTAACATCTTATAGTTTTTAGTATCATTGACTGATTAATGACAATTTAAAGTTTCATCTTACTAACTAATCGCTGTTATCTTAACCATTAGCTTTTGTCAAAAAATTAAGAATTTAATTCCTCCATATGAAATGTTTAAAGTCCAGAACTACCTACACATGATTTAAGAAGTTTCAATTTAAATAGAACTATTGGCTCAACCGAGAATCTATAATTCCATTCACATTCATTAATTCAAGACTCAAAATTAGTAAGAAAGTCCACAGCTTTTTTGCCTCCTAAAATTTTTTATATTTTGTTATATAATTCTCTTTACAGAGCAAAGCCTCCAAAGACATTTTTATTAGTGCAATTTTTTTTAATAAAAATGCTAATGAAATTCAACTATGAAGTCAGTCCAAATAATATAAAAATAAAAAGCAATAAAAATATGAATGAAAAATGGCCATAAATCACTATACAACAACAATATTGGATCCCCTTTCGTAATAAGTTAATATTATGAATTTGCATTTTTAAGAAATTTGATATTTTGAGATTGACAATTTTCCTAAATATTACTAATTATGTATAGTAAATGATTGCATTTTTTAATTGGACACTAGTAAGATATGTTTCACCCAAATAACATAAAAAGGATTACATCATTGTAATCTTCTAGCATATTTGATCACTATGTAGTTGGAGTTTATTCAATAGTAAACATACAATCTTTGATTGGTAGATAAAGTCCCACTCTTCGATCGCTTTAAAAAAATAGGTACAATCACATTTATTGATAGAAAACTTTGAGTGAAACACATTGATATAAATGAGACTAATTTTACCTAATAAAATAGATTTCAGAGTATTCAAAAGGACACTAAAATATATCAGAGCACGTATTGTGATAAAGATAACTCAAGGTTTAAGTAACTCATATGAAATTGCATGCACATTTGAAGATAGGATCTTGCTTCAAGAAACATCGAACTTCCCATTAGTTGGGTATGAACAAAGAATTTGAATAAGAATCTTTCTTGTGTACAACATTGTGGAGTTCAAGAAAATTATAAATATCATATCATAATAAATGAAAACTATTGATTACAAAATCAACCTGTCTCTAGATTTTTGTAAAAATGAAAATGGATTAGTTTATCAATGTGAAAGAACTATTGCTAATGTTGTCTGAGAAAGCTAATATGGTATTAGAACATAAACTAGAAAATCAAGTCAAGTCACATGAAGTTAGAGATGATATATATTTCAAACCTCAGAATGAGTTTCTAAGATCATCTACATTTGCATACATTTTATTCTTCTACATGCTTCTTCAAAATAATATTGTGGAGAATTTATTATTGACTCAAATTAGTTGAACATTTAGCATATTAAACATTCTCTTAAAATGACATTATCTTAATATAGTTTATTTATGATTCGGTTACGACCACTATGTCGTATAAGTTTCATGAGCATAGGAGTAAAGACCTTATATACATGTAACAAATTGAATTTTAATCATTACTATTAAAACAACATAGATAGTTAAAGATTTACAAGCTCACTTTGAGAAAGAAAAAATGTTTATAGATACATAGTTTATTGAAATCCAATGAGAACACACATAGACATAGACATATATAGAATAGTAAAAGATTTACGATTAGTACAGTAGGAAAATAAGATTGATACTTAAATTTTTTTCTTCTTCACATCTTCAACAACTTACATCTAACTTGATCTCTAAAGGCGAAGTCATTTCATAGCACTTCTTTTTTGAGTACATTGGTCATTTGATTTTCAGACTTCACAAATATGAACTGTATCACTTTATCTTCAAGATTTTGTTTGATAAAGTGCCGATCCACTTTAATGTGTTTGGTGCAATCATGTTGAATAGGATTATGACTAAGGGTGCTGGCGAGTTGAGTCAAGTTCGAGACTCAAGTAACGCTATGCTCGATTTTGAACTTAATGAATTCCTAGACTACTTCAGCTTGAACTTGACTTGACTCAAAAACGAGAACTTGTAGCTCAACTTGACTCGTGGAGAATAATATATAAAGTCAAACTCAACTTGATAAGACTCAATCCTATTCTCAAGCCTTATCAAGCTTGAGTGCTCACACAAAAACTCGAAATTCCATGCTTGATCTAAGCATTACAATTCTTGTCTTCTAGATTCTAAAATTAAAAAAAAAATTGTTTCAAGGTTGATTTTACAGCAGCCTACTCTTGCAAATACACCAAAAAACACTTGGAACTGTCCCACAAAAGAGCTAGTTTGTTAATGTCGATCCTCTACTAGCAAAAGCCTCAAAGTGTCCAAAACACATGCTTAGGTTTTTATATTTCACAACATAAAATCATAATTGACAAGAAATTTAGTAATTCGGTAGCAAATCCCATACAACAACTCAATTTATTCCCCCAATAATGAGTAGATAGGGTTTTGGGGCTATGTTTTGTTGGAATAAGGCTTCGATTAGCTGAAGTGTTTGAGGGAATTACTATATCTTTATTCATGTGCTAGGCTAACATAAATAGATGAGCTTCCAACCATAAGTCCTCAAAGATAGCAAATCAAATCTAAACTACTTGCTGATCTTCAGCAACTAGTCAGCTAGAAACAAAGAAACATAATAACCCCCAGTAGCCTAGTAACAGCTAGGAGACTTATTCAACATATCTAACATTTCCCTCCCTTAAATTGAATTATCCCATGCATTTAGTTTACATCTGTTACGACTCCCACCTTGTTTCGCATTCGTACAAAGTCTTCCAACTTGAGTGGCTTAGTCATGACGTCTGCTACTTGTTCTTGTGAACTACAATGTTGTAGTTCAACCATTTCATTCCTTGTAAGCTCCCTTAGGAAATGGAAGCATACATCAATGTGCTTACTCCCTCCCATGCAAAACCGGGTTCCTTGATAATGTGATGGCCGAGTTATTGTCACAGTAGATAACTGTTGGACTTATTTGATTTCTCCCTACTGCTTCAAGTATCCTTCTGAGCCACACTGCTTGACATGAGCTTGTTGCTGCAGCTATAAATTCTGCCTTGATAGTGGATAGACTCACCACAAGTTGCTTCTTCGAGCTCCATGAGATAGCAGTCTCACTCATCATGAACACATAGCTTGATGTACTTTTTCTATCTTTAACATCACTAGCATAGTCACTATCTGTGTAACCAACTAGTTCTACCCTCTATTTCTCTGATAGAACAGTCCATATTCACATGTTCCTTTGAGGTAGCGTATGATTCGCTTTACTGCTTGAAAATGGAGCTCCTTTGGATCTTCCATGAACCGACTCACTTGGTTCACACTATACATAATGTCTGGCCTCGTAGCAGTTGCATACATTAGGCTCCTAACCATCTACTTATAGAGTGTCTTGTCTACTCCTTTTCCGTCTTCATCCTTGCCTCAGTTTACTTCTTGGAGCCATTGGATTATGCATTGATTTTGAGTTGTCCATTCCAAATCTCTGTAGAAGATTTTGCCATGTACTTCTTTTGACACACAAAGATACCATCAGCTTTCTGTGCTAATTCGAGACTGAGAAAAAAAACTTCAATTTCCCCATGTCGCTCATAGCAAATTCTAGCTTCATGGAACTCTTAAACTTGATCATCAACTTATCGTCATTCCCTCTGTAAATCAGATCATCCATATAAAATCTTACCACCAGGATACTCTTCTTCTCCATCTTAGTGAACCACGTGGGTTTATACTCACATTTTTCAAACCCATGGCTAAGGAAATAGCCTTCAATGCGACTGTACAAGCCCTAGGGCCTGTGTTAAATCAATACAGAGCACGTTTTAGCTTGTCGACTTTTCCCTCTTCCCCTTTCTTCTCGAATCCTTGCGGTTGTTCTACATAAACATCTTCGATTAATTCCTCATGAAGGAAGGCAGATTTTACATCCATTTGGTAGATAGGCTATCCATGGTGAGCAACTACAGCAATGACTAGCCAAATAGTCTTCATACGAGCTACTGGGGCGAACACCTCCGTATAATCTATACCATATTCTTGAGTGTATCCTCGTACCACCAATCGCGCTTTATACTTGCTGACTTCTCCATTTTCATCATGCTTAGTTTTGAAGATCCACTTGACTCCAATCTTTTTAGCACCAGCTGGAAGCTCAGCTAAATCCCACGTGCCATTTCTTTCTATAGCTTCAATTTCTTCTTTCATGGCTTTTCCTCCATATAGGATTCTTTTCAGCTTCTTCAAAGTGTACATGATCGTCTCCTCCACTGGCAGTGAGGTGTGGTTCAAGATCATCTTCAGATAGCCATTCGCCCGTTAAATAATCCAGCATCCATACAGGCGGAGTATGTTGCCTTGTTGAGGTGCAAAGCTGCGGTACGGTGAGTGGAAAGTTGCTGTTCTGGAGCTTCATCCTGCTGTGCATAACCTTCTTTAGTATCTTCTTCTATTTCCTATTCCTGATTGTCGTTCGCTTCGACATTACTTTCATTGTCATTCCAATCCAATTCGGACTGAATTGAGCGTACATATTCTTCTCCCCAATTACTTTCCTATTGATGGGATTATAGAGTCAATAAGCCTTAGATTCTTCACTGACTCTCAACAGAATGCAGGGTAATCTACGTTGATCCAATTTAGCTCGAGTGTTATCTGCCACATGCACATGAGCTATGCATCCGAAGACTTTGAAATATCCAACAGAAGGTTTTTTCCACTCCACGCTTCCTCTGGTGTCTTGTTTTTCACTGCTAGTGTTGGACTTTTGTTAAGAACGTGTACTGCCCAATTCATAGCTTCTGGCTAGAAACTTTTGGGGACATTTTTCCCCGAACAACATGTTTTGAACCATATTGATAATGGTACGATTCTTTTCGTTCGACAACACCATTCTGCTTTGATGAATATGGAGCAGTAAGCTGCCTTTTGATTCCATGTTCAACACTTAAACTTCAGAATTCTGATGATGTGAATTCGCCACCACGATCTATTTGCATGCCCTTAATGGGCAGACCTGCTTCACGTTCCACCTTGGCTTTGAACTCTTTGAAGAATGCAAATGCTTCGGACTTTTCATGCAGGAAATAAACCCAAGTCTTCCAGCTATAATCATCAATGAAGGTGATGAAGTATATCTTGTTGCTATTGGAGATTGGTTGAATGGGACCACACAAATCAGAATGTATCAATTGCAGTGGTAGTTCAGCTCTCCATGAACTTTTCTTAGGAAAGGAATCCCGTTGTTGCTTCCCGAGCAGACATTCCTTGCACACTTTTGATGGTTTTATCAGTTGCGGCAGCCCAACACCATCTCCTTCTACTACAGTGTGTTGAGTCCCTTGAAGCTCAAGTGACCATAGCGACAGTGCTATAGTTGGCCATTAGCTTCTGTTACTGTATTGAAGCAAGTTGTACCCGTTGGTAGAGACATTGCTACGACTTTGAACATGCGATTGAAGGACATTGCAGATTCCATAATAATACCTCTCTCAGGATGATAAATCTTGTAGCTGTTGCGTTGAATAAGCACAGCTAGTCTCTTCTCTTAAAGCTGTCCAATACTTAACAGATTATTTTTCAAATCGGGCACATAAAATACTTCTGTTATGACCTGTACTTGATTGTTGATCTACGGGCTCACGTTTCCTTTCCCTTTTACCACTAAACTTGCATTATTTCCTAGCTTCATGTTGTCAGAGAATTGCTCATTAAGATCTGTAAAGTATTTTTTTTCTATTGCACATGTGATTGCTATAGCCGGAGTCCAAGAACCAAACATCACTTTTGACATGTTTGTCTCCAACCCAAGCCATCAGCAACATTTCTTCTGAAACCTCTGACATTCCCACTGAAAATGCCCTAATTTATGGTAGTTGAAGCAGTCAATAGTGGATTTGTCAAAATTTGTCCTTTTGTGTCCATGACCTCGTCCCCTAAAACCTCCATGACCTTTGCATCGATTCTTATATCCTTCGTGAGTTACCTTCAAGCCTTATTCCTCATCTAAGCTGCTCATCCTTTGCTCATGCACGAGCAAACTGCTTTGCAAATCATCTATAGACATGTTGTTGTTGTCTTGCGCCTCCTCAATAAAGCAGACCACATAATTAAATTTTGGAGTCATAGATTGCAGTATCTTTTCCACCACTGCTTTGTCTTCTTTGTCTTTGCTGTTAGCCTTCATCTTGTTCGCAATCGTAAGTGTACGTGCAAAATACTCATTCACTATCTCTCCAATCTTCATATGAAGTGTCTCGAACTGCTTCCTCAATGCCGCAGCTGTGCTCGTTTAACTCGCATCAAACCTTGATACTTCTGATTCATAGAGTCCCATATGTCCTTGGATGTGTCCTTCTTGAGAATCGTCTCGAGAATGGATTGATCCAAAGCTTGGAAAAGATAATTCTTCACCTTTAGGTCCTTCAGTTTCTGCTCGTCTAATTGACGCTGCTGTGCCTCAGTAATTGTCATTTTAATGGGTGCAACTGGAACTCCATTTTCCATCAAGTTCCAGTATTCTATCGAACGTAGGAAATTTTCCATCAGTATTGCCCAATGGTCATAGTGTCCATCGAACTTAGGAATCGAAGGTGCACAAATGTATTTTCTGTTGCCATCACTCTCTCTTACTCAATGTTTGGCTAGCTGCAGCTATGCAGTTATCAAGCCTACGTGAGGCTCTGATACCAGAATGTTGGAATAAGGCTTCAATTAGCTGAAGTGTTTGAGGGAATTACTATTTTTATTCATGTGCTAGGCTAATATAAATAGATGAGCTTACAACCATAAGTCCCCGAAGATAGCAAATCAAATCTAAACTACTTGCTGATTTTCAGCAACTACTCAGCTAGAAACAAGGAAACATAACAACCCCAGTAGCCTAGTAACAGCTAGGAGACTTATTCAGCATATCTAACATGTTTCACCAATTAAGGACACCCATATTTCTTTAATTCACAAAAATTTCTTGATTCAAGCTCAATTTTAGAAGCAATAATGGCAGAATTACAGTGTTAAGTTACCTCAAATGGGCTCCAATAGTTGGTTTCTTCTCAAATGGAGTTGCGACATGCCTATTGTCCAATAATGTCAATTCACCCAAAGCCGCATTAAGACTTTAACTGAAGTTTTGAAGGGAAGAGGAGGTGAGTTGTGGTAGTTCTTGTACATATATGGAGATCCGTTGAGTGGTGGAGCCAACAGCAATGGTCAGATAGTAAGGGACGAATGAGAGAGTTCAAACCCCATCAAGAGTAAGAGAGATGGAACGAAGTTTATCGATGAGTAAGAAACGAAGAGAGTAAAGACATGGAAACATCGTGGGCACTAGAGAGTGAGAGATGAATGGAGCTGTCAAAGAAAGTGGCGGAGAGTGCGAGACAACAACTGCACTCAACTCAATTTCTCAATTCGTTAATTTTGATTGATAGTTTGAGTGATTTTTTTAGTTTTTATTGTTATGGTTCTCTCTTTGTAATATTTTAGAATTATGTTATTACTTTTTTGCAATGTCAAAATTTTTTTAAGTGTACAAAATATCTAGTAAATTTGCTAAATCATAAATCCATAATGGTAACTTCATAATTCAATTACTTGAGCTACTAGTCAAGCACTCGAGTAGCACACAAGAAGCTCGAACTTGACTTCAGACTTGGAACAAGTAGTTCGAACTTGAATTCAAGCCAAGTGTTTGATCGAGCAATGCAACTCACTAGCATCCCAAACAATGTCACCATCTTTTGTCTCTTACTTGTCTAAGAAACTAAATTATCGCTAACAAAACTGAAGTAGCCTGAAGTTTATTTTTAGTCGGTAATATCTCCCACTCAATCAGCATCAATGTAACCATCAATATTGAGATGGTTGTTCTTAGAAAATAAAAGGTCTTTCCCAAGTGAACCCTTGAAATATCGAAAGATCCACATCACAACTTCCATATGTCAATTATTACGCGAATGCATGAATTGGCTAACGGCACTAACAGCATAAGCAATATTAAGATAATCGATATGTCAACTAGTTTACAATCTAGCAATCTAACTTAGTCAAGAGATCAAGCACATACTTCTATTAAGATAAGAAGATGCCTTGTAACGATCTTACTACTTCAATTCCTAAAAAATATTTGAGACTTTCCAAGTTCTTCATCTCAAATTCAGTTGCTAATTGGTCATCCAATTTAGAGATCTCCTAATTGGTCTTGGAACTTAGAGATCTCCTTCACATCATCGCCGGTCATAATCCTATCACCGATATAAATTATTAGAGCTGTTACCTTTCTAAGCCGATGATTCAAGAACAAAGTCCATGTGTCATTTTTCTGCAATGCTAACATTTCATCTTTTATAGCTCGAGTCTAGTTTGGATCCCTGAAAGCAACAAGCATTTTATTTGAAATATCAACTAATGACACATTGTGTATGAGTTGACATATAATTGACAATGGGATATTTGGACCGTTTTACATGGGCTTGTGGAGAGTACCGATTTGGTGGTTTACCATGATTAGATTTGTCAGGCAATACTACTAGTTGTATCCAAATCATTAATAGATAAAAGGGCACCAAAGTACTAACCTCAAGAATATTCTCAAGAGAAGGGCTGTCAAGTACTAAGAAAGGAAGGATTATATCAGTTGCATCAAATTCTTCAGAGAACATATCAACAGCAACTTCTTGAAAGCCGTCAGAAGTATCATCAGTCTTAGGATGTAAACCTTGACAATACCGAGAACTCATCAAATTAGTCCACAACAAATTCCCTTTCCTAAACTACCACCGCAACTTACAAGTAAAAGCCTCAGAAACCGAATAAAGGGAATGAAAACCCTCCCTACCTTCCTCTGTAGGCACGCACATCTTCTTCCAAGAAAACCAATGGCGTCTGAACCCATATTCAAAATCTCCCAAATTTTCTCATTGCCATCCAGAACACCTTTAGGAGGACTCATAATGGACAGCAAACAATGGGTAGAGAAGAAAGAACAAGCTTAATCAAAATAATCCTGGCACTAACAGAAAGAAACATACCATTCCATACCTGAATTGGCAATTGGCAAAGCAATAAATTCCAATAATCCTTAAAAACAAACTCTTCAATTTCCTTCCAATGAACAGTGGACATTATATTTAACTAGGAAGAGCTTGTGGGAGAAGACTATCACCCTTGAGATCAACAATCATTTTTGTAGAGAGACGTTCAGACTGACCAGGAAATAGCTCTTGGCCACATTAACTAGCTGACCAGAATAGTCCTAGTAATTCATCAAAGCACACATTACATACTGTAAATATTTCTTATCACCTTTAGAAAAAAAATAAGAACATTATTTGCATATGCCAGATGAGTAATAGTAGGACACCGTCGTCCAAAAACAAGGCAAAAATGATTAATCATCCAATAACATATTCAACTTCTGGATAAAACTTCTGCCCTTATGATAAAAAGAGATGGTGACAATGGATCACCTTGGCACAATCCACGTGAAGAAGAGAAAAATCCACAGGGACAACTATTCACCAAAATCGAAAATTTGCAAAATGAAATGAGGCGCCAAACCATATCAAACCAAATTTCAGAAAAATCCAAATGTTCGCATTACCCGAATCAAATACACCTAAGAAACCCTATATATACTTTTTCCATATCTAATTTCAATGCAACATTAACACCCTTAACCTTCTCTGATATGGATGAGCTAATTTCTTGAGCTAGAAGAACAATGTTGGAAATCAACAGACCCTTTACAAAAATCGACTATTGAGGAGATATGATTTTCAGCACAACAGATGCTAACATAATAGCCGACAACTTAGATATAATTTTATTCACAATGTTACACAAACTAATTGGTCAAAAATCTACAAAAGAGGCTGTATCGGAAATTTTTGGAATAAAAGCAATTAAAGTAGATGCATAACCCACAGGAAGAATTGCTTCTATAAAAAAAATCTTGAACAACTCGAACTATATCTGGACTAGTAATGTCCCAAGTAACTTTAAAAAACTTTGCTGAAAACCCATATGAATCTGAAGCCGAATTACTATCTATTGAAAAAACTATCCTTTCGACCTTCTCAGTTATGTGGTTGGCTACAACTAGCAGAACTTTCAAGATATCCTTCTCCTAAAATACCTCAATTTTTTTTCAAGAAACTAGATTAATTATTTACGTGTCTCAATTATTTTTAGACCTTTTTGACTTCTACTAAAATCGAAACTTCTAATAAAACCTAGACCAACATAGAAGAATAAACAACATTGATAGATTATTAATAAAATCCAGACTAACATAGAAGAATATGTTGTAAATAAAAGGGATATTTCAAAAGATCTTGTCCTACATCGAAAAATTAAAATGACTTCTCATCATTTATAATGTGTAGTCTGTTATTAGGCTTATGTTAAGTTGGTCTAGTGTGGGCTCGCGCTCATAAGAAGGAAGTTGAGTTAGGCCGTTTCAGTACAAACTAACGGATTCCCCCTCCCCTACGCATGGGTTAAACGCGGCCCAATTGAGTTTTACTGATTTACAAATCAAAATTTGACTCTTCACTAAGAAGATAAATTTTTATCGTAATCGAAGGTCTAGTACGTTACGTAACATTCACCTTTGACATTATTTATTTCATCGGTTACGAAAGGCTGATATGTTTCATAACGTTCCCTTTTAATATTACCATCTGTTAACATAAATTAACCGTTGCTTTCAGTTACACATGTTTTATGTTATCAGATATTGTTTTCCACCATTTTCTTCAGTTACACAGAAAATTAGCTACGTTTTTTAGTTATTAGATATTATTTTTCACCAACGTACATTTTCTATTACCTATAAATAGCAGTTATGCTTCCACTTTGCAGACCACCAACAGCTGACGGTAGATACCTTTCTGACCGCTTTCTTCCTCTCCTCTGCTTCTCTTCTTCTCCTTCTTTCCCTCTCTGCTGGATTTAGTCGATACTTGCTAAAGTTCTGATCCTTCTTGTTATAAACAAGAGAAAAACTTGTTTAATTTTAGGGAAACATTTCAACTTCATGAAATAGTTTCTTAGGATAGTGTTTTTAAACACGACTCAAGCTACATTTTGTTAGTTTTAGTTAACGTTGCTTTTTTGGCTATTTCTGACTACAATCTAAGAAACTATGGCCTCCGGCAATGTTAGCACTTCACAAGCTGCATCCGACTCGGTTTGCAGTCATGCTACCTTTGGCAAAGACTTTTCCAAACGTCTCCAAAATTGAAGTTTTTGTTAATGAAAACTTCAAAAGGTGGCAAGAACATGTGCACTCTCTACTGGACGTTCATGGAGTAGGCTACGCACTGACAGAAGCACAACCAACTGCAACTATGGATATCAAGACACAAAAATCTTGACAATATGTCAATAAGGTATGTTGGCATACTATTTTACAAACACTTTCAAATGAATTGTTTGATGTGTACTATAGCTGCAAGGAAGTTAAGATGATTTGGGAAGCCTTAATAATAAAATTCACCGCTAAAGATGCCACCAAACAAAAATTTGTTGTGGAAAAATACAACCAATGACAGATGACAGAAGACAAAGAAATGAAATTGCAAATCACGGAGTACCAAATGCTACTCGAGGATCTAAAAATTGAAGACATAAATTTGCCTGAAAAATTTGTTGCTGGCATGCTAATTGAAAAATTGCCCAATTCGTGGACTGACTACAAAAATATCTTGAAGTACAAGCAGAAAAATTACACCATTGATGAGTTCATGAAACATATTCTGATTGAAGACTCCAGCAGGAAGGAATTAAGGACTGTCATATCTCGGGAAATGGCTCTCAAAGCTAATCGGATTGAAAACAACAATAAAAGGTATGCTAATAAATTCTAGAATTACAAGCCCAATAATCTCAACTTTAAGAAAAAGAAAGGCATTTGCTATGTTTGCGAAAAATCAGGACACCATACTGCTCAATGCAGGCACAAAAAAAAAGATGACAAAGCAAATGGCAATCCTCCTAAGATTAATTTAACCGAAGGAGATGATATAATTGCTGCAGTCATCTCTCAAGCCAACATTGCAGCCAATGTGAAAGAGTAGATAGGAGAATTGGGGACTACTCGACAAATATGTACAAATCGAGAAGTATTTTCCTCCTATATTTCAATAGGGGATGATGAAGAGGTGGTCTATCTTGGAAACTCACGAACTGCTAAAGTTATGGGTAAGGGCAAAGTTCTCTTGAAACTCATTTCAAGAAAAACTTTGTGTGAGGACTCGATTTTTATTTTCTTACTTTTATATTATTTTAATGGATTAATTAATTATTTATTCACCCGTTTATTTCGAATAATTTATTTTATTCATTTTAAAACCCATTGTATGCAAAAATGTCTCTTTTATATTTTTAAAACGTTCCGTTCATGAATTTAATTTTTCTACGACTCGTTTAGCGAGAAATAGCAAATACTCGTTTTCCGAGACAATATTCGATTCGAGAGTGCAATAGTCTTGGAGAATTGAGGATTCATGTTTTATTCTTAAAATAGTTATTTTTATAATTATTTACCCTAAAGTTAGTTAATTATATTATCATTACAAGAATTTCTTTAAGTTTCACTTTATCGCGAGCGAATCGGAAGTTCGCGTAAATCGAGTCGGAACGGTTAAGTGGAGATTTAAGAAATTATACTAGACTACTAAGAATGAATAATTATAGTGTTATAGGAGTTACATTGGGGGTTTAGTGCATAAGTGAAACAAACCCGAGAAAAACGGTGATACGAACCCGCGCGCGAACTATTCAAAATTGACCTTGGACACCTTTTGCACCTTTTTCCCTCCAATCTTCTCCAAGAAGCTTCACACTTCACAAACACTCTCTCTCCTCACCTCTTAGTCAGCTGATCAGCAAGGGAAAAGAAGAAGGAGAGCTCCACTTCGTCTTGCACCATTCTTGTTCCATTTCCTTCACAAATCACCACCCAACTCACCTACCACTTGGAGATTAGCTTGAGCTCGGTGAAAGGCTTCAACTTGCAGTGATTCTTGAAGTTTTTGGTGGTGAAATTTCTGGTTTCTTCAAGAACTAAGGAGGTAACCATCCACTCACCTAATCTCTCCATTTAATACAAGATTTACGGTTGGTTGAGTAAGGGTTTGAACCCTATGCATGAATCTAGGTAGCGGAATTGAGGAGTTTAAATTCTTGCTTTAATCCTTAGGTAGAGATCTTGAGGTGGCCTATTGGTAGTTGGCTTGAGGTGTAAATTGCTTGCTTTTGATTGTTATGTGTTTAGATGGAAAGAATACGGTTAAAAATGAAGAGAAAATCGAAGGAAAGTTGGTGCATGAAACTGGCCGAATCTGTCCTGTAATTGTCTTGCTTGAATTTCAAAAATTTGTTGGTTATTGGACTGAGAAATTGGTTGATATATGTTGTATATTATATGTAGAAAGTTTCTACCAAAAATCATTTGAATTGGTTAAGCAAAACTTGAATTTTTGAAACTTGAAGAAATCTGGAAAACGTGTTCTGGGCAGCTGAATAGTGCCCCTTTGATCGAACATATCTATTTGTACAAAAGTCAAAATCAAGTGCCATTTATGGCATTCAAAACTAGACATTTGTATATTTCCAACAGTATAAAATGCACTTTCTAGTTCGAAATGAGTGAGTCGTAGTGATTCCGCAAAGTTGCTGTCCTGTTCTGATGGTCTATCCGAGAAAAAGGCAGAAGCTGCATTTTGTGGCTCTATTTTCTCTCACTTATGAATTGATTTTGAAAATGATTTGTTCTGATTAAATGTAGCCTTATGATTCTAGTTTCTAACGCCATCAACCATTCTCAATTCCAAGTTGTATTAAGTGAAATATGGTTCAATTTCCAAACTACGGCAAAGCTGGAAATCTGGAAATCCCTTCCTTCTTGCTGGCCGACCAGTCTAGCTGATGTGGGATGTTTTGTTTCAAAAATCTTGATGTCCATTGCTTTTCAATCACTTATTAAATGTTTCTAGAACACTGTTTTAAAAAATGAACCAAATTGGAGTTGATTTCATTGGGCAAAATGTTTGAAAAAGAAAGAAAACCAAGAAGACAAATTTGCTTTACGAATTTCCTCAACTTTGGTAGTTTTGTTAACTACCTTCCCGTACGATTTTTTACCTGAAATTTGATAAAGGAGTATTCCTCATATGGAAGTTGAATTTTACCAAATTTGGTATTATTCTAAGACCATTTTGATACCCAAATCATGTCCCAACGTTTACTTTCAAATCTGAAAAATTCACTGTTTAGTAGTGAAAATTTACCGACTTTGGACTGCTATATCTTGGTACTCAAAACTCCAAATTTAGTTCCGTTTGTCCTGTTTGAAACTTTGTTAGGAACTCTTACTGTGTTATGAATTTCAAAGGCTAGTTCACTTTCTGTAAATTTTGCCAAATTTCCAAAATTTGCCGAAAAACATGACCAAAACTGTCTTGTATGCTCAAATCAGCCACTTTGACCTGAAATTTGAATGTCTTCCGTTTAGAATCTTAGAAAAGTGTCTTCTAGGAAATTTTAGTACTCCGAACCAAGATTCTAACGGTATAAAGTTTTCCAATTTTAGACCTACAGAGTGCAAGATTCAATTTTCCAAAGATTGTCATGCAAAACTAAAATTTCTTGATTTCGTATGAAATGAGTTTTTGAGAACTCATTACTCCTTCTCGATATTGATTGATCGTTTTCAACTTGATTTCATGGAGGAATCAGTTTCTCTTGTATTATTAAACCCTCACTTTTCAATCTCTATTTTTGAGATATTGAGGCTTTTCGAAACATTGTAGTAGTTTGAAAATGAACGTACATTTTTCCTTGTTTGGCAGGGAGTTTGTAAATATTTATGAGTGATTGTTAATTGTTATTTGCTCAGGCGCTCAAGAGGATCTTGAAGAGAATCTCGGAACCGACTACGAAAGGCCTTTTGCACTTACTCTCTTATTTTGATTTGGTGAGTGTCAAGTGCATGTTAAATGCTTATGTGATTGAAATGTGAATTGTACAAGTGTTATACATGATACGTAAACTTGTCGAGACGAGTGTGTACTTTATCGCGCTCGTTCTCCTTTAAGTGATGTTACAATTGAATTGTACTATGTGAATTGATATTCGAATTGTGTGAAGTGAATTGTTATGTGAATTAAGTGAAGGGTTGCTATTGCAAACCATATTTGTGTTGTGATGTCGAATGGAGTGAACCTCCTCGACTCATGTATATACTCGTGGGGATGCCCTCATCCTCTCTTTCTTTTAATTATACGATACTTGTTATTTGAATACATATGATCGGTAATTGTTCATAAACATGTCTAACTCATAAACCCTGAGCAGATGCATGTACTACACCAATTTGGGTGGGAGGTGCCTCTCATACCATCTCAGTAATATAATCAGTTCTTTGAGCGATAGCATGTACCACACCGATTCAGATGGGAGGTACCTCTTATGTCGACTCAAAACCCTAAACAAAAAATCGGTTATCTGAACGATAGCATGTACCACACCGATTCGGGTGGGAGATATCTCTCATGTCGACTGAGTACCATAAACAACTGTAATCAGTTCCCTGAGCGATAATATGTATCACACCGATTCGGGTGGGAGGTACCTCTCATGTCGACTCAGAACTCTAAACCATTTTCAGTCGATTGGAGCGATGTCTCATCGACCACTGAGTGATAGTATGTACCACACCAATTTGGGTGGGAGATACCTCTCATGTCAATTCAGAACCATAAACAAAGAATAAATCGATTGGAACGATGTCTCATCGATCACTGAGCGATAGCATGTACCACAACGATTTGGGTGGAAGGTACCTCTCATGTCGATTCAGAACCATAAATGGAGTAAATAAAGTTCTACGGACTTAATTACCTACCCGGATGACGGAGTATCATCACAAGAAAGTATTGGATTGAATTTTGGCAAAACAAGTGGAAATTAACTCTTGAGAGTTCCTGTATCTTACTCAAGTGTGTTTAATTGTAAATCGTGAATTACTTGAATGTTATAACTTTACTCCTCGTACAAGTGTTATTATTACTTGAATTACGTGTTTGCATATTTTTCTTGGCCTCATTGAGTATTAGCTCACCCCATTCCATTTGTTATTCTTTAACAGGAAAGTGACGTGAAGGAAGTGATTGGAAAATACTAGTGAAAGCTAATCTTTTGTGTAGTTTGGTATGTTGTAACTGATCTTTAAGAAAATTGTGAGATTTGAAACTCGATGTAGTTGACTGAAATTTATATCCACGGATATACTTGTGCAATAAAATATTATAGTTATGTTATTATTTTGGCATATTTAGATGAAATCATTGGAATTGATCTGTCTTTCATTTGAGAATTGAAATGAGTTCCGACGAGAGTTGGGTAGGCGGTCTGTCGAACCCTTTAATTCGCCTTAGGGGGAGGTGGGGTCGGCACACTTTGGCTCTCAATGATGTGCTGCATGTGCCGAATATTCAAGCAAATCTGGTTTCCGTAGTATTGTTAGAAAAAGTTGGGGTGAAAGTGTCATTTGAATCTAATAAGATTGTAATGACAAAAAATAATGTATTTGTAGGTAAAGGCTACTGTAATCAGGGACTCTTTGTACTCAATGTTTCAAATATGATCAATGAAAATGCATCTTCTTCTATTTATATTATTGATTCAATTTCTTTATGGCATGCTAGATTATGACATGTTAATGTTAGCTACATAAAGAAAATGTGAAATATGTGCAGAGACTAAAATAATCAAGAAAAGTTGTATAATTGTGACATGAAAAAAAGTTAATAATAATGACATGAAAAAATGTGAAATATGTGCAAAGACTAAAATAATCAAGAAAAGTTGTATAATTGTCCAAAGAAAAATTGAATTATTAAATCTAATTCACACAGATTTAGGTGATTTAAAACAAACTATGACAAGAGGAGGAAAAAAATATTATATTATTTTTATAAATGATTATTCTAGATATACTAAATTTTATTTACTTAGAAATAAAGATGATACTCATAATGCCTTTTTATCTTATAAGTCTGAGGTAGAAAATCAACTTAATAAGAAGATAAAAAGAATTAGATCAGATAGAGGAGGTGAATATTTAGTTTTAGATAAGTTTTGTGAACAAGAAGGCATAATACATAAAATAACGCTTCCTTACTCACCAAAATCTAATGGAGTAATTGAAAGGAAAAATAAGACACTAAAATAAATGATGAACTCTATGTTAGTTAGTTCTCATACTCCAGATAATTTATGGGCAGAAACTATATTATTTGCATGTCATCTATAAAAATAGAATTTCACATAAAAAAAACTAACAAAACACCTTATGAATTATGGAAAAATGATAAATCAAATTTAAAATATTTAAAAGTACGGAGGTGTCTTGCTAAAGCGTTATTATCTGAACCTAAGAAAAGAAAATTAGGTTCTAAAACTTCTGATTGTATGTTTATTGGATATGTTGAACATAGTACTGCATATAGATTTCTTGTTTTAAGAAGTCATATACTTGATTGTAATACAATTATTGAGACAAAAAATGTTGACTTTTTTTAACATATTTTTCCATTGTCCAATAAATTTTCTCATGCACTTGTTGAAAGAAATAAAGAAATAATCCCTAATGAAGAATTGAGAAGGAGTAAAAGGTCGAGAAAAGAATTTTCTTATGGGAATGATTTTCAAATCTTTCTTGTCAACAATAATCCTTTAACTTATTCTGATGCAATTTCTTCTTCTGATTGCAAGTTTTGGAAAACAGCAATTAAATCAGAAATTAATTCTATTATGAAAAATAAAATACGGATTTTGGTAGATTTGCCTCCTAGTGCAAAATCTATTAGTTGCAAATAAATTTTTAAAAGAAAATATAATTCTAATGGTTCTATTGAAAAATACAAATCTCATTTAGTAGCAAAAGGATTTTCTCATAAACAAAATGTTGACTATTTTGACACATTTGCACCAGTAACAAGAATTTCTTCTATTCGTGTTTTATTTACCTTAGTTTCTATCCACAAACTTGTTGTTCATCAAATGGATATCAAAATAACTTTTTTAAATGGTGATTTAGAAAAAGAAATTTATATGTTTCAACCTGAAGGATGTGTTGAATCTGGACAATAAAATAAAATGTGTAAATTAATCAAATCTTTTTATGGTCTAAAACAAGCTCCTAAACAGTGGCATGAGAAATTTGATCAAGTTTTGATGAAAGACGATTTTTTGTCTGTAGAAGTGGATAAATGTGTATATACTAAAGTTGTGAATAATCAATATATGTGATAATTAGCCTATATGTGGATGACATGCTTATATTTGATACAAGTATAGATATTGTCAATAGTATTAAATATTTTTTATCCTCTGAGTTTGATATAAAAGATTTGGGTGAAGTTAAAATGATATTAGGTGTTAAAATTATAAGGAGAAATGATGGTATAATGTTGTCACAAGAACATTATATAGAAAGACTTCTTAGGAAGTTTGAAAATTATGATGTGACACCTGTAAGTACTCCTTATGATGCTAACACTCAATTAAAGAAAAATGATGGTGACCCAGTTGGTCAGTCTAAATATGTTCAAATTATTGGGAGTCTAATGCATTTGATGAATTTTACAAGACCTGACATAACTTATGCTGTGTGTCGACTAAGCAGGTATACTCACAATCCTAATAGTGAGCATTGGTTTGCATTAGTCAAACTAATGAAATATTTGAGAGGTACCATAAATTATGGTATCTTATATTGTGGATGTCCCATTGTATTAGAGGGGTACAATGATACTAATTGGATGTCAAATTCAAATAAGACAAAATCCACTAGTGGTTATGTATTCACTCTTAGTGGTGGTGCAGTAGCATAAAAGTCAACTAGACAAACAATCATTGCTAGATCAACTATGGAATCGGAGTTTATAACTCTGGAGTTGACTGGTTCTGAGGCTGATTGGTTAAGAAACTTCTTAATCAGTATTCCTACGACTAAGGATCTATTGTCTCCTGTACACTGTGATTGTCAAGCAGCAATTGCTATTGCTAAAAATAAATCATATAATTACAAAAGTCGCCACATGAAACTAAGACATGATATTGTAAAGCAGCTGTTTAAAGATGGAATTATTTCTATTGATTTTGTGAATTCAGGGTTGAATTTGGCGGATCCTCTTACTAAACCTGTAGGAGGGAAATGGGGCTAATGTCAAAAAGGTTGTCAATAGAGACAGTAACCCAACATATGTGATTGGTAATCCCATGAAATAGGTTCATATGAATAATAACAAATCAATATTGACCGTAAAGCACTTCAAATCTAAATACCTCCGGAGATAAGTGCTTTGATTGCTAATAATTGTGAGGGTGAGTTTAAAACTCTTAATGAATTCATATCCCTTTAGGGAAGTGTATTTAAAATAATATACACTTGATGAATTCACCTATATGAGAGTGGAGTGAGGCTGCTCCTATAAGATTTATTAGCCGAATCTTTAGAACTCTCATGAATAACCAGGCAGGCGCACGGTCTAAAAGCGCAAAATCGCGATAACAACAAGTTATGAGTTGTAGTGTGATTGATAAAATCTTTGTCATACATCAAGAGTTATTGGTTCATAGAAATTCATATTTCACCAATGATTCTGTAGGTCATGTTTTGTCAAATCTAAGTTTGGTTTATAGTCCAAAAGACACCGAACTAATTACATTTCACCCAAATAAATCCAGCAGACTATTTCTTTATTTTGACCAAAATCTTTTGAAATAGGAAGGAGATTGTTGTAAATAAAAAGGATATTTCAAAAGATCTTGTCCGACATCAGAAAACTAAAATGACTTCTCATATTTTATAATGTGTAGTCTATTTTGGGCTTATCTTAAGTTGGTAGCTAGTGTGGATTCGCTCGCATTAGATGGAAGTTGAGTTGGGCCGTTTCAGTACAAACTGACTAATTTCCCCCTCCTGCGCGTGGGTTAAACGCTGCCCAAGTGAGTTTTACTGATTTTACAAATCAAAATTTGACCCTTCACTAAGAAGATAAATTTTTTATCGTAACCGAAGGTCTGGTACATTATGTAATGTTCACCTTTAACATTATTTATTTCATTGGTTACGAAAGACTAATACGTTTCGTAACGTTCCCTTTTAATATTACCATCTGTTAACATAAATTAACTGTTGCTTTCAATTACACGTTTTATGTTATTAGATATTGTTTTCCAGTGTTACCTTCAGTTACACAGAAAATTAGCCACGTTTTTTACGTTATCAGATATTATTTGTCACCAACGTATACTTTCTATTGCCTATAAATAGTAGCTATGCTTCCACTTTGCAGACCACCAACAGCTGACGGTAGATATCTTCCTGACAGCTTTCTTCCTTTTCTCTGCTTCTCTTCTTCTCTTTCTTTCCCTCTCTGCTGGATTTAGTCGATACTTGCTAAAATTTTGATCTTTCTTGTTATAAACAAGAAGAAGGCTTGTTTAATTCTGGAGAAACATTTCAATTTCATGAAATAGTTTATTAGGACAGTGTTTTTAAACACGACTCAAGCTACATTTTGTTAGTTTTAGTTAACGTTGTTTTTTGGCTATTTCTGACTACAGAATAAATACCAATGACACAACTTTAGATGCAATTCATAAGAATATTCAGTAGCACAAGGACATCAAATATTAGAAACAAACACTAGAATGAAATCAACAACTATATATATTTCAATGTCACAAAATAACCACAAAAAATAGAAACAGGACCCCAATGAAATCCATACCTATATATTTCAATGTCAGAAAATAATCACAAAAAAACAAAGAAAAGCAATGGAACCCTAAAATGAAAAGAAAAGGTGCAGGCATCTTACCTAATCAAAAATAAGAATACAATCCATTTTAACACTTGATATTAAAAGCATTTAATACGCATATAAAGTTGATACGCATAATTAAAAGAAACAATCAAATTTGGGGTTACGAATACTCATGGTTGTTTTCGTTGGACACCTTCTTCTACCGGAAGTTCCTTGAGCTTGGACAATGATACAAAGACAATGGAGAATAGAGATGGAATATTGGAAAAGTTTTATGAAATTTTATTGAAATCTTGATGGGGAAGAAGTCTGGAATGGACATGGGGAAGAACCAAAAAAGCTTTCTCTCTCTTCATCCTTTGTGACTTTGTCTCTGTTTGTTTCATTCATTTGTTCCTGATACCTTTTTTGTTGTAACTTTTGTTTTTGAGACAAAAATTGTTGCAAAATTACAATTAAATGATCTATTGTTTTTGAGACAAAAATTGTTGCAAAATTATAATTAAATGATCTAATTCTTTGATAAGTTACAAACCTGCTCCAAATGTTTCCATTTAATTTTAAAATTTAGCTCCACATTTACAAAATTCTCAAAAATTTGTAGGATCGCAGTGGAATCGTACATATACGATCCTACATTCCATGAACGATTCTAATGATCCTATGCATATTAATGCAATTTTCGATTCTATACACGATCGAAATCAATTTTGCTGATCCGGATCGTAGGACCGCGATTTTGACAACCATGATTATCAGTATTTGTTACCACCCTTGAACTAATGCGACACAGTATATGATCAGCAACATCTGCTTGATATTCTTGAGTCAAAATCTTTGAAAAGAAGCTAACCACAGCAAATTGGATTTGGTCAACCTCATTCACCCAAAAGTTATCCTCATTTTTTATATGATAAATAACCATTCTAAGCTTCTTAGTCTTAACAACAGCATGGAAAACAAGAGAGCTATGCATAACACTCCTTGCAAACAAGAGAGCTCAAATTAATTTGCCATCGTAGGATCATCTTCTAGAGCTATTTAATATCTGCGGACCTGCTCCTCAGCCACCTCCATAGCATGAAAAATATTGTCAAAAGATTCCTCACTCTATTGTTGCAAAGCTTTCTTAACCCGTTGCAACTTTGACAACAATATCCTAATAGGGCGTCCCTCTACCGGCAGGGACCAGGCCTACTGTACAAGCCCCAAAAATTCGTATAAGAACACCAAAATTTAGAAACTTAAAACTCCTGGGACTACCATCAATAGAAGGCTTCAAAACCATTAAAAGAGGAGAATGATCAGGAGAAAATCTATTAAGATGCACCACAGAATTTGAACAATTAAAATCCATCCATTTCTGGTTTACTAACAACCGATCCAATCTCTTTCAAACCCTTACTCTACCAAATTGGTTGTCACACCAAGTGAATTTGGACCCAGTAAAGCCAACATCTTTAAGCTGAAGAAAATTAATAAAATTAAGAAAATTGAACGTCTCCACTGCTCTAAATGCTCGGCCGCCCTTTTTCTCCTCCGAAGAAACTATCACTTTGAAATCCCCACAAAACATCATAGGTAAGGAATTACCTAGATTACCAATATCTCGCCATAAGTGTTCACGATCATCTTGATCACAAGCAGCATGAACAAAAACAAAGATGAAGGAGCTAGCAAATTGAGGAATAGAAACCCAAACAGTCAAAAACTGATCAAATTGCATCTCTACTTCAACATGGACATCAAATCAAAGAAAACCCAGATTCTACCTTCAGCATTAGCTAATGCATAGTGAAAATTAAGACGAATTCAATATTCTTTCAAATTTAAAACATCAATCTTTGGTTCACAAAGAGCCAGGCAAGAAAATGTGAAGTGTTAATTACCTAGGAATTTTCATCTAAAAATGTCGATTCTCACATCAAAAGATACTTTTACAACTTGAGTAAGTATTTGATATGTACATGAAAAAATCCCTCTTTTAAATTGAAAAAGAAAAACAAAAAAAGATGATCATGGGATTAGTAAACTAGTTATTAACTATATCATACACTTGTTTGTAAAGTTAGGTTGAGATAAAAATTTGAATTGAGCTAGTTCAAATTATGGTATAATTATCTCTCTTTTATTTAATATTATGAGTATTTGAGGTTAAATGAATAGATGCGTAATGGTTATTTACACAATTTTAAAGAATTGCATTTCAAGTTGCACATATGCTTTATTTCAAAATTTTGGATCATTATTGGTTTGTATTTCTTATTGCTTAAGGACAACCAATGATTCAAATATGGGAGAATTCGATAAATGTGAATTTTGTATGTTTTAATTGTTTTATTACTTAGTTTTTGGTGTGTTTGAGTTATTTTAATAGCTAAATATCTAGTTTTCTGGTGAATTTTATATTTTGTGGTTTATGTGTGAAAAATTGCATTTCTATGGATTAAAATAATTTAAACTTCATTTTTTTTTGTAGGGTTTAATGACTCAATCATCAAATAAAATGAATTGAAAAGATATTTGGATAATTCTTGATGATTTGAAGTGATTTAGAATGAACATGAAGTGTGAAATGTTCAAAGTGTGAAATGCATTCGAGTTCAATAGAAGAAAATTTTGACAACTCTGATACCTTCTAGTATTTTAACTATAACTCGATTTACAAGATTGAATATAGATGGCACTTGAACTATTTTGAATCTAAAACATAGATCTACATTTCATATGAAGATAGAAAGATCCAGTTTATACGTTTTTATGTTCAAAAAGCTAAAAATATAGTCATGAATTTCTACTATGGTAGACTGAAAAAGGGTTTGATGAGTTAAGGGTGTTTTTGTCATATCTCAGCCTTCAAAGCTCAAAATGAGATGGTTTTGAAACATTGAAAAACTAACTCAATTATGTACAACTTTTGTGTTTTGTGAAAAAAGTTAGTTTAGCTTCCATCATTAAGAAATTTGCAGATCAAGTTGATGCAAAAACAAAGCAATTTTTCGAAATTGTCAAAATGCGTCAAACCGGCAAGAGAGCAGTTATGGGGGATATGCGACCTATCCCGCATAACTACCCCATGCAACCTCATGTTAGCTGTGCAACTTGCACAAGTGCAATCTCAGTTTTTCTAGAGCTATTGCAGCTCATTTCCAACAAAGAATTTTGGCTGCAGTTGTAAAGAAGAACATGGGTACTTGTAAAAGCATATTTTGAAAATCTCAAAAAGTTTTTCACATCAAGTTTTACAACTCATTTTAAAATTCAATTCATCTATAAATAGGGGGTTTGAAGACACATTTTTATAATTTTGAAAGGCTAGAAACTTCCACAAAAATATAACTTTCACTAATTCTCCTTAGTTTATTAGCTTAGTGTAGGTTAGTATAGTTTTATCCATCTTGTATTGTAACTAAACAAAAATGAAGCTGAGGATGAAAATGAAGAGATTGGAACTCAAGTGACGTGGGTAACATCTCTCCTATCACTATATTTCTTGTATTGATTCTCATGTTTAGTGAATATACAAGTATGGTTCGTGTTTATGTTTCATTTATATCTTACTAGTATTTGATATCTAGGGATGTGGATGAACTTGCTATGATTTTTGTGTGATCTTCTTATGGTTATTTGACTTATTGTTTTGTGTAAATTATTTAATACTTTTGCTATTTCAATCATGATTAACTGATCACCAATTATAATTTCAATCATGATAACTGATCGCTAAATAAATTATCTAAAAGTATTGTTTCATTAATGAAAGTTGCGATTTAACACTAGTTCATGGAAGTGTTGAATTTAGGAAATATTCTCACGAAAGTAGGCAAACACCTTTGTGGTTTTAACCATGTAATTTCATAGATTTTAATGAATCTATATCTTGTTTGTTCATTACAAAACGTAGGTAAGGGATAGTTATAAATGTGATTGGTACATTAGCAAAAACAGGTATCATGTACATTAGAAAATTGGTTATGATTTAGCCGAGATAATAAGCTCAATTAACCAGTAATTTTCATTTGCAGGAGTAGTTAGAAATTTTATGACCCTAGGAATCACTTTCTTGTCATTTTTATTACTTTTGTTGCATGATAATAGTTTAGATTTATTTGTTTTATTTGTGATCGACTAAATAATAAAGGAGTTCGATTCACACTAGCAATTGATAATTTTTTCTTTAGGATCGACACCTAATATCCCATATGTTCGATAAACAATCTTTACAACGAGTTATTTAGGTTTTTAAAATTTGAAATGAAGTAGAAACCTCGCAATCTCCATCGAAGGCCTACTTCTGAAAAATTTTCCAACTACCTCTGACAAATTTTCCAACAAGAGCATATTCCAAAGACACAAATAAGGTTGATAAATCCGCTTTGGGAGAACAAGACAGCCAGCTCCTCCCATGAGTGGAAGTAACCGCCTGAATATGCAAATTAGTATTGAAGAATTCGAGAAGAAAAGCTTAGAAAAGGATTTTTGACAAAAAAAGCAGGAGAAGAGGAAGAAGAGGATGCCCCGCAACCAACGACGGGAAGGCAGCCGATGAAGCCATGAAGCAGTTCTAAGAAAATCTAATTGCTAGAGAGAAGAGAAAAGGAGATCTAATTTATAACTTTTCAACCCCTCCTTATTCAAGCTTTTGTTTACCAAAAAAATTAAAAAAACAGGTGTTAGTAATTTTCTTCATAAGCCACCTAGAATGCATCAAGTTGACGTTGGTAAATGATCTTCAATTACACCTTCTAAGTTACAAACTTGACAAACAATTCAAAGCGCCAAAATTTAGGATTCGCAATTACAATATGTTAATGATTAATTAATGAGAGCTCTACAGTCTCTTTCAAATACAGTAACGATGACATTAAATTCACGATTGAATATAGGATAAGAATTATCAACTTTTAGATTTTTTTAAGATTTTAAATCACGAAAATGGTGTGACAATATATAAGTAGATTAGAATCATGGTTATTGTATCCAAAAGAAAACTGTAGCATTTTCCTTAATTATAATGATTATACAACATCTTTAGCACTTGGCATGTCCATTCTAATAAGCCAGTTTGATTGCAAACCATAACACCCATTTCCTCTCCATTTCTTCCCCATTCCCAATTCCCGTCCACTGTCTTAACTCCCACTCCAGAAAGAATGTACCGCCTACACAGATTGCAGACGTTGCGAATGGCTTGTCTTCAAGAACTATGTACATCAAGCCAAGAAATGATATCACCAAACACTTTAAGGATCACCTCATCTGGCTCACCTTCAAGAAGGGAATGATAAGCGTCATCATAGAGAATCAGTTTCTTGTCTGCACTGCTTGCCTTCTCATATAATGCCTCGCTAATAGACGGATCTGTTATCGCATCAGCCTTGCCATGGAGGATCAATAATGGCAGAGAAACCTACAAAAGAGCATTTATACTGACTCATGAGAATACATCAGTCTTTCAAATGTTATTTCCACAGCATCAAAAAGCATGTTGAAATTTGTAAACAGAAAGCAGTCTCTCCAAGAAAGCAACTCCATATAGTAACTTTACAAAACTCCTTACACCTTCCCTCCTTAAAAGAAGAAGAAGAACAATAGCAACAACAAATGAAAAGTGTTTACATACTTTCTCCAGTTTTTGTTCTATTTCCTGGGTAGTCTTCAGTAACTCTAGTGCAGTTCGTAGCCGTGGGTTATGCTTGTAAGCAATCACGTGGTACGGAGTCTGCAAAACGTGCCAAAAAGTCAAAAAAGGATGAACAGGCAAACAATGGGAAAAATCTCGGAGCAACATGTCTGCTCTGTTTACAACACAGAGTGTGCTGTCTTACAATATTAAATAACCAACACTTTCTGCTCAACACTTCATAAAAGGGAAAGAAGGCTAACCAAATTCCTTTTCTTTACATCTCTGAATGCTAACTCAGCCAAATCCTTTTGTGGAACTAGCTTGCATTTTGGAAGAAGTTTCGCCACTCCAATAAGAACTTGTGTGACAAATGGTGGTGGAACCAGATCATCTGCAATCTGTAGAAAAATATGCAGATCAAGAAATGAGGTATATGAGAAACAAGAAATGAACAATTCAGAAGGTAGTTCAGAGAGGTACTTTGCACATTGGTGCAACAAGAACAGCTCCATTCCATGAATTAGGCTGTTTGAGGTGCACCTTCAGAGCTACAGCTCCTCCCATAGATTGTCCAAACAGGAAGCTTGGCAGACTACAGAAATCCGGATTTTCTGCACCCAAAGTGTAAATTTAATGTCCCATCTTCCTTTCACTTGCACAAGTACATCCCGTTCTCTCTTTCTAATAAGACTTCTTATTTTTTTGGTTTTTAATTCGGGGGGCCGGGAGGGGGGTTGTTTTGGGGGGGGGCGCTGTTGGGGATGTGCATTTGATAAACTAACATCACAGCTATTAGACATAGGCTCTAAGCTAAATGGCTGCGAAGATGTCAAGAGTAATAAGCCCATGGCTCAGGAATAAAACTATAAAAGGAACATTTTAATTTATGAAATTCATTGATATAGAAATGAACAAGTGTCCTCATAGTTTCGCAACTAAACGCTGCTAATAAAACAAGCACAAAATGATTAACTACCTGAGAAAAAGGCCTAAACATGTGAAATATAGAGAGAATAACAGATAATATTGCAAGAAAGGGTTGTTGCACTAGTCCTTATATTTCCTAGTCAAGCAAAGCAAGACTTTGCCCTGTTCATTTATTTTGTTCATACTCCTTTTTCAATAATGACAGATACAACCAAATTCATTGAAGGGCTTCAACACATTCACTTCAACATTTGTTGCAAATTAACATTTCCTGTTGATGCTATTACGCCATCATGTACAAGCATTAAGCAGATAGGAGTTCAGAAATGGAGAAAAGTATAATTGTGAAGCAAGTAACAAGTCACAAACTCTGAAGTCAAATTCAAAGATGAAGTCAGACTTATGATGGTAAACACCTTATACTCCTCCCTCCTCCTTCCCTCTTTGTTTTCCTATTCAAAACAGGGGAATAGAAAGAGGTTTGGCCCTTAGAAATGTGTGAAGAATCATACTCAGAGCTACAGCAAAGCTCTCATGTACTATCAAAATTTTTTTCTTTTTTTTCCACAGTTAGGTGTGCTATAAGTTGCAACAAGCCCTCAAATGTAATTTGATGCACTCCTGCAGAAATCCTTGCAAAAAATGTCATGCAGCTATGCAAGAAATTAGCCAAAATACCTTTAACTTTTGAGTAATGCTCAATCACATCATCAACTAGCCTGTTGAAGCTTCGAATATAGCCATGAAGACCCTCAGAAAGTCCAAATCCAGGATAATCCATAGCAAAAACTGCATAGCCAGAGAAGGCTAACTTTCTAGCAATTCCTGCAAATGACACCACACATCTATTAAACCATGAAGATTCACAAGAGCAAATCTGCAATTTCAAATCATTTGCTTAAGCTACATGCCTTCGAAGAAAAAGGTGCAACTGTCTCCATAACCATGACAAAACAAACCACTGCCTTAGGACTGGTCTGCGGCACCCAACTTTTTGAGAAGTATTCCAATCCTCTAGAGTTCACCTGGTATGACTGTATCACAGTATTCAAATGACTATCTTGATGTAAAAACTTTACAAAGGCTGTGAAACCATACAGACACAAGATGCCACTGGTAAATGACAGTTTTCAAATAAACATAAAGCTTGCAAAAATATGAGTGATTTCTAGCATACTCTAGTCAACACAGACTAGACAACTATCACTCAATTGTAGCAGCTATAATGGTATAAACAGAAACTTATGGCACTCTTAAACTAAGTCTATGACTAACTTTTCTTCATCACAATCTTCTCAAAATGGAAATCAGTTTCCTACATCATCTTTTCAAGGACAAGAAGGGAATATGGTAGATGACTGGGATGCGATAGGAAAGCTTCCAGTCATAGGTTCAGAGACCAAGATCGGGAGATATAAGAAGTTGTACCTCCTTCATCTTCAAGCCGTCACTAGGGATCTGTTAAAAGACAAACACAGAGCAGTCAACAACACCAATCAAATCATTAATCCAAGAAAGTGGAAGTCAAACTTCAACATAATATGCTTCCCACAAGGAAACTAGGTTTTCTACTAAACCATATTTCCACCAAAGTCAAAAGCAAAAACCAACAAAAGAAGAAAAATTTGCAGCTCCAACAGTTAAAACCATATACAGGCACAAATCTTAACCAAGGACGGTAGAGCAAAACCCTTCCAATAACAGAAACGATAGACCACTTTATGAGTGCCAAATGTAATCTTGTAAAAGTGCATCTGCCCTTCTAATTTGTTAACTGCAAGGGGAGTGTACCTGGAGTAGCTTGAACACATATAAGTGCATTATGGGAATTGTGAACACAGTAGCATCTATAGGAGCTCACAAAGTGGCAAGCAAACAAGTGCATAGCTTATATTGGAGAAGGATAATTAATACTGCCATAGAGTCCATATGAAAGCCTAAGCAATTAACTTGGTCCATACTTTAGGGACAGCAGGATTGAAATCATAAAGTTTTATTAATCCGCATGAACTTCCACCCTCATCTTCTCATAATGAATCGATTGTCTTTCAACAGTTTATTATAGGACATCATTCTCCCATTTTTTTGTCTTTCTCAGAGAAAGAGGGAGAGCAATGAGCAATAAGCAATACAGTCCACCGCTCTACTGGACAAGAGAATCCTTATTTCAACATTCTTTTCACAGAACCGCCGAAGATATGTAGACAAACAGCCAGCAATTCTACGCATTTGCAAAATATTAGTCAATAACCAATAAGCCATGTATATCATCAATAAGCTGCACAATGAATTGTTAGCATTAAAGACATTTACATGTACCTAAGTTTAAGAGCCCATATGAATTCTTCAGAACAACCAGTCAGTCCTACTTGGTTTCAAAAAAGTCAATCACAGCCAACAAAAGAAAAGCAAATGCAATAGAAATCAAATTCTATCAAACCGGCATAGAACGGATAAATAAACAAAAAAGAATAATCTTTCTTCACAAAGGCGTAAGCTTTATCAAATTACCAATCCCTTGAGCACCTGTTGCAATTTGCGATAATTACCTTGAACAAAATGTGATCAATTGAGAGTTGAATATCCTTAAAGGCCTCACGAGCACGCCTTCGGGCCCCAACCTTTCTCATATTTGCATCCACAATCTTCTGCAACTCTTTACTTACCCCTGGAACTTCTCATGCCTCACCATTGCAGCCCTTTTCTCACCCCTCAATGAAGAAGCTTTAACCTTTACCTCTGAACCGTACAATTTCAGATCTTATTCAGAACCCAGAAAGTCTATCAGCTTCTAGACCATAAATGCACTCTTTTTTTTTTTCTTCTTCTTTATCTAAGAACCCAGACAACAAAATCACCCAAAAGAGAAAAAGAAAGGAGAATAAGAAGGGGAAAAGTCAGTGAAACCAAAATAAAATTGACAAAAAAAAAACAGCTGGATGACTTCTGGGAAGCTGTCAAAATGGGAATCTGCGTTGGTCAAGAATCTGTCTTTGTCGCAAGGAAGTAGTAGTGCTAATAATAAATCTACTTTAGTATTTAATAATCTAAGTAGTGTTTAATAATCCAGTGTTATAGAAAGAAGGGACTTGCATTGAAGGAGACGCGAGTCTAACGAGACATAAAAGGCTGAGTGCGGAGGCTGCTGGCAGTTTTGGTTTTGTTACGTGATATATGTAAGATAAAGTGTTGAACGGTAACTTATCGAGGAGTACTTTTCTAAGAAAACTTTTAATAAAAATATTTATTAATTATTTAAATATTTTTAAATATTATTTGAAATATAGTTCAATAAGCACCTATTGTATCGGATAAGTGTAATTTAAAAATTTTTAAAAGTGTTTATTTCTTTATTTAGTTCATAATATAGGATAAAATAATTAAATTATATATTTTATTTTTTAAATCATAAAAACTAATCTAAAAACACCAAATTTGAAAAATACTTTTAAGAGCAAAACCTCTACTCCTAATTTATGGGATAATATTCACTAAATAATTTAAAATTATTTTTAACATCAAAAAGTGTTTTTTCACCAAAATTAATGCAATCCCAAACAAGGCCAAAAAGATCGTTGGAATATGAAAAAGTAAATTGGAAAATGTGTTTTATGATGTAAGTGAAATATTATTTGAAAAAATTTGTTATCCAAAAACCTTGTTTTTTAAGCAGACAATTCTAATTTGACATCTCTCACTTACATTCCCTCGTCCCCGTGACAGTGTAATCTATCTCCCCCAAATGTTAGACTCCCTCATCCTGTACTACCAAACCTATCTCTCCTACACATAGTGCAGTAATTGTGGGACCAAAAGCACAATTGATTGTTAGTTTAATATTATTATAGTGTGTTTGGATTGTAAATTATTTGAGATATTTTTATTGTAGCACTTTTTATGATGTGATATATGCGAGATAAAAAGATATATTGAAAATTGTAATGGTGATATCAGCAAATATATTTGGCCAAATAATTATCTGTCCAAACACATTTAAACGCAATGTAATTCCACATGAATTACTCGTATAACTTTACCACAGAGATCCAATTATTATGCATGGAATTCACATTCAAAAATGGTATATAGTTCAGGAACGGTTGAACCGTCACCGGTAAATGTTTGTATACAATTTGACCCAAGGTTGCGTCTTTTAGACTTTTTTATTAAGGTATCAAATTCAAAATTGGACTCTTAATCTATCAAACTTTCTTCCGTGGGGCCGAAGACTTTAGGGAAGTTTAAGAGAGCTGGTAAATGTTTTTTGTTTCCTTTTTTTTTTCTTAAAGGTAAAGCTGGCAAAATTTAAAGAGCATATTGGGCATATAATAAAGATATTTTATTTGCACAAGATTTGCACCAGAACGATTTCTGAAAATGGATTCATCATGTTATATGTCTATTTGGTTAGGTTTAGCACCCACGACCAAGTATACTTCATTTACGTTGTCGGTCCAAACACATTTTCTTTTGGGCTAATTTCAAAAACCTCCCCTAAGATTTGTCATAATATCACTCAGCTCTCTTAATTTTTAAAAATCTCACTTACTTCTCTTATCAACTTAACAAAACTAAATATTCCTATCAAAGGTCATAAATTAACAACATTACCTTTGCTCTTAATAGCTATTTAACCAAAAAGTCAAAACAAAATAAAATTTTAGAAGAAAAAATGCAAATTAAAAAAATTGCTAGCTAATAATGGTCCATATTTCTTTACATTGGGGTTATAGTGGGATAGTAAAGGACGTGGATAAATTAAATATAATCAATATTAACCACTTAGGAGGATTTTTGACAGTAATTAACACCTTAAAAAATTTCGTGCACAATTAAAATTAAGGAAGTCAAGATATTTTTTTTGGAGAAATATGTTTTAATTCATGGTATAGTTTAAGTTCTATTGAAAACTAACCATCTCTTCATATGTGTGAATTTTTCAATGTGTAAATTTTGCTTTTATTCCAATACGATTAAAATAAATAGTTTACGTCAAAAAATTTACACCTTATAAAAATAGATTAATCTTTCCTACATTGACAGTATATACACTATCAGTATTGGATGAATGACAACTATGCAAATTTTGAATTTGAACTCCATCTTTTGCATATGTATCATGAATCTAATGGTTGAAAGCAGTGTCTATAAAATTTACTTTATAAAATTTAACTTTATTCTTATTTTTTATTATTGTTATAAATTCCATATGTAGGATAACATAATGGTAGTATTGGAATAAAAGTTTTATTTTTCTTGTACTTCCTCCAAAGGGGTTAAAATAATACAAGAAATGTCAATTCTTGGGAAGTAAGTGAGATTTTAAAACCTCAAGGGAGTTGAGTGATATTATGAAAAACCTCAAGGAAGATTTCTGAAATTATCCCTATCTTTTTCAACTCTTTAAAATTGTTTTTTGTCTAATGTTAAATATGCAAGAAAACTAAAAGTCACATCTAGAACCATATACTTCCTCCGTCCAAAAATATTTGTCATATTTGTCACTTTTTCTTGTTTCAAATTAATTGTCATTTTAGAAAAGTTAACTCACATGTTTCAATGAAATTTTATCTTTACCCTTGATATGGCCTATCACTTATTCCCCATAATTATCAATATATCAAATAAAAAAGGGCTGGCCGCAAGAATATAAGAGGAAAATAAAAATTCTCTTTCCTACTAATATCACTATATATAAATTGCACATTTTCCTAAAAATGACAAATTTTATGGAACAGAGGAGTAGTTGGATAGCAAAATATGTTCTATCATACAGTTTCTCTTGAGCAAAGATTACTTTGTTATGCTATTTGATGCAGTGCTTTTCAAAGGTAAGTTTTATAATCCTCTAATTCTAGCCAGCTCTAACAACAAATCATCTTCAAGCCTTTCATGCAGCTAACCTTAATATTTGTAACCCATCCCGTCAAAATCTAAGAATTTTGATGGCTCCTCCTTTCAATCACTGCGAAGCAATTTTTGACGGCTCTGTTTCAGCACATAAGCAGCTTTTTGGAATTGGTATGATCATTCACAATCATGGTGGGCACTTTCTTGCGAGACTATCTATAGATGTTGAGATCGCTAAGGCAATAGCCGTTGGTGAGACAATTAACCTAATTAAAAATCTAAGAATTCCCAAGTTTTGACTACAAATTTTATGGGTTAGGTGCAAGAAAACTGAGAGTCACGTCTAGAATCATATAGCTAGATAGCACTAAAATGTTCTATTATACGGTTACTCTTGATCAAGATTATTTTATTATGCTATTTGGTCCAATCGTAACGCAGCACTCTTCAAAGGTAAGTTTTATAATCCTCTGATGATAGTCAGCTTTGCAACAAATCATCAGACTCTAATTTCTATAGCAGCATGTGAAACAGCAAGAGACCATGTTTACTCAACAAAGTAAACAAGAGGGACCGTGCAGAACTCCTTCTGTAATCAACAAATTTTGGGATGTTGTTGGCATTATTTTTTGTGAAAATTAATGGGCTATTGAAATTGAACTAAATTTCTCGTAACAAGACTCGAATTCAAACAATAGTCGACTAAGCCAATGATGTCGATCTCTACCGGGCAATACATGCTAATTAATTACTTGGCCATCTGTCACATGCAGGAAAACTAAAGAGATACGGGTAATGCGAATTGCAAAGACGCGACACTTGGTTCAAACCTTTCCACATTTGCTACGAGAAGTGCTTGCAAAGCCCATTTTCTGTAGTATAAGTCTCCTGGTTTATTCAAAAACGAGCCATGCAATACTATATAAATATACTACTATGTAGTATTTCTCATGCAGTAGGAACCGCAAATGGATACCAATTGGGCCAGACGAGGTTCAAACTAGATGGCTACGTGCATAAGCTATACCAGCAGTGGCGGATTAAGGTGGGGCGTAAATTCCTATAGTACCAATAGAATTTTGATATAATCTCAAACGTATCTCTCGAAGTTTTCTTATGAAAGAAGTGAAAGAATTACGTAATCTTTTAAATTGGTTCATGAACTAATATTTTAAAAAGTAGATGTGGGTTACAAAGTTCCATTTGAAATAAGTTAAAAAAAGGTTTTTCATTTCAACTTGTTATTAAATATTTTTTTGCTTAAAAAACTAGAAAAAGAATAGGTAAAAATTTTAGTGTTATTTTTACCTCCATTGAAAAATTTTTTCTAACTCCGCCACTATATACTAGTAACACAGGACATCAGACACATGAACACAACATACCATAATTATCTATGATAATATTGGATTGTTGAAGAAATAAACATTGATATATAAACTGCTGGCTTTACAATTGTGTTAAAACGATCAACTGTGTCCTTGGCAAGAAAGTAAGGCAAGCTGCTCATGCCAGAAAGCACTCTCCCTCCAGTAATATAACTTATCCAGAGAAAATTGATCTCAAAGCTGCAAACTTGCTAAGTAGAGCTGATTTTGACCACCTGGCACGAACAGAATGAATAACAACAAAACGTAGCAGCCAAATTCGCTCATATATTCAAAGAAGAAGAAGAAACTGACCTCCAAATGAACCGATTTGTCCACTGATTTTGTGAACCACAAGTAAAGCCCTAAAAAAAGTTGTCAACCAAAGCAAAACCCAAAACGAAATTATCAACCCGGGCACGTGTATATCAGTCTCTCAGTTTGTCTACTATTGATAGGTAAAAATTTAGACTAACAAGAAAAAAGAAGAATTTGGTAAAAGAAAGACATACCTTGATTTAAGTAGTCATCAGAAAATTTGGATAAAAAATTTGTTTTTCGTCCTGCAACAGCCTCTAAATATGCTTTTAGGCAAGAAAAATTGAAAAACAAATCATGTGTAATACCAAACATTCTGCTTTGAATCATTAGAGTAACAGAGGAAGTATCGAAACATGGAGTAGTAGTACTTGAAGTGGAATTAAATGTGTACGAGAATTTCAGAAAGAACATACAAGCTACAGTAGCAGTAGGACTAATAAATGGGGAAAAAAAAAAGCAATGTGTCATGATAAATTGATGGGCATTTTTCTCGCTTCCTTTGAAAGCGAGCAGACCAGCCCATATATCAAAGTTTGTAGCCCAAGATCATTCTATGATCGAAAAATCATTGACATGGCCTAAAAGTCAATTAAACACCACTTGCATTCGAAGGAACAAAACATTGGGCTTTTGTTAGCGAGATGCTCATCTCAGCCCTATTTCACAAAATTTTTAGACCTAAGGAATGTAAGGAAAGTAAGCTAAGCATTTACCTACCATATAAGGTTAAATGCAAGACAAATGGCTACTGAGATTCTTCCACAAAAGCATGTGAAACAGTAGCCATAAATGGTTAATCAAATATGTAAAAACTTACATGTCACTGTTGCAGCATTAAGTGCCCATTTATCATAGTTTAAAACCTTCATTTTATGTCTTAGATTCTAAATTTCAGAGTTCCATATGAGGAAAGTGGTGTGTACAAGTAAATTTTTAACTTTAAAGTAGATTTGTTGTACGTCACTTTTCATTTTATTTTTACTAATTTTCTGAATTTTCTTGCGTGACTACTTGTAAGAAAGTATGATGCCTTTGACTTATAAATTAAGATAAAGCACGCGGATTATTGTCAAAAAATTGATGTACGGACAGCTGAAGAATAAATTTTTGAGTTTCATTCACTAATAACTATGAGTTGGGCTAATAGCTGCAAATGAGTGTCATGTGTTAGTTTTTTTGGCCAAAAAATGTTATTAATTTGAAAAAGAGTCTAAAATATGATGAACACATGATAAATTAAGTGTAAATTAGGTGCCACTAATGAGTACTCAGTAGGAGCCCGCTAGAAAAGAGTTTTTCTAATAGATGCCAAATGGGAGCTTATTAATCAACCTAAGTCTCACTCAACCTATAATGAATGCACACACTAGCGATTTCTATCCTCCTTTATATTTATGTACTTCCATTAATTAATTTTTTTTAAATTATCGCCTGAAATATATTATAGCAACTACCTAATAGGCACTCATTTGATGGACCCCTATTAAAAGTTGTCCCCCAAACCCAACTTAAGTAAAAGAGATATTTCTATTTGAATAGTGTCTTCCTAATATGGATGCTAATGAAATTGAAATTATGGAGTTAATGCAAGCAGAGTGGAAAAAGAAAGAGAAAAAAAAGGTACTAATGAAGAAAAACCTGAAAGAAAAATTTGTAAAACACCATCATCAAAATCCTTTCTTATGATCGCCAACATTTGCATACTTTTGCACTTTCACACACTTGTTACAATTAGATTGTGGAGAATTTGTAACCAACATATCAAATGATTTCTTATAATAACATTTACTTTGAATGGTAAGTTTATTATGTACGTGCATGTAACAAAACAAATTCAACATTATTAAAATATTTCTTCTATTTCGTGTCTTTGGAGCACCAAATAAACATATTAAAACAAAAGGAAAGTGAATAAATATTAATGCTTTAAAATTATTAGACTAATGTGATTAACTTTCTGTCCCCAAATCTATTACATTGCCTGGATTTATACACTTTCAATGATTAACAGAATCTTATTGGCAAGAATTTCCATGCAGCTGACTATTCTTTCAGCCAAAAATCAGTTATAACTAACTTTTAACAAATTTGGCTCCATATGCAAAATTACACTAATGCCCTCCAAACTTTTCAGTCCAATTGCAATTAAGTCCCTGTGCCTGACAAGGACTTCATCTTTAGTTAACCTAGTCCAAATCACGGCAGAAGAAGAAAAGTGAAAGTCGAATTTTCCAGCTTATGATTTAGTTACATTTAGTCATTATTTTAGTCAATTATTAGGCAATAAACCGGACTAGCATTAGACATGCTTGGATCCGCTTGTTATAGGGCCGGGCTAAGCCCATAGTTGTTAGGCATTTGTATTCCAAGTTTAATTAGGATTGCTCTGTGGAAAAGACTTGTAAAACTCTTGTCCCTTTTGAATGAAACACACGAAAATATTCCAGAAAATTATTAAGCAGTGTGAAGCTCTCTAAAGCTCTTGCAAGCATCCTTGAACACATTAGAATCCTCTTGAGTGTTCGTCCAGCTGACCAATCAAGAAATCACCCTTAATTGTGGCGCCAACTACCGTTCGCAACTACAAGAATTAGAGGGGTTCGTATAAAAATTCCACTATTAAAACTTGTGTCAATTTACCAAAAATTCAAACTTGTTCGTTTGCGAGTTTCATCACACCGATGGGATTCATATCACAAGTGCTAGTAGTTTTCTTCATAAGCCACCTAAAATGCATCAAGTTGACGTTGGTAAATGATCTTCAATTACACCTTCAAAGTTACAAACTTTGCAGTCAATTCAAAGCGTCAAAATTGGAAAACTCGGTGAAGTCAAAAATCTCATCCCATTCCAGGCAGGATACCATTTAAGAGTCTCAATTGCGACATCTTAATAATTAATTAATTGGGAGGCTCTACAGTCCCTTTAGCACGATTAGATATAGGATAAAGGTTGTCGATCCTTAGATTATTTCAAGAGTTTAAATCATGAAATGATGAGGCAATATACAAGTGAATTAGAATCATATGTATCGTATTGAAAAGAGACTACAGCATTTTCCTTAATTATAATGATTATACAACATCTTTAGCACTTGGTATGCCCATTCTAATATGCCAATTTGATTGTACACCATAACAGCCATTTCCTCTCCTACAATTCTTCCCCATTCCCATTTCCCGTCCCGTGCCTAACTCCCACTCCAGAAAGAATGTACTGCCTACACAGATTGCAGACGCTGCGACTGGCTTGTCTTCAAGAACTATGTGCATCAAGCCAAGAAATGATATCACCAAACACTTTAAGGATCACCTCATCTGGCTCACCTCCAAGAAGGGAATGATAAGCGTCATCATAGAGAATCAGTTTCTTGTCTGCACTACTTGCCTCCTCATATAATGCCTTGCTAACAGATGGATCTGTTATCACATCATCCTTGCCATGGAGGATCAATAATGGCAGAGAAACCTACAATAGAGCATTTATACAGACTCGTGAGAATACTTCAGTCTTTCAAATGTTATTTCCACAGCATCGAAAAGCATGTTGAAATTTGTAAGCAGAAAGCAGTCTCTCCAAGAAAGCAACTCATATAATAACTTTATAAAACTCCTCACACTTTCCCTCCTTAAAAGAAGAGAAGAACAACAACTTCAACAAACAAAAAGTGTTTACATACTTTCTCCATTTGTTGTTCTATTTCCTGGGTGGTGTTCAGTAACTCTAGGGCAGTTCGTAGCCGTGGTTTATGCTTGTAAGCAAGCACGTGGTAGGTTGCCTGCAAAAAGTGCCAAAGGAAAAAAAGATGAGCAGGTAAACAATGGGGAAAAATCTCAGAGCAACATGTCTGCCCTATTTTCAACATGCAGTGTGCTGTCTTACAATATAGAATAACCAACACTTTCTGCTCAACACTTCATAAAAGGGAAAGGAGGCTCACCAAATTCCTTTTCTTTACATCTCTGGAATGCAAACTTGGCTAAATCCTTTACTGGAACTAGCTTCCTTTTTGGAAGAAGTTTCGCCGCTCCAATGAGAACTTGTCTGAGAAAACATGATGGAACCATATCATCTGCAATCTGAAGAAAAATATTCAGATTGAGAAATGAGGTATGTGAGAAACAAGAAATCTACAAGTCAGAAGGTAGTTCAAGGAGGTACTTTGCACATTGGTGCAACAAGAACAGCTCCATTCCATGAATTAGGCTGTTTAAGGTGCATCTTCAGAGCTACAGCTCCTCCCATAGATTCCCCAAACAGGAAGCTTGGCAGACCACGGAAATCTGGATTTTCTGCACCCAAAGTGTAATTTTAATGTCTTCAGACCCTTAGCCCATCTTCCTTTCACTTGCACATGCACATCCCATTCTGTCTTTCCAATAAGACTTTTTTATTATTTTGGTTTTTTTTATCTGGGTTTCTTTTTTTTTGTGGGAGAGGAAGGGGGGGGGGGGCATGTGCATTTGATAAACTAACATCACAGCTATTAGACATAGGCTCTAAGCTAAATGGCTGCGAAGATGTCAAGAGTAATAAGCCCATGGCTCAGGAATAAAACTATAAAAGGAACATTTTAATTTATGAAATTCGTTGATATAGAAATGAACAAGTGTCCTCATAGTTTTGCAACTAAACGCAGCTAATAACCCATAATAAAACAAGCACAAAATGATTAACTACCTGAGAAAAAGGCCTAAACATGTGAAATATAGAGAGAATAACATATAATATTGCAAGAAAGGGTTGTTGCACAGGTCCTTATAATTCCTAGTCAAGCCAAGCAAGAATTTTGCCCTGTTCATTTATTTTGTTCATAGACCTTTTTCAATAATGACGGGTACAACCAACTTCATTCAATGGCTTCAACATATTCACTTTAATATTTGTTGCAGATTAACATTTCCTGTTGATGCTATTACGCCATCATGTACAAGCATTAAGCAGATAGGAGTTCAGAAATGGAGAAAAATATAATTGTGAATCAAGTAACAAGTCACCAACTCTGAAGTCAAATTCAAAGACGAAGTGAAACTTATGATGGTAAGCACCTTATACTCCCTCCTCCTTCCCTCTTTGTTTTCCTATTCATAACAGAGGAATGAATAGGAAGAGGTTTGGCCCTTAGAAATGTGTGAAAAATCAGGCTCTGAGCTACAGCAATGCTCTCATGTACCATCAAAGTTTTTTCTTGTTTTGTTTTTTTTTTTTTTTTTCCATTGTTAGGTGTGCTGTAAGTTGCATTTCTGCAGAAATCCTTCCAAAAAATGTCAAGAAATTAACCAAAATACCTTTAACTTTTGAGTAATGCTCAATCACATCATCAACTAGCCTGTTGAAGCTTCGAATATAGCCGTGAAGACCCTCGGAAAGTCCAAATCCAGGATAATCCATGGCAAAAACTGCATAGCCAGATAAGGCTAACTTTCTAGCAATTCCTGCAAATGACACCATATATCCATTAAACCCTGAAGATTCACAAGAGCAAATCTGCAACTTCAAATCATTTGCTTAAGCTACATGCCTTCGAAGAAAAAGGTGCAAGTGTCTCCGTAACCATGCAATAAACAAACCACTGCCTTAGGACTCGTCTGCGGCACCCAACTTTTTGAGAAGTATACCAATCCTCTAGAGTTCACCTCGTATGACTGTATCACAGTATTCAAATGACTATCTTGATGTAAAAACTTTCACAAATGCTGTGAAACCATACAGACACAAGATGCCACTGGTAAATGATAGTTTTCAAATAAATATGAAGCTTGCAAAAATATGAATGATACGCTAGTCAACAGAGACTAGACAACTGACACTCAATTGTAGCGCTATAATGGTATAAATAGACATTTATGGCACTAAAGCTAAGTCTATGAACTAAATTATCTTCATGACAATCTTCTCAATATGGAAATCATTTTCCTAGATCAGCTTTTCAAGGACAAGAAGGGAATATGGTAGATGACTGGGATGCAATGGGAAAGATTCCAGTTATAGGTTCAGAGACCAAGATCCGGAGATATAAGTTGTACCTCCTTCATCTTCAAGCCCTCACTTGGGATCTGTTAAAAGACAAACACAGATCAGTCAACATCACCAATCAAATCATTAATCCAAGAAAGTGGAAGTCAAACTTCAACATAATATCCTTCCCACGAGGAAACTAGGTTTTCTACTAAACCAAATTTCCACCAAGGTCAACAGCAAAAACCAATGAAAGAAGAAAAAATTTGCAGCTCCAACAGTTAAAACCATATACAGGCACAAATCTTAACCAAGGACGGTAGAGCAAAACCCTTCCAATAACAGAAACGATAGACCACTTTATGAGTGCCAAATGTAATCTTGTAAAAGTGCATCTGCCCTTCTAATTTGTTAACTGCAAGGGGAGTGTACCTGGAGTAGCTTGAACACATATAAGTGCATTATGGGAATTGTGAACACAGTAGCATCTATAGGAGCTCACAAAGTGGCAAGCAAACAAGTGCATAGCTTATATTGGAGAAGGATAATTAATACTGCCATAGAGTCCATATGAAAGCCTAAGCAATTAACTTGGTCCATACTTTAGGGACAGCAGGATTGAAATCATAAAGTTTTATTAATCCGCATGAACTTCCACCCTTATCTTCTCATAATGAATCGATTGTCTTTCAACAGTTTATTATAGGACATCATTCTCCCACTTTTTTTAATCTTTCTCAGAGAGAGAGAGATATGTAGATATGTAGACAAACAGCCAGCAATTCTACGCATTTGCTAAATATTAGTCAATAACCAATAAGCCATGTATCTCATCAATAAGCTGCACAATGAATTGTCACCATTAAAGACATTTACATGTCCCTACATTTAAGTGCCCATATGAATTCTTCAGAACAATCGGTCAGTCCTACTTGGTTTCAAAATAGTCAATCAAAGCCAACAAAAGAAAAGTAAATGCAATAGAAAATCAAATTCTATCAAAGCGACCATAGAACGGAAAAACATACAAGAAGGAAACAAAGTTAAAAAGAAGGGAAAAAAAAGGAAGAAAAAGTCTAATCATTCTTCATAAAGGCGTAAGCTTTATCAAATTACCAATCCCTTGAGCACCTTTGCAATTTCCAATAATTACCTTGAACAAAATGTGATCAATTGAGAGTTGAATATCCTTAAAGGCCTCACGAGCACGCCTTCGGGCCCCAACCTTTCTCATATTTGCATACACAATCTTCTGCAACTCTTTACTGATCCCTGGGATCTTCTCATGCCTCACCATTGCAGCCCTTTTCTCACCCCTCAATGAAGAAGCTTTAGCCTTTACCTCTAAACCGTTCAATTTCAGATCTTATTAAGAACCCGGAAAATCTATCAGCTTCTAGACCACAAATGCACTCTTTTTTTTTCTTCTTTTTCTAAGAACCCAAACAGCAAAATCACCAAAAAGAGAAAAGGAAAGGAAGATAAAAAGGGGCACAGTCAGCGCAAACAGAATCAAATTAGACAGCTGGATGACTTCTGGGAAGCTTTCAAAATGTGCTTGTATCACTTATGGCATTGTGAAGCATCGAACATTTAAAAGCCACATGAATCTGGGATGGTCAAGAATCTGTCTTTGTCGTCATGAAGTATTAGTAATCAAAAGTGTTCTAGAAGGAAGGAAGTTGCATTGAAGGAGACGCGGAGTCTAACGAAACATAAAAAGGCGAAGTGCTGACGTAGTGGAAGACGTAGCGGTCGTTCTTTGTTTTTTAAGTGGACGGCTCAATTTCACACCTCTCACTGACCGTCACTCTTTCCTCACAATTATTTAATTCATCTCTCCCCCGTATGTAAATTTCCTCGTTCTATACTAGGTGATAATTTCCGATACGACCTGAAAACACGACACGAATCTAACACTAAATTAATGGATTTGGATTGAGATTTCGCGGGTTCGGGTCAGAATCGAGTTCGACCCGATTTTGACTCGAAAAGAAAATGTGTCGAATTCAGGTCAATCCGTGGGTGACTTGATATGACCCGATAACCCGTTTACGAATTAAAAATAATTTAATAAATATAAAAATAATTTTTCTAACTAAACCAAGTTATTCTTTTTTTTCCAAAGGCATTAATCACTTAATCCTAAATGAATTTATTTAACTTGTGTGAAGTTGAAATTATTATATTTGGACAAATAATGTATTATATTATTTTTTACTTTTATACTGTTTTAATTTATTTTATATTTGGGTTGGGATAAAACACTTTTACGGTGTTTTAATTTATTTTAGATTTGGTTTGGGATTATTTATTTAAATTTTTATTACTTGATTATATAATTAGTCTTGTACGAAATTGGTTTTATTAGAAATTACAGTGGTAAAATAATAAATTAAAATTAAGTTTTGAGTCATTTCGGGTCAACCCGCCAACCCAAAATTTTCGGCTTCTTGTCAGGTATTCTGACCCGTTTCGAGTTGGCGGGTCAGATTCGGGTCAGCAGATTTTCTGTTATACCCACGTCTCAACCCGACCCACCAACCTGAAACAGACCCGATTGCCACCCCTATTCTGTACTATCAAATTCATCTCTTTTTTCAGATATAGTATGCCAATTGTGAAATTGAAAGTATGAACGGTTGCCAGTGTAACATGTAACTCTACGTGAGTTACTCGTAAAATTTCACTATAGAAAGGTAATTATTATGCATAAAATTCACATGAACAGCAATAAAATATCATATGCTTAGAATTACAAATATTCAAAAAATATTATATTGTTTATGAATGATTTAATCGTCCTTGATAAAAATGGGTATATCAATTTGACCTGAAAAGTTTCAAGGTTATGTCTTTTAGACTCTTTTTTTTTTTTTTTTTGGGTTAAGGTGTCAAATTCAAAATTGAACTCTTTAATAAATCAAACTTTCTTCCGGCGGCCGAAGACTTTAGGAAGTTTAAGTGAGTTGGAAAATGTTTCTTCCTTTTTTTCAAAGGTAAAGCTCATAAAATTTAAAGAGCATATTGAACATATAAAGAAGGGTTAATTACATTTACCTCCCTTATAGTTTAACCAAACTACAAATAAACCCTCTAAAATTTAGAAAATAACAGTCATCTCCTTTGACTTAATAATTTCATAACAAAGGCCTCCTTCCTGTCAATCAATTAACGGATATTAAGCCTAGTTATCTTAATTGTAGTGCAAAAGTCCAATTTATCCCTCCAAATCTTTAATTCTAACGTCTGCTATTTAGTTTAAATAGTATTCAATAAAAGAATAAAAACTCATTTAAGAAAAAAAAAGAAAAAATCAAAATGAAGAACTATCTCCAGAGGAACCCATTGGCCATCACCCACGTGTCCTCTTCCCCAGTAGGACATCCCACCAATGAAAGTTCATTAACTGCCCCTCATCCAACTGTTCCATTCAAAAGGAATTCAAACAATCTTCCATTTCTCTCATTTTCATTCTTCTTCATTATCGATGCACGTGCCTTTGCCAATGAACTGTAAAAATTCAATTGGGTGCTATTTTCAGTTGGCAAATGCTACCCACAAATCAATAAGTCTAATATCTAACAATTATCCAAGTATAAATCCTAAAATCAAACAACCATCCAAAAGACTCCAAATTATATATACAATATCAATACTTGCTATATAGAAAAAAAAACACATACACACACAACCTCCATTGGCAACCAATTTATACCCCAAAATTAAATATCAATATTCAAATACCTTTTCAATACAAATTAATCTGACTTAGAACTATCATTACAACTCTCCTATGACTTTAAAAATATTAATATCTCAAAAGTAGAAACTAAATTCTACCTTTACAATAAAATAATAATAATAAATTTCTAATTCAATGAAAGAAATCCTTATGTAATTATTGAGATTTTATATAAGTTTTTTTTGTCAACAAAAAAAAATGACAAATTTCACATCTTTAGTTCTTTTTCTTATTTCAATCATCAATTTTATTTTTATTTCTCTATCACTACAAGTTTTTCATTTCCTTCTAATTTGACATATAATCTACTCCATCTATTGATTTTGTAATTTCAATTTGCTAATAGACACAAAATTGAAAATGATAAAAAGATGTTATATTAACTAGAAAAGATATGGGGTGAAAATAGACAAGAGACGGAAAAATAGATATTTTTTTTGGATTTTATAATTTATTGTCTTAAATTTAAAATTGTCTACCAAGTGGAGGATATTATAGGTATTTTACTGTGTCAAAAAAGATAAGTATAACTTTTTAAATTTGAAGGGAGCCGGGTGAAATTGTCGAAAACCTCAAGGGAGGTTTCTGAAATTATCCCTATTTTATTTGCACAAGATTTGCACCAGAACGATTGTTCTGAAAATGGATTCATCATGTCGCATGCCTGTTTGGTTAGGCTGATCATCTACCTTGTCAGTCCAAACACGTCATCTTTTTCAACTCTTTAAATTTCCATTTTCTAAGGTTACATATATTGACTCCGACTACAAAATTTATGGGTCACGTGCAAGAAAACTAAAACTCACATCTAGAACCACATAGTTAAATAGCATAAAATGCTCTATCATACCGTTTCTCTTGATCAAGATTATTTTATTATGCTATTTGATCCAATCTTGCGTTTTTCAGAGGTAAGTTTTATGATCCTGTGGTGACAGCCAGCTTTACAACAAATCAATTGCAAGCCTTTTATGTGGTTAACCTTAATGATTGTAACCCATCCCATTAAAATCATTGCAAATCATCTTCAAACCTTTTAATGCAGATAACCTTAATGATTGTAATTCATCCCATTTGGAAAAGGATTTTTCACCCAAAAAAAATCTCAATATTTTTCATAAACACATTTTTCAATAACTATTTTTATCTTGTATATACATTTATTAAATCATCATAGTATATTTTTTACAAAAAATTTCAAAAAATTATAATCCAAACACGACCTAAGAATTTTGATGGATCCTCCTTCAATCACTATGGAGCAAATTTTGGTGGCTTACTTCAGCTTATAAGCAGCTTTTTGGGATTGGTGTGGTCATCCGCAATCATGTGGGCACTTTCTTGTGGGACTATTTATACATTTTGATGGCCTGATAGATGTTGAGATAGTTGAGGTAATACTGTAATAGCAGCTCGTGAGGCGATTGACCTGACAAAAAAATCTAAGAATTCTTAACTTTGACTACAAATTTTGTGGTTTGCGTGCAAGAAAATTAAGAGTCACGTCTAGAACTATATAGCTAGATAGCACTAAAATTTTCTACCATACAGTTTCTCTTGATCAAGATTATTTTATTATGCTATTTGGTCCAATCGTCATGCAGTATTTTTTAGAGGTAAGTTTTGTGATGCTTTGATGATAGTCAACTTTGCAACAAATCATCTTCAACCCTTTCATGTAGCTAACTGGAATGATTGTAACCCACAGAATTTTGTTAGCTCCTGCTTTCAATCACTGCAAAACAATTTTTGATGGCCTACTTCAGCACATGAGCAGCTTTCTTTCTGGGATTGGTATTGTCATTCGCAACCATGGTGGGCACTTTCTTGCGGTATTATCTGAACATTTTGATGGCCTGATAGATGATAGATACTGAGATAGTTGAGATAGATGGTGAGACAATTGACCTGATTAAAAATCTAAGAATTCCTAGTTGTGTCCTGGAGGGTGATGCATTTAATGTTATTAACCTCTTGCATTTGCATGATGAAGAAGAGTTGTTGTCAGTCACTGGCCCTATAATTGAGGATATTCGATTGTCTATATTGAAAATAAATATTTTTAACGTAAAATGGGTTTCAAGAGGTGTCAATAAAATAGCAAATGACTTAGCTTTTTATGCAAAATCTTCACACCTTATGGAATTCTCATAGAATTCCTCACCCAGCTTTGTTAAGCAATTCATGTTGGACGATTTTCAACAATTTAGTTAATAATATTTTCTTTTTATCAAAAAGATTATTTTATTAGGATTACTATGCAACTTATTTGGGAAATTATTTTGAAATAATTACTGTAATACTTTTTGTGCTGTGATATATGTGAGATAAAAAAGTAGTTGATAATATAAAAAGATGGGTTGAAAAATGTGTTTATGATACGATTGAAATATTATTTGAAAAATTTTGATATCCAAACACAACTCGAACGATATACTTATGTACTTCCAAAGCATGGTCAATCGTATAAGCCCCCTAGATCAAGAGTTATTTCACTTCAATCACTTTGTAACTAGGCTTCTGTCCTTTTTATCAAGATTTGTATGGGGAAATTAAAGTGAAGTTTTTCCTGAATTCAACATAATTGGTGTTATACTGCTGAAAGCCATCATCTGATACTTTATTCGCTACAGTTGGTTAGTAAATCTAGACTAATGCATATTATGAAGGGCCCATAATCTGAATACAAAATTACAAAACAAGAACTTTCAAGATTCAACTATTGCTCTGAAAAGAGGATTTTCAGTTTAAAAACCAACATAAACCGTACATAAAAGTGAAAAAGTCTTTGTGTTGGCTTAGAAGAGAAAAATTTGTCGATTTGTTCTTCTGCTTGTCTTTAGCCCGCATAAAAGAATTGAACAAATAGTTATGAACAAAGTGTTCCAGCTGCATGAAATTATAGAAAAATTAACAAAAACGTGATTTTGGTGTTAGAAAATGAGGTACATTTTATATATTGATTAATGTTAAATAGTTATGATGCAAATTCTTACAAAAGCAGAATATATTGAATTGACCTTTTCTCTCAAATAAGAATTTTTGAAGAGCAAGTGGTGCAAAACTAGTTGCCTATCATCATCATACCCTATAATTAGATAGACCCTCACATGCTGGACAACAGGATTTATTGTTCGTTCCCTCATCATCTAATTCTCCAATTGAATTCTGCGGATTTCTTCCTTGAGTATAGTTCTCAGCTCTTGCAATTCGACTCTAAAGCATGTCAAGAACCAGAAGGTTAGCTACGTCACCTTAATAATGGATAAATAACCCGAGAAATTGAGTTTTCATATTTTGTATTCAAAAGGGAGTCTTATAGAGAGAAATTGGGAAAGGAGAGGACTTGTAAGTCCAACCAGGAACCTTACGGTCATATGGTTAATGTCTCTAACAACTAAGGATGGACTTGGTAATGAGGTTTTTGTTTTAAGAATCTAGAACACGTCAAATTTAGGCCAAGAGGTTTAATCATCTTGATCATGGAAAAAGTACCACAAGAAATGGCTTTTGTTTTAAAGTACAAGGGTTCAAAATCAAATAGTAATATATACCTTTATTTTGATTTTGTCTATTTTAAACAAAAAATTTGTCTGACTAAGATTTGTGTTTTCAAATTCGGATCGGATCGGATCGAATAGTTCAACCAATTAAATCGAGAATCGGTCAGGCATCTGGTCCGAGTTACCTCATAAAATCGTCTAACCACAATTTGGTCAAGCCCAATAAGAATTCAGGCTTAACCGAAAATTGGTAAAATCAGTAAAAACCCAAATTTTCCATTTTTTTTCCTTTTACCTTTTTCCCCATCTTCTTCTTTTTCTTCAAACCGCTTTTGCCTTTGACAATACACAGATTTCACCCCTTTGCAAAAAAATCAACCTTCCTTCCATCAACCAGTTTCCAACCTATCAAAAAATAACCTTTAAACATATTTCTCAAACAAGATTTAATTATAGATCTCACGCTCAAGAAAATGGTAAGAAGACAAAAGGATAGGGAGATGAAGAATAGAGAAGTGTGAAAAAAAATTAAGGATTAATGTTTCAGATTCGTGACTTTGAGAAGAAAAATCCAACAAAGACAAAACTGAAAAAGGAAAAAATGAAAATAAAAAAAGAAAAGAAGAAAGTCTGACACCATTGTAGAGAAGTTGGAATATGAAGAAAAAACTAGGGAAAGATGTGAGGCGACACTATGAGAGGAAATGAGGGAGAAAAACTAGGAAAAGTATATTTAGGGTTAAAAGTTTTACCAATTTTATGGCTTGACCTTTAAAGTAATAGAAATCTGTTAATACGATTAGAAACAATTTAGAATTTATAGCTACAGCCCTAAATTGTTGTATTACTTTCTAGATAAGCCCTCCAATTTGATTCTAAACTTGTTGAATATGCATTTGTACGCAATAAAATTTCTAAGTCTGCAAAAGACAAGAAAGATATACGACAAATGTGTAATTTATGAATTTAACAAGGATATGAGTACAATCCCTGAAATTCTCTCAAAACTATGGAGAGAGGTTCCCTCGATTCTTCTTTTCGAACGCCAATCTAAGGGCTTCGCAGCTTGTACTTGGATCGACCACCGATTCCTTCAAATCTTGGTATGGAAGATTTGAAGAACTTGAAAATATTTGGAGACTCAAGCCTTGATATATGGAAGATTTGGAGAGCTTGAAAACCCAGACCTTCGTAACTTGGAGCTTCAATACTTGCGTGTATGAGATGCCTCCTGATGTGTGTCTGTGTGTCCTGCATTTGGTAGAGAGACCCCCTATTTATAGTTGTAGCATGGGGTAGAGGTTGAACACATGTATACTAATTTGCTTGGCTTGCAAGACATGCAGTCATATAAGGAGAGCACTACTTTGAATATTATCTCTTTATTAATAAAGATATAGCACCAATAAATGTCTCTTACGATTGGCCGGATTACGTAGACATATGACATGGCACCGTTTGATTGGATGAACCATTGCAGTAGATAGGGCATATATAAGGACTAAATAACTCTAAATATTATCTCTTTAATAAGAAACAAATATTTAGATATTTATCCTTAATTTCCAAGTCATAGGAAATATGTGACGTGGCATGACTTAATTGGTAGAGACACCCCAACAATTTTAATTGGTTGGAACACCTCATCTTGACATTCGGGAGGATATAATTGGCCGACGAATAACCAAATAGCCAAGTGTGTATGACACGTGGTAATTTTTAATTGGCTATTTAATAACCAATTTTTCCAAGTGTACATGACATACGACAATACCCAATTGGATAAAAATAAGCCACAAAAATAATTTATAGACCAATGGTGATTTTAAAAATTAATTAAAATTCCATTGTCTACAGCATTAAATTGTAAATTACATAAATTTCTACTTAATTATACAACCTATTTGTATTTTCTTGTAAAATATCTTAAAAACATCAAAAATACATTGAATTTACCTTTTTTAGTATTAACATGTTTTTAGAAATTTTACATAAAATATTACTTTTTAAAATTAAATATATTCATGACATCATGATTACATTACTCGGTTCTTATATGGGGTTGACTCCGGTCGAACCCATTGACCCCTGATCCTTGACCTCAATAGAGTCAATGGCCGATCCGAGTTTCAAACATTGACTAGGATGAATCCTGACTTTCCTGACCCCACTCTTATCTCTTACTTTCATTTGGATGAGAGTTTTCCTTCAACAAACCTTCAACACATCCAATCACTGGAAAAAAAAAAAAACAACAAGAAGAAGAAGAAGAAGACGATGAGGGACTAAAAATGATATACCCTCAAGAAGGGCGAATAATAGAGCCACAAAGTTATTTATCTTTGGATGAATAATTGATAAATGTAGAGTCCTTAACTTTTTCTAGAATATATAAGTGAAAGAAAATTATATCAATCTTACTCTTTAACTGTTCAACTATTTCTAACAAATTTCGATAACACTGATTCTTGCACATCCTCGTGTTGTTGGATAAAAGTTCATCATCTAGTCCAATTAAACTGCTTACAAATACGTATCTTTCACAGTAGGAAAAAAATCAATAATTCAATACATGATAGTTAGGAAGATGCTTGTCTCAGCCCAATTTAACAAAAATTTTTAGAGCTTGACATGGTTAAAAATTGAAACGTTAGCAAAATTTTCAAGAACACCACTTCAAAAAAAGCTCCAAGAACTAACTTGCATATGCATATCAAAAAAAAAAAAAAATGAACGTTTACATTTTTCTTAAACAAACGGATCGAATTGCGTAACGTATGTGTCGTAGTGTATATCTTGTAATTTGTTTGTGTAGGCTTGTTAGTTGTGGCAATGCAGCAACACCTGTTAAGGAATATAAGGAAAGTAAGTTAAGCATTTACCTACCGTATAAGTAAGTTAAATGCAACACAAATGGCTACTAAGATTCTTCCGCAAAAGCATATGACACAGTTGCCATAAATGGTTAATCAAATATGTAAAAACATACATGTCATGGTTCCAGCATTAAGTGCCCATTTATCATAGTTTAAAATCTTCATTTTATGTCTTAGATTCTAAATTTCAGAGTTCCATATCAGGAAAGTGGAGAACAAAATCTAAAAATACCATGTGTACGGGTAAATTTTTGAACTTTAAACTAGATTTATAGTACGCCACTTTCTCTACCAATTTTCTAAATTTTCTTGCGTGACTACTTGACGAAAGTATGTTACCTTTGAGTTATAAATTAGATAAAGTATACGGAATATTGTCAAAAATTGATTTGCTGAAGAATACACTTTCGAGTTTTTATTCACTAATAACAGTTTGGCTAATGTGTGTCATGTATTAGTTCTTTAGCAAAAGCATTATTAACTTGAAAAGAAGTGTAAATATAGGGGCATAATAAATGTATATATATATATATATATATGTGATAAGTTAGGTACAAATTAGGTGCACTAACGAGTAGTACTCAGTATGTGCTTGCTAGAAAATTTCAGCAAGTATGTAAAGGATTTTTCTAACTGCCCAATAGATCTCATTAATGTACCTAAATCAGACCAAACTTATCATGAATACGCACACTAATGATTACTATCTATCTTTGTATTTATGTACTTTCACTAATTAACTTTATTTCTTTTAAAAATTTAACACCTGAACTATATTTTAACGAATATCCAGTAGACACTCATTAGATAGACTCCTATTAAAAAGTTGTCCCTAGACCCAACTTAGGTTACAGGGTCATATCTATTTGATTAGAGTTTTCCTAATGTAGATGCTAATGAAATTGAAACTACAGAGTCCGTGCAAGTGGAGTGGAAAAATAAGGAAAAAAAAGTACAAATGAAGAAAAACTTAAAAGAAAAATTTGTAAAACTCCATCATTAGAATTCCTTTCTTAAGATCATCAGCGTTTGCATACCTTTTGCACTTTCACACGCTTCCTTACAATAATAACACTGTGGAAAATTTGTACCAACATATCAAATTATTTCTTATAATAACATTTATTTTGATAGGATGAGTTTATTATGCACGTTTAGGTAACGAAACGAATTTCAAATATTATTAAAATATACTCTTCTACTTGGTGCCTTTGGAGCAACCAATAAGCACATTAAAAAAACAAATGAGCAACTATTAATGCCTTAATTATTATTATTTAGTATCTGAATTACAACACTTTTGCACAAGAAATTTATCTTTTTCCAAAAAAAAAAAACACAGTTTTGATCCATACTTTCTAATTTTATGAACTTTAAGCAATATATTTTTTGCCATTAGTAATCCAACTTTCGTTAACGTTCTTCATGAATGGCAGTTACTGAGTATGAGAACTACGTGTTTAAGTTATGGGTTATGAAATACATCGAATAATGCTAAAAAACTTATACTATTTATGGTTGAAAAATGCCTTTTACTGTAGATTTAATGGCAACTGATAATGGATGTTGATAGCATTAGCAATGTACAATTTTGGCAAAAAGATATGAAAGTTGTCAAAGCTCACGATGATCATCAAATGTTTGATGCGATTGTTAATATTGACAGCTTGAATTCATCAACAAATAGTACATATCGAAGTGGAGGATGTAGGCACAAAATTGGGGTAATTTGGACAAGGCAGGCCTAATGGTTCTACCAGTGTTTGGTAGAGTTCACAGCAAATTCTGTTTGACCAGATTATGTCGTTATGTTCCATAAATTCTGCCAAAGTTTCTGTTTTTCCAAATCATCTTTTCTCTTCCAATTTGAACTTTACATTGTCTTTGCCACTTCAGGCAAAAATCAAAGAAGTATGACATGATTGTCAAGTACATGTAACGCAACGAATTTCAAATACTACTACAGAAACAATTACATCAAAAATTAAGGGTTTACATGTTTACTTTAGAACATAATTTGTGTAAGAACAACAGACATGGAATAGTAAAAGATTTGTGATTTGTACAATAGGGAAATATCAGATTGTTGATTGTAGTTTTGTTCTATTCCATTTCTTCAGCAGCTTGCATCTAACTTGGTTGAACAGCAAAGTTGTTTCAAAATCATATACCGCGTTTGTTATGTAAATAAGCTAGGAATCTAACTTTTTCATCAAGCTGCACAATTCAAAAGAAAAAAAGGGTAAGACAGAGAAAAAAATATGCTTTCCATGGCCAAAATTTTACTTTATTCAAAAACATGAAAACTAGAATCCACCTCTTTTTTCAGTTTGGCATTTTCATTGGCTAAACCTTGCAAATGTAGTTTCCTTGTCTCTTCTTCAGTAAGTCCACCATGACATTTTGTGCAAAAGGGATCCATTAGCATTCCCCTCATTATCAGATTCTCCATACGAAGTTTCTCATTTTCTAATGTAAGAGCATCATTTTCCTCTCTTTCATTCTGTAGCTAAAGCATGTAAAATTCTAGAACTGAATTATCATAATTCAAAAGAAAATGTAACCCAAGAAAGCCCTTAAATTTAAAGCACATCCAATTTAATTGAGAACAAAAAATAAGTATACCTTTATTTGGTTTCTTTTGTTTTGGAACCAAAATTTTATTTGTCCGGACGAAAGCCCTAGTTCTGTACTCAATTGTTGTTTCTCATCTTTAGTTGGATGGTGGCTTGTCTTGAAAAACCTTCAATTGCATAAGCTAGTTAATTAAGTATTAAAAGCCATACACCTTCAAAATGCATTCGTATGAAAATACCAACATAGAGACAGGAAGAATTAAATTTCCAAAAACGAACAAGATTTGCCAAAAGTTTCAAGACATATGATTAGTTTTATGAAAGTAAGTACATGAAGATACTAAACTTACGCTTCAAGACGTTGGATTTGTTGTGCAGAGTGCCGGCGAAACTGTTCCTTCTTTTTTCCTGTGTCAACAGAAGCTTCATCGCTAGATCCATCTCCACTATATGCGAAATCCATGCCTTCTTTCACAGAAAAATAAAAGAGAAAAATGATTCATCGATTAGTATGTAAAGCTCAAGAGATGATGCACTAATTGACACTAGGTAACATATATAGTTTAAATTATCAAAGATAGTAGAAGTGCAGTGTTTACACTTGACATGAATCCCATACCAAGAATTTCAAACATTCATGTCCAAAATGAAGAATTGCAGAAGTAATATATCAAACTTGTACCTGGTTTTTCTGTTCTTGGGTCCATGCTTTAGTAGGGTTTGAATGGAAAAGTTGTGCTTCTCTTCTGTTGAACATGGCCATGGGTAAGAGTTATTTATATTGGTAAAATGACTATTATTCAGGTAAGTTATTTATACACGTGTATTCGTTTATGTACCTGGTCAGCAAAGAATCTGGAATTTAAGGGAAAAAATGAAGGGTGAGATTTTTAATAAAAGGCAATTGAAAAAGTTTCCTGTATGGCTCAAAAAAAATACTAATAGAGTTATTTATATTGGTAAAATGACTCTTATTCAGGCAAATTGAAAAAATGATGCTGATAGATTGATAGTATTCAAATTACCTCTTATCTTCCATTAGAGGCCGTTCCAATATTAACGCATTTTTGTTTTTTTACAAAAATTTGATAAGAAAATCTGTAGAAGAATTTATATAAATAGAAATAAAAAGGGCAATTTTTTACGAAATTTCAGCTTTTGACAAGATATGTTTTTGCCATTAGTAATCCAAATTTCACCATTCTTGTTCCGCGCCTGCTAGCTACTGAGTATGAGATTTACGCGTTTAAATTTAAGGTTGTTAAATACCAAACAATGCTAAATAACTTAACTTTTAGTTGATGAAGAATACATTTTTCTTGTGCTTTAATAACACTTTAATTGTTTCCATAGAAGTTCTGGATAAAAACTTTAAATGTACAACTAGGTTACATTTCTTGCTTAATTAGGTCATCATTTTTTTTTCCAAATTCTGATGCAATTAAGATATTATTCATTGAATTAAGTGATATATCGGCTGGGTGCCTTTCGTTGTTAACTACTATATTTGTTCAATGAACCCTGAAATTTTGCTGCTTTCCAGAGCAATAGTTAACTACTATTTTTGTGACACTAATTAATTACTCAATGACTTATCTACTCATTATTTTCATCAAATTTATCGTGTTAGCATTATTATTTTTAGGCATAATCTTCTTCAATGTGAAAGAAAATAATTTACCATCATAATGTGAATTATGCAAAGCAACACACCAACAACATGCCCTTTATAAGGTGAAAGTAAATCTCATCAATTATATGGTCAATGTCATTCTAGACTAGCATTTTTAATAAGGTAAGAAACAATTATGTACTCTACTCATCTTATATTGCTACCTATCTATTAGGTAGAAACATGAATTTGATATTTGCATAGTCACATTTACAATGCCCCTAATACTCAACTTTGTTAGTACATGTACCTTGGTAATAGAAAAGCTCATTTTTGCTAGAGAAAAAAATACTGGCTCTCACACATTAGTGGTAGCCTACAGTAACTATGAAAAGATAATGATGATAGTAACAAAAAACTGAACAACTAAACCAACTGTGAAAACTGGTTCCTTGAGCTAGCAAAGCAGTTGCGGAAGCCAATATTCGTTTCTAATAAATTGTATTCTTCCTTGCATTTTGTTTCTTACTTACAATAATTGTTCATCAATTATCTCTCAATATTATACCAAAACCAATATAATATCATTGCTAAAGATATTACAGTAGCTTAAAATATTGTATTCTTCATTCTTCCCAAAGAATAATGAATCATAGGAATCATACACTTCAAGATCTAATCAAATAATCAGTTCTAGTTATTTTAGGAAAAAAATAAAAGACCAACAAGGTATACTGCTATAAAACATCTTGCAAATGCATTCTTTTAGCTGAGGAGGCCTTGGTCTTATAGCTATAATTGAGTCTCAAGGAATTAGAGTTTTGGACCTAATTACCCCTTCCCCTCCTAAGATTGAGATAAGAAAAAAATGAAAGAATTTTTTTTTTCAAAAGCCCTAAAAGCACTTCCTACTAGTATTTACCCTCACTAGTTATATATATTGAACGAAGTTATGTACTACAATTAGTGTCCTCCTCTTCTTTCTCTAGTTCTTGTTTTTTATATATTGTTTATTATTGTATAGCTACTAAATTTTATTTAATTTAAAAAAGAATTTTTTTTAGGCTAAATGATAGTGTTGTGCAAATATGAAGCGCTATTTGATATTTTTATAGGAATTAGGAACACATCTTTATTTTGTATTTCAATTCATATTTTATTTTATTTTAAGACCATAACTATGCTTATTCAAATCCAAAGGACCTTATTGATAGAAGTTTCAAACTTGAAGGATTAAAAATGCAAAATCAAAACTTTTGACTAATGCCAAGTTTAGTTTCTTTCATCCATTTGTTTTTGTGATTTTGCATAATGTTCTAAATTTACATAAAACAGAAGCTTTGGAGACCAAATTTGTTTTGGTCAAATCATTAGCAATTAGTTTTGTCACATGGTCAAACATTTGGATGCAAAATTGCATTCCTCTCTGTTCATAATCTTAAGGAAATATTGACTCAAAACTTTAAACATAATATTGCCCCATCGATGTCGTGGATTCTGGCCTTTTTTTTTGGCCGCTTATGCTGATTTTTCTGTTCCCATATCTTAGAAGTGCTGGAAAAAATTTGATCAATTAATTGATACAAAAATTATTTGCATGTTTAAGAGGAAAACTTCGATGTATGGTATTAGTTATCAATTATTCCTAGCAGCATGAGCCAAAAGTTGGCACATATGATGAACATAATCTAGAACATTTAAGAAACAACGGTGTGCTTATTAGAATTGACTAGTTGAATTTATTATACTCAACAATTAATTAAAAGTGATTGTAAATTTAATATACAAAACTTCAATAACGTCCGCTGTTTTTTTTTTATGCGAGAATTATTTCATCTATTAAGCATAAACTTTTCAATAACGTCCGCTGTTAAGCATAAACTTATTTTGAGATCTTGTGCCATCTCTTTTACATAAACTAATGTAATTTTTGTAGATTTATTATTTATTATGAAGAACCCATAATCTTGATAAAGGGGAAAAAGAAAAAAAAATTTCTATGATTGCTGTGAAATTGCAGAATGTTTTAAACTTCAAAACCAATGGAATCCATACAGAAAAGACAAATACTAATTCTGTGAATAGTTTAGAAGAAACAGATTGGTAAACTCTTCTGCTTCAAACGTCGTCTCCACTCTCCACCACAGGCATCACATTCCAGATCCTCCAAGAAAGCCGACTACAAGTTGAACTTTTCGTTCCAACTGCATCAAATAAAGGAAAATTAACAAAGCCATAATTTTCGAATTAGATAAAGAAGTATATTTTACATATTCACAGATGTTAAATAGTCGAAAAATAAATCTTATAAAAGTAGTACGTATAGAGTATATATACCTCTTCTCTTAATTGAGCATTTTCAACGAGCAACTGCTGCAAAACTAGTTGCTTCTGATTCTGCTGCTCAATGGTTAGACTTTCACATGCAGGGCAAATAGTGTTCATTAATCTCTCTCTTATCATGGCATTCTCCAACAGAATTCATTCGTTTTCTTCTCTGAGAACCATGTTCTCAGCTCTTGCAGTTTGAATCTAAAATAATATGTCAAAAATTATGTCATCTCAATTAATAATGCAAAAAGAAGACCAAAGAGCTTTAGCTTTAATCATCTCAATTATGGAAAAAGTGGCACAATGAAATGCCTTTTGTTTTAAAGTACAGGAGGTTAAAATCGAATTACTATACCTTCGTTTACTCCGTTTGTTTTGGAACCAAGTCGTTATTCTCTTGGGGTCAAGCCCAAGGCCTTCGCCCAATTCATTTCGCTCTTCTTCAGTTGGACGGGGGGTTATTCTTGAATAACCTTTAAAAAATTAGAAATAAGAAAAACAGCTAAGATAAGGGATTAAAGAAGGGCAAATTCCACTTTACCCTCCTGTAGTTTAGCATTTTTTTTACATAATCCTCCTATGATTTTAAAAGTTATACATAACCCCCTTATGGTTTGGATTAAAGTGTCAAAGTGACGGAAAAGATCATTCGTAATGGAGTTATCTAAAATGTCAAAAATACCCTTATGTAAAGTTGAAAATTATTTATTAACCAAAGTGGGTTATGTGTATATTTTGAAAATTATAAGGGGGTTATATGGTAAAGTATTAAACCATAAGGGGTTTATATGGTAAAATATAAAAATCATACGGGTTAATGTGTCATATATTTATAAGGATAATTTTGACATTTTTAAAAGTTCCGTTACGAGTGACTATTTCCGTCACTTTGACACTTTAATCCAAATCATGAGGGGGTTATGTATAGTTTTTAAAACTATAGCGGGGTTATATAAAAAAACACTAAACCACAGGGGGATAGAATATAATTTGCCCATTAAAGAAACATATAACCACAAGAAGGATAGTCAGGACGAAATTTCTCTCATCAGTAGAGAGGGTAAATTTTAGTTGATTTTTACAAATTTGTTCGTGTTATCTTGTGAAGTCCCCCCACCCCCCAAAAAAAAGCATGCAGCTTTGCAGTGAATATTAGAACAAGCAAAGTATATCTTTAATTTTGTCTTCAACAGACATGAATAATTGATAACATGTATATTAAGACCATCATTTTTACTATGATATATGAACTAAAGAAAATTCTATCAATCTTACTCTTCGAACTGCTGAACCATTTGTCGAGAATTTCGACTATTGTGATTCTTGCACTTCCGTGTATCATTGGGTAAAACTTTATCATCGGATCCATTTCCACGGTTTACTGAATCCATGATCTTTTACAATAAGAAAAGAGGGGTTTATGACCAATAATTAAATACATATAATAGCTAGCTAGGAGATGCTTATCTCAACCCTTTATGAGAAAATTTTTAGTGCTTGAGAAGAGACAATCACGTGCATGATTAAAAAATGACAGCCACAAAACTTTGAAGATTATCAAGTTGAACAAAGCTCAAACAAGTACACATTCATACACATACATACCACATGGTTTAGAACTGCAAACGAATTGAGTTATCCAAAGTATGCTTGTTTTATGTTCTGTATAATGTCTTTTATAGAGCTTTTTTTTTTTTTTTGGTATTTGTGCAACACTTGTTGTTATATAAGGTAAGTAAACAAAGCACCCAGCTATCCACGAAATCATGTTAATGCAACGAAAAAATGGTGACTGAGATTTTATGCAAAAGCAAATTAATGAAAGAGTTGCCATAATTGGCTACTCAAATATGGAAAAACATATATATATATATATATATATATATATATATATATATATATCATGATTGCCGGATTTATGCCCGTTTATCATGGTCTAAAATATTCAATTTTTTTCTTGGCATTAAAGATTTAGAGTTCTTGGCATAAGTAAATTTAGTGCCCATCAATTATGGTTTAAAATCTTCATTCTATTTTGGAGCAACCAAATTTAGAATACCATCTAATGAAATGGAAAAAAATCTATTCAAAAAATGATTTGCCAGTTTTGAATTCTAGACTGTCTCTCACTTCATTCTTAAAGGTCAGAATTTAGCTAAAATCATAGTTGTAAAATTATGTCACTTCCTCTACTGCAATTTTGAGATTTTGTAGTAACTTTTGTTAGCGTTCTTCATCACGGCTAAGACCATAATAGAATCCTGTAAAAAAAAATTATAAACTTGTGACCAGAAAATTGAATGAAACGAACCCAAACTCATAGAAACTCATAGTCTGTTTTTTTTTTTTAAGATCAAAATAAAGATATATGGTGGATGAAAGTAGGGTGCATCCAAGTTCCAGATACATGATACAAAATAGTTTGCAAAGAGAACAAATTAATCTTTTTCTCTCGCCAACTTTTCTCTATGCTTCCATTTGTTATGATAATTATGCTTCAGGTTTAACATTTATCGTAACCATCAATTTTTTGGCAACATTCCTACAGAGCCTAGATAATCAACTGTACATGTTGTGTCTAAACATGGAAGATTATCCTTTGGAAGTTAATTCCACTATATCAAATGGTAAACTCTAAAACTACCTACGAGAATCCAAGCTATAATCAATAGTTATCAATTATGGAAAACTATTGCACAACCAAGAATCTATTGCTTCCAACATATCAATTACTTTGAAGACTAGCTCATAGTGTACAAGAAATCCCACAGTTTTGTTGCCTCTAAGATTTTCGTTAAAAGAAAAAAGGTATTTTGAACTATATTTGCAAAGCCCCCAAGAACAGCTATGTCTATCTCGCTTGAAATTGAAACTATGAAGTCAGTGCAAATGGAAATGAAAAAATAAAGATAAAAAAAGGCAGAAATGAAGGAAAGGAAGAAAGAAAAAATAGGAGAAAATAGAGTGAACTCCATTATTTGTTTGTCTTTCTAAAAAACTGTTTCAAGATTCTATGCCTGCAGTTATGAGTGAAAAGGGTGTGGAGAGAGGTAGAAGGGTAAAAAAAAAAAAATTGTTTCAAGAATATTAGAGATTTGTTCTCTTTTCTTTGTAAATGGATTTAAGAACCTTGATAGTATGAGATTGACAAGTTCCCTCCTATTACTATCTTCTACAATGGATTGATGCTCTGAGCTATGCCCTGATATCATCTTGGCTTACTTGATCATTATGCACTTTTGAGTTTATAATTCAAATATTAAGTACAATTTCATTTTATCTGTAGAAAAATTTGTACTGGAACTCATAATTTAGACAATAAAAATAGATTTTGGACAATTTCAAGAACATTAGAGAAACATGTTTGAGAGCATTTTATGATGAGGATTACTCGTATTATTAACTTATATGAAAATACATGCACTTGCGATGATAAGATCTCATATTTAGAAGTGTTAAAGTTCCCTTCAGTCGGGTCTGATCAAAGATTATTAATAAGCATTTTCCTTGTGTCAAAGATTCGTGGAATCCAATAAAATTGTAAATTGTAAATTTGGGGTCATTTTACTTGTTCAAAACGATCATAAAAGATCAATTACCTATTTTCGTCTTAGGGGTGATTCCTTCATTTTGTACTCACGTTTTACAATTAACAACTCATGAGAACCAAAATCACAGTAAAAAAGATGTCACAACTGTATATTAAAAAATGTCCTTCAAGGATGGTAGGTTTTGAATTCTAATGATAAAATGGGAATTTCTCATATTAAATTGATCTTTAAATCGTTCTCAATTATTTGTGCTGCGCTTCATGCCTTCAGCAGCATGCATCCAACTAGGTTTCCAAATTCAAAGTCATTTTAGGATTACATACCCTGTTTGTTACTTAAATAGGCTACAAAGGTAACTAATCCATCAAGCTGCATAGGGGGAAAAACACAGAAAAAGCACTAACACAAAGAGAAATTATACTTTCATGGCAATACTTAATTAATTCAATGGCAAGAAAACTAGGATCCACCTCTTTAATTTTCTCAGTTTGACATTTTCAATGGATAATGTTAATTTACAAATGTAATTGCCTTGTCTCTTCTTCGGTAAGTTCCTCATGACATTTTATGAGAAAAAGGATCCATTATCATTCCTTTTAATGTATGATTCTCTATATGAACTTTCTCATTTTCTACTCCAAGAGCATCATTCTCTTCTCTTTCTTTGTAAAACTTAAAAAACTAGTATTGAATTATCGTAATGCAAATTATATACAACCCAAGAAAACCCATAAAAGTATATGTAGTTTGTTTCTTTAAGAAATATAGTATACCTTATTTGGTTTCTTTTATTTTGAAACAAAAATTCTATGTGATTGGATGAAAGACCAAGGTTTGTACCACGTTACTGTTGTTCATCTTCAGGCGGATGTGGGCAATCCTTGAAACGTTCAATAGTATTAGTTGGTTAATTCGGTATTAAAGCCTTACAACTTCAAAATCAAAATAACAACATAGAGATGGCAAAAGTTAAACTAACAAAAAAAGAGTTAGCCAAAAGTTTCGGATCATATCACTGAGAGAATGAATAAAAGGTTTTTTTTTTCTATAATACAAGTCATTTTTTTTAAAAAAAAAAAGATCTTACAGAATGCAGTAAGCATATGATTTATCTTATGAAAGTGAGGACGAATACTAAACTTACACTTCAAATTGTTGGATTTGTTCTGCAGAGAGAAACAGTTCAACATCTTCTCCTATATCAAAGAAACTTCGTCGCTAGATCCATATCCACCATATTCAAAATCCATGACCTTTTTCACCAAAAACAAGGATTGATTGATAAGTATGTAAGTTAAGCTCAAGAGATGCACAATTTGACACTAGGTTGTTTTTAATTTACATAGAAAATAGAAGTATGTTTGTTATTTGACTTTAATCCCAGTACTAAGAACATCAAACATTCAAGTCTAAATGAAAATTTTCAAAAGAAAGGGATTAAACTTGTACCTGGCTTTCTTCTGTCTACGCTCCCATGGAGTTTGAATGGAAGCTAGTGTTGTGCTTCTCTCAGTTGCGATGAATATGGCCAATGAGTATAGTTATTTATATAGAAAAATGACACTTGATAAGATAATATAGTTATGTATACCTAGCCAGCAAATAATCTAAAATGTAAGGAAAAAAATTGAAGGTGATATTTTTTTAATAAAAGGTAATTGAAATAATTCTCTATAAGCCCTACCAGATATTGTTATTAAAAGCTCTTTTATTTGCACTGTGCCCATCTCAACATAAAAAGAAAATATGTAAACCATAGAAGAAGTTATTTTTTCAATGAACTTTGGTTTCTTAATTGCATTGTGAACTTTAAACGAGACATTTTTTTTTCGTCATTTGTAACCCAACTTCTAATCCATGGCAATTATTGAGTACGAGACTTAACGCATTTTAATGTTGGATTATGAAATATGTCTATTAATGCTCAATAATTTAAACTTTTGACTGTTGAAGAATCCTTTTTGCTTCAGCTTTCATAGCATTTTAATAACTCCTTAGAAGTTCTAGCAAAAAGTTAAAGGTTTTCTTATCTGGAGTGGGTGACATGATGGGCTTGCAACTGTGTTCTTTTGTTCCAATGCCTCGAGGGACTCTTCTTGTGAGCTACCTAGGACTTCCTTTGATCACTACCAGGCTGAGTTATAAAGATTGCTTGCCTATTTTTAATAAAATTCAGCAAAAAAATAAAAGTTGGGCTGCTAAGAAGCTTAGCTATGCGGGTAGGGTTCAACTGATTATTTCAGTTCTCAGTGGGGTGCATCAAAACTAGACAAGTGTGTTTTTGTTGCCTAAAGCTGTGGTAAGACGAATTGAAAGCATGTTAGTTTCTTTTCTTTGGGCTGCAGAATTAGAAGCTCACTATGCAGCTGGAAAGATATATGCAAGCGAAAGAAAGTCGAAGGATTAGAGATTAAGGAGATTGGTTTGTGGAATAAATGCCTGATAATTAAAGCCGATACGGAATATATGTCAAAAAAGGACTCTTTGTGGGTTAAACGGATCCATTCTTATATGCTGAAGAATCGTAGTATTTGGGAGGTCAAGGTGCCAATTGATAGCTCGTGGATATGGAGAAAAGTTCTAGGACTTAGACCTCTGATTTATCCATTTATTCAAGTCTTGATTGGTGATGGATGTGATATGGCATCCATTAGGGCCACTGCATTATTAGTTCTCTGACTCTCTATTGAGGAGTTTGGGAATGGATAAAACCTCCAAGGTCGTGAATCTAATTAAGAATAGTAGATGGAATTGGCCAAAGGGAAGGAGATGTACTAACGAGGTCCTTCTTGCTTTGCAACAAGTTTCTCCGGTAGGCCTCTTGGATAACTCTCATAGAGCTGACCAATGTTAAGTGGTTAGGTTCTAGTAGTGGTGAGTTCTCTGTACAATCTGCTATGGAGAAGGTATTCCCTGCTGGTGGACGGGGGGAATGGAACAAATTGGTGTGGGGAAAAGGATGTGTCCCTCGCTTTGATTTTGTTTTGTTGGCTGTTGTTGAGACAAAGGTTAAAGGCAAAAGATAGGTTGAGAGGCTGCAGAATTAGATTGTTATCCCCCACTTGTGAACTGTGTCACGAAAAGGATGAGTCCAGAGGCATATCTTCTTTGTGCGTGCATTTTCTAGCATATGTTCTTTTCTCAACTAATTGAGAAGACTTGCTTTTGCTGCTACAATTTATCTTCTTTGGCAAGCTTGGAATACTTGTGCTTTCAAGAGAAGTAGATTGCTACCAGCAGTGACGGAGCCAAGATTTTTTTTTTAGGGGGGCCAAAATTTTTTAATATGCTATGTTCAAAATAATTTCCATCCATTTAAATATATGACATTTAAAAAAAATCAAATATTAATTTTAATTATAAATATATATATATACTTTTATAATAAAAATTAAATTTGTAAAAAATTAGGGAAAGCCAACTTTGTTTTGTATAGATATTTACACACTATAAATTAAAATTTTCAAAATTTAGGGGCCACGGTCCCGTGGGCCCCTCCTTAGCTCCATCGTTGGCTACCGGTGAATGTGGTAAACAACATTGTAATTGCTGTGAGATTTAGTCGTGTCTTGTTCTAAAGTGCCGAGAACATGGGCGAACCTGACGTTAGTGTGGACCATCAGTATTTGGAAGAGGTTCCTGGATAGATTCTGTCTTGTACTTTTCTTTTGTTTAGTTTTTCTATTTTTTCTAGATCTAATTTTAATTAGAGTCAATAATGGTCTGAGTGTATAGAAATAGAGATACTGGATGGATACAGACGTATACCTCTTATGTAAAGCTTTCAATGTTTGATCAATGGGAAAAAAATTTTACTTTTGGCAAAAAAAAAAGTATTAATATCGATTTATTTCTTGCATATTAGGTCATCATTTTTTCAAATGTAATTCATGGCATTCTTATGCAAATGACAAACTATTCCTATAATTAAGAGTCACATACTCATTAGGCTTCTTTAACTATGAAGCAATGTTCAAGGAACCGAGTTCACTCCTTTTGCAAAGGGCATCGCAAAACTACTATTTTTATGGCACTAATTAATTACTTTTCCCACTCATTTGTTATTCATACAATATTTTTCTTTTAGAATTTCTACTTCTAATCATGACTTTTCATATGTGAAAAAAAATTTACTTTATCTTCATAATATGGAGTATGTCTACGTACTTCTTAAGTCTATCCTCTCTCCCTCTTTTTTCAAAAATAATTATGACAAATTCTTAGTAAGAATAAAGCTCAGATTAGACAATCACAAAGTCAATCTCATTCTAAACTAACAAATTAAAAAAGAGGAGAAGCAATTACTACACTCATGTTTTATTGCTACCTTTTAATCAGGTTGAAATTGACATCACTTAGAGTCTCAAATGAAATGCTTTTGATACTCAGACTTTTACATGTCAAAGTTAGGCTGCATTTAAAAGTAAGAATGCATAAAATGTCATGTTACTCTTAAAATGTCATGAAATTCAGAATCTATCGGCTACTGCTAATCTGTGAAAAGTCTATATTAGTTTTTACTAAGCAGTCAATCCTCCTCCTCCTTTTTTTTTTCCCTTTTTCTCAGCTTTCCCAATTATGTTACGATCAAGTAATTCTTCATCAATTATCTCTCCATATATCGTAAGAACCAATAAGTTGTTGATTAAGATATTACAATAGCTTAAAGTATCAAGTTGTTTATATTCTTCATTCTTTTCAATCATTAAACTTCAAGATCTAGTGAAAAACAAAGAAGCTAGCGTTGATCCAGTATTTTATAGTGAATGTACCAATAAGGTATAGTATCATAAAACATCCCATACAAATTATTCATATAAGAATAGTCTGTCATTAGATAACCATATCATTTAGGTTTCAAAGGCAAAAAAAAAAAAAAAAAAAGCACTAAAATAAATGGTTCTCTAGGATCTAATGAAGCCCACTTAAAAGTATATATAGGGAAAGACTTCAAAAATAAAGTTGGCAAGAACCAATCCTGTCAAAGAACCGTTTACGAGAAATTGTAGTACTATATTTGAAAGGTTAAATTAGTACAATAACGACTTGTTGTATTTTCCCTAAAGATGCTATTACAATAAAATAAAACAAAAATTGATGCATATGTAAGGGAAAGAGCAGATACCACAAAAATGATCTATCAGGGCACTAGAGTACAAATGATGACTTGTTTTAATTTGAGTAATGTTATAGAACAACGAATGTAAGGCAAGGATTTGTACGTGATATTACTGTTCTCAAGGAAATTATACTCCAATTAAATATAACATAAGCCTGTCTCAAACAATGCGAGTTGGCTCATATTTAGAATTAAAAACTAGGTTCTTGAGGTTCCCCAGTGACTAGAGAAGGGTGTTTAGAGTTTTTTCTGTTGTTAGGTTCAGAATTCGAATCCTATATGTAATAACAGATGGGTGTAAGAAGAGTGTGAGGAGGTTTAAAAAAAAAAGGAGTTATTGAAATTCATTAGTTCCAAGCTTATATGGTTCTCATGAGCAAGTTTTTGACTGAGTCGGATTAGTTTAGTTTGCCTATTGAACTATTTGTACAAGTAGTTGCTCCAATAATTAATCGTTCTTAATGTAGTTAAAGAGAAGAAAGGACAGATTAAAATGAAAAATTTGTAACGGAACCATTATTTCTGGAGATTGAAGAAATAAATAATATGTAGTAATAACTAAAACGTTAATATAGTTTGTGAGTAGGGATGAATGACAAAATCAAACAACTTGATATTTGGGTTTAGTTTGACTTAGAGTTTGTACGAGTTTCGTTTAACCAAACCAAACTTGAATCATATTTTGTATTCAATAGGTATAATTTCAAAGTTGACTCAAAGTTGGCTTGATTAGTATAGAATTGGAATATATAAGTAAAAAAAAAAAAAATTCAAGTTATGAGTTTGATTAAAGTTCAGTTTGATAAAAATCTTGCTTGTGTCTCAAAAAATAATCAAGCTAAACTTGAATGCAATATCAAAGCCATTAAATATAATTAAAAAAACTTGAGCACTAGGGCGTTTTGATTTGTTCGATTTGATTAGCCTCGTTTATGCCCAATTGGTAACATAATATCTATTAAAATTAGGGTTTTAATTTCCTTGCAGCATAGTGCTAATATGCTTGTTTTGAACACATTTGGTGGAAGGAATAAAGTAAAGAAAACTCAGGAAAATCCGTATGCATTAAAAAAAAAAAGTGGAGTTTAATTAAACTCACAAAACTATAAGGGCTTTCATATCAAATGTTAAAAAAAACAAACTGTTGATATAAGAAGACTTTAGGGGAGAATGTAAAACTCTAACATGAATATGGGGAAACTTAGAGCAAGTTACCATAATTTTTCTTGCTCTGAGGGTTAAATTGAAAATATTCCTTGCCCTATTCAAGGCTTTTCATCATTTTGGAGGGCCATCTGACTATTATACTCAAAATTTAATTAATTTCAGAACTGGAGCCAAAGAGGTTTCCTCTTCGTTTCCCCCCTTTCTTCTATGACCTGTATAATTTAGGGTTGCACATTTTCTCGAAATTTAGTGTGCTCTAATCTTGAATTTGTCCAAAAGATTGGATCTTTCAAGTTTATGATATATGGGTTTGTAAATTGGAGCTCGTAGCAGCTGAAGGGATCATTTTTCTATTACTCCAGTTTCACTCATTGGCTGCACACTTATCAGATTTTGCTGCAAAAAGGGCTATCTTTCTTTCAATTTCTTGCTCTGAAAGCACAGCTCAAGGTATAAAGTAGGCTAAGTAATCCTTTTTCCCTTTTTCCTTTATTTTTTTGGAGCCATTGTTTGGGTTTTTCGTTTTCTTTAGAATTGGGATCAATATAACTACATGTAGTGATTAATCATCTTAGGCTCATTTTTGCTGAAAAGTCTTTTTTCTTTTGGGATTTTTGTTTCAGTTTCCATAATTTGTTGTTGTTCGAGAAATCTTTTGTAGTTCATAGTTATGATCAGCTCAGAAGTGAGAACCATCTGGAAGCTACTTTGAAGTGATGAATTGCACTCTCTCTGTAAGGAAATGCTATTTGTTTACTCAATTAGGGTGTTTTTGTATTCATATACTATGCATAGGTTGTATGTGTGTGTGTGGATTTTGAAGAAGATATAATTAGTGTGAAAACTTTGACTTGTCTGCATTTGAGCAAAACTTCAAAAGAAATCTAATATATTTGGTTTACATTAAGCCTTTTGTGTCCAATATTTTGCTTAGTGCTGTACTATTATGCAAATACAAGTTTTTGACTTGGCATTCTTTACGTTTTACTTTTGTGATAACGCCTGTTGAGGCTTATTTTTCTGTTTACTAGTAAGTCAGGATGCTATGCTGCCCTTTTTTTTTGTGAGTGTGTGTGTGTGTGGTTTTTTTTTCTTTTTAACTTCTTTAAAGGCTTTCCCTATAAGCAAACATTAGGGCCAGCTATTTTCTTTTTTCAACTATTTGGATTTCAAAGTTGAGGAGCTAAATCCAGTAGTTCAATTCGTGTGGTCACACTTCATAGGCACCACTTGGCAGATTGCACCAGGTGAGCAGTACAGAAGATTGGGAGTGTTGCCCTGTTTTCCCTCGAATTCCTGGTTCTAAATAATCTTGAGCAATCCTTTTTATGCAAAACCCAAAAATTGTGCTACCTTCCTGCTTCTCTGCTTCTCCCATTTTTGTGCCAAACATGAAGTTTCCTGATATTCTCTGTTAGTGGCTTCCTTTTTTTGTTTGTTTTTAAGATACTTTGAGTCATTGTTGATAGACTTTTTGAGCATTGACACAATTATATCTCTTAAACTTGCTTATAATTTTCTTTTGGAGGTCAGGAAGGTTCCGGGAACGGTTGTTTTTGGTTTTTGTGTTGGAAGCATGAAGTATATTTAACTTCTTGTCATGTCAAAGGTCCAAACAATGACAATGGATGTCTCTGCTAGATGTTGGACCTAAAGATGGTTTGTCATTGTTGCTTTATGTTGTTTCAAAATATTGTGCATAAGCAAAGCAATAGATTCTCTAAGAAAAATCATGTTGGTTTGCTTCTGGTGTGCAGAAAGCCATTAGGTTCGTTATAACTAATGTACATAATTTGATGTAGGAATTCTTCATCTGATGTTGCAGACTATCTTGATCACATCTAATGGAGCTTGTAAGCTAGGTGCATTTGGTTTCACACCTACAGGTCACTCACCCAGTGATTCAGCTAATGTGCAGGCTTTCCACTATGCTGTGAGTGTAAATTTTCATATCACAGTGAATAACAGAATATAATTGCATGTTTGTTTTAGTTCATTTTTCTACTACATTTCTAGTTATTGAATTTGTGATTTGATTGCATTTCTTTTATCTGAATCTTATTGCTGTTAAGCATGCTGCTGGACCTGCATTAGCTTTTTGATTTATCATGGAAAATCCATTGTTTGAATAGTAGTATCTTAAACAGATTTGGTTGCTAATTGGTTCTTGGAAAGGTTTAACACAAAATTTCTTCATAAATTAGTGCTTGGAGCTATATCAATGCTATATCTGAGCTCAAGTATGAGCTATATATGAAGAGGAGCCAGGCAGATCCATATGGTTTCATGTTACATTAGAGTTAGCTCTATGTTGTTGATGAGTAAAGAATAGAGAGAAGTCTTGTGGGAGGGGTTTTGGAAGGACCAAAGTGCATGATATATGTAGATTTGGTGAGTATGATCCTCTTAACATGCTGGACTGTGTAATCGCCTTAGACTCAATCAAGACAAGTACATCGAAGATTAGGGATGACAACGCGATAGGTGCCTGCCTTGCAGGGGAAGGAATGGGACATGGGAGATTTTTCTCCTTCAACTTTAAATGGGGTGGGGGAGGATACCAATATATATTTTGACAAAAAGCTTTGTCCTTCATATCATTCAATTTTTTGAGTCTCTTTTGATTAGTAGAAAGACAAAAGAATATATCAGTTTTTTCGGTTAGAACTTACTGTTATACTAGCACCAAATGTGCTTGACTGTGATTGCAACATCTCTGATTATGGGAAATAAGAGTGTCCATAAGATGGATTAGTGATGACTAGAGAACCAATTTCTGGATGGCAAACACCACAAGCCCTCTAATAGAGATCAAGGGCATGGGATTCATGATTTTTTAATATGTTAGGATCCTAACACGTCCCACTAGGATTATACCGCTACAGTGCAATTGACCGCGTGCCAAACCCAAAAATGAAGCCTTGTAGCTGATAATCAAGTAAAACGTGTGGCTAAATAAAAATGAGGCTAAATATAGTGGCCACTTCTGGGGCACTCGTTTTGTTATATGTGTAGAAAAAATGAGGCTAAATAAAAAATACAAAATATAGTGGCCACCTCCGGGGCACTCGTGAGGATTGTGGGGCGGGGGCGGGGGCGAGGGAAGCCGGGGATTGGGCGGGAACGGGGAAACTTTTATAACATGGGGTGGGGGACGAGGAGAGCTCTCCTGCCACGTTGCCATCTCTATTGATGATGTTATATAAGTGATCCAACCTGTAGACACCCATTTTTCAACTAGTTCTGCTAATCTTTTAACTTTTTACTGTTTTTTTGGAATGTACAAAAGTTTAGAAAAATCCTGTTTATTAATTTAACTAGAGCCATTTATATATACTCACCCAAAAGAAAAACAGGAAGAGAGACCTTAGCAGCATCATCCAACTCTTTTTCTTTTTTCACCCATCAAACTAGCACAAGGACACATAGCCAGCTCAATACTAGTACTGCCTCACCTACCAAAATTCTCCACTAAGCCTCATCTCAAAATTCATCACCACCGTAGTTTCATCATGATCAAATACCAAAGGACTTGATTTCTCCCTTCATCAGCATGGCTCTAGATTGATCATTAGAATGCCCAACTCCCTTTTCTACCCCTTTACAGTATAGCATCATCATCCTCTATAAGGCGGTGATAATCATCCCTCGTATCTGACGTGGTTTAGGCTTTAAGTTAAAAATTCCTAATTATCCAATTAATTAACCTCAGTTACCTTGCTTTTTTGCAAGTGTACGGGTTGGGTTGACATGTGACTTATTAAGAAGATAACTTTTAAAACTATTTGTAAATTGTTTTCATAAATAAACAAACATACTTATACTAAGCCTTCATATATTTGCATGATAAATTAACTTAGCACATGCTCATGAAATACAACGAAGTTGTGAACTTGAATCCACCTAAATTCATCTCCTACTAATGTGAACATGTAATTTAGGATTCATATATTTTGAACTACACATGTAAGACATTTTATGCACTAACACGTGCTTAAATGATTCATAGTTGGTGATCAAATAACTATAAATATGAGAGTAAATATATGAACCAATAAGTTCAAAAGATAGGGAAGTTCAACACATGTTAACACCAATCAAGAAACTATAAGTTCATCTTTACCTCTAAAAACAAATAGTTTAGCTGGTCATGGAATTTGACATGTCAAGACATATAATACTCTTGTAACAAAATATGAATGACATAAAAGTGATCTAGGCTATTAACTTGTGACTTATTAAGAAGATAACTTTCAAAATTATTTGTAATTGCTTTCATAAATAAACAAACATACTTGTACTAAGCCTTCACCTATTTGTATGATAAATTAACTTAGCACACGCTCATGAAATACAATGAAGTTGTAAACTTGAATCCACCTAAATTCATCTCCTATTAATGTGAACATGTAATTTAGGATTTATATATTTTGAATTACACATGCAAGGCAAATTTTATGCACTAACACGTGGTTGAATGATTCATAGTTGGTGATCAAATAACTATAAATATCAGAGCAAATATATGAACCAATAAGTTCACAAGATAGCGAAATTCAATAAACGTTAACACCAATAAAAAAACTACAAGTTCATCTTTACCTCTAGGAACAAATAGTTTAGCTAGTCATGGAATTTGACATGTCAAGATACATAATACTCTTGTAACAAAATATGAATAACATAAAGAAGTAAGAGTGAAATTTGAATGAATCTTATTCAAAACAAGCTCCTCAAGCTCTTCTTTACAACTTTATTCTTTAAGATTGGAACAAAAGTAGTTCTTCACTTTTGCTTTCTTTTTCTTAAGTTATAGAAAAACTAGAATTAATTTCTAAGATTAGAGAATTAATTAGCTAACTATCCAACCTCTTTTTGCTCTAAGTAATTCTCTTATTTATAGCTCCTTATTGTTCTTTACGTGACCAAATATAATAATTTCCTTCCATGTAAATGCAAAACAAAAGTTGTCTTCAAAATTTAAAGGAAGTGAATTCATGGAATCTAGGTGATTTGAGATGACAAAAGATGCTTTTGAATTCGTTTGAGTTTGATCTTTTAGCCACCAAAATGTTTAATTAACTTTCCCATCCAAAAGCAAGAAGACATGGTCCAAAATGAATAGGGTAAATTATCTTTTACCTCTCTGTGGCTTGGTGCTTTACCACATTGCCCTCATATGGTTTAAAATTTTATATATAACTCCCTCATGATTTGGGTTAAAATGTCACTGTTTTTTTGTTAAAACTAACGGTCAATAATAAAAAGTCAATTAACCTAATAACTTGACAAATTTATCCTTTTATTATTTCTTTTTGGGTAAAATATAAAAAAAACTCTCTGTGATTTGACAAATGCTCAATTTAATTCCCTTTGGTTTGAAAACTTACAATATAATTCTCTGTAGTTTCAACTAAATTGAAAATTAGATAGAAAGCATCTAATTTGACGGTTGTGTGTGAAATGTCAATGTTGTCCCTACTATATGTGAGATACTTTTCATTCAATTTTCAATTTAGTTGAAATCACAGAGAGTTATAGTGTAGTTTTTCAAATCAGAGGGATTTAAATTGAATATTTAACAGATCATAGGGAATTCATTTATATAAGGGCAATATTGACATTTCATATATAATCCTTAGATTCGATGCTTTCCGTCTAAATTTGAATTTAGTTGAAATCACAGGAAGCTATACTGTGGGTTTTCAAATCAGAGGGAGTTAAATTAAAAATTTAGCAAATTACAAGGAGTTTTTTGGTATTTTATCCTTTTTTTTTCTCCAAACATATAAAAGAAGAAATTGAAATAAGAAATAGATAAATACGAAATTAAAATACCATTAAACATTTGGTTTAAAAACCTATAATGATATTTGTAGTTAAAAAAGATTTGATATTTTTTATTTTCTTATTTATTTATTTATTTATTTATTTTATATTTCCCTTCCATTTTTGGTGTTTCTTATTTATTTATTGTTTATTTCCCTTCCATCGCTTTTGTATTTGGAGAAAATTAAGATTTTGTAGACCAAAATATAGGTTTCCAAAATCATTTTTCTCTTCCCAAAAAAGGAAAAAAGGAAAAAAAAAAGAAAAAAAGTAGTAAAGGTGAATTATCAATTTATTAGTTTTACTTTGATTTTTTACTATTGACCATTAAATTTAATGAAAAAAACTAATGGTGACACTTTGATCTAAACTATGAAGGGGTTATATATAGGTTTTTAAATCAATTTGGGAGGGAAGGGGAGGTTATGTGTTAAAACACTAAATCACAAAGGGATAAAAGATAATTTCTCCTAGGGCTGGCAATGGGGCGGGGGCGGGGCGGGGGATCCTTCCCCCGTTCCCTACCCTGTTGTTAAATAACTTCCCCCATCCCCCACCCCCGCCCCGCCCCGTCCTTGCCTCGTTTCCCCAACGGTCCCCCGCGGTCCCCCGCTAGAAGAAAGTGCCATCAACAAAAGAAGGAAACCACTGGTTCAGTGAAATGCCTCTGAGCCTTTTCTCGTTTGGCAGCGAAATTTGGCAGTGAAATTCCTCTGAGCCTTTTCTCGTTTGAGGAAGCAGAGAATTAACGGAAAATCTGAGAAAGAGCGGCAAGAGATAAGAAAAAAATATCCCACTACACCACAGCCCACAGGAATAATGATGTAAGAAAGACTATAATGTATCCTCGCGCGAAAGAAGTCGACAGGAAAATCAGTGCTTTCCACAGAAATGCTCTTCTAACTTGCTACTAGACCAGAAATTCAGTTCACTTGCGATACCCAACCCCTCTCCTCCAACCCACACAATCATGCGCAAGCTGCTGCAACTATTACGATCAGTAAGCAAGAAATATTAGCATTACAAACAAAAGACCTACAACTCCTAGTCGTCACAGCAGCTAGCCAGAGGCAAATGAAATGCGATAACCCCAATAATTCAAGTTAATTAGCCAGCCCAAAAGCTTTGATTTAACGAATATTGATTGGAAACTCAAAAACCTAGAACCAGAAACAGAGATAGACCCGATCCCTCCTAATTATCAAACAATTTAAGTGCACAAGGAAAACAAAGACGAAGATATTAGCAAGAAAAAGATGAAGATTTACCTCCGATCACTTGCCGGCTAAATTCATCCTCGCTCGATATAGGATTCTAGGTTGGGTAAAATTTTAGAAGGATTTAGACAGAGAGGATGAGTTTAGTTGAGTAGTGATTAGAACTGAGGGGAATGGGAGGCCGACAGCGGTGGCTGCGAAGGAGGGAACGAAACCAGTGAAAACAAGGGAGCACCTGTGGTAAATTTCATCGATTAATCACAGAAAGGTTATAAGTTCCTCGCAAAATCATGTCGAATCCATCTTTGGTCGAGACAAACAAAATGTGCGTTGAACGGCAGTGAAAGGCAGATGAACAAAGGTGCGGCAGATGACCAGTTTTGGCCTTTGTAAATTGTAAGTGAAGGTGTAGCTTTAGAAAATTTAGGGTTGTTTTGTGTATATATATATTTTTTTTTCTTTTTTTTTATGCGAGGGACGGGGCGGGGGATGGGTCGGGTGTATGTTGCCCCATCCCCTGCCCCGTTTTAAGGCGGGGGAAAATATTTTGCCCCCGCCTCGCCCCCATCCCCCACCCCATTTCTACCCCCGCGGGGTTGGTGCTCGCAGGTTCCCGCCTCCATTGTCATCCCTAATTTCTCCAAATGAATAAAATTGCACAATTTATGCAACATGCAAGATGTTTTTCAATCGAGAGAAATCGGGGCAGAAATCGAGGAAGGCAAAGATGGTTTCAAGCCTGGTATTTGTTCACTAATTTGAGCAAAATTCTTGCAAATCCATTTGCTAGGAAACCCCTCTAGAAACTGGTTCAGCCTCATGAGGTTCGGTCCCTTCTGTCGCGACCGTTTTTAATGCACAAGCACTTGCTTTCTTCGCTTATATTGGCGGCCAAACTTCCTTCAAGTCTTTTCGGCCCTTTTCCTATAAAATCAACCACTCAAATAAGTAAAAAGAGACAAAAGTTCCAGGCATCGGTCAACAATGGTCAAACATTAACTTTTAGGATAATATCATCTTCAACTAGGAGTGTCCAAAATTGAAAACTTTTGATTCAGTGATCGAATTTTAATTGAATTAGGAATTTTTGAAATCAGTAATTCGGAATTTGGAATGGAAATCGATTTTTCCGATTTCAAATTATGTAAAATCATTTCGAATTCGGCAATGAAGTTTTTGAAAACAGAATTTTTGATTTCGAATTTACAATTCGAAATCGGAAATCGAAATCGATATTCGATTTTAAATTCGTTTTATAATATTTATATATATAATATAATATTTTTTATAATATATATAATATAAAATTTATATTATATAAATAATAACAATACATCTAACAAAATAAAACCCCAAAAAGGACAAAAAGAACAAAACCTAATTTTGTCCTAATTCAATGAGAAGTTGTTTTACCAAAAAGACCAAAAAGAGTAAATTATGAGAAGTTTAAAAAAAAAGGAAAAAAAAGGCTTCTGAATTCGTTTTCGAATTGAATTTGAAATTGCAACTATTGAATTCAAAATCGAATTTTGGTTGGCAATTTTGACGCCAAAATTTCGAAAAATTCTAAATTCAAACTTCTGATTTACCGATTTCGAATTCGTTGCACACCTCTATCTTCAATTCTTGATTTTGATCAAAACGTGATTAGAAATTCCTTAAAATAGACACAAAATATAGTGCATATGAGGTACTTATCACTATCTCGCCTCGGCTTTGCCAGTCAGGGGTATTTCAGTCATTTCACACGATTGGGTAGCGTCAATTGTAGGTGTCAGACGGAAATTGAGCGCCTGCAGGCAGTCGTCCAAGTACAAGGGGTTAGGATTCGAAAGTTTGAGACTTCGGTTCTTGAGAAGCAGGAGCGGACTAATGCCTTTAGAGAGCAGATTTAGGCAGCTAATGGTCGCCTTATTCGAATAGTTGGAGACGTCAGAGACCGGACCGACTGTATTTTGACGGAGTGCGGGGCCTTGGTGAAGGATGTGGCACAGGACTTGGTCGAGGAGGGTCAAGGGCCTGCGGTCCCTAGTGATTCTGAGAAGGACTCGGAGGAGGAGCCAGTTGCACTTGCAGAGTCGGTTGGGTCGGCATCTAACTAGACCTCTAGTTTAGAGTTTGAGGGATTTTTGTGAGATAGTTAGGGACATAATTGGATGACACGTCCCCTTTTGTTTTTGAATTTGACGTGTTAAGGTGGAGGTAAATAAGGTTTGTTTTGTTCTATGTCCCTTGGTTGGTACAAATTTTTGACTTGACTAGGTTGGCATGTATAGTATTTTCTAACTTGTTATGTGACTTGTTTTGCTACGTATATAAAGGTAATGTTTATTTTGAATGTGTTTTATTGTCTCTGTTTTATGATTTGGAAACGTTTTATTTGTGTCATACCTTATTTTGTTTATATTTATATAGTTGGATAGTCAAGAATCATGGAAGGTAGAAGAAGTCAGGATCATGGAACTACTCGAGAGCGTGGCTCTAATCGTGGGCGTGGGGGTAGATAGACATAGGAATCGGTGCAAGAACCGAGAAGGGAAAGAGGTGAAACAGTTGGATCGCAATCTGGACCTCAAATGGAAGGGGGGAACCCTTACTCGTTTAGTAGAGCAACAGGGTCAAACCCCTGTGAATCAATCTAGGAATCCAGAAATGAGGCAAGATAGGGCTCTAGAGAGATTCCAAAAGTTCTCTCCTCCTAAGTTCCTGGGAGGACCGGGCTCTGAGGTAGCGGAAGGATGGTTAGAAACTATGATCAATATATTCGCCGCTTTAAATTATGCGGAAGATGGACAGGTGCAGTTTACTGTTTTTCAGTTTGAGGGTCCAGCCAGGGTTTGGTAGAATGTATTTAGAGTTAAGTGGGAGAGAAGGAACCGCATGGACCTGATTGAATTTCGTGCGGGAGTTTAACGAAAAATACCTCACTTATCGTCCAGGAGAAAAGAGAGGACGATTTTATTAAATTTCGTCAGGGGACTTTAAGTGTAGTTGAGTATGAGACTCATTTTACGAAACTATCCAAATTTGCTCTTGAATTGATAGTTATAGAGCAAAGGAGGGTAAGGAGATTTGTGCAAGGGCTCAATGTAAAAATACAGGAGGTCTTGACGACGGCCCAGATTAACATTTTTATGGAGGTTTTAGAGAAGGCCCAAAGAATAGAGACTGACAGGGCACAAGTGAGAAATTTTCATGCAAAACGGAGAGGAGCACCGATGAAAATCAAGGGCCGGCACAGAGTGATCGAAACATGTCACCCTCTAAAACCAATCGTGGAGGTGGAGGTGGAAGGTTTACGGGTACATCGAGAGGAGGTATTCCGAGGGGAGGCCAAAGTGGAAGAGGACAAGGAAGAGATGTTCCATAGGGAGGCCAGACCTCCGCTTCTCAAGTATCGTGTGGATATTGTGGAAATCAAACCATACCGAGAGTAACTGCTGTAGAAAAGTTTGAAAGTGTTTAAGGTATAGGAGTACAAAGCACCAGATTGCAAATTGCCCACTAATCAGCGATACTCAGTCGGTTGGTAAATCAAACCCGAAACCGACCAATGTAGGAGGGATCAGGTCAAGAGTGCCAGTCAGAGTGTACTCGTTGGACCAGCAATCGGTATCTGAACCGACGGAGGTAATGGAAGGTACGATTCCTGTTTTCCATCGTTTAACCAAAATTTTGATAGATCTTGGTGCTACCCATTCTTTTGTTAGTCCCATATTTATACTTGGAATTGATGTAAAAACTGAAAGACTGTCATATGACTTAGAAGTAAGAACACCTACGAGTAATCAAATTTTACTTGCGAATGAGGTGTATAGAAATTGCGATAAATGGGTTGGTGAGCGAAAGTTAGTAGTTGACCTTATAAGTCTAGCCATTAAGGGGTACGACGTCATTCTAGAAATGGATTGGCTAGCTCATTATCATGCCTGGGTAAATTGTCGTATGAAGGTGGTTGAGTTCTTCATCTCAGGTGAGGCAAATCTAAAACTAAACGTGAGGGGTATGTTAGACTCATCTGTTCTAATTTCGAGAATTAGGGTTAGGAAATTGCTTAGTCATGGGGTAACGAGATTATCTAGTTTTTCTAGTTAACACTCCAGGAGAAAAGGGTAAGTTGAAGATATGCTGGTGATCAATGAGTATTTAGACGTGTTTCCGGAGGAACTGGTGTCATTGCCATCCGAAAGAGAGATTGAATTTAAGATTGACCTAGCACCTGGAACTACTCCCGTTTCAAAAATCCCTTATCGAATGGCATCCGCTGAATTTAAGGAGTTAAAATTTCAATTGCAAGACCTGTTAGAGCGGGGATTCATACATGAAAGCGAATCATTGTGGGGCGCTCCAGTGCTATTTGTCAAAAAAAGGACGGAAGTTTAAATTATGCATTGATTATCGAGAATTGAATGCAGTAACAATTAAGAATAAATATCTTTTGCTCCACATCGATGAGTTATTTGATCAATTATAAGGGGCTGTGGTATTCTTTAAATTGGATCTTCGACAAGGGTATTATTAATTGAGAATTAGAAAGAATGATATGCCAAAAATGGTTTTTAACACGATATGGGCATTTCGAATTTGCGGTAATGCTTTTTGGCTTAACCAATGCTCCAACGACATTCATGGATCTAATGTATCGAGTGTTTAAATCGTATTTGGATAAGTTTGTGGTGGTGTTTATTGACGATATCCTGGTGTATTCAAAGACAAGGAAGGAGCATGAACAACACTTGAGAATAGTATTGCAAACCCTAAGAGAGCACCAATTGTTCATCAAGTTCAGCAAGTGTGAATTTTGGTTAGAGAAAGTGACGTTCTTAGGTCATATAATTTCAAAGGATGGACTTACTGTGGACTTGGTCCAAAGTGGAAGTTGTAACTAAATGGAAACGGCCAGAGAATCCTATTGAAGTACGAAGTTTTTTAGGTCTAGCGGGTTACTATCCGCCGGTTTATAAAGAATTTTTTGGAGAATTGCGGGATCCCCTAACTAACTTGACAAAGAAACAAGGAAAGTACATTTGAGATGTTAAGTGCGAGAATATTTCCAAGAGTTAAGAAGCAATTGACCATGGCTCCAGTGCTAACTTTGCTCAAACGGGAAGGATAGCTATACAGTTTATACCGATGCTTCGAGAGAAGGGTTTAGGGTGTGTTTTAATACAAAATAGGAATGTGATTGCCTATGCATCTCGAAGTTAAAATCTCATGAGCAAAACTATCCAACCCATGACTTAGAGCTTGCAGCAGTTGTGTTTGCTTTGAAGAAATGGCGGTATTATTTATACGGGATAACATTTGAGGTATACACGGATTATAAGAGTTTTAAATATTTATTCTCTCAGCAAGAGCTAAATCTGAGACAACGTCGGTGGGTGGAGTTTTTAGAAAACTATAATTGTATGATTATTTACCATCCAGGAAAGGCTAACGTTGTAGCAGATGCTCTAAATCAAAAGGTTCAATTAGCAAGCTTAATGGTGGGAGAGTGGAATATGTTAGAAGATGTATGTGAATGGAACTCTTGTCTGGAGCCACGAAAATTTTTTTTTGAAAATATTGAGGTAAAGTCAACACTGTTGGAACGGATTAAAGAGGGCCAAATGATAGAATCAACGGTACAAAAGTGGGTGGAAAGAGTAAAGAAGGGAGAATTGCCTGATTTCAATCCTAGGGTTTGAGGGGATTTTAAGATTTCAAAATCGCGTCGTGGTATCTAAGAATGAAGAATTGAGGAAGGAGATTTTGGAGGAATCTCACCGTTCTAGGTATACGGTGCATCTAAATAGTGGTAAATGTACCATGATTTCAAAAACTTGTATTGGTGGGATAATATGAAGACGGAGATTGCTTAATTTGTACAAAAGTGTTTTACATGTTAACAAGTAAAGTTGAGTATTAAAAATCGTCGGGTCTGTTACAGCCTTTAGAGATCCCTAAATGTAAGTGGGAGCATATAACGATTGATTTCGTATCAGGGTTACCACGAGCTCAAAAAGGTCATGATGCGATTTGAGTGATAGTAGGCCGTTTAATTAAGATTGCACATTTTCTGCCAGTTAATATAAAATATTCTTTGGAGAAACTTGTCAAATTCTATATGGATGAAGTGGTGAGACTACATGGGGTACCAGTGAGTATCGTATCCGATAGAGACCCTATATTTGTATCCTGATTCTGGCAGAAATTGCAAGAGATTTTAGGAAACTAAGTTAAGTTATAGTACAACGTATCATCCTCAAACCGATGGACAATCTGAGAGGACCATTCAAACTCTTGAGGATCTGCTGAAGCCTGTATTGTAGATTTTGGAGGGAGTTGGAACCAATATCTAATCCTGATTGAGTTCGCGTATAACAATAGTTATCACTCGTCTATTCAAATGGCCCCATATGAAACATTGTATGGACGAATGTGTCGATCACCAATCCATTGGGATGAGGTAGGACAGAGGAAGATCATAGATCCGACCACAATATCATGGGTTAAGGAAGCCTACGAAAGGGTAAAAGTAATTCATCAGAAACTTCAAACGGCCCAAAGCCGACAAAAAAGCTATGTCGATCATCGGAGGAAGGATTTGGAGTTTGAAATAGGAGGCAGTGTTTCTTAGGGTTACTCCACTAAAGGAAAAATTAAAGTAGGAAAAAGGGAAAAAATTGCAACCGAGGTATATAGGACCTTTCAGTATACTCCAGTGAATAGGAAAGGTGGCTTACCGACTAGAATTATCAGCTAGTTTGTCTCGGATCCATGATATTTTTCATGTTTCTTTACTTAAGAAATATCATCCGGATCCGACTCACATTTTATCACCAGAAGATATTGAATTGGAATGTCTTTGACCTATGAGAAACGACCTATTCGAGTACTGGATAGAAAGAATGAAGGACTTGAGAAACAAGCAAATTCCACTAGTTAAGGTTCTATAGAAACACCATGAGGTGGAGGAAGCAACCTGGGAGTTGGAGAAAAACATGTGAGAAAAGTATCCCAGTACTGTTTACAACTAAAGGTATGAATTTCGAGATCAAAATTCTCTTAAGGGGGAGAGAGTGTGAGGATTTGTAAAATCTCTTATATTTTTCTTAAATTTCCTTTAATTTGGAAATTATTACTTCACAATAACTTTACTATTCATTCACTTCCTCAATAGTTACAATTAATCATGGAACCAAGGGTTTTGTCTTTTCTTTCATGGTTAAAGTAAACTAGGGTTTTCACGTCTTTTCGTAGTGTGAGTAATCGGTACGGAGGGTCTACTAAATTTAGTGATTAAGAGTGAGTTTTAAATGATATTAAATGTGTTATTAGAAATAATAATAATAAGTTAGTGAATTGTAAGTAAAAATCCTAGTACGTGCGAGTTAAGGAAAAACAGCGTGAACCGACGGGTACCGTTTGTTACCGAGTGAATACACTACTTGACCACCACTTTATTAACTTAAATTTCATTGTCATTAGTGCAAAAATATCAACCCTAATTACCCTAAAGGGAGAGCCGAAATTCTTGACTAAAAAGAAAGGAAAAAGAAGAAAAATTCAAGATGAAATCTTGTGGTGACACTTGGAAGTCATTCAACCATCCTTGACCAACTCAAGTCTTACCTTTTTATCTTTTCTTGGAGCTCCATTTTTGCTTTATTTCCTTCATTGTGGTCGAGACTTGAGGGAGAAAAACAAGAGAGAAAAACTATTTCATTCAATCTTGATTTCTAGTTTAGTTGAGTGAAAATCGAAAATCTAAACCGATTAATCTCTTATTTGGGAATTTGGAAAGTTTGGAAGAAAAGGTTGAAGTTCCTCTTGCAAACATTTTTGGCAAGGTATCAAAGCTGTTTTTCCTTTTTCTTTCCCTTAATCTTGTTTAAGTTTGTATAGCAACTTATACTCTTGACTAATGATGGTTATTTAAATAATTTTGATGATTATGGTGGATTTTTTAGTTAGAGTTTGAGTTGTTCAGTTGTGTTTCTTGTTGATTATATAGCATATGATATTAATAAGTTTAGATAGGAAGTTGGAATAATAATTCAAGACATGAATAAGAAGTTTATACCTTGAATGCATTAAACCCGAACTTTAAGCATTGAATTGCCCTGTTTTTGATCAGTTTCATTCGTCCATGTTAGAAGTCGAATTAGGTTTAGGTCAAAACATGAAAGTTGTAGGAAATGATGTTATATAACTGCCTGTAAAATTTCAACTCAATCGAAGTACTGTAGCGTGTGAAATGACTGAAATACCCTTGACTGCCAATTGTTCTTTTCCGCGGGCAGTTTTGAAATTTCACATGTTTGGTTTCGTTTTTCACTTTGATTTGTATCAATTCAACATTTGGCTAAAACATGAAAGTTTTAACCCTATGTTTCAGCTTTCCAACGCATCTGAAAACGGCTCAATCGGACTTTTGTAGTTTGAATTATTGCCATTTAAATTCAGTGCTTATAACCAGACTGATAATGAATTCTGGTTCTGTAATTTGCAAATTTGACCTAAATCAAATGTGAATTGGGTTGAGTTGTCTTTATGGAAGTTGTAATCCTTTGGTTTAACTTAGAAACGGTATAAGGTGCACTCCAATCCGATAAGTGTAGTTTCGATTGTGACCGAAATACTAAGAAACGTCAAACCTGTTATTTTATTATTTGTCTTAAACATTATTTCCGGTTAATTGGCTAGCATTGTTTTGTAATTGAGCCTATTGAAATGCAATTGTGGTTAGATTATTTGTGTATGATTTTGGGGTTGAATTGAGAAAACTAATGAAGCCCTAAATGGCTAGAAAATAGGTAAAAACAAAGGGCGTGTTGCCCAAATTTGCACTCGAGATCTAGGTAGATTACGTGCGACTTGAGTAAGAATTTGAGAACGAATATCATTTGAATCGTCTAGAATATTCAAGTCTTCTTTCATAAAGGTACGTCTTAAAAGGAGTTGGGGTCGTCACAGGTGTTAAACATATAAATCGAGACTAACGGCCTATTCTCAAGTGTAAAACTCTAATCTATCATAACCAAGGTATAACCAAGAAATATCAAGTATAAATCACTTAATCTACCCAAATCAATTCAAACTTAGGTTCTGATACCACCTGTGACGATCCCACCTCCTCCTAAGGCGTACCCTTTGGTTTAGCGAGTCGCCTGCCCAGTTTTCGCCATGACTAACTCACTCATAAGTCGAGACAATAACTTGCATCCATAGAATAATAAATAACACAATAATTCGAATTTAATATATACATTGATGTTCAAATCTAGATACAAGGTTTTGACATACCAAAATATTTTAAAGTATTTACAATTCAAGTACAATCAATCCTAGTCGGGTGTTAGCATGAGTACAATTACAAAATTCAAAACTACTAAACTACGTTAATATTTACACGTCTCACTCTCGCTCGTACCATTGTAAGGAAAACAAAACTAACGGAGTGACCTACAACTCAGTGATGTTCCAAATAGCAAATTGATCATTAATTAATAGTAAATGTATCATAATAGTGAAATAGCGAGCATAACAAGTCAAGAAAATGAGCAATACACCTTGTATAGCCAACATTCCGTATTCAGTATTTCACGTATAAGGATACAATTGCTTTTGTAAATCAGTTCCACCATAACTTGATCATATAGTAGTTGACACTTCGTCGACTTTCAAATAAGGTAATTAGTTCAGTAGTACACCACTTAATTCCAATCTCCGTCCACCAACCAAACCCCTTACCGAATCCGAACTCCAAAATAAACACTGGTGGTAGTAGTCTTATATACCGATTAGTCGAGTAGATAACACTTCACTCGATAACACTAACTACCCAGGGTTCGTTACCTAATCGACCAGACGCTTGTCGGTTCGATTCGATTAACTAGTCACAGGGTTTTTGGAATTCCAGACAAGATACAATTCATATGCATGTATATCAATTCAATTGAAATTAATGAACAAGAATAAATCACATTAGGGCAAGTGCGGTAAAGTACACTCTTACTCTATCAATCCTGTGACGCCCTCACTTCTCCCTAAGGTGAACCAAAAGGTATCCGCGGGACGCCTGCTTAGCTCTCGTTAGGACTCAATACATTTCGATTCACGCTTAATGGTACATAACAATGAATACAAGTCGAATAAGGGAAAGTCACTTTTATAATCGAATATCCAAATCTTACATTGGATCCCAAAAAATACATCAATAACCAAAATATACATCCACAAAACTAGTCAGTTCCATTGGAAACTCTATTACAAAAGTACATCAAAAGGGTTCCTCTGAGTTCCATCTCAAATCCATTCCTGTTAAGGAAAATAAATCTACGGGGTGAGAAAAACGCTCGTAAGGCCAAGAACACACATGCAGGCACGTTGTTCAAGTAACAATCCTAATTTAACAAGTAGAACAATAATATTTCAATAAATAACAATTCGACCAAGAAAATTAAACATAAACAATTCAAGGATATAGGAGCTCTCAGGAGCTATTTTTTCACTTGCACGATCACGAACCTCTACGAGTTGACACTCCGTCAATCGGGTAGGTTTAGTCCGTAGAACTTCACTTATTCTGTCTCCTTTCAAAACAAGAACCAATCAAGAAAACATTAAAAATGACAATAATTTACATTCATTAATACTTCAAATTCATACAATAGCAAGTCAGGGAGCAATCACAAAAATATAGCACGCAAGTGCCATAAGAGTACTTTTAGTCACAGAAGACTAAAGTAAAAGCAAGTGCCTCAAAAGTAGGCCACACAGTCATGCAAATATAATGGCCTTAGCACTCGTATCACCCCAACTAATCCTAGTTATATCAGTCAAAAGGGTCAAAAGAGTCAATCACTAGGGACCTAGTCAACAATAAGACTACCAGGCGGAATCTCCTCCTCCTGATCAGAGCTCTGGACTACATCCATCACCTCATCTATCAGCCTAATAGCATTAGTCAAGATCCCGGAAATCCGATCATGGAACTCCTCACCTAACCTAACGAGTCGAGCCCTAGTCCCTGGAGTTCCTCACGAGTAACTGCAGCAGTAGCCACCTCGTCCTTCACTACCTCCTCAAATTCAGCGATCCTCTCGCCCTGAGCACTAACCATCTGTCTAAATTCATCCACCTCTGCCTATAACTCTAGGTTGGCATTCACCAACTGACGACGCTCGTCGTCCAAAGCAAGTACGAGATGGTTCGGGTAGGCAAAGGTCAACCTATACAAACATCGAGGGTACCTATTTGCAGGCGAGTAGCGTACACGAACTCCCCACCTAGAATTCAGTAGTAAATAGGCCTAGGAGGCTGTACATGACCATTCGCATTGCCATTCCCATTAGCCACGGGGTCCCCATTTCCATTTTCCATCCCTGCACAACAATTACACTTTTCGGGTTAGAAACTTAATCACTAGCTCGCACGAATGTCACTTACGGCATGCCTAACTTAGTCATTAACTTACCCAAATATCCCTTGAAATATGACCAAGTCATTCTGTTTCAGGTCTTAAGGGTAAAATATCTAGTAGGTCTTCCATATAGATCTCTAATCTAGTGCTCTGATACCAACTGTGACGCCCCCACTTCTCTCTAAGGTGAACCAAATGGTATTCGCGGGACGCCTGCCTAACTCTCGCCAAAACTCAATATATTTCGATTCACGCTTAACGGTATATAACGATGAATACAAACCGAATAAGGGAAAGTCACTTTTATAATCGAATATCCAAATCTTACATTGGATCCCAAAAGATACATCAATACCCAAAATATACAACATCCACAAAACTAGTCAGTTCCATTGGAAATCCTATTACAAAAGTACATCAAAAGGGTTCCTCCGAATTTCACCTCATATCTATTCCTGTTAAGGAAAAACAAATCTACGGGGTGAGCAAAACGCTCGTGAGGCCAAGAACACGCATGCAGGCACATTGTTCAAGTAACAATCCCAATTTAACAAGTAAAGTAATAATATTTCAATAAATAACAATTCAAGCGAGAAAATTAAACAGAAACAATTCAAGGATATAGGAGATTTCAGGAGTTATTTTTCCACTTGCACGATCACGAACCTCCTCGAGTTGATACTCCGTCAATCGGGTAGGTTTAGTCCATAGAATTTCACTTATCCTGTCCCCTTTCACCTTACATACCCTTGTATCGGGCCCGCCTGTCATTTGTTTGAGTCGATACTGCTCGAGTATGCCAAGTAAGACCTCTTAATAGGTCAAACTTTTGTTTTCTCATGGTTCGCCAATGAGCCCGACAAAGCCCATGTCGGTTCGAGTCCAAGGTTAGTCAGTGAGATTTGAGCGTCCCCCATGTACATTTGAGAGTCGAGGAGATTCACTCCAGCGACGTATGCAGCCATAACATACTATTTCATATTATTCAACCTTTTGATATATCCAAACATTTGATAATTTCAAACATTTGATATATTCTAACATTTCAAGCATGAGTTATTCATTCCAAATGAGAACAAGTGCAATAAAGTACACACTCGACTCCATTTTCAAAATTTTAAGTTCATGGATAACAAATAAGAATGTATCAAATTCACAGGAGTTCAAATAATCATGCACTTGATACTCATCGAATGATTCAAGTAGCAAGTACAAGCGATAAGTTTAAGTGTCTCCTGTGAGATCCTCTTGAAGGTCCTCTTGAGTGTCTGAGCAATAATAATAATCTATTACTCATAAATCCCAATTATCAAAGAAAATTGTACACTTATACAATCTAAATTTTTTTATAAAAATAAGCACTATTTATTCGTAAATCAAAACTCAAAAGCGGGGTTTTAAAACACAAGAGAAATCGAGTTTTCACCTTTGAAATCAAGTGTAAAACGCTCAAGTGATATCGAGGGGAAAAGGAGAATTCGAAAAACTCCATTTTCTTAAATTTCGAAAATTTGATCTTTGATACGAGATTTTTGAAAAATCGTATCTCACTCATTGCAAGTTCAAAATTAGAAAACTTGGTACCGTTGAAAAACTTCTTCCAAAGTACTAAAAGTTCCTAAAATACACTTTTCCATGATTCCCAACGGAAGGGATTCAAAAATTGGAACCAAATTACTGTTTTAGGCTTGCGAGACAGTTTTAAGGTTGGTTTTTCGCCAATTTTGGAAATTCGGCAAAATTTACAGAATTTGAACTAACCTCTCAATTTGAAACTCAATTAGAGTTACAATCCAAGTTTAAAACAAAGCAAGCAGAACAAGAATCGGAGTTTTGAGCACCAAGATATAGTAACTCAAAGTTGCTGAAAAATTGAGATGGTTTGGCAAATTTTCAGATTTAAATTACAAATTTTGGGACTTTGTTTGAGTATCGAAATGAACTCGGAATGGCACCAAATTTGGTAGTATTATACTACCATATTAGAGCTATCCCTCTATCAATGTTCATGAAAAAATACGAACGGAAAGTTAGTTAACTAGATCACCAAAGTTTCCAAATTTTCAAGGCAAATCTGCCTTGTACATGAGTTTTTCGTTTCCAAAACGTTTGGCCAATAAAATGCCTCAAACACGGTCCTTTTGTGTAGGTAATGTCTAAGAATTATTCAGGATGCATTTGGTAGGGGATTGACACCAATAATTTCGAAACAACAAATCCCAATCAAGATTTAGACGTTTACTAGTCAAAAGAGGGCTTCAAATCATTGGGTCAGTTTTGGATTTTTGCCACAACTCACTCAATTCAACTTGGAATTGAGCGTGGTCAGTGGAGTTGAAAACTAGATTCATAAAATTACAATTTCTCAGAAGAAATCGTTTTCAAAATCTGTCCACAACTAGCTCATATTTGAGCATCAATTCGCTGCTCAAAACAGAGCTCCCAGTGTAGACGCGAAACAAGACAATCAAGTTCAAACAATTGGTATGGACTACTCAGGTGGAATCAGAATATGCATTTTATACTGTTGGAAAGTTGGGAATGTCTAGTTTCCAGTGCCGCAAACGGCACTCGATTTCGACATCGGAACGAAAAGTTATAGCCAAAACAAAAACACTGCCAGAGCAGTTACGGGAAAATTTTCAGTTTTTACTGACTTCCGAAAACACATCATTTGGCCAACCAAATCATGAAAGTTTTTGATGAAACTTTCTACACCACCCACACAGCATGTATACATCATAAACAAGTCATTAGAATCACAAAAATTTGCCCTAAGGGCCAGGCATGGACAGAGGCATCCACTTCCTTTGAACTTTCCTTCAACAATACGACCTTTTTCCACTAGATTAACCACTAATCCAACATTAACAACATCAAAACATAACAAATCAGTCCATCAAATCATAGTGGGAGTTCATAGAGCCCACACAACACTTTCCAATATAAACAAAGCTACCCACATGATTAGATGAACTTATAAATGCAATATTACTTTCATAAACCAAGAATCTTAAGGTTGATCATTACTTACTTGTTTAGATGAACCAAGCAGAAATTTTGGTCCAAAGATGCTCAAGAAAAGCCGTGGAAATAAAGCTCTTTTTGTAGCTTAAGATGATTATCAAGTGCTTAGCAAAGTGTGGTTGAATTTTGGTGTAATTTAGTGGAGGTTCGATGAAGAAATGAAGAAGAAATTTGAAGAGTTTAGAGTTGTTTTTCTTCTCTTGATGGCCGGCCAAATGAGAGAGAGAAAGGAGAGTTTTGGTTGCAAATGAAGCTTCCAAGAGAAGCTAAAATGTGTGGCTCTAATTTGTCCAAAAGTCAACTCCGTGCCCGATTTCTCTCGGATTTGTTTCACTTGTACACTAAACGTCTAATGTACTTTCATACATACTATTATTATTCACTCTTAATGATCTAAAAATAAAGGTCTAAAGTCCCTCAATTAATCGCGTGCGTGAAAACGCGTACTACCGATTTGTGCGCTGTAAAGTGAATTTTTCAAAAAATTCTTATAACGATAGTATAACTAACTAATACTTGAACATTTAAACATAAAAAAATGCCTATTTAAGACTAATATACAAGTCTCCAATTTTTCAAGTTTATTGTATCATCGAATCGATTATTATTTCCAATGCGCTTTCACTATTCACACTTAACGAGTTTTCAAAAATTAAATTTTGAAACAAGTCACTTTAAAAATATAACTAAACTATAGATTTATGCAATTAGGTCTAAAAAGGTTAGAAAATAATATTCGGGACAATTAACCAAATAAATAATTAGATGAGCTAGAATTAGGAGTTTAAAATAAGAAAATTTGCGAATCCTTACATCTTCTCCCCCTTAAGAAAATTTCATCCTCGAAATTTACCTTGATTGGCGAACAGGTTTGGATACTTTTCTCGAATTGCTTCTTCAATCTCCCAAGTTGCTTCCTCTATTCCGTGATTCTTCCAAAGAACTTTTACCAATGGTATCCGCTTATTTCATAATTCCTTCACCTTTCTATCCAGAAAGTTTACCGGTTTCTTCTCATAGGTTAAAGTCTCATCGATCTCAATGCTTTCCGATTGCAAAATGTGAGAAGGATCTAGATGGTAATTCTTAAACATAAACACATGGAACACGTTATGAATCCGAGACAAACTCGGTGGCAATTCCAACTTATAGGCCACATTTCCTATACGTTGGATAACCTTACAAGGCCCTACAAACCTCGGTTGTAACTTTGTTCCCTTCCCAGACATTAAACTTGTTTTCAGAGGTGTAATCTTAAGTAATACTTGATTTTCAATTGCAAATTTTAAGTCCTTTCTCCGATTATCTGTGTAACTCTTCTTGACGACCTTGAGCAGTCTGAATCTTCTGGCGTACCAACTTTACTTTCTCATTAGCTTCCTCAATCCAAGGTACTGTAGTCGGGTCTAAGATCTTATGTTCACCTATTTCATCCCAACAAATCGGAGACCTACACTTCCGACCATAAAGTGCTTCATACAGAGCCATTTGAATAGAAGAGTGAAAACTATTATTATAGGCAATTTCCACCAATGTCAAAAACTTACTCCAACTTTCCCCAAAATTCAGAACACAAGTCATCAACATGTTCTCAAGGGTTTAAAGTGTCCTCTCCAACTGTCCATCGGTTTGGGGATGGTAAGTAGTACTAAAATTCAATTTAGTCCCCAACACCTCTTGTATCTTTTGCCAGAATCTTGAAACAAATCTCAGATCTCTATCGGACACAATACTCACAGGTATCCTATGTAACCTGATAATCTCATCCAAGTACAACTTAACTAATTTCTCCAATGGGTACTTCATGTTGATCGGTAAAAATGAGCCAATTTGATCAGTCTATCCACTATCACCCAAATAGTATCGTGGTCTCTTTGTGTCCTTAGTAATCCTGATACAAAATTCATAGTGATATTCTCCTATTTCCATTCAAGTATCTCCAGAGGTTGCAAAAGTCCTGATGGTCTCTGATGTTCGGCTTTTACTTGTTGACAAGTCAAACAAGTTTGGACAAATTGAGCAACTTCCACTTTCATGCTCTCCCACCAATACAAACTCTTCAAGTTTTGGTACATTTTATTCCCTCCTAGGTGTACCGTAAATTTCGATCGGTGTGCCTCTTCCAAAATTTTCTTCTTAAGTCCCTCATCTTTTGGCTTCACTATCCGATTCTGAAGCCTCAAAATACCCTTGGATCCCAAGTTAAAATCCGACTTTTCTCTCTTTTTAACTTTTTCCGACCATTTTTGCACTTCAAGATCATTTTCCTGAGATTCCTTGATACGTTCCAATAGAATGAAATTCACTACAATATTTCCAAGGATTACTTTTCTCGACTCAAGTCTAGGATTCCAATAACTAATTTCCTCCAACAAGTGTAATTCCTTAATCATCAATCCGGTCACTTGTACTTGACGACTCAAAGTATCGGCAACTACGTTGGCTTTTCCTGGATGGTACTTTATCGTGCAATCATAATTTTCTAAAAATTCCATCCACCTACGTTGTCTCAAATTTAGCTCTTTTTGAGAAAACAATTACTTAAGACTTTTGTGGTCAGTAAAAACCTCAAATGTCAGCATACAGGTAATGTCTCCATTTCTTCAAAACAAACACTACAGCTGCTAATTCCAAATCATGAGTCGGATAATTTCCTTCATGCGGTTTCAATTTCCTAGAGGCATAAGCTATTGCTTTGTCATTTTGCATTAAAACACATCCCAATCCTTCTTTAGAAGCATCTGTATAGACCACAAAACTATCCTTCCCATTCGGCAGAGCTAACACAGGCGCTCTTGTCGAACGTCTTTTCAACTATTGGAAATTCTCTTCACACTTAGAACTCCAAATAAATTTCCCATTTTTCTTGGTCAATTCAGTCATGGGTCCAGCAATTCTAGAAAAATTTTGGATAAATCTCCGGTAATACCCTGCTAGTCCTATGAAACTTCGAATCTCAGTAGGGTTTTCCAGTCGTTTCCACTTTGAAATAGTTTCAACTTTGGCTGAATCCACTTTTATCTCATTCTTAGAAATTATGTGCCCCAAGAAAGTCACTTCTTTTAACCAAAATTCACATTTGCTAAACTTAGCATACAATTGGCGTTCCCTCAAAGTTTGCAAAACAATGCTCAAGTGTTTCTCATGATCTTTCACATTCTTAGAGTACACTAAAATATCATCAATAAACACCACTACAAATTGGTCCAGATAAGGCTTAAATCCATAAAAGCAGCAGGTGCATTCGTTAATCCAAATGGCATTACTGCAAACTCATAGTGTCCATACCTCGAATTAAAAACAGTTTTGGGTATATTTTTCTCCAAAATTCTCAATTGATAATAACCCTGTTTCTTATCCAACTTGGAGAATACTATCGCCCCTTACAATTGGTCAAACAATTCATCAATGTGGGGCAACAGGTACTTATTCTTAATGGTAACATCATTCAAGTCTCGGTAGTCTATACACAACCTTAGAGTCCCATCTTTCTTCTTAACAAATAAGACTGGAGCTCCCCAAGGTGAGTCACTCTCTTTTATAAAATCCCGTTCCAACAAGTCCTGCAATTGTAATTTCAATTCCTTCAATTCGGCTGGACCCATCCGATAGGGCATCTTAGAGATAGGTGCTATTTCCGGAATCATATCAATCTTAAAAGTTATGTCCTTTTCCGGGGGCAAGGACTCTAACTCCTCAGGAAAAATATCTAGGTAGTCCTTTACTACAGGCATATCCTCCAGTCTCACTTTATCATTAGCAGTGTTGATTAGAAAAGCCAGATATCTCTGAACTCCTTTACCTAACATTTTCCTAATTCGGATTCCTGAGATAAGTGCAGATGAGTCTAATTTACCCCGTACGTCCAGTTTCAAAGTTGCCTGTCCCGAAATGCACAACTCTACTATCTTTGTCTTACAATTCAATTAGGCATTGTAACCAGCTAACCAGTCCATTTCTAGGATCATATCATATCCCTTAATTGTTAAACCTATCAGATCGGTCAATAATTTTCGTTCTCCAACCCAGATCTCACAATCTCTGTATACCAAATTAGCAATTAGACTTTGCTCCCCAGTAGACGTCTTAACCTTCAAGTCGTAAGGTAATTTAACTGGCTTCAAGTCTATACCACTCATAAAATTAGGGTTTAAGATTTGAGGACTCGCAAATTTTCTTATTTTAAACTCCTAATTCTAGCTCATTTAATTATTTATTTGGCCAATTGTCTCGAATATTATTTTCTAACATTTTTAGACCTAATTGCATGGATCTATAGTTTAGTTATATTTTTAAAGTGACTTGTTTCAAAATTTAATTTTTGGAATCTCGTTAAGTGTGAATAGTGAAAGCGCGTTGGAAATAATAATCGATTCGAGAATACAATAAACTTGAAAAATTGGAGACTTGTATATTAGTTTTAAATAGGCATTTTTTTAATGTTTAAGTGTTCAAGTGTTAGTTAATTATACTATCGTTATAAGAATTTCTTGAAAATTCACTTTACCGAGCACAAAACGGTAGTACGCGTTTTCACGCGCGCGATTAATTGAGGGACTTTAAACATTTATTTTTAGACCATTAAGAGTGAATAATAATAGTATGTATGAAAGTGTATTAGAGGTTTAGTGCATAAGTGAAACAAACTCCAGAGGAATCGGGCGCGAAACGCGCGCGAACGCGCACCATTGAAGAGTTAACTTTTGGACAAATTAGAGTCACATTTTAGCTTCTCTTGGAAGCTTCATTTGCAACCAAAACTCTCCTTTCTCTCTCTCATTTGGCCGGCCATCAAGAGAAGAAAAACAACTCCAAACTCTTCAAATTTCTTCTTCATTTCTTTATCGAACCTCTACCAAATTACACCAAAATTCAACCACACTTTGCTAAGCACTTGGTGATCATCTTAAACTACAAAAAGAGTTTCATTTCCACGGCTTTTCTTGAGCATCTTTGGACCGAAATTTCTGCTTGGTTCATCTAAACAAGTAAGCAATGATCAACCTTAATATTCTTGGTTTATGGAAGTAATATTGTATTTATAAGTTCATATAATCATGTGGGTAGATTTGTTTATGTTGGAAAGTGTTGTGTGAGTTCTATGAACTCCCACTATGGCTTGATGGACCGATTTGTTATGTTGTTAATGTTGTTAATGTTGGATTAGTAGTTAATCTAGTGGAAATAGGTTGTATTGTTGAAGAAAAGTTCAAAGGAAGTGGAGAAGAAATTTTTCCATTTCTGCCTCTGTTCATGCCGTGGCCCTTAGGGCAAATTTTTGTGATTTTAATGACTTATTTATGATGCATACATGCTGTGTGGGTGATGTAGAAAGTTTCATCAAAAAATTTCATGATTTGGTTGGCTAAATGATGTGTTTTCAGAAGTCAGCAAAAATTGAAAATTTTCCAGTAACTGCTCTGACAGTGTTTTTGTTTTGGCCATAACTTTTTGCTCTGATATCGAAATCGAGTGCCGTTTGCGGGCACTGGAAACTAGACATTCCGAGATTTTCAACGGTATAAAATGCACGTTCTGATTCCACCTGAGTAGTCTATACCAATCGTTTGAACATGACTGTCTTGTTTCGCGTCTACACTGGGAGCTCTGTTTTGAGCAGCGAATTGATGCTCAAATATGAGCTAGTTGTGGACAGATTTTGAAAATGATTTCTTCTGGGAAATTGTAGCTTTATGAATCTAGTTTTAAACGCCACTAACCACGTTCAATTCCAAGTTGAATTGAGTGAGTTGTGGCCGAAATCCGAAACTAAGCCAATGATTTGAAACCCTCTTTTGGCTAGTAAACATCTAAATCTTGATTGGGACTTGTTGTTTCAAAATTCTTGGTGTCAATCACCTACCAAATGCATCTTGGATATTTCTTAGACATTACCTACACAAAAGGACCGTGTTTGAAACATTTTGTTGGCCAAACGTTTTGGAAACCGAAAACTCATGTACAAGGCAGATTTGCCTTAAAAATTTGGAAACTTTGGTGATCTGGTTAACCAATTTTTCGTGCGTATTTTTCCATGAACATTGATAGAGGGATAGCCCTCATATGGTAGTAGAATACTGCCAAATTTGGTGCCATTCTGAGTTCATTTCGATGCTCAAACAAAGTCCCAAAGTTTGTAATTTAAACCTGAAAATTTGTCTAACAGTCTCAATTTTTCAGCAACTTTGAGCTACTATATCTTGGTGCTCAAAACTCCGATTCTTGTTCTACTTGTTTTGTTTTAAATTTGGATTGTAACTCTAATTGAGTTTCAAATTTGAGAGACTAGTTCAAATTCTGTGAATTTTGCCGAATTTCCAATGTTAGCAAAAAATCAACCTTAAAACTGTCTCGCAAGCCTAAAACAGTAATTTGGAGCCAATTTTTGAATGCCTTTCATTGGGAATCATGGAAAAGTGTATTTTAGGAACTTTTAGTACTTTGGAAGAAGTTTCCAACGGTACCACGTTTTCTAATTTTGAACTTGTAATGAGTGAAATACGATTTTTTCAAAAATCTCGTATCAAAACTGAAATTTTTGAAATTTAAGAAAATGGAGTTTTTCGAATTCTCCTTTTCCCCTCGATATCACTTGAACGTTTTACACTTGATTTCAAAGGTGAAAACTCGATTTCTCTTGTGCTTTAAAACCCCGCCTTTGAATCTCGATTTACGAATAAATAGGGCTCATTTTCATAAAATTTTCTTAGATTGTACAAGTGTACAATCTTCCTTGATAATTGGGGTTTATGAGTGATAGATTATTATTAATTGCTCGGGCACTCAAGAGAACCTTCAAGAGGATCTCACAGGAGACACCTAACTTATTGCTTGTACTTGCTATTTGAATCACTCGGTGAGTGTTAAGTGAATGATTATTTGAACTCCTGTGAACTTGATATATGCTTACTTGTTATCCATGACTTGAGATTTTGAAAATGGAGTCGAGTGTGTACTTTATCGCACTCGTTCTCATTTGGAATGAATAACTCATGCTTGAAATGTTGGAATATATCAAATGTTTGAAATTATCAAATGTTTGGACATATCAAATGCTTGAATAACATGAAATAGTATGCTATAGCTGCATACGTCGTTGGAGTGAATCTCCTCGACTCTCAAATGTACATGAGGGAAACCCAAATTTCATTGGCTAATCTTGGACTCGAGCCGGCATGGGCTTGGTCGGACTCTTTGGCGAATCATGAGAAAACAAAAGCTTGACCTATTTAGAGGTCTTGTTTGGCATATTCTAGCAGTATCGTCTCAAACAAATGACAGGCGAACCCGATACAGGGGTATGTAAGGTGAAAGGGGACAGGATAAGTGAAATTCTATGGACTAAACCTACCCGATTGACGGAGTGTCAACTCGTGGAGGTTCGTGATCGTGCAAGTGAAAAAATAACTCCTGAGAGCTCCAATATCCTTGAATTGTTTCTGTTTAATTTTCTCGCTCGAATTGTTATTTATTGAAATATTATTGCTTTACTTGTTAAATTGAAATTGTTACTTGAACAACGTGCCTGCATATGTATTCTTGGCCTCACGAGCGTTTTGCTTACCCCGTAGATTTATTTTCCTTAATAGGAATGGATTTGAGGTGGAACTCGGAGGAACCCTTTTGATGTACTTTTGTAATTGGATTTCCAATGGAACTGACTAGTTTTGTGGATGTTGTATATTTTGGGTATTGATGTATCTTTTGGGATCCAATGTAAGATTTGGATATTCGATTATAAAAGTGACTTTCCCTTATTCGGCTTGTATTCATCGTTATGTACCATTAAGTGTGAATCGAAATGTATTGAGTCCTGGTGAGAGCTAGACAGGCATCTCGCGGATACCCTTTGGTTCGCCTTAGGGAGAAGTGGGGGCGTCACAGTTGGTATCAGAGCACTAGGTTAGAGATCTATATGGGAAACCTCTTAGATACTTTACTCTTAAGACCTGAGACAAAATGACTTAGTCATATTTCAAGGGATATTTGGGGAAGTTAGTGACTAAGTTAGGCATGCCGTAAGTGACATTCGTGCGAGCTAGTGATTAAGTTTCTAGCCCGAAAAGTGTAATTGTTTTGTAGGGATGGAAAATGGAAATGGAGACCCTGCGGCTAATGGGAATGGCCATGCGAATAGTCATGTAGAGCCTCTTAGGCCTATTTACTACCGAATTCTAGGTAGGGGAGCTCGTGTACGCTACTCGCCTGTAAATAAGTACCCTCGATGTTTGTGTAGATTGACCTTTGCCTACCCGAACCACCTCGTACTTGCTTTGGACGACGAGCGTCATCAGTTGGTAAACGCCAACCTAGAGTTACAGGCAGAGGTGGATGAGTTTAGACAGATGGTTAGTGCTCAGGACGAGAAGATCGCTGAGTTTGAGGAGGTATTGGAGGGCGAGGTGGCTACTGCTACAGTTACTCGTGAGGAACTCCAGAGGACTAGGGCTCGACTCACTAGGTTAGGTGAGGAGGTCTGTGATCGGGTTACCGGGATCCTGACTGATGCTACTAGGCTAGTAAATGAGGTGATTGATGTAGTCTAGAGCTCTGATCAGGAGGAGGATCCTGAGGAGGAGATTTCGCCTGATAGTCCTACTGTGGACTAGGTCCCTATTGATTAACTCTTTTGACCCTTTTGACTGATTTAGTTAGGATTAATTGGGGTGATGCGAGTGCTGAGGCCATTATATTTTGCATGACTGTGTGGCCTACTTTTGAGGCACTTGCTTTTACTTTAGTCTTCTGTGACTAAAAGTACTCTTGTGGCACTTGCGTGCTATATTTTTGTGATTGCCCCCTGACTTGCTAATTGTATGAACTTGAAGTGTTAATGAATGTAAATTATTGTTATTTTCAATGTTTTCTTGATTGGTTCTTGTTTCGATTTTTTTTGCATAATTGATTTATTTCTTGCATTAGACACGTCTAGGATAATGGAAGGACTAAGAAGTGGTCGAGACCGTGGGTGAGGGACTAGATAGGCCCAACCTCATGGGGATGACCAGGGATCGGCAACTGGACCGACTCAGGGACAGGAAAATGTAGAGAAAAATCAAGTGGCTACTGCCATCAATAGAATGACTGACATCCTAGAACGCTTAGCTGATAGTCAAGGTCTTGGACCGCTTAACCAACTTGAGGGACAGGATAGAGGAGAGGATAGAGCCTTAGAGAGGTTATTAAAATTTAATCCGCCTAAGTTTATTGGTGAATCCGATCCTGAGGTAGTGGAGAACTGGTTGGAGAGAATGACCAATATATTCGCTGCCTTAAACTATACCGAGGATAGGCGAGTGAATTTTGCTGCATTCCAATTTGAACGAATAGCGCGCGCTAGGTGTGATCTGATAAGGGGAAAGTAGGAGAGAGTCCAAATCCCTTGGATTTGGGAGAATTTTTCGAGGGATTTTAATGAGAAATTCCTCCCGTCTTTGATCCAAGAAAAAGGGAGGATGAATTTATCAAATTGAAACAAGAAACCCTTAGTGTAGCGGAATATGAAGGAAAATTCACTAAACTTTCCAAGTATGCCCCTGAGTTGGTGATTAATGAGCAAAAAGCGGATAAGACGATTTGTACAAGAATTTAATGTGGAAATCCAGGAGGGCTTGGCCGCAGCCCAAATCTCTACATTTACTGAGGCTTTAGAGAAAGCGTAAAGGGTTGAAAGTGCAAGAATGCAAGTGAGAGACTTTCACAATAGGAAGAGGAACTTTTCTAATCGTACTTCTGGATAGACTAATAAGAATACTCGGCCTTCCAAAATTGGAAGAGGAATGGTAGGAATAAGGACTGTTGGAGTTTCGAGGGGAATTTTATTTAGAGGAGGTCATAGTGGGCCGACTCAAGCTCGGGGAGCGCCTTCTACTGGTTCGACTGTGACCCCTTAAGTTACTTGTAGGTACTGTGGTAAACCCAACTATTCCGAGAATGACTGTTAGAGAAAGTCTGGAAAGTGTCTGCTTTGTGGTAGTGTCAAACACCAAATTGCAAGTTGTCCAAAGACGCCAAAAATAGGAGGTAACACATAAAGACCAGAAAAGTCAACTTCTAAGCAGACCAGTGCTAGAGAAAGCCGACCAAAAGTACCGGTTAGGATTTATGCACTGGATCATTAGTAGATACCGGATGCGACTGAAGTGGTGGAAAGTATGGTCCCTATTTTTCACCGCTTAACTAGGATTTTTTTTTTTCAATGTACATGGTTAAACTCTGGATTATTGTATAATTTGGGATTTGATGTACCTTTTGGGGAACCAATGTAAGAATTGAAATATTGATGTATTATGTACTCGTGGGGTATGACTGGATATTAAATGTATATAAGTATGGAAACGACTTTCTTTATTGGACTCGTATTAATGGTTATTGTCGTTAAGCGTGAATTGAAATGTCTTGAGTCCTGACGAGAGTTAGGCAGGCGTCCCGTCGATACTCTTTGGTTCGCCTTAGGGAGAAGTGGGGGCGTCACAAATTCACTCATATATCATATAATCACATTGATCAAGTATTAAACACAAGTGTCAAATTCAATCAGGTATTTGGAAGCACTCACCAAAAGATGTAGTGCCTTTACGGGTCACGTTCGGGTATTACTCCGTGTTTGGAGTCCAAATCTGCGATAAAACATTGTTTAACAGTTTTGAAAATTAACTAAGGTTCGAAACTTAAACGTTTCGTTTAACGAGAATCAAGTAATTGAAACTCATTTAGAGAATATTCATAAAATTCTTGCTCGCTCTTCAAACTGTGAAACTTTGAAACAATTATACTTTGAAATACCATTTGAGTCGAAAAAATGAGGAAAACGTATTTCTATTAGTCGTAAATTTCATTTTTTCAAGTGTACAAGTTTCGGCCGAATTCTAACTTATATACCTTTGTGAAAGAAGACTTGAATATTCTAGACGATTCAAGTGATATTCGTTCTCAAATCCTTACTCAAGTCGCGCGTACATTTACCTAACCATCGAGTGCAAATTTGGGTAGCACGCCCTTTATTTTTACCTATTTTTCAGCCATTTATGGGTTCATTAGTTTCTTAATTCAGCCCCAAAATCATACACAAATAATCTAACCACAATAGCCTTTTAATAGGCTGAATGTCACTCAATTACAAAACAATGCTAGCCAATTGACCGGAAATAATGTTTAAGACAAAGAACAAAATAACAGGTTTGACGTTTCTTAGCATTTCGGTCACAACTGAAACTACACTTATCAGATTGGGGTGCACCTTATACCATTTCGAAGCTAAGTCAAAGGGTTACAACTTCCATGAAGACAACTCAACCCAGTTCACATTTGATCTAGGTCGAATTTGCAAATTACAGAACCAAAATTCATTATCAGTCTGGTTATAAGCACTGGATTTAAATGGCAATAACTCAAACTACAAAAGTCCGATTGAGGCATTTTTAGATGCGTTGGAAAGCTGAAACATAGGGTTAAAAGTTTCATGTTTTAGCCCAAATGTTGAATTGATACGGATCAAAGTGAAAAACGAAACCAAACATGTGAAATTTCAAAACTGCCCGCGGAAAAGAACATTTGGCAGTCAAGGGTATTTTAGTCATTTCACACGCTACAGTACTCTGATTGAACTGAATTTTACAGGCAGTTATATAACACCATTTCCTACAACTGTCATGTTTTGACCTAAGCCTAATTCAGTCTCTAACATGGACGAATGAAGTTTGTTAGAAGCAGGGCAGTTCAATGCTTAAAGCTGAAGTTTAATGCATTCAAGGTATAAACTTCTTATTCATGTCTTGAACCACTACTCCAACTTCTTATATAAGCTTATTAATATCATATGCTATATAATCAGTAAGAAACACAACTGAACAACTCAAACCCTAGCTCAAAAATCCATCATAACCGTCAAAACTATTTAAATAACCATTATTAGCCAAGAGTATAAGTTGTTATACAAACTTAAACAAGATTAAGGGAAAGAAAAAGGAAAAACAACCTTGATACCTTGCCAAAAATGTTTGCAAGAGAAACCTCAACCTTTCCTTTCAAACCTTTAGCACACCAAGTTTCCCAAGTTCCCAAATAAGAGATTAATCTGTTTAGATTTTCGGTATTCACTCAACTAAAATAGAAATCGAGATTGAATGAAGTGGTTTTTCTCTCTTATTTTCTCCCTCAAGTCTCGGCCACAATGAAGGAAATGAGGTAGAAATGGAGCTCTAAGAAAAGATAAGAAGCTATGACTTGAGTTGGTCAAGGATGGTTGGATGACTTCCAAGTGTCACTACAAGATTTCATCTTGAATTTTTCTTCTTTTTCCTTTCTTTTTAGTCAAGAATTTCAGCTCTCTCTCTCTAGGGTAATTAGGGCTGATATTTTTGCACTAATGACAATGGAATTTAAGTTAATAAAGTGGTGGTCAAGTGGTGTGTTCACTCGATAACAAACGGTACCCGTTGGTTCACATTGTTTTTCCTTAACTTGCACGTACTAGGATTTTTACTTACAATTCACTAACTTATTATTATTACTTCTAATCACACATTTAATATCATTTAAAATTCACTCTTAATCATTAAATTTAGTACACCCTCCATACCGATTACTTACACTACGAAAAGACGTGAAAACCCTAGTTTACCTTAACGATGAAAGAAAAGGGGAAGCCCTTGGTTCCATGATTAATTGTAACTATTGGGGAAGTGAATGAGTAGTAAAGTTATTGTGAAGTAATAATTTTCAAATTAAAGGGAATTTTAAGAAAAATATAAGGGATTTTACAAGTTCTCACACTCCCCCTGTTTTTCCTCGTCGAAAAGCTTCTTACAAGTTGCACAAGTTATGCAACTTTATTTCTTTTGGACCATGTCTTCTTATTTTTGGACAGAAAAGTTGATTAGACATTTTGGTGGTTAAAAGATCAAGTTCAAGCAACTTTAATAATATGTTTTATCATCTCAATCATCTAAATTTCATGAAGTTACTTTCTTTGACTTTTGAAAACGACTTTTGTTTTGTGTTCACGTGGGAGGAAATGATTATCTTTTGTCTCATAAAGAACAATGAAAAATTATAAATAGAAGAAGTAGTTAGGGAAGAAAGAGATTGGATAGCCAACTGAATAGTTCTTTAGCCTTAGTAGTTAGTTTTAGTTTTCTTTAGTTTAAGAAAAAGAGAGCAAAAGAACTACTTTTGTGTCAAGGTTTTAAGAACGAAGTTATAAATAAGAACTTGAGGAGTTTGTTTTGAATAAAATTTCTTCAATTTTTACTCTTACTTTATCATGTTATTCATGCTTTGTTAGAAGAGTATTACATGTCTTGACATGTCAAATTCTATAACTGGATGAATTATTTGATCCTAAGGTTAAAGATGAACTTCTAGTTTCTTGATTGGTATTAATTTGTGTTTAAATTGGCTATCTTGTAAACTTGTTAGTTCATATACTTGCACTTGTACTTGTATTTATAGTTGTTTGATCACTAGGTATGAATTATTCAAACATGTGTTAATGCATAGAGTTTGCCTTGCATGTGCACTTCAAAATATATTAATCCTAAATTACATGTTCACATCAATAGGAGATGAATTTAGGTGGATTCAAGTTTATAATTTCATTGTGTTTCATGAGCTTGTGCTAAGTTAATTAATCTTATACAAGTATGTTTGTTTATTTGTGAAAACAATTTATCAATGATTTTGGAAGTTATCTTCTTATTAAGTGACAAGTTAATGGTTTAGATTAGCCAAGTTAATTACCTATCTTAAATTACAAGGTATTCATAATCCTAGGAAGTTTCTTCAACAAGTTTTCACTTGCTATTTTTTGTTTAGACCAGTTTAATTTGTAATATGTGACAGCCCCACCTTCCCCTAAGGCGAACCAAAGGGTTTGGCGGACTGCCTGCCCAGCTCTCGCCAGGACTACGGAGTCGAATCACACAAAACCCTAGACTACGCGCGATAGAATCCAAAGCCATAGAATCACAACATCTCAAATGAATACACTTATTAGACAAGGTTAAACATTTATGCATATTTTTACATTGAAGTCTTGAACAAAGGAACTAAAGTACAAGCCAAAGTATTCATATCGGTCAAAATACAATTAGGGTATCAGTCGCAAAAGAGCTTAACAAAATACATATACAATAACTCGCCCCTTTTCTTCAAAAATCATGATTTCTAAGTTTGCCCCCTGTAAGAAAAACAAAGATAACGGGAACGGGGTGAGCTTGCGCTCAATGAGGTACCAAGAATACAAGTAGACACAAATCAGGGCAATTCACTTTAAGGCACATATGCACATATGAGGAAATGAACAATTATTTCAACTGGAAAGGATACAGGTAACTCTCAGGAGCTAAAATACTCGATTGCGATACTTGATCCAAACCCGTTGACTCTCCGTCAACGTATATAGAACCAACATGTCCGTAGACCCCACTTTACACCGAATTCCGTCCACCAAACATACCCCTACCGGGCCCGAACACCTCAACAGTAACAGTGGGTGGTAATACTCGAGTATACCAGAAATCCAGAGTCTCAATACCCAAGGATTTCTTAGAAATCGACTACTGTGGTTCGTTATCTAATCGACCAGGCCCTGGCCGGCTCGACTCGAGTAACTAGCCACAGGATTTGAGCTCAGAGGTAACCGAACAGTCGTTGGATGCAATGTCCAAATGGCAGTAAATTGAGCACAGATAACAGATTCAAAATTTTTCACAGTAAATAGGCATGCGGACAAGAGAACGAGAGTGATAAAGTACACCCTTGTCTCCATGGAATAAACAGATAGTACAGTCATTCAAATTTCAGATTTGCATGAACAGAAAGCCAAGTTAAGCAACAAAGGAGGGGAGTGGTACACTCACCAGTTCAAGCGCAGATACTTCAAAAGTTTTCCCCAAAATGACTTTAATCGTCCAGAAACCCTAAAATAACCAAAGTAGACCATTGAAGTTTTCACGTCCAAATTCTAGTAAATGAAGTGCACAAGTGAGGCTCGACTACAAGTCGTATGCCTATCCAAATGAGCTACTAATGCAAGGCTGCAAAGCGTGATTTCGGAACGAAAAGGTAACGGGAGGACCTAGGGGCTTGAATGACCTAAAAGCCGTTCATCTACTAAGAATCAACTCAAACTTGAAGGAACTACGCGGCCTAGAAAATTGGGCAGCATGCCCTTTGTTTTTACCAAATTTCCAGCCATATATGGCTTCCTTATTTTCCTTAATCAGCCCCCACAATCACATACAAATATTATCATTACAATAGCCGTTCAATAGGCTCCAAAACCATCCAAGAATAACACAAGTGCAAAAGTACAAGCAAATATCAATTTTGAAGACAAAAGCTAAATGGCAGATTTGACATCTCGTAGCATTTTAGTCATACCCGGAGCTATGGTTATCGAATCGGGGTGAACCTTATACCATATCGAAGATAAGACAGAGGGGAACAACTTTTATGAAGGCCACTTAACCTAATTTAGAGTTTATCTAAGTCAAATGTCCCAATCACAGATCCAAAAGTTCAAGATCAGTCTAGTTATCAGCACTGACTTTAACCGACAATAACTCAGGCTACACAATTCCGGTTTGGGTGTTTTTAAAGGCGTTGGAAAGCTAACACATAGGGCTACAATTCTTATGAAGATACCTCAACCCAGTTTTCAACCTAACCTAGTCAAATTTACCCAAACAGCCCTAGATTTTCCAGTTTGAAACTCACTGTGAAAGTCAACTAGCATTCCTGATTTATTCAATCATATCTCAGCACACACAACTCCGATTCAGTTGATTCCAAATCCATATGAAATCTAAGATACAAGTCTACAATTCTTAAGAAGGCACCAAAAGCTAATTCATTCATCTTCCCAGCCAAACGAGCCAATTACAGAGGCTGATAATCATTTCCGGACAGAAACAGGGAAGCAGGGGCAAATTAGTCATTTCACAAGCTATCCTGCTCCGATTGAGCTGAAAATTTACAGGCATAATCTACACTCAATTCTCTACAACTTTCATGTTTTGAGCTAAGTCCAATTCGGCCTCCTTGATGGCCGAATATATCTGGGCAGAACAGGACAGAAATATTCACTATAACCGAAAATTACCACTAAACTACTTCAAACCACAAAATATGCTCATAAAACTACCACAACTACAACTTTAAGCCACAAATTGGGAATTATTGAGAACAAAGAGGGATTTCCTTAGCAAGTTACCTTGGATCCTCAAGAAAAATGATGACCTAGGCTTCTTCCTCCCAAAATTGCTCCACAACCACCTTAGAACTCCTTGGACTAGCACTTTTATGGTGTGATTTGCAAAAGCTATGGTTGGAACTCAAGATTGAGTTTGGAAATTGAAGTGCAAGATGAACTTTCTCTCTCTTTTTCTTCCTCAAAATTTCGGCCAAGAGAGCTTAAAGGATGAAGATGATTTTGGTCAACTTTAGCTTTTGGTAAAGGCAAGAAAGTTAGGCAAGTCTTCATCCAACCGGGTTGCGACATGTGGCACCTTTTAGGGTTTCAAGCTTATCTTCTTTCCTCCAATGGTTAATCTATCTAGCTGACCTCTAATTGTCTCCTAGCACCTTGTAAAATAATATCACTTAATATTTCACCACCTAATCGGCAAAATTATATCACACTAGCGGGCCCCACGTCCTTAATACGCTTCCAAACCAACCCGAACTAACTTATACTAGAAAAATGTTTTAGAAAACCATATTCACTTATAAATGTCTAGAATTTTAAGGTAGTAGAATAAAATAAAGAAAATGCATGAAAAGAAATAGAATTAAATGATATGAAATAGGAAAATTTTACGGGTCCTCACACTCTCTCCCTCTTAAAAGAATTTCGTCCTCGAAATTCTCTCTTTTGTTCACAAACTGATTCTACAGTGAATTCTTCTATCTTACAAGAGCTTCTCCTCATTCATGCCCTAATCAGGTTAGGATAGTTCTCGACTGGCACTCAGGCACTAAGAATCACCACTCTAATCGAAATTCAAAACATACCCGAGATCTCCCATCCCGTCACACTAACAAGTTAATCCAAGTGTTTCCTTTGCTTCGAGCTCTGTGGAGAGGAAATAAATATTTTGGGGTAAGCTAAAAGCTCAACGAATGTCCAGTTAAAATCAATAATCAAAGAAGTTTCACACTTGTGCATATATCAGTAATCAAATGTAAGTTTATTGCCCGTGTGAGTCAGGGAAATCGTAGTTTTAAACTGCCAACTCTCCAATAAAATCCAGTAACAGTCAAGCAGTACAAGAGAGCCATCGGTGCTCCCATATTCAAATCAAGTGCCATTAAAATGGAGACGTTGGTTTTAAGCACAAGACTTTCAAGCACTCATCTGAACCAAATCATTGCATGGCACACATGCAAGAAAACAGTGCACGAAATAGTTAGAAAATAATTTTGGAACCAGTTTTGGAATCACTTACCAATCACAGCTCATGATCCTTATTCATCATAGATAGCCTCTTAACTCTAGTTCAATTCCCTAAATCACGAATATCATATCAAGCAAAGGAAATTCTAAAATTATCAAGTTCCTCTCACCTTTTGACATTTCAATTACAACTAAAGTTACACCTCTCGAATTGAAATAAATTTTATGGCGTTTCGAATCTAAGACATAGGTCTACACTACTTAGTCCCTTATCTCGGCCCTAGGTTCTCGATTTAGTCAGTCACAGATTTCCAATGACCCTTCCTTAATCCCAAGGTTGTCTAAATCTACATAGATGCCAAAATATCATTTCTTATCTTTCTTTTCCATTATCTATATATATCTCAGAGGATAGGGTTCAGTTGGGCACATAGACACAGGTAATCAATCAAGAATCCAAAATATATTTATCTGATATATCACAAAATAATTACATGTATAGTTTAAAGTAGTCCATAATAAAAGCAAGTGAACACATAACAATTTGCACATTCATAAGGGAAACAAAGAATAGATTTTCAAAGCTAACACGTCAAACATCCACAGCAACTATTACAGTCCAATTCTAACCATAATCTATTAAAACCCTAGCTAAACTTTTATTGGACAAGTCTAAGATAGCATTCCTCATCCATCATGGATAGTTTCTCCCCTTTTTGAACCACCAAAGAAAATTTCACTTAACTTCAAAACTCATCCATAATAAAAGATTCATGAATTAGGTTCCAACACTATTCAATCACCAATATTTCACATTACTCATCAAAAGATCAGATAATAGGTCTATTACTTCTATTGGCCACACCATCACTATATAAAATTTACATACACCTAGCTCCAAAATACAATGTTCAGCCAACACATCACTAATTGCTGACTTTAACTATTTCAGTAACTTCACCCTCCAAAATTCATCTGTCTTGGGCAGTTTCTCACTTGGTGTCCCAGTTGGCCGCATCTGAAACATGCACCAATTTTCGAATAACATATTCCTGTATGAAGTTTGTTACATGATTCACATTTAGCAGCTACGCATTTCTTCTCGAAGTGTCCATTCTTTTTCTTCTTCTTCCCCTTATCCTTCATAGCGGATCCGTCTCCATACATCTCTTTACGTTTCCCTTTAATATCGCGAGAACTTCCTTCACCTGTTTTTTCTTTATTACTAGGAGTGTCTAGAGATGCTGTTAAACTGGACGGAGACTCTAACTTAGGCTTATTCCGTACCTCTTCCGGGATTCCTTCGTATTTCTTTTTCAGTTCTATATTCTTGTGTAGTAGCTCAATTTTCTCCGAGTACTCCTGTTTCCATCGCTCTTCCCAGTGCTCAGCTAATCTCTTTTGGAACTCTACTTCCTTTCGAAGAATCTCTATTTCTTTATACACATCAGCCAAATGTGCCATCTGAACTATTCGCTCAAATCAGATGCTAACCTGCCAGGCAAATCAAAGAATCAAATAAGTAACTAAGTACACTTGGAACTTTACCCATCTAACTGTTAGGTCCTCTCACTCCCAAGCCAACCACGGAAAATTAAACTTTGGTATGTCCAGATGAGGTAGACAAGAAAGGAGAACATAACTAGGGCAATATCTTGCTATACCATGCCACTTATCATTTATGTGCATAACGAAACCCTAAAACATGCTTCATATATCAACAGTTCCACACCCTGCCTCAAATTTGTTCATACAGGTATAGAAACCAAATCTCTTTCTAAAATCTCCATACCTAATTCCAGACTCTCAGTCTCGGCACGATAATAATCAAGTCAGGTCCATACTTTGACATTAAGGGATCAAGAGCAAGGGAGTATAGACAAGGGTAGTTCATCAAGGACCAAACTACAAGTATCAAATATCATAAGAGGAAGGAAACAGGTCTTCGGTGACATTTCCTCGACGTACACTATAGTCTATTCACGGCCTATAGAAACCCTGATCAGGCTATTACTAGATTAACCCATGATAACCCTCCTATATCCAATCTCTCCGATCGGTCCAATTTACTAGGTCAAATGTTAGAATTTTTCTGCACCTCGGCCTTTGCCATCAAAAACTCATCTCAAGTGCAATCAAGATGCAGACCCTTATTCGAGTACTCTCCTCGGTATAATGTAACGCGGCAAATATCGATCATCTTCTCCAACCATCTTTCGGCTACGTCAGGATCTGGCCCTCCAAGGAATTTTGGTGGGGAAAATTTTTGAACTCTTTCAAGGGCTCTATCCTCGCCCTCTACATTGTTACCAGGGTTTCCAGGTTAAGGGTTAGGGTTGTGACCCTGGTGTTCTACTACATGGGCTAACAGATCGGTCATACGCTGGATAGCAGCGGCTACTTGAGCATTTGGGTCAATCCTAGGTTCAGGATTTGGTTCAAGGCTTGGTTCCCAGTTACCCTTTTCATTCGAAGATTGCTTACGTCCGCGCCCACGACCTCTTCCACTACGAGTACCCTCCATAGATCTAAACCAATCTAGGGTCGAAGCGTGAATATAACAGTAAAGGTAGTTATATACATAAGCAAGTAACCAAGAAGTACACACAGATCAAAAGTATGTATTCATACACAACGGTATCGAACAAGTCACACAATAGCAGTCAGTTAAATACAAACAAAAGAGGTCCCTGAAAGTGACGGGGTCATCCAAAAGTACTATAGACAAACGAGGCCAAAAATACAAAAGCAATGAATGAAAACTTTTCCCCTATAGGCTCGGTCCACAATCTACAAGAATAACACAATTTATACCTTAGAAAGAATTAATCATCCTCAGTGATACCCTAATACATCGCAGGAAATTCCGTGGAATCCAATTTCTAGTTCGCCCAAGTCATTTCTAACCTAGGCTCGCTTCCATTTAGTAGCCGGGAACAAGAATTCCGAATAAGATAATTCACACTCGAGCCGGCCGGTCCCAAGAGTAAATCATCCATATTAAAGATTCCTACCCGACCTACGTACCTATCTTTCTCAAGTCCCATAATAAAGATCCTTACACTTATAAAATGCACGGTTCATGGCTTACGCCCAAGATGGGCACTTAATCCTTTAAACACATTTACAAGATCAGGGCCATAACACCACTCGGCCCAAGCTTACTTCGCGCAGAGACCACGCGACGTGGCTCTGATACCAACTGTGACAGCCCCACCTTCCCCTAAGGCGAACCAAAGGGTTTGGCGGACTGCCTGCCCAGCTCTCGCCAGGACTACGGAGTCGAATCACACAAAACCCTAGACTACGCGCGATAGAATCCAAAGCCATAGAATCACAACATCTCAAATGAATACACTTATTAGACAAGGTTAAACATTTATGCATATTTTTACATTGAAGTCTTGAACAAAGTAACTAAAGTACAAGCCAAAGTATTCATATCGGTCAAAATACAATTAGGGTTTCAGTCGCAAAAGAGCTTAACAAAATACATATACAATAGCTCGCCCCTTTTCTTCAAAAATCATGATTTCTAAGTTTGCCCCCTGTAAGAAAAACAAAGATAACGGGAACGGGGTGAGCTTGCGCTCAATGAGGTACCAAGAATACAAGTAGACACAAATCAGGGCAATTCACTTTAAGGCACATATGCACATATGAGGAAATGAACAATTATTTCAACTGGAAAGGATACAGGTAGCTCTCAGGAGCTAAAATACTCGATTGTGGTACTTGATCCAAACCCGTTGACTCTCCGTCAACGTATATAGAACCAACATGTCCGTAGACCCCACTTTACACCGAATTCCGTCCACCAAACATACCCCTACCGGGCCCGAACACCTCAACAGTAACAGTGGGTGGTAATACTCGAGTATACCAGAAATCCAGAGTCTCAATACCCAAGGATTTCTTAGAAATCGACTACTGTGGTTCGTTATCTAATCGACCAGGCCCTGGCCGGCTCGACTCGAGTAACTAGCCACAGGATTTGAGCTCAGAGGTAACCGAACAGTCGTTGGATGCAATGTCCAAATGGCAGTAAATTGAGCACAGATAACAGATTCAAAATTTTTCACAGTAAATAGGCATGCGGACAAGAGAACGAGAGTGATAAAGTACACCCTTGTCTCCATGGAATAAACAGATAGTACAGTCATTCAAATTTCAGATTTGCATGAACAGAAAGCCAAGTTAAGCAACAAAGGAGGGGAGTGGTACACTCACCAGTTCAAGCGCAGATACTTCAAAAGTTTTCCCCAAAATGACTTTAATCGTCCAGAAACCCTAAAATAACCAAAGTAGACCATTGAAGTTTTCACGTCCAAATTCTAGTAAATGAAGTGCACAAGTGAGGCTCGACTACAAGTCGTATGCCTATCCAAATGAGCTACTAATGCAAGGCTGCAAAGCGTGATTTCGGAACGAAAAGGTAACGGGAGGACCTAGGGGCTTGAATGACCTAAAAGCCGTTCATCTACTAAGAATCAACTCAAACTTGAAGGAACTACGCGGCCTAGAAAATTGGGCAGCATGCCCTTTGTTTTTACCAAATTTCCAGCCATATATGGCTTCCTTATTTTCCTTAATCAGCCCCCACAATCACATACAAATATTATCATTACAATAGCCGTTCAATAGGCTCCAAAACCATCCAAGAATAACACAAGTGCAAAAGTACAAGCAAATATCAATTTTGAAGACAAAAGCTAAATGGCAGATTTGACATCTCGTAGCATTTTAGTCATACCCGGAGCTATGGTTATCGAATCGGGGTGAACCTTATACCATATCGAAGATAAGACAGAGGGGAACAACTTTTATGAAGGCCACTTAACCTAATTTAGAGTTTATCTAAGTCAAATGTCCCAATCACAGATCCAAAAGTTCAAGATCAGTCTAGTTATCAGCACTGACTTTAACCGACAATAACTCAGGCTACACAATTCCGGTTTGGGTGTTTTTAAAGGCGTTGGAAAGCTAACACATAGGGCTACAATTCTTATGAAGATACCTCAACCCAGTTTTCAACCTAACCTAGTCAAATTTACCCAAACAGCCCTAGATTTTCCAGTTTGAAACTCACTGTGAAAGTCAACTAGCATTCCTGATTTATTCAATCATATCTCAGCACACACAACTCCGATTCAGTTGATTCCAAATCCATATGAAATCTAAGATACAAGTCTACAATTCTTAAGAAGGCACCAAAAGCTAATTCATTCATCTTCCCAGCCAAACGAGCCAATTACAGAGGCTGATAATCATTTCCGGACAGAAACAGGGAAGCAGGGGCAAATTAGTCATTTCACAAGCTATCCTGCTCCGATTGAGCTGAAAATTTACAGGCATAATCTACACTCAATTCTATACAACTTTCATGTTTTGAGCTAAGTCCAATTCGGCCTCCTTGATGGCCGAATATATCTGGGCAGAACAGGACAGAAATATTCACTATAACCGAAAATTACCACTAAACTACTTCAAACCACAAAATATGCTCATAAAACTACCACAACTACAACTTTAAGCCACAAATTGGGAATTATTGAGAACAAAGAGGGATTTCCTTAGCAAGTTACCTTGGATCCTCAAGAAAAATGATGACCTAGGCTTCTTCCTCCCAAAATTGCTCCACAACCACCTTAGAACTCCTTGGACTAGCACTTTTATGGTGTGATTTGCAAAAGCTATGGTTGGAACTCAAGATTGAGTTTGGAAATTGAAGTGCAAGATGAACTTTCTCTCTCTTTTTCTTCCTCAAAATTTCGGCCAAGAGAGCTTAAAGGATGAAGATGATTTTGGTCAACTTTAGCTTTTGGTAAAGGCAAGAAAGTTAGGCAAGTCTTCATCCAACCGGGTTGCGACATGTGGCACCTTTTAGGGTTTCAAGCTTATCTTCTTTCCTCCAATGGTTAATCTATCTAGCTGACCTCTAATTGTCTCCTAGTACCTTGTAAAATAATATCACTTAATATTTCACCACCTAATCGGCAAAATTATATCACACTAGCGGGCCCCACGTCCTTAATACGCTTCCAAACCAACCCGAACTAACTTATACTAGAAAAATGTTTTAGAAAACCATATTCACTTATAAATGTCTAGAATTTTAAGGTAGTAGAATAAAATAAAGAAAATGCATGAAAAGAAATAGAATTAAATGATATGAAATAGGAAAATTTTACGGGTCCTCACATAATATTATCTTTATTTGTATTCTTGGCGGTTTAGATAATAAAGTAAGTTTAAAAAGCCGTAGTAGTTATCTGATTCTCTGTGGGATCAACCTTGATTATTCTTATACTCGCCTCAACCCATATACTTGAGGAAAAGCAAGGTAATTGGACTTAATTAATTGGATATTAGGAATTTTTAACTTATTAGGAATTCCGAACTTGAAAAACATGTGTGAGGTATACGCACGGACTTTTGGAAGGAACGATCAAAACCTTCAAATTTAAAATTGAATACACGCAACTAGAAAACAAGTTTGAAATAATCATTACTTCCCTCCTTGTAAAACGTTTGATCTTTGGCAAAATATAGCTTGTATGTCATAATCAATGTGGATTCAAGTAACCTTAAGCAAGGTGAGTCCAAATCATCCTAAATTCACACCTAAAACCTCATTCTCGCTCACTTAAGCGATGAGAGAGAAAAATCAGCAGCATCTTGCCTAATTTTTCAAGATTACTTTCCAAATTTCAAGGCAAATTAATCTCAATCAAGACCACATGTTATAGGGAACAAATAGTACATGTTTTGAGTCACAAAAGTTAACCAAATTTGACATATACATAACACATAAACAACTATATCAAAGTTGGAAATTTTGAACCCTAAGTTGGAAATTGCAAACTAAAGTTAGAAAATTGTATAGTTAAATTAAAAATATATATCCAAGTTAGAAATTCTTATATCAAACCCCACAAGTTCATATCAAAGTTAGAACTTCTCATCTCAAGGTTGAAACAATACGAATTAAAGTTGGAAAATTCAACCAACTTCACAAAATTATGAAATTCTCCACAAAACTTCCATAATCAAGTCATATATCCATTAATATGCAAAATAAAAGAGAGAAGAGAAGCTTCCTAGCATGATACCTTCAAATCCCAAGCGGAAAAAATGCAAAAACAAGAGCTTTGTTTTCCAAATCATTTCACCACAACCTTACTTACTACTTTGTTGCTATTTTCTACGGATTGGATTTAGGTTTCTTATTGATTTTTTTACTAAATCAAGCAAAGAACAAGATAGAATTTTGGAGTAGTTTCTCTCTTTTTCTCTTTATAGGTTCGGCCAAAAGAAAAAGAAAAGTATAGGAGTTTTGGTGAAAATTACAAGATAAAGACTAGAAGAAGTCTCGGTCAAAGTTGCCTAGAAGTGTGACACTTGACGGCATATGATTTCATTCCTATTTCTTCGTCTCTCTTAGCCTCTAATTGCTAGTTTATGTTCCTCTAATAGATTTTTTAACATTTCTAATCATAAAATCCCTCTAACACGACATCCGTTCTTATCCACCAAATTTAATACACATCTCACTAGTTAGTTACACTATCACAATGCACTATGAAATTTAACGTGCTCTAAATTATAAAAGAAAAGATAAAACTCTTGATTCAATCGTTAAAGTATTTAAGAAATTAAGACAAGTAAATTAGTTTAAAAGAAAATATAAATTAATTTATTCAAAAATAAGAAAAATATAGGAAAAATATAAAATAATTTTCAAATCCTTACACTCTCTTCCCCTTAAAAGAATTTTGATTTCGAAATTCATACCTTTACTCACAAATAACTCAGGGTATTTCACATATTTCTCTTGGTGGATAAGAATAGGTGTGGTGTTAGAGGGATTATATGACGAAAAGTGTTAAGAGTGTATTAGAGGAACATAAACTAACAATTAGAGGCTAAGAGAGACAAAGAAATAGGAATGAAATCATATGTCGCCAAGTGTCGCACTTCTAGGCAACTTTGACCAAGACTTCTTCTAGTCTTTATCTTGTAATTTTTCACTAAAAATTCTCTACTTTTCTTCTTTTTTTGGCCGAACTTATAGAGAGAAACTACTTCAAATTTTTACCTTGATTTTTGCTCGATTTAATAAGAAAATCAACAAGAAACTTAAATCCAATTCATAGAAAGTAGCAACAAAGGAGCAAGTAAACTTGTGGTGAAGTGATTTGGGAAAGAAAACTCTTATTTTTGCATTTTTCTCTTGGGGTTTAAAGGTACCATGTTCAGAAATTTCTCTTCTCTCTTTTATTTTGCATATTAATGAATATATGACTTGATTATAGAAATTTTGTGGAGGATTTCATAGTTTTGTGAAGTTGGTAGAATTTTCAACTTTAATTTGTATTTTTTCACCCTTGAGATGAGAAGTTCTAGTTTTTATATGAACTTGTGGATTTTGATGTGAGAATTTTTAGATTGGATATGCACTTTTAGTTTAGCTATATGATTTTCTAACTTTAGTTTGTAATTTTCAGTTTAGGGTTCAAAATGTTCAACATTGATGTAGTTGTTTATGTGTTATGTATATGTCAAATTTGATTAGCTTTTGTGGCCTAAAACATGTACCATTTGTTCCCTATAACATGTGATTTTGATTGAGATTGATTTGCCATGAAACTAGAATTGGAATTTGAAGAGTAATCTTGAAGAAATTAGGAGAGATGCTGCTGATTTTTCTTTCTCATCGCTTAAGTGAGCGAGTGAGGTTTAAGGTGTGAATTTAAGATAGTTTGGACTCACTTTACTTAAAGTTGCTTGAATTCTTGAAGATGTGCTAAGATCATTTATCATGGATTTTAAAGTAAGTTGTGGTACAACTAGTATTTTTAGTTTTTAGACGTTTTTCCTTTATTTCTTGTTATTTGTTCTATTTTTTTATTTTATTTTTACTTTTATTAGTGGTCAGCACTTCTGGGACTACCAAGGATTGATGATGGTTATTGACTCTAATTCTGCCTATTGTTCAGTTTTAGTAATAAAAGTGTGTCAAGTTAATTTGGTTGAGTTCAAAAATATCTCTTTGGTGAATATCAATGATTTTGTGACTCTTATAATTTCTGGTTAACTTTTTGGGAGAACTGCACCAATCGTTTCTCACATATCACAGATGTGAAAATTTAGTCCCTCAGAACAAAAATGATCGGTTTTAGTGCCTAACAAATAACAAACGATCACCTTTAATCCTTTTTCACTTTTCCGAACAAATTTTGGCCGGAACTCATTGGGTCCACATGCAATGCCCAATTTTTAAAGGGTAAAAATGACAAATCACCGTTGACCAATTATGCGAAGGACCAACTTTGCAAAACTTTAGTTAAACATTCATAAAAAAAAACATAAAAACTAACCCACCATTATTTGCAATTCATCTCAACCCAAAACAAACCCAAATTGCAAACTCCCAACTGATTGAAATTCATCTGAAGGAAATTGATGATTGAAGACTTGTAAGAGAAAGGATAACCAAGCTATGAATGAAGAAGACAACACTAGAATTCCATATTAGGGTATGTATTTTTTAATCCTAAACCAAAGAATTTGCAGCAATGGCTGTAATTGAAGCAGCAGCATTTTCCATACTTTCTTCTTCCTCTTCCTTCCCGTCAACTTCCCCTAAATGCTCTTTACACTTCCTTAGACTTCCCATTTTCACCTGTGCCCTTTCTTTTTCCTTAAAACGTTCACTATATCCCCTCCCTCCACTGCACTCACGATAAAACCAAGATTCCGAATATGCTCAACCTCCACAGTTGAAGAAGTTGTTACAGTAGAAGAAAAAACAGAGGCAGCTGAAGCAAAAATAGAGTCAATCCCACAAACCAATCAGAAAAGAAAGCTTTTTGTGCTAAATTTGCCATGGTCTTTAACCGTTGCTAATATCAAGAACCTCTTTGCTGAATGCGGCACTGTTACTGGTGTTAAGGTACTTCCATGAGTCTGATATTTCTATTAAAGAATTTACTCTGGATAATTTTGTTGAAGTTGAAGAAGTGATTTTAGTTGGTGGTTTTTTTTCTTTTGGGTCTAAATTTGTTATTGAAGTGACATTAAATCGTGGGTTTTGTTTGTCCTACATAATTTGTTAATGAAGTGATTTTTAAATGGTGGGTCTTGTTTATTTCGATGAATTTGTTAAAGGAGTCATTTTGAATCATGTTTTCTATTTTTTTTTCTTGGATGAATTTGTTGAAGAAGTGATTTTGAGGGGTGGTTTTTGTTTTTCTTGGATGTGGCAAATTACAAAGCAGAAAGATGATAAAAACAGGGGCTTTGCATTTGTGATAATGGCTTCTGGGGAAGAAGCTCAGGCGGCCATTAAGAAATGAAAGCGGTGGATAAATTTGAATGGCAAGGACTTTATACTAGTGCTAGTATCAGTACATGCTTTTTTATCCGAGATTGATTTTAGTAAATCACTTATTTACTTGAGCACAATGGTGAGATTTATTAAGGCCAATGCTATACTGTTTGAATTGCTTGGCATTAAGATTTTGGGTTGAGATGAATTGCAATAATGGTGGGTTAGTTTTTATGTTTTTTTTATGAATGTTTAACTAAAGTTTTGCAAAGTTGGTCCTTCGCATAATTGGTCAACGGTGATTTGTCATTTTTACCCTTTAAAAATTAGGCATTGCATGTGGACCCAATGAGTTCCGGCCAAAATTTGTTCGGAAAAGTGAAAAAGGATTAAAGGTGATCATTTTTTATTTGTTAGGCACTAAAACCGATCATTTTTGTTCTGAGGGACTAAATTTTCACATCGGTGATATGTGAGGGACGATTGGTGCAGTTCTCCCTAACTTTTTTAGACATAGGGAATAACTGTTTGGCATTTCATGTGAATTGGTCCAATTATTAACTTTAATTCTCCATGTTTGGAGAAATGAGGCTAGCTGCTGCTGTTTTATGTGATATTTTGCGTTATTTTGTTGCCTAGTTATGAATAAAAGTTGATCGTACTCTTCTAGTTATCACTGCTGAGTAATCGGGGATCTTCACCAAAAGTGTCGATTTTCGCATCAAAAAGTAGTGATGCCTGTGAGTACGTGATCCTATAGCGATAGGAGCTGAATAATCGGGTTCCTGCATTTAACAAATGTTGGAGTTCGCGTCAAAAGGTTCTAATAGTTAGAAACTAAGTCTATTATTACTATTGAAAAGAAAAAAATAAAAAGGTGTGAAAGTTGTATAGATATGGGCGAATTTCCAAAAATAATGCGATTGAGAAAAAAAGTCCGAAAAGTGATGTTGTAAGCGGATGATGAATGATTGAAGGGTCGCCGCAAATGTCATTATCGGCTACTGAAAAAACCAATTTTATTTTCCATTTTTCTTTTGCGATTGAAAAGGAAAATTTTGTTTTCCTTTTTTTTTTGAATATGCTTAGCCACATGCAAAAGTGCATGTAGTTAGCCCTCTTTCATAGCCCCATGCACTATTGCATGCGGCGACCATTTTAACAGCCGCATGCATAGTGCATGCGGCTAAGACTCTTTTTTTTTTAACTTTTTAATACCAATTTTTTTTAATTTTTTTTATGAAACCCTAAAGTATAATAACTAAACCCTAGAGCCTAATTCCAAATTTATAAAAAATAAATTCTACTTTATAAAATCTAAACCCTAAATCCAATTTATAAATCTTAAACTCTAATTTATAAACTCTAAATCCAAATTAATAAATTTTCAATACTAATTTATAAAGTTGAAATCCTTTTCTGATCATGAGGACGAACAAATACCCGAAGCACTACTTAGGAGGTTTGAGCGGCTACAGTTACAGCACGATTTGCCACACCGAAGAGTGCATTGGAGATATGGTTGCAATTATAATTTGTAGCATTCATTATTGATTTCAAACTTTAAATAATAATAATATTTTTCACTTTGCTACATTTAACATTTATTATATTGATGCTACATTATTTATGGTACTTTAAAAATTAGGGTTTAAATTTAGGATGATAAATTACGATTTAGGATTTATAAATTAGGCTTCAAGTTTTATGAATTAGGATTTTTACTTTATAAATTAGTATTTAAGATTTATTAATTTGGATTTAGGGTTTATAAATTAGGATTTTGACTTTAAAAATTAGAGTTTAAGATTTATATATTTGAATTTAGGCTTTATAAATAAAGGGTTTAGGCTTTATAAATTAGGTTTTCGATTCATCAATTTGGATTAAGGGTTTATAAATTAAGGTTCAAGTTTTATGAATTAGGATTTCAACTTTATAAATTAGTATTGAAAATTTATTAATTTGGATTTAGAGTTTATAAATTAGAGTTTACGATTTATAAATTGGATTTAGGGTTTAGATTTTATAAAGTAGGATTTACTTTTTATAAATTTGGAATTAGACTCTAGGGTTTAGTTATTATACTTTAGGATTTCATAAAAAAAATTTGGTATTAAAAAGTGAAAAAAAGGAGTCTTAGCCACATGCACTGCATGCATAGTGCATGCGACTATGAAAGAAGGGCTAGCCACATGCACTCTTGCATGCGGTTAAGCATATTCAAAAAAAAAGGGAAAAAAAATTTTCCTTTTCAATCACAAAAGAAAAATGAAAAATAAAATTAGTTTTTTCAGTAGCCGATAATGACATTTGTGGCGATCCTTCAATCATCCGCCATCCGCCTACAACACCACTTTTCAGACTTTTTTCCTCAATCGCATTATTTCTGAAAATTCACCTATAGATATGTTCTTAAAGTCAGTTTGCCGATCTATGGATTTAATGTTGAGATTTTGGTTAATAATTGGACCATTTGCTGATAAATGTTGAGCGACCATTCCTTTTTTTTTAGAATAGTTAGCCATAAATTGAAAATCTGCGATTTAGAAGCTAACCGATGTGATGTTTCTTGGATTTTGACCATTGATGCTTGATATGTGTTTTTCTAGGTATCTTGGCAATAAGGTAGATGGAGCAATAGCCATTGCCAGGAATTGGTATTTGTTTGTTGTTCTCATGCTTGAAGACAAGTATGGTTTAGGTGTGAGAGGAATTGATACGACGTATTTTTGTTATATATTTTGTAATTAATTCTCTCGCATTATTCTATCAAATATGCATTAATTGGTGGATTATATTCACTTTTGAAAATTTGTATTTATTACAGAGAGTGGAACAAAATACCATAAAAAGGTGTCAATTTGACGGTAGTTAGCGGAAGAGTTTGAGTGGTAACAAGAGACACGAGACCAATTGAAGACAAAATTGAAAATTGTTTTCTTATCTGATAAAGTACGGCGGATTAGTAGCAGTAGGACTCTTTCCTTCTATTTTCTCTTGGTAGTCATATAGGACAAGAAAAGAAGGGAAAAAAAAATGACAGTCATTCTTGACTCCTTTTTGGCTATTGACTTTTTCGTTTTTTAGTGGTTATTGGTCCCATTGTATGTGAGAACCAAATAGAAATAATTAGTCATCTATTTGACTTTGCAGCTTTTGACATTATTCTTATTCCATCGAATTGATTCATCTCAATTGAGAGATGATGTACGCGGCAATTGCTTCTACAATTTTGCTTGGGTTTTTTTCAACGGAGATGAACTAGATCTATACTTCTAGTCAAGGAACAACGGAGGATTTGGTTTGACTTAAATTGTGAGATCTATTATTTTCTAGTATTCGTATATTTTCTATTTTATTTTCTTATGGTTGTATTATTCAATTGTCCCGGACCTGGATATTAGATTAATTCAATAACTTAGAACTATTTAAAATAATTAAATCTGTAATTGTTTGATTGTTTTAAATTAGTGGCAACTGGCATAATTGGGGTTATGTCTGGAAAATATATGGGCTAATTTGTAAGTAACCCTCATAGCGTGTTGTTTTGTTATAACAGGGTTTTTCTAAATCTTAAAATAATTGTGAAATTTAATTCTAAGATCGTACTTAGGATTATTTTTGCAATTAGATCAATAGCTAACGGTCGTAGCTTAACTATTGATAATTACGGAGAAATTGATTGTCATCGCTCGTGTAACAATTATAACTTGTCTATCAGTTTATATGTGGAATTATTCCTGCATTGATGATCAATTAGGAGAACCATTGCCGAAGTTGCTTCTTGACTAGAGTTGTCCAATACTATTTGAGTGTTTACAATCTGCCATTTAATTTTTAGTTAATTGCAATATTCGATTAGCATAACTTATTATTAATTTCCCAAAAATTCCTCCATAACTTGAATTTTAGTAGAAACGAATTACTCCTAGTTCCTGTGGATTCGTCGCTACTTGCCCTATATACAAATTAACAAGTTCTTGTGAATAAATTCTGGTATATTAGATTTAACAAACTCTTCTGAATTAGGGTGAATCTAGTAATCCATTGCATATCCAGAGTCCCTATTCCAGTATTAGAATTGACTTGAAACTTCTTTTGTTGACAACTAGAATTATCATTATTATTATTATACAGGCTCAACAACCTGTCAATTTTTTGCCAATAGCATTCACAGAAAAAACACTTCCTGTACTGCAGGGTCAATAGCATTTACAAAAAAAATAGAGGTTTGGCTCTGTTTGGATCCCTTGTTTTTGGAGTGTTTTTAAAAAATTAGTTTTTCAAATATAATAAAAATTTTTAAAAAGTACTCTAAAAGGTAATCTAAAAATTAATTTAAATTTTTTTAAAATTTTAAAAAATATGTCAAAATATATTTTAGAAACTCTTCTACTCTTAAATATCCCAAAATATTTTCTAAAAATATTTCAAAATATACTCTAAAAACTCTGCTACAGCAAAATTTTTCAAAAACACTTCCAAAACAGCCAATCCAAATGGAGCCGAGTTTGAGGGTTATTTCATGGTTTCAAAGATATTGAAATGAACAATAATACTCCTGTTTCTGAAAAGTAACTCCTCGTAAAAGTATTGGATGAGCAATTGCTCACTTATTTGATGCTGAAAGCATTTGATGCATAACTTCTTGAATATTTTTTAGTAGTCATAGAACGACTTTTCTAAATGTTGCTTGATACCACATATCTCTTTCCTCAGACTTACAGCTCGGGAAGTAGGAAAATATTTTTTCAAAAATTTTTTCTTCAGTTGCTCCCAAGTGGTGATACTATCTGGAGGTAGGTAATACAACCAGTCTTTTGCTGCGTCCTTGAGAGAAAAGGGGAATGTCCTCATTTTTATCTGTTCTTCCGTAATTTTCGGGGATTTCATACTGTTGCAAACACCATTGAATTCTTTCCAGCGCTTATGAGGCTCCTCACTTGGTAAATCATGAAAGGGTGGTAAAAGATGAATTAGATCAGATTTTAATTCAAATGGGTTGTTATCATTTAAATTCGAAAAAAATAATGAATAAGGGCTGCTGATTTAAATTTGAAACAGATAATTCCCTTAATGTTTGTGCATTAGCCATAGTAACTTCTTCTCGATCCGGGTCACTGGAAATATCACCAAACAAACTTGTTGATTCAACTTCTCGATCAAGTCTCTGAGATGCAGCACTAGATTGTTCTTCTCTAAGTTGTCTGGTCTCTTTTCGCATTCGGCGCGCGGTCTTCTCTATTTCAGAATTAAAAATTAATTCGCCTGTACGAGAGGAACGAGGCATAAACTAGAAAAGACACCAGAAAATTGAAACGAAAATGAACTTAAAAAGAAACAAATTAACTAACGCCAGTCCCCGGCAATGGCATAAAAAATTGACAGGTTGTCGAACCTGTGCAATAATAGTAATGATAATCCTAATTACCAACAAAAGCAGTTTCGAGTCAATTCTAATATTGGAACAGGTCGGATGTGCAATGGATTACTATATTCACCTTGCATCCGAATAGTTTACTAAATCCGATATACCATAATTTATTCACGAGAACTTGTTAATTTATATATAGGGCAAGTAGGGTAGAATCCACAGGAATTGGGAGTAATTCGTTTATACCAAAATTCAAATTATGGGGGCGATTTTAGGGATATGAACAATAAGCTATGCTAATCGAATATTGCAATTAACTAAAAATTAAATGGTAGACTGTAAAAATTCAAATAGTATTGGACGGCTCTAGTCAAAAAGTAATTTCGAAAATGGTTCTTCTAATTAATCATCGATGCGGGAATAATTTTACATATAAACTGATAAACAAGTTATAATTATCACACGAGCGATGACAATCAATTACTCCGTAATTATCGATAGTTATGGTACGACTGTTAGCTATTAATCTAATTGCAAAAATAATCTTATGTACGATCGTAGAATTAAATTTCACAATTATTTTAAGATTTAGAAAAACTCTGTTCTAACTAAACAACACGCTACGAGGGTTGATTACAAATTACCTGATATATTTCCCTGACACAACCCCAATTATGTCAGTCGCCATTAATTTAGAACAATCAAACAATTACGGATTTAATTATTCTAACTGGCTCTATGTTATTGAATTAGTCTAACATCCGGGTCTGGAACAATTGAATAACACAGCAACCAGAAGAAAATAAAATAGGAAATATACAAATACCAGGAAATAATAGGAAAACTAAAATCAGTTAGATCTCACAATTTAAGTCAAATCAAATCCTCCATTGTTCCTTGACAAGAGGTGTAGACTTAGTTCATCTCCATTGAGAAAAACACATGCAAAATTATAAAAGCAACTGCCGCCTACATCGTCTCTCAATCGAGATAAAATCAATTCGATGGAATAGAAATAATGTCAAAAGCTACAAAGTCAAAACGATGACTAATTGTTTCTACTTGGTTCTCACATACGATGGAATCAATAGCCACTAAAAGACGAAAAAGTCAATAGCCAAAAAGGAGTCAAGAATGACTGCTATTTTTCCTCCATTCTTTTCTTGTCCTATACGGCTACCAAGAGAAAATAGAAGGAAAGAGTCCTATTGCTACTAATCTGTTTACTTTCATTATCAGATAAGGAAACAATTTTCAATTTTGTCAATTGGTCTCGTGTCTGCTGTTACCACTCAAACTCTTCTACTAATTACCGTCAAATTGACACTTTTTTATGATATTTTGTTTCACTTCCTGTAATAAATACAAATTTTCAAAAGTGAGTAGAATTTATCAATTAATGCATATTGGATAAAATAATGCGAGTGAATTAATTACAAAATGTATAACAAAAATGCATCATATGAATTCTCAAAAATTGACAGGTCGTCGAGCCTATGTAATAATAATAATGATAATCGTAGTTGTCAACAAAAACAGTTTCGAATCAATTCTAGTACTGGAATAGGGATTCTGGATGTGCAATGGGTTACTAGATTTACCCTGATTCCGAAGATTTTGTTAAATCCGATATATCAGAATTTATTCATGAGAATTTGTTAATTTATATATAAGGCAAGTAGAGTCGAATCCACAGGGATTGAGAGTAATTCGTTTCTACTAAAGTTCAAGCTATGGGGGGATTTTAGGAAAATTAACAATAAGTTATGCTAATCGAATATTGCAATTAACTAAAAATTAAATGGCAGACTATAAAAACTCAAATAGTATTGGATCAAGAAGCAATTTCGGAAATGGTTCTCCTAATTGATCATCGATGCAGGAATAATTTCACATATAAACTGATAAATAAGTTATAATTGTCACACGAGCGATGATAATCAATTTCTCTATAATTATCGATAGTTAAGATACGACTGTTAGCTATTGCTCTAATTGCAAAAATAATTCTAGGTACGATAGTAGAATTAAATTTCACAATTGCTTTAAGATTTAGACAAACCCTGTTCTAACCAAACAACATGTTACGAGGGTTAATTACAAATTAACCTATATATTTTCCTGACATAACCCCAATTATGTCAGTTGCCATTAATTTAGAACAACCAAACAATTACGGATTTAATTATTCTAAATGATTTTAGGTTATTGAATTAATCTAACATCCGGCCCCGGAATAATTGAATAATACAACAACCAAAAGAAAATAAAGCAGAAAATATATAAATACCAGGAAATAATAGAAAAACTAAAATCAGTTAGATCTCACAATATAAGTCGAACCAAATCCTCCGTTGTTCCTTGACTAGAAGTATAGATTTAGTTCATCTTTGTTGAGAAAAATCCAAGCAAAATTGTAGAAGCAATTGTTGCGTACATTGTCTCTCAATTGAAATGAATCAATTCGATGGAATAAGAATAATGTCAAAAGATGTAAAGTCAAACAGATGACTAATTGTTTCTACTTGATTCTCACATACGATGGAACTAATAGCCACTAAAAGATGAAAAAGTCAATAGCCAAAAAGGAGTCAAGAATGACTGTCATTTTTCCTCCCTTCTTTTCTTGTCCTATACGACTACCAAGAAAAAATAGAAGGAAAGAGTCCTACTGCTACTAATCCGTCGTACTTTCATTATCAGATAAGGGAACAATTTTTAATTTTGTTTTCAATTAGTCTCGTGTCTCTTGTTACCACTCAAAGTTTTCCACTAACTAACGTCAAACAGACACCTTTTTATGGTATTTTGTTCTACTCTCTGTAATAAATACAAAATTTTAAAAGTGAGTAGAATCCACCAATTAATGCATATTTGATAGAATAATGCGAGGAAATTGATTACAAAATATATAACAAAAATGCGTCATATCAATTCCCCCCACATCTAAACCATGCTTGTTCTCAAGCATGAGAACAACAAATAAACACCAATTCTGACAATGGTTATTGCTCCATCTACCTTATTGTCAAGATACCAAGAAAAACACAAATCAAGCATCAATGGTCAAGATCCAAGAAACATCATCTCGGTTAGCTTCTAAATTGCAGATTTTTCCAATTTATGGCTAACTATTTTAAGAAAAAGGAATGGTCGCTCAACATTTATCAGCAAATGGTCCAACTATTAACCAAAATCTCAACATTAAATCTATAGATCGGCAAACTGACTTTAAATACATATCTATACAACTTTCACACCTTTTATCATACTTTTTTGTTTCTTTTTTTTTTCTTTTCAATAGTAATAATAGATTTAGTCTTTAGTTATTAGAGTTTTTTGACGCGAACTCCAACATTTGTCAGATGAAGGAGTCCGATTACTCAGCTCCTATCGCTATAAGACCACGTACTCATAGGTATCACTACTTTTTGACACGAGAATCGACACTTTTGGTAAAAATTCCCAATTATTCAGCAGTAATAGCTAGAAGAGTACGTCTAACTTTTATTCACAATTAGGCAACAAAATAACATAAAATATCACATAAAACAGCAGCAACTAGCCTCATTTCTCCAAACATGCAGAACTAAAGTTAATAATTGGACCAATTCATATGAAAATGCCAAGCAGTTATTTTCTATATCTAGAAAAGTTAACAAGAAATTATAAAAGTCACAAAATCATCGATATTCACCAAAGAGATATTTTTGGACTCAACCAAATTAACTTGATACACTTTTATTACTAAAACTAGACAATAGGTAGAATTAGAGTCAACAACTATCATCAATTCTTAGTAGTCCCAGAAATGCTGACCACTAATAAAAGTAAAAAGAATATAAAAAAAGAACAAATAACAAGAAATAAAGAAAAAACATCTAAAAACTAAAAATACTAGCTGTACCACAGCTCTCCCCCCCACACCTAAATCCGACATTGTTCTCAATGGAGGTAATATAGCAAATAGGACAATGAAACTTCCTCACGAGTGGCTAAAGGATAGGTGGGAACGGTGGGACGAAACTGATATGGTGGAAGTACGTGGCCAAGTTTTGAGACATCTGTGCTACCTGATTAGCGATATTCATCACCCATTCATCTCAATGGTGAATTTGTACTCACAAGTGGGGCCATTCAGCATCAGAGGCCATCGGCAGAGGAGGCATAGAAGAAGCGGGTTTGGCAGTGTCATCGGCCGATTCAGGAGTTGAAAAGGACCCTGCTCGAGTCGAAGGGCGTCGACCTAAAGCCCGAATGGGTCCAGGGAGTGTAAACTGGAACATATCATCAACCCATTCTATAACTCCCATTTTCTCGAGACAGTCCTCATCCAGAAACTCCATGTCAAATGCCAGATGGGGATTGTGGTTCTACGTATTAAGAACCCCCAACTGGATGGCCAGGTGCGTGATACACGATTCGAGTATCAAGGGTTTGTTCCTCTTGGCTTAAACAGTCTTAAATTGTGATGCCAGCCAACACCCCAAATTCACCTTGATATTGTTCTTCATACACCAGATAAAGAAGAACTTGAGTCGAGAAAGTATACTGGAGCTGTCCTTGCGACCCGAGTAACTATAGGCTAAGAAACACTGAACATATCGAGAACTGGGGTCCTTAAAATAAGAACTCCTAGATTTAGAAGGGTCGTAACGGTCTCCGTCAATAGACATTTCCTTCCAAATGTCGAGGTAGTGAGAGAAAAATGGTTCGATGTAGTCACAAGCACTCTCAGCGTACTCCATAGTCTCAGCATATACTCGAGTAATAAATCCAAATGCCAAATTGAAATGAGTAATGAAAAAATTGAACTCTTGACCCATCAGATGGAAATGGATCACATTTGGGGTATCGACAGTATATCCCATAGGCAACTTAAACTTAAAAGTGGAGTAGAACTTCCTAAGTAGCTCAACAAAGGCAGGATAGAAAATATTAAGATAAGGTCGCCACCCAATGGCGGTAAATATCCGCTCAACCTCCTCCCTTATACCCAGTACATCCATGACAATTTTCTCACAACATTTGCAAGGAATGATACGCAGCTTACAATACTTAGCATATCGCTGCTGATCGACAGTTTTAGTGAAGTTTAAATGCCCCCCAAAGTGAGAGGGTGTAGCCACTTGAACACTCTTACTCCTACCTAGATGTGTTCAGACACCCGAAGAGGATAGTTGGTTGATAGGTTCATTCATAGGAATGGTGGACTGGGGTGGAGTAGGCTGAGCTTGAGAGGTTCTAGACTTAGAAGTGGACCTCGGTCTAACCATTGTCACTACTAGTCAACCCAATCAACAAAAGACAGAATATCTAACAAAGATAGCAACCAGCAAATGCAAATCAATAGTCACTGGTGCTCCTCAATTCAACAGTCCAATGCAAAATTTGTCCACCCAATTTCTCAACAAATGTCTCCAATTGTACAGTTAACTGCACGATTCAACCAACCAAAATCGTAGTAAATGTCCCAAGAATTCGGCAATTCCAGCAATAGCAGTTCAGAAATTTGACAATAACAACTCAGTCACAAGCTCTTAGCTTTCAATCAGGCAGCCAATCAAATAGAATTAACAAATCTAGTCAAAATGCCCTAACCAGTACCACTGGTGCATCTCACAGTTAATGAAACATCTCAAACGGCCAAACCAAACTATCGATAAACCCAAACAACACCAAACAATACCAAAAATTGGGAATTGATTTTTAAATATCTCCACTGTTTTCCTAATGAAGAAAGTAGGAGTGGTAGCGGCATTCGTGGTGAAGCGAGGAAGTGCAGCCACGGCAGTGGTGAAGGCAGCGGCAAAGAGAGGGAGACGTGCAAGAGAAAGAGAGGGAGACAGGCACAGCGTTGACGGCAATGGAGCGTTCGGCTAGGGAGAGAGAGAGAGAGAGAGCGAAAGGGGCGACACGCGTTAATGGCCTTGGGATGGTGGAGCAGCGGTGGTGCGTGACGATGAAGGCGGTGGTGGATGCACGTTGGGTTCGAGACTGTTGGTGCACGTTGGTTGCGGCGGGTTGCGTCAGTCGTGCGCGATTGGTGTTGAAGAGAGGGGAGTGTACGCGTTCTATGCGGCGGTGCAAGATGTGGCGGCAGTCATGATTGCTGTGGGTTGCGAGGGAGAGAGAGAGTGAGGGGGAACCGTCGGGTGGCCCGCGACGAGGGTTGGGCAGCGCGCGTCGGCGGCTGAGGGTTGGCAGCGACTGTTCAGCATTGGTGGGTAAGGGATGGCTCTGCGGCGTCGAGGAGGAGAGACGAAGGCGGCGCACTGCTCTGGTGGCTAGCGACCATGGTGCGTCGTCGGTTGTGACGGCTGCAGAGGTAGGGTTTCGGCCAAAGGGAGAAAAAAGAAGAAACAGGGGAGAAGCAAGAAAGAAAAGAGAAAGAAAGAAGACAAAGAAAATAGGTCGCGGTTCTTTTTTTTTTGAATTGATTTAAAAATTCAAAATTGAAGTTTTGAAACTTGAAATCTAAATTAATCGAAATCCAAAATTTTTTTTATTTGGCCGAATTTTAAACACCTAATTAACTAATTAAATGACCAAATAATCAACTAAATTTCGTCCATAATTGACAAGAAATTTGGCCGGATTATTCAAGCTAAGAAAATGACTTAAATAGCAAGGAACTCAATATTTTAACCCTTGCTTAACATTCTCAAATAGACGACCTAATTTGTCAAATATTTAGCTAGCTAACTAGCTCCCAATTCTTCATGTACAATCAACAAGTCCAGATTGTCCTTCAAAAAATATGGCATCGTTGGTTGTCATTTTTACTCTTAAACCGCTTGAACTTAATCTCTAGGAGACCAAATTCTGATACCAATTATTAGGACCGAAGACAACCTAAGAGGGGGGGTGAATTAGGTTATCTAAAACTAGTCAAGTTAAAGGACACTTTTTTATTCAATGTGAAATTTATCCTCTCTTTTAGATGATCACTCAATGAAACAATTAATAAGAGAGTAATATCACTTGGGAGAAGAAGAGATACACAATTAAGGTTCATAAGATAGTAAATAAAGAGGGAAGAATTGCAAACCAATTTGACTACCAAACTCCTTTTGAATTTGAAGATCACTTTATAGAACAAACTTCTTCAAATTGATGAAATACAATCAATCTTTGTGTACAAAGGAAGGCTCACTTCCTTTTTGCCCCAAACTACACTCGGTCAAGATAGGAAATTTTACAATCCCATAGGATAATCTTCACAAAACTACACTATTGAAGTATTTTTCTCACACAAGAAAAGCTTACACGAATCTTACACCACAAAGAGTACAAATCTTCTTTGTAGAGTGTTTTTTCACTAAAACTACTCTTGAGCTTTTGTATTCTCAGTGTGCAAAAATTGCTTTTAAGGTTCTGATTATGTGCTATTTATATGAGGCCAGAAAAATTTTCATTATGACTTCCAACGGTTAGAAAGTAGTTAAAGAGTCAACTAATCATTGGGAGTATCGGACGTCCGATACAACCGATGTTTGCGTCCGACAGCAGACAAAGAGTTTGAGAAATCATCTTATTTCTATCGGACGTCCGGTGACAGGTTCTTTGTGCATCCGACAGCAAACAGAGAGTTTTGAGAAATCATCTTATTTCTATTGGACGTCCGGCGGAGACATTCTGCATCCAATATAATCATCCAGCATTTGCCCTGTTTATCGGACGTCCGGTATTGACTTCATGAGCATCCGATAGCTTTCAACAACATTTGTTCTTGTTCTTAGAATCAAATTTCTTTAGATCTGAAAAGATTCTTATTGAAAAGAGATTAGTAATATCCAATTATTTTGTAAACATCAAAAGACAGAGATCAAAATCATCATTAAATTACTAAATGGATGCTGGTTATGGATGTAATATGTAAGAGGGAGTTATTCTGATATGTGTAAGGGGGAGATGCTATGAGATTAGTATTTAATAGTTTTAGATGCGATTGGTACTTATTTTTCTATCATCATCTATTGTTTTGTCATCATAAAAAAGAGGAGAATAATGATCTTGATCCCTGTCTTTTGATGTTTATAAAACAATTGGATATTACTAATCTCTTTTCAATAAGAAATCTTTTCAGTTCTAAAGAAATTTGATTTAAAAACAAGAACAAATGTTGTTGAAAGCTGTCGGACACTCACGAAATCAATATCGGATGTCCGATAAACAGGGCAAATACTGGATGATCATATCGGACGCAGAATGTCTTCACCGGACATCCGATAGAAATAAGATGATTTCTCAAAACTCTCTATTTGCTGTTGGACGCACAAAGAACCTGTCATCGGACGTCTGATAGAAATAAAATGATTTCTCAAACTCTCTGTCTGCTGTCGAATGCAAGCATCGGCTATATCAGACGTCCAATACTCCCAACGGCTAGTTGACTTTTCAACTACTTTCTAACCGTTGGAAGTCATAATAAGCATTTTTCTGACCTCATATAAATAGCATATAGTCAGAAACTTAAAAGCAATTTTTGCACACCGAGAATACAAAAGATCAAGAGTAGTTTTAGTGAGAAAATATTTTACAATGAAGATTTGTATTCTTTGTGGTGTAAGATTCGTGTAAGATTTTCTTGTGTGAGAAAAATATTTCAATAGTGTAATTTTGTGAAGGTTATCCCGTGAAATTGTAAAATTTCCTAACTTGACCGAGTGTAACTTGGATAAGGAGGAAGTGAGTCTTCTTTTGTACACAAAAATTGGTTGTATTTCATCAATTTAAAGAAATTTGTTCTATAAAGTGATGTTCAAATTCAAGAGGAGTTTGGTAGTCAAATTGGTTTGCAATTCTTCCCTTTTTATTTACTATCTTGTGAACCTTAATTGTGTATCTCTTCTTCTCCCAAGTGATATTGCTCTCTTATTAATTGTTTCATTGAGTGATCATTGAGAAAAGAGGATAAATTTTACATTGAACAAAAAAGTGTCCTTTAACTTGACTAGTTTTAGATATAACCTAATTCACCCCCCTCTTAGGTTGTCTTCGGTCCTAACAAGTATGACCACGAAATCAGGTAAAGAACTGGCCAGTAAATGCAATGTAATGAATGAATGAAATGAACACTGAAAGAGTTTTCACTTTTAATGTTTTCAAATGTCGGAGGAATAAGGGAAATGGTCGGTGACTAAATGAATGAATGAATGGCTCTAAGTGAATACGTATTCTTCCAATGATTGAATGTTTGATTCTTGAATGACTGTTTATTACTGTGCAAATTGTTAAATGTAATAATTCCATGATTTATCTACCTGATTGCTTGTTTGGGAATTTCACTGGACTTTTAACTCATTCCTTTAGTTTTTGTTTTCCTTACAGAAGTGGAGGTCGGAGTAAGTAAGCATGAAATAGTGTGTATAATATTCATGTACTTGTACTTTTGTAAATGAAATGTATTTGGAATCTTTGTTAATGGAATCGTATGTTTCACTTGTGAATTGTAAGTTAAGTTGAAATTCTTAGATGAATGGAACTTTTATATTAATCTAGAGGCGTGAAAGATTATTTCAAGAATATTAATGAGTGAATTCTGTTGATAGTTGGATAGGTGGTTCGCTAAAACCCTTGGATTCGCCCTAGAGGAAGGTGAGGTCGTCACAAACTCTAAACTGGAAATTGTAAACTAAAGCTAGAAAATCGTATAGCTAAGCTAAAAGTGCATATTCAAGCTAGAAATTCTCATATCAAAACCCACAAAGTTCATATCAAAGCTAGAACTTCTAATCTCAAGGTTGGAAAAATACAAATTAAAGCTGGAAAATTCAACTAATTTCACAAAACCACGAAATCCTCCACAAAACTTTTATAATCAAGTCATATATAAAGAGAGAAAAGTTTCTTAGCATGATACCTTCAAATCCCAAGAGGAAAATGCAAAAATAAGAGCTTTCTTTTCCAAATTACTTTACCACAAGCTTACTTGCTCCCTTGTTGCTACTTTCTACAGATTGGATTTAGGTTTCCTGTTGATTTTCTTACTAAATCAAGCAAAGATCAAGGTAGAAATTTGGAGTAATTTCTCTCTTTTCTCTCTATAGGTTCGGCCAAAAGAAGAAGAAAAGTAGAGGATTTTTGGTGAAAAATTGCAAGATAAAGACTAGAAGTCTTGGTCAAAGTTGCCTAGAAGTGCGATATTTGACTGCATATGATTTCATTCATATTTCTTCGTCTCTCTTAGCTTCTAATTGCTAGTTTATGTCCCTCTAATAGATTTTTAACACTTCTAATCATATAATCCCTCTAACACTGCACCCATTCTTATCCACCAAATTTAATACACACATCTCTAGTTGGTCAAACTATCACAATGCATTACGAAACTTAACGTGCACCAAATTATAAAAGAAATGATAAAACTCTTGATTCAATCGTTAAAGTATTTAAGAAATTAAGACAAGTAAATTAGTTCAAAAGAAAATATAAATTAACTTATTCGAAAATAAAGAAAATTGTAGGAAGAATATAAAATAATTTTCAAGTCCTTACAAACACTTCTTGCTTTCTTCGCTTATCTTGATGACCAAACTACCTGCAAGTCTTTCGCCCCTTTTCCTACAAAATCAACCAACCAAATAAGTAAAAAGAGACAAAAGTTCTAGTCATTGAACAACAATGCTCAAACATTAACTTTTAGGATAATATCATCTTCAACACTTGATTTTGATTAAAAAGTGATTAGAAATTCCTTAAAATAGCCAAAAAAAGATAGTGCATATAAGGTACTTATCACTATCTCACCGTAATCCAACACTGCCACTGCCAAAAGCTTCTTTGAAATACTGTAAAGGTCTGACAAGCCTTGTTTTTCTATTTATCCATTATTTTCATGAAAATAGTGTTATTTTGTTTTCATGTAGTATGAATTTTTTTTTGGCTTGCTTGTTGATTTTGGTTAGAAGGTGAATGTTGTTTGAATGAGTATGGATTGAATGTTATTACATAAGAAATTTTTTCACATGATTACTTTTGAATCCTATAAAAGACTTTTTTTTGTGGCCAAAAACCCATTAGTGAAAATGCCCCAATAACAACTTCAGCTAGAGGGAAGAATCTGGTGACTATGCACATTCAAAAGAGGAAAACCGAGCCTCTGAGTTTTCTGGCAAAATGACAGAAGTTTTGACAGATTTTTTGTGGTTCGTGTTTCTTTTTGTTTTTGCCGCTTTTCTGCATTTTTCTTTAAAATTTCAGTGTGTATTGTGTGTTCGTGTGTGGCACGAGAGAGCTAATTCTGGCCAGTCGTGAAGGACCTCTTCGGTTATTGAATTTGTGCTGATGCCCTGATGTCCAACGTGTTACTGCTGGTTACTCTCTCTGGTGAAAAGACAAGATTTATTTATTCTTAGAAATCTATTACGATGATGATATACATCTCATCATCTGCTGAAAGCTTGGTGGTTGTATATTAACAATAGGTACTTTGACTGAATACTAGCACTCAATTCTACTGTTGGTGAACAATTTTATTATATCATAGCTTTGAGGCACTGTTTTAAGCCAGAGTTAATATTTCAACAACTAGGATTACGTTGTGGGAAAAAGAAATATTTTTGGGGACTGTGGACTATGATGTGGCATGAAGATTGATTTGAGCATGCAGCAATGATAATTCTAATACCTGGATCTATCTACAGATGCATTTCTTATGGAAATTTCCAATTTGCATTTTGATTTTAAGCTGGATTACTAGGATACTTTACATGTAACTTGAACCGCTGTATTTACGCTTGCTGTTCTGCCTTTTTTTTTTTGGGGTGGTTCTCTTTGTAACCTTATATGTAAAGTTGCATGCCTAATGTGAATTAATGAGAAATACACATTTTTTAAAAAGCAACCAATGCAGGATTCTTCTTTCTGTATGCTCTACTCTGAAAAGATATGAGACATCCTGTGTCTTAAGCTAGTTAATCTTTGCTTTTGCTTCTTTACACCCTAATACTGTTAAGTCTTTGGAAAACAGGGGCAAAGTACAGAGACCATGTATCTTGCATTGATGTTATGGAGAAATAAAAAGCATGTTGTTCCATGGATTGTCTTATTATCGCAACCCCACATTAAATCGTTGTCACCACAACATGAGAATATGTACTTTGTGCTTGTAGGGAAGAATAGGCTTGTAACTTTCTTAAGTGTGACATAATAGTTTAGTGAATGCATTATCTGTGATAGTTGTAGACTAGATTTTACGGGCAGTGCATTTGATATGAGTTGGGATTACTTGTTGGGAAATGTTTGGGCAAAAAATCTTTTTCTTAAAAGAACATCTTGGATTTGGAGTGATTGAATTTCAAGTTTGGAGAGGGGTGCTTGAAAGTTGATTATGCTTCTTTCTATGTTGACTTCTGTGAGGAATACAAAGAAGAATGGAGTTTTTTTCTGTTATTATTCAAGAAGGTTTATTCTTCTACTTAATTTTCTTGCAACAACCCTCCTGGAGGGCACTAAGTAAATTCATTTTTTAAAATTCCAAGCATTGCATACTAATTTGTTCAAAGAATGTATATTATGAAACATTTTGTGTGACATGCATGTGTTTCCACGGCTGATGTTATTCATTACTGTCGATATACATGTATTTAAGGCAATTTTCCTCTTGTTTGATATTCCTCCCCCGGCCATTTCTTGCATTCAGCAAATCTTAGTAGCCACCGTTTCATTTGGCATAAATGTAGGTATTTGCAGCCACAATAAGACTAAAAAGACGGACACCATTCCAGATACTATGGTTTATGTAAGTTTGCATTGGACCAAGCAAAGCTTGCTTTAGATAGCCTTGAAGTGCCTGTTGGTTGTACTATTGTGAATGAAGGGAATAATGTTATTGCCTCTGGAAGAAATCGAACCACTGAGAGCCAAAATGCTACAAGGCATGCGGAGATGGAAGCGATAGATGTCCAGCTGGACCAGTGGCAGAAAACTGGACTTTCAAAGGCTCAAGTTGCTGAAAAGTTTTCAATCTGCACCCTTTACGTCACATGCGAGCTGTGCATAATATGTGCTGCAGCCTTATTCATTCTTGAAATAAAACAAGTATATTATGGTCGTGCGAATGATAAATTTGGAGGATGCAGATCTATATTGTCACTTCATTCTGGTAGCATTCAGACTCCCACTGGTTTTAGAAACCACTCTAGGAAGGGTTTCAAGTGCCAAGGAGGAATAATGGCATCAGAGGCAATCTCTCTTCTACGGACTTTCAAGGGACAAGTATGTCCTTGAGCCTTATAGACCACCATGTTAATTGGTTTAGAAATATAAGTTTCTGATTTAGGTCAATGGATGTGCACTTTTGTTGGCTAATGAGCTCCTAAAACGATACCCCTGTAATCATGGTGTTTGGAACCATTGCTTTAGTAAGTTCTGAAGTAAAGCATTAAGTGCCTTTTAATTGCCTTCTATATGCGTCTTTCTTTGAAGTTTTCATTTGACATTTGTAGCTAAGTAATTTTGTAGATAAAAAGCCTACAATTAGATACAGTGAGTTAATTGCTAATTTTAAGACAAAGAAAACGGTTGCATTGTAGTATCATCTTATGAAGCATCTAGATGCATATCAAAATGCGGGCAGGGCTCTGCATGTTCAAGATCTACATTTAACAAACTCATTACAGAGCTATCCCGGGCAAAGCAATTCTTTCTTCAGTTAGCTTAATTGCAATTTACTTGCTCAGAAAGAAGCTTAATTGCAATTTAGTTATTCAGAGATCAATAAAAGCATGTTAAATGCTATTGTAAATTAGGAATGCATATACAAGTTGGTAAATTTTCCTGAGGCTCTTTCGGAAATCAGCAGGCCCAAGAATAATATCAGTCCTTGTTATTTGGTTGGATACATCAACTAAAACCATCCCATAACTTCTCATTGGTTTAATAGAATTTATCACTGTTATATCCTATGCCCTCTTCTTGCTTGGAGATTTGCTTCATTTCCTGCAAATGTTCTCTCGAATGTTTATCACCACCAGCACTCATCAGAGAAAGGACATAACAGCATCTCGTGTACAGGGTTTGCCATTAAAGAAAAAAAAAAGGGACAGGGCACCAGTCTGTGCTTACACGTACTGCACTTCCAAGTTTAAATATAGGTCTAAATTCATCCTGAAAGAACAAATCCAAAGTTTAGCTGAAAAATTTTTAACATATTTAGATCCCCTTGTCAAGATGCTGTCTCAGCATGGCACCGGTAATTTAAACTATGCTTTGTGAGATGGTGCGCCTATACGCCCGGTCCAAGCTGTTGGTGTTGGCAAGACTTCCTTCTGTTCCCTCCCAGGCATGTCTTTTTATTCGTGTACTGGTCATCTAGGATTCTAACTTTTTTTTCTCCCTTGAATTAGATACGTGGTTAAACAATTTTTTCGTCCATGTATCCTGTCTCATTATTGTTTCTGTAGGAGATAATCTTTCTTAATTATGCTTATTTAATCATGATTATTTAAATAATCATGCTTAATTAGTGTTGGGTACGCGTATCCATGTACCCCATAAAAAAGTTTTTCTATAGGATTATTTTCTATTTTGGCCGGTTCCTGAATGTCAGCTGCTGGTAATAACTTTGATTAATCACTCTTTCTGGAGTGCCTCCGTTAGAATATATTAAGTGACAAACAAATTAATAGTTCTGCATTGCTTGTTATAATTAGCGTTTACTTTCCATTAAAGATGGCTGGCATCTGGCAGTTGATATCTTTGTTTACTGGAAAAAAAAAGTCAAAAGGCCTGATTCAATGTTCCATTAGTGGAAATTTTTCCTTCCTTGTCTTTCAAGTACATTGCCTGTGACTTAAGAGTTTCATTCTGAGTTATTTAGATGAACCAGATGATCAATGCCTCCATAATTGTGGGCCATAAACTTGATCTTGTTTGGCTTGAAGTCCTAGAAAGGAAATGAATTTTGATAGTTTGGAGTGATTTATTTTTTCAACTGGGAGTTGAAGAATGGTGGTTTTAGGTGTACAACAACACTCACGTCTTGAAGATGTTGAACTATTGTAAAAAAGGACTGGTCTTAAAAGGAGGAACTGAGACATATGTAATCATATGGCCAGCTTGACAAGAAACTTTGGGTATGGCTTCAACTATTCGTGCAGCTCCTCAATTAGTCAACCATTGAAATATTTTAGTCAATGGTCATATAGTAGACATAATCATAGACATATATTAGCTAATAGTCGTACGGTAGATATAACAAGAAGTTATCACATATTTTAGTTATTGGTCGTGTAGTAGACATAACAAGTTATCGCAAATGTACTTACATATTGCCACAGATATTCAAAATCTATTAGTGCTTTTTGAGTACTGATTAGTATTTGGTTGTTTTATAGGATAATTCTGTCATTTATTAGGGAAGAGTTACTGTAACCAAAATATTGGTGCAAAAGCATCTGTATTTGTTTGTACTAGATCTATCAAGCTTCATTTATTATAGGTTCTTCATGTTTCTTTTGCTTACAAGCCAAGTCCTTTACCAAAGACTCCACATAAGAGAATTTCCAGTAATACCCGCCCAGGAGAGTAAGACCCTGTTCAATGTGCAATCAGCACTGCTTAACCGGCATATTATACCATTTTTCTTTCTCCATCTAATATTAGTGCTGCTGCCTAAGAGTGAAAAGTTTTGAAATTGCAAAAAGGGTGTCAATTATTGACTTCTTTGATGGCTGAGGTTTCAGGTAAATTTAGAAGAGTTTCTTGTGCCCTAGAGGATCTGAGCCAGCAGCTGAGGAATGATGATTTTGTTGCTGCTACCAAAGGTTTGCGTGAGGAGGATGGTCATCCAGTGCACTGCACACAGCTTTTTACTGCTTGTCGCATGTTGTCTGGACCACGAGGCTTAACGGAGATGGATCCAGAGGAGGAGATTACGAGCTCTGTTCTGCAATCTCTGATTGATAGCCTTAAAATGGAGTGGGGATTTGTGACAATGTTTTGGTGGTCAAGTCACTTTTGGACTAAAACAGGAAAGGATGTGCAGAGTACCGGATTTCTCATATCTAAGATTGAAGCTGCAGAGGATGAGATAAATCACAATCTAAATTTAGCCCGTGAAAAGAGATATGCTTTAAGAAGGCCTTCCAAATTGGCTCACTTTATGCGTGAGTCTCTTAAAAACATTGAGCAGTTAAGGCCAGAAGCTGAAGCAGCTCTTCATTGTTTCCAGCCCAGTGAATCCATTCGTCCGAAGAGTTCCTGGCCTTTTTATGATCATTATCCCTTGAAACGTTTTATTTGTTCTGTAGAAGAGACTCTGGAATTAATCTCCACAAGGGTTGATTCTGATCCTGTTCTAGCAGAAAAATTTCATGCCTTCAGAAAACAGGTGACATTCCTCAGATTTTTCCTTTCTCAAGTGACAAGTTGTTATTATATTCCACGCAATAGAAACTGGCGAATTAAAGATTTCCTGCACCATGTAGCATCTGTTACTGTTCAGACAGCATATTATTCTTGTATTTACTGGTTCAGGCAAATGAATTCAAAAGCGGTAGTAAGTGCGATTGTTGGGATTTTGGATCTGCAACAACCGATTGACCCTAGTGATTCAAAGTTTCTCGAGTTGAATCTCAAATTCCTGAAAGACCTCAAATTGATGACAGCATTTAGAGAAGCTGATTACAAAACCATGTTCTTTCTAGATTATCTTTTTGGTTTGAAACAGGGGACTAGTCATCGTCATGTAGGATTGATGACCCTGGTAAGCTATGTCCTCCATCATCAAGAGGAATCGATTGAGAAGGATGAATGTCACATGGCAGATATTCTGGCAGTGCTTAGAGAGGCCTTACCTCTCCGAGATGTCCTATTTATTAGTCTTTCATCTTGTGAGGTGCATAAGGCCAAGCTTTGGTATCTCGAGCAGAAGATTTTACTTCTCAAGGTAGAGATCTTCCTTGAGCATCAAGTAGGTATGAGCACAATGTTTTCACCAGACACTGCAGACCAAATTAAGGCCCTCAGTAAGGGGGTGGAAATTCTGAGAACATCATCATGCAGAGATATACCACAGACGGAGTTAAACAATGCGAACCAGGCCTTGATTGTGATGGAGGAAGTGGTTGCCGAGATAGAGTCTCTCTATCAATCGTTTCAAGCTGAGAAAATGACAGAGTCGAAGATAAGGAATTTACTGTCAATGATGCTTCTAAGAATTGTTATCACCAAGGCAGGGAGGTATTTGCTGGACTTACTGACTTGTGATGCAAGTTCAGCTGCATTTGGGAAAGATCAAATTGAAGCACTTCATAACAGGTTGAAATTGCTTTCACTAATTGTCAAACATCATCCGGTCGAGGATGTGAAACCGAATCTATCACTCTTTGAAGAGGTTGCTAGTGGGACTATTTCTCTCTATCATACTTTTCTAACCAAGAAATTGTCAAAGGAGATGATCCAGATATCAATCAGTTCATTTTCAGATTTGCTAGATAAGGCGACTCGACCAAAAGTTGATCAATGGTTCGTGTCCCTGACAGTGGAACATCCTCAGGCCTCCCAGGAAGAACCCGCGCTGGATCCAAGGGTGCCTAGGGCTGGATCCAGCGGCAGATCACAATGGCAAATTTTGGCCTCTTATGACAATGATCCGGCCCCAGAGCCTGAACCGGGGGACTTGGATCCAGCCCCGGAGCAGGTAGCATGTGCCAATAGAGATTTTAATAGCTAATTTCCTCGTTATTCTTTTCTTTTTCTATTTTGGTAGTTTTAGTAGTTTCCCTATTCCTTATAGGTTTTTAGGAGTTATGTGCTTATAAATAGGCTCAGTTAGGGTTACTGTAATATTCATTCATCTTTGATATATTTTATCACATACAAACACTTTATGTTAGTTGGTTTCATCGCGTCTTGAGTGCACTCAAGGTTATCCTTTTGGATTAGTTCGTGTAACTTGTTCATACGCTTCCAAGAGGATCTTCATAGCAAGATACTGCTCCCATTGTTGGCATACTGTTCCCATTGGCAAAACAACTCTTGCCAAAAAAGAAATACAGTAATCCTAAAGTTACATATCACTTTCACATTCATGCATGGTCTCTGAAAAAATATCAAAAATATGGAAATGTTGCTTGAGATTTTGAGCAACATTAGTGTACTTGTAGAAATATAACCCACGGGATAACAACGAATAAATTTCACTCAATGAATTAATTAGGCAGCGAAGGATAAGGAATAAAAAAGGGATAAATAAATAGCACTGTTTATGGCGAAGCGAGGCAAAGAAGCAGAAGCAGAACTATGAAAAGCTTCGGGAGGCAAAACCAATATTTCTTTATAAGTCTCTCGGCTCCTTTACATGCCACACACAAGCAGACTAGTACTACACATATATATATGGGCACCAAGTCTCCATATTGCTCAGGGATTTTGTCCACACCATCTAATGAATCAAAGACCACATTGGAATTGGACATCAAGCATCCTAGTTAGAATAGAACTCAACTAGCTAGACGTAGACCCGAACTATACTAATTCCAACCAACTCCAATTAAGAAACTAACAACTAATAATCTTGATTTAATTCCTACCTTGCCTCCCTTAAATCAAGATCTTCAAATTTCACCATGCCGAGCATCTTCTTCAATTTCATGAACATCTGTAACTTGAGCGGTTTTGTCAAAATATCAGCTACTTGATCTTCACTTCTGCACTTCACTTCTGCAATAGTCAATGACAATTTCTTGCTCTTGAACCAACGCACGAATAAAATGATACTTGATGTCAATATGTTTGTTGCGCCCATGAAAAATTGGATTTTTTGTCAACTCAATAGCAGACATGCTATCACAAAATATTTTGGTAGGACCATCTTGCTTGTGTTGTAAGAATCCAAGCATTCTCCGCAACCAAAGTGCATGAGTAGCACTACTCGTAGCCGCCATGTACTCTGCTTCTGCTGTGGACAAAGCAACCACTTGTTGTTTCTTTGTAGACCAAGAGAATACACCAGATCCCAAATAAAATACATAACCGGAAGTGCTTCTCCTTTGTATTGTATCACCAGCCCAATCACTATCTGTATATTCAATAAGGTTGCTACCATGTGAAGATGAATAAAATATACCGTCAGATTGCGTACCTTGAACGTATCTCAAAATTCTCTTAGCAGCTTGCAAGTGAGACTGGCGTTGAGATTCCATGAATCTACTAATCAAACCAACTCCATAAGTGATGTCAGGCCTCATACAAGTTAAATACCTGAGAGTCCCCACCAACCTCCTAAAATAAGTAGCATCAACAAAATGACCAGTACCATCTTTGGTTAATTTCAATTTTTCTTCAACTAGGGTCATCATTGGTTTAGCCACATTCATCTTAAACTTTTTCAAACTATCACTTGCATATTTCTTTTGGGAAATGAAAATTCCACCAGCCAATTGACGAACCTCAATATCAAGAAAATAAGACATTAATCCCAAATCTGTCATCTCAAATTGACTAATCATGGCCTTCCTGAATTCAGAAATTAGTTTGGGACTGTTGCCTGTAAATATTAAGTCATCCACATACAAGCGTACAATAAGAACATCTCCTTTAGGGTTGAATTTGATGTACAAAGTATGCTCATATAGATATCTTAGATAACCATGCTCAACAAAATAAGTATCAATGAGAGTGTATCAAGCTCTAGGAGCTTGTTTCAAACCATATAATGTCTTTTTCAATCTATATACTTTGTCTTCTTGACCCTTTCTAACATAACCTATAGGTTGCTCAACATATACCTCTTCTTCAAGAAAACCATTTTTTCACATCCATTTGATGAATTTTTCAGCAATTATTTGCAACAAGTGATACAATCATACGAACCGTATCAAGTCTGGCAACTGGTACAAAAATTTCAAAATAATCAATACCTGCCTTCTGCTTATAGCCTTTGACAACCAATCTCGCTTTGAAGCGATCCACCTCTCCTGTTGGCTTATACTTGGTCTTATATACCCATTTCACTCCAATTAGCTTCTTTTCAGGTGGGATAGTGGTCAACTCCTATGTATCATTTTTCTCAATGGCATGAATTTCTTCATCCATTGCACGAACCCAACGATCATCTTTGACAGCTTCTTCAAATGAGACAGGATCACAATCTGCAAAAAGAGCAAAATTCACAATTGCTTCATCAGTTAAATCATGATCTTTGCCAATAACATAATCATCAAATTGGGCTGGCATGTGGCATTCTCTCCGTGGTCGGCTGGATGTCTCAACCTGAATAGTAGAAGATGAGGGATCACCATAAGAGTGCACAACTTGCTCCACTACTTGCTTACTAGCACTCGGTCCCATAATGGGGAGAAATGGATGGATACTTTGGTGATGTCTCAGGATCTTTTCTGGACCAATCGCAAACTCCATGTTCATCAAACGTTACATCTCTGCTAACAATCACCTTTCCTGTGTTTGGATTGAATAACTTGTACCCCTTAGTCTCATGACTATATCCAATAAAAATACACTTCTCTGCTTTGTCATCTAATTTCTTTCTCAAATGATCTGGAACATGCGCATACGCAAGACAGCCAAATACCTTGAAGTGAGAAATATCCAGTTTCATGCCAGTCCAAATCCCTTGTGGGGTTTTCCCAAAATTGCATCTAGTAGGACATCTGTTCAAAACATAAATAGCACAAGATACTGCTTCTGCCCAAAAGGATTTAGAAATACCTTTGGAGTGCATCATAGATCTCACCATGTCCATCATAGTCCTATTCTTCTTCTCTGCCACACCATTTTGCTGAGGTGTATATTTGGCTGTCAATCGATGTTTTATACCACTTTCCACCAAATAGTCATCACAAACAAGATACTCAGTGCCTCTGTTAGTTCTCAAAATTTTGATAAAGTAGCTACTCTGCTTCTCTACATAATATTTGAACTTTTTAAACACATCACATGCATTAGATTTATTTCTTAAAAAATACACTCATGTCTTCCTACTGAAATCATTAATGAAGGTAATAAAATACTTACTACCACCATTGGAAGGAACTTCAACTGAGCATAAATCTGAATGAATCAGTTCAAGCGGTCAATTAGCCCTCCAAGCCTTGCCTTTTGGAAAAGGATCCCTGTGCTTCTTTCCCAAATACAAGACTTACACTTCTTATCAGGAAACTCAATAGAAGGCAGCCCAATAACTAATTTCTTTCTTGCAAGAAATTTCAAACTCCCAAAATTCAAATGCCCAAAACGCATATGCCATACCAAGAATCATCACAAGTCATGGAATTAAAGCGAGGTAAATCACCACAGTTAAGAGAAATAGGCCACAAACGACTGCGGTTCATTTTTACCTTGGCAATTGATCCTAATTTTTCATCACTTATGGTGCCATCACCATATTTAAAATGCAGATCATAACCTTTCTCAGACAGTTGTCCCAAACTCAACAAATTATGATATAAACTTGGCACATAGAAAAATCAGAAATATAATTCGAAGACCCATCTTGCAAGATAATTCTAATTTTTCCTTTTCCAAGAACAGGCACCTTTTCATTATTTCCAAATCTCACAAATGCATGAAAAGATTCATCCAAGTCAGAAAACATCTCCTTTTTACCACACATATGATTACTACAACCAGAATCAATAAACCAATCATTCTTCATAGACTCTTCAATTGCAGAACTAGAAAATAATAAGGTCTCCTGTCTATCACCACTATTTTCAGCCACTTTAGCATGCACCTCTTTATTAGACCAACATTCATTTTGATAATGTCCAATTTTATCACAATTATAACATTCGACATTAGATCTATCATGCCTTTGAAAATTATTTTATCGATTCTGCTGCTGATTGTTTTTCTAATCTCTATTAGGATTGTTTCTGGGGTGGTAAGAATAATTACCCCTTCCACGACCATGAAAGTTACCTCTGCCTCCACGTCCTCTACCTCTAAAGTTCTGGCCCTTTTGATTTGTGTCCATACGATTCACCTTCTCTTTTCCTTTTGGGTGATCCACCTTGGCTTGTAACACCTCCTCTACTGTATCCGATGGCTGTTGATTCAGGGACATCTCATGCATCAGCAATTCACCTTCCAATTCAGCAAGTGACAAATTGTCAAGGTCCTTTGTGGCTTCAAGGACCGTCTTCTTGGTGTGAAATTTGGCAGTTAGAGATCGCAGAACTTTGTTAACAACTCTGACCTCTTCCAAATTTTCACCATTGGACTCCATATCATTGACAATTTCTTTAATTGTACAAATAAAATCTTTAATTGACTCCATGGATTTCATCTGGGCCAACTCAAATTATCTCCTAAGTTCCTGCAATCTGATTTTTCTCAAATTAGCAGCACCTCGATTTGAGTTCACTAAAATAGTCCAAGCCTCTTTTGCCAACTTTGCATGTATAAATTTTTTTGCAACATAAAATTGGACTTGAGTGTTGAGATAGTACATTGCCTTGCAATCCAACTGTCTATTTCTCTCTAATCCTTTAACTCTATCGCTTGATAATTCTATACCTGCTACCGGTTCCGTATATCCTGTCTCGACAATATTCCAAACTCCAATATTTTGGAAAAAAAATTTCATCATCGGCCTCCAAGTCTCAAAATCATTTTTACCATCGAAGATATAAACGTGACAATTGTGCAAATAATGCGGATCCATACTTTAATTTCACGAACAAGCTCCAAGCCCCAAGCCCCAATTTTGCGAACAAACCCAGGATCAAAGCCTAGGGCTCTGATACCACTTTGTAGAAATATAACCCACACGATAACAACAAATAAATTTCACTCAATGAATTAATTAGGCAGCGAAGGATAAGGAATAAAAAAGGGATAAGCAATAGCACTGTTTATGACGAAACGAGGCAACGAAGCAGAAGCAGAACTATGAAAAGCTTCAGGAGGCAAAACCAATATTTCTTTATAAGTCTCTCAGTTCCTTTACATGCCACACACAAGCAGACTAGTACTACACATGTATATATGGGCACCAAATCTCCATATTGCTCAGGGATTTTGTCCGCACCATCTAATGAATCAAAAACCACATTGGAATTGGACATCAAGCATCCTAGTTAGACTGGAACTCAACTAGTTAGGCGTAGACCCAAACTATACTAATTCCAACCAACTCCAATTAAGAAACTAACAAATAATAATCTTGATTTAATCCTAGAGTACTGGCACCTGCGGCTGAAGCACAACAGGTATCTTATAGTCATGGATGATGTATGGGACATTACTACATGGAAGGAATTGGAAAGGTCATTCCCAAATGGTGGGAATGGAAGTGTAGTTTCGATTACATGATGTGACCTCTCAACCTAAATCTGGAGTTGTGTTCCACATCGTCTTGGTTTGCTTTCTGATGATGAAAGTTGGAAATCAATGCAAATGATGACATTTTATGATGCAGGTTGTCCCGAGGAACTGTTAGATATTGGGGTCAAAATTCTCAAAATCGTCAAGGGCTACCTCTTGCGATCGTTGCAATAGCTGGTCCCCTTGGAAGAATAGAAAAGATACAGGACAAGCGCAAAAAAGTTGCAGAAAACTTAAGCTCCCTGATAATGGATGGCCCTGACAGCCGATGCAAAGGGATCTTAAAATTGAAATAAAATCACCTAATGGTTCATCCAAGGACGCGCTTTCTTCATGTTGGAGCATTTCGAGAAGACAAAGGTATTCTGGTTCACAAGTTGATATGGCTATGGATTGCTGAGGGTTTGGTGCAGAAGACTGAGTTCAAGAAACTTAGAAGATGCTGCAGAGGATTTGCTTGAGAGAGGCTATGGAGGTGCTTTCCCATCTATTTTTTCCATCCATTTTTGACTTTGCATAAGAACGCAGAAGTTAGGCTTGTCAATTGGATTATGTTAGTTGGATTTTAATATATTCAAATGCGTCTTATATAAAATAGGGTTAAAAAAAAGTCCCTTGTAGTACAAAAAATCCCCCTTTGATTTCAAATCATACACATTAGTATCTTATGATTTAAAGTAAAGTGAAAATCAACGGAAATCGTTAAATTTAATGCGTTTGATGTAAACGCGCTGGAACTGCACGTGGTTCCCCCAAAAAATAGTTTTTAAAGGCAAATTTTGACCTGAAATGCCTACCTTAATAAAACAACCACGATTCTTCTTCAATTTTGCTCCAAACTTGCAGAAATCGATGATTTTTTCTTATATTATTAGTGAATGAAACTAATGAATCAAAAACCATTTGTTTTAGGCTATTTTTTTATTATATTATTAGGGTATTTCTGTCATTTCACTCAAAACCATTTGTTTTAATGATATCGGTTGATGTTTCAAATTACTTCAAACCATGAGCTACCGACACATATGATTTGAAATCACCAGGGGCTTTTCTGTAAGATAGCTATACCACAGGGGTTTTTTTGTTTTTTACCCTAAAAAATATTACTCTTTTGAACCTAAACTCAACTTAGCTAGGTTTATATTTTTGTAGCATAGTTATTAAACTCAGCCTAGAGCTTGACCTAGAGAGGTGATCGAGCCACCAATTCAGCTGTAAGTTGAGCGGTTCAACCACGGGGTACGCAACGGCTATATTATATAATATAATAATATATTTTAAATTATAAAAATAATAAAAATTTTAACTTAGGCCCCGTTTGGAGTTGCAGTGCTTTTGATAAAAAGTACTTTTAACTTGTTTGGTGAACATCATCTCATAAGATTAGGAGTAGAGATTTTGGTGTTAAAAGCACTTTTAACAAAAACTCAAATTTGGTGCTTTTAAGTAGCTTTTGTGATTTAAAAAATAAACATCAAATTATATCATTTTATCCTATATTATGAAACAAATGAAGAGATAAACACTTTTAAAAATTTTCAAATTACACATTATCCAAAATAATAAGTACTTATTAAATTATGTCTCCAAACAATATATTTAAGAGTATTTAAACAGTTAATAAGTACTTTTATTAAAAACCTTACCAGAAAAGTACTTTTTAATAAACTAACGCAATCCCAAACTGGCCCTTAGCGTTCAATCAGCAGTTTTATCGACAATTTTTTTCTATTCACAGGTTGAACCACTAGATTATTAACTGGTCAACGGATTTCTTACTTGACCAGTCTAATTAGAAACCAGCCCGATTCTATGGTCGGTTCATTGAGTTGATTTGTTCGATTGCCGGATTAGCCTGGATTTTACAACTATGTTTGTAACTCATGATTGGCTCACAAAAAAGGTCGAGTATCCAATATGAGACTTAATTTAGGTAGAACCAAACTCAAATCATATATTTTTTACATTCAGAAATCTAGTTGAACCAAACAACCATCCAATCTATAGACATTCTATGATTTCTAAATAAAGTTGGAATATCAATAAAAGTTGAATTTCATGAAAAAAAGAGTAAATCTTATATGTATTAACAGTGTATATACCATCGCAGTTGGATGAATGACACGTATGCAAAATTTCAATTTCAATTTCAAATTCAGATTAGGTGTCATTCATTCAAGACTGATGGTGCATACATTATTAGTGTATATAAGATTAATCCAAAAATAATAATTTGCCGTCGTAATATCCATAAACTTATCAATTAGAGATTTCATGATTATATGTGTGTATATATATATATATATATATATATATATATATATATATAATTCAGATAGACTATTAGATGGACTGAGTTCAATGTAATCCAAACATAGCTCACATTTAAATCGGATAAAATATTTTGACCCATGCTCAACTTAACTCACATTGCATTAGGCTCAGCCTACTAATTTGAGGCCCAGTAGGCTAAGTTCAAGTCATCCCAACTCAATTGACAAACCTTATAGAAGTGATGTGGATATTGTGAGTGTGACGACCCCACCTCCCCCTAGGGCTTACCCCAAGATTTAGCGGACCGCCTGTCCAACTCTTGTCAGGATTCACTTACTCACTTCAAAAAAATAAGTTACAACTTCGAAAGGAACAAACAAAACAGCAGTTCCAAACTTAAAATGTACATTGATGCTTAAGTTAAGCTCCAAGTCTCATACATTCCCAAATATCTCAAAATATTTAACATTCCAGATATATTCAACCCTAATCGAGCACTAGCGCGAGTACAATCGTAAAAATTCAAAAACTAGACAATGCTACCCTGTATCAGCCTCATGCCCTCGCTCGTACCCCCTGTAAGGAAAAAAAAAGATTCTAATAGAATGAGTTAAAACTCAGTGAGGTCCCAAAACGTCATGCAGACCCAAGTAGCAAGTTGATCATTATTTAAAACTTGAAATATCAAAATAGCGAGCATAAGAGTTCATAAAAGTGAGCAATAACACTTCAAATAGCAAATATCAAAATGAGCGAGTGTAAAGTTAAAAAAAACAATAAAAATAATAACACTACAAGTAACAATCATTTCAATGTATAAGGATACAGATGGGTCTCAAGAGCCAAATTCCCACTGCATTACTTGATCCGAACCCGTTGACACTCCGTCAACGTTTGAAGAAGCAAACCATGACTGTAGATCTTCACTTTACACCAATTCCCATCCACCAATCAACCCGCTAATGTGCCTGAAATCCAAAATAAGAGTGATAGTAATACTCGAGTATAATGAATCCAGTGGACCAAATCTAAAGGATTATATAATAAACAATAAACAGTAGTACCTATGGTTCGCCAGTCTCCTCGACCAAGTCCTTATTGGCTCGATTCGACTAATTAACTAATAGGGTGTGGTCCAAGAAGTGAGATGGGATGAGAGGCACCTCTCACTCGGATTGAGTGTGGTACATGCTACCGCTCAGCACTTACAAATCAAGTACAAGATCTCAGGTAGTATTCAAATTGTAAACATGTATATCAAGTCAATAATAACCCAGTAAACAATAAGAAATCACATTAGGGCAAGTGCGATAAAGTATACCCTTACCCATTCAAACAAGCCAAGAATTTATTTTAAATATCAAGTTCAATCATGCACTTGGAAACACTCACCAACAATTTATTTCGTTTCAAAACCACGTCCGAGGTCAACTCCTTGGTTGGAGTCCAAATCTGCGATAAAATATCATTGGACAGTTTGAAAAACAATTAGGGTTCAAATATATAAGAGTTTCGCTTAAAGAAAAGCAAATAAATGAAACTCGTTGAAATAGTATTCATTTCACTTATCAAACTCTAGAAAATTCATACTCGGTCGTTTGGTTTCGATAAGAAGCGATTAACACTTTTGAATTCGCACTTGGTACGAAAGATTGAGAAAATGGTAGTCATAAGGGTCGCTACTTTCACCTTTTAAAGGGTACGAGTTTTGGCAAAATTTCAACTTATATACCTCTACTAACGGAAACTTGAATACTATAGATAATCCAAGTTCACTTCGACCTCAAATCGTCGCTCAAGTTTCAAGTTCACTCGCTTATCCTTCGAGCGAAAATTGGGCAGCATTTCCCTTATTTTCTTACTTTTCCCATCCAAGTACAACTTGGATTCACAAGCCAACAAACCTCCAATCCAACCACAAATGATAACCAACAACATACATCTATTCAAGGCCTCAAAACCAACCAAACAAACCAAATAATAAACTTATCACCATGGATAACAAAGCTGGAAACCAGTTTAAAGAAGAAATTATAAGTGGCAGATTGTCATCTTTTGGTGTTTTGGTCATAACTGTAGCTAGGTATATTGGATCGAGGTAAATTTGATGGTGTTTCGAAGCTAAGACATAGGCTAAAACTTTGAAGAAGGCATCAAACCCCAGTTCAAACATTATCAGGGTCGAAATTGGCAAAACAGAGACATAAAAATTCTGTCGGAGCGAAAACAGGATAACTAAACAGTTTTGGTAAAATGGCAATAACTTGGTGTAGAAAAATTGAAATTGAGATCCGTCAGCGGCGTTTAAAACTAGATTCATAGAGGTTTCCAACGTTATAAAAATCAAATTATAGTTCATCTCCTACAACAACCGGAAAGCTCAGGAAATTGACTGAAATTCACCACCAAATGCTGGAAATTCAACTTTCAACTCAAAAAAGTAACAATCATGCCAATAATCACTTCACAAATTCCATTTCCAAGATCAATAACAACATTTGCTAGTTAAAAAATATAATCATAGCTGGAAATATAAAACCCTAGTTGAAATATTCACTACATAACCTAAAACTAGAAAATCATCCACAGTATGCCAAGATTAAAAGTTTCTATAGCATATTTAGCAAGATTAAGAAAGATAAAAGAAGTGGATGAACTTATACCTTACCCAACCTTCTTGAAAGTGAGGAACCAAGCTATTTCTTCCAAAACTTTCACCACTCCTAGCTTCCTAAGCACCAAGATGCAAGTTTAATCGGTTTAGTTTTGTGGTTTCAACTCAAACAAGGCAAGATTCAAGGTTGTAGTTGGAGGTTTTCTCTCTTGTTTTTCCACTCCAAGAGTTTCGCCCAAGCATGAAGAAAGGAAGAAGAAAATGAGCCAAAATGGAAGATGACAAGGAAAGAAATTAGCTTGATCAAACTTCCATGGATTTCCGACACTTGTCGCAACAAGATGGTTTCTTATTTTTTTCTTTTCTCCCTTTTCTTTTGGTCAATATTTTTGGCTACTTTAAGGGATATTTTGAAGCTGATTAACTCAATTAAAAACAAGAGAATTAGGGCGAGAAAGTAGTGGTCAACTGGTGTTCTCAATCGATAGCAAACGGTGCACGTCGGTTCAAGTCTATTTTCCTTAACTCTCGCGTACTTGTGTTTTAACTTATGATTCACTAACTTATTAATAGCACTTCTAATTACATACTTCCTCTTATTTAAAACTCACTCTTAACCACCAAATTTAGTACACATACCTCATCAATTAATTACACTACCAAAACACGCAAAAACCCTAGTTTACCCTAACTATAAAAGTAAAAGTAAAACTCTTGATTCTATTATATATTACAACTATTGAGAGAATAAAATTAGTAGTAAAGGAATTATAAAATAATTTATTCAAAATAAGAGAAAATTATAAGAAAATATAAGTAAATTTTCAAATCGTCACAGTGAGACACTAACGGGGATCATGCGACGCTGTACAAAATTAAAGAGAGCTGTTAGTATTTTTCTCCTTCTAACAAATGTCAATCTCTATGGTTTTAACTTTTAAGTTGCAATAGACAAAATCACAGATCGTTTTCAACTATTCTCCCTACCAATAATATTGCCAGCCCAGAATAATTGTAACTAATATTGGCAAATGGGCATTTTTTAGTACAAACACTAAGCCACTGTTTGATAACCCAATTCAAAATTTAAATTTAATAGATTTAAATCTTAATATGTTCAGATGCGATTGATAACCAAAAATTGAACATCTGAATTAAATAAGTGGTACTGAATTTTCAAGGCAAAACTTATTCCCAAAGATAAGTGATAAACTATTCACTTATCACTTAATATGATATATATATATATACAAATGTATCAAATTTATTATTTAACAATTCAATAATTTAATGAATTCAGATTTCAGATTTTAGTTTTCAGACATTAGTTTTTATCAAACGCATCTTAAATTTGATGTGAAATCTTAACAATCAAGCCTTTTTTATGCACCAAAAGGGAAAAAATTAACAATCAAGAACGAGAAGAACAAAGTGCTACAAGAATTAGATACAATTATCCAAAGTTAAATAAGAAAGGAGAATGACATGAGACTTGAACGGGCATAACTCTTTTTGAATAGTTTATAATTTTATGCGAACTAGTAAAATTTCATGACAGATACGCAAATTATTATGCATGTGACCAACATGAATAATAACAGAATATCACACTTCTCTTATAAAGATGTACAAGTAATTAAGAAGAAGTTACAATTTGTACATATAGTATTACACCGTTCAGAGATGGTTGACCTGACAACTGTTCTTTGCCTCAAGTCCATATGCGATAACACAGCTTCTCTTGGAAATCTAATTGTAGTCAGTTCCACCACCACAAACAAGCCAAACAAGACTTCCAACACAAACATACCATGCCAAACAATTTGAGGCTACATTACGTATTGATTTGGTCTCAAGATCATAGAGCACGACCTTTTCCCCCTCCAATTTGTAAAAGCATTTGCCTGCTTTTCTTCAAATATGCTAAAGGCACTAAACTCAAAAACTTGAAGAGACAACCAGGAATTTTTATAGAGGTTAACTTAGTCCAAGATTCATCTACTCCATAATCCTCCATCACCCATAAATCAACAGGTGAGCTCCTACCTGAAAAATAAGAGTAGGAAACCAAACAAAGGCAACCATTCACAGTCTTCAAATAAAGCCCAAAATCATCTTCTAGATTCTCGGGGAGAGGCACCGCTCGGAATTGCTCGCTGCTAAGGTCAAAAGCAAGGACGTATTCTCATTCTTTTGCTCGTCTTCCACAATCCAGTGTAATGCGTTACTGGCAAGAACACAGTCAGTATAACTGCCGAGGGGTAGCCTAGACGGAAAATTGTCTATCCTCCTCCATGAATTCATCTTCAGGTTATAAAGATAAATCTCATCTTGATACAAGTCTGATTCTTCTCCAGAAAGATAATCTGTTAAGATGCTCACCAAGTTCAACACTATGTAATCATCATGTCTTTGGTCATACCCAAATCCAAGGAAGAAGAGAATCTCATCCGACACGGAATGTTGTATTGAGGGCGGGGGTAATTTCCAATACTTTTGAATCCAAAGATGTCATAAAACAATGTCTCTGTTGGGATTCATCATGCAAAGTAGGCCATGGAAAGAGCCCACCAAATGAACGTTATGGTCATAATTATACTCCAGAGGATAGTTGAGTTGTTTGGTGTTGGCAATGGAACTCAAAAATAGATTGAAATTGATATCGAAATTGAAAGTGTAAAGCTTCTTATGGTTGTCCAAGCCGATAATCTGGATGTTATCAAGTGAGTTTGAATGAAGGAATTTTTTCGAATGCGTTTTCACGAAATTTGGACTATCAATTAAAGCACGCCATGATTTTGATACGCACCTGGATCGAAGTAGAGAATCAAATGGTAGTCTTAGCAAAATCTTGGCAAGCAATCCTCTGGAAGGTAATCAGACATCGTAGCTTTAATTGTACATGACAAATATTTCCGGCTAATCTTATGTAGAAAGTTGTGTCTTGCAAGAACAGCTTTCGGTTTTAATCATTGCAAAGGTGAAGACTTAATTCAAGTCAACTCCAAGTTAATTTTTGTTTATTAGTTTTGATTTTCTCTTGATAAATTAAGGGTAGCGGGATCTAAACTAATACTGAGCGCGGAGACTTGATGATAGGAACTGTGCTAACCTTGTGACGAAACCCGTACAGAAATGCTAGGATCTAGAAGGAAAAATCCACGTTCAAGATTCGAAAAACGCAGCGAAATCACCTAAACCCGTTGATCACGTGGTCAACGAACCTCGGTATTGGTAGGGGACGCCACAATCTAGCGTGATCCTAGATTGATAAGTCAATTCGAATACCAAAGAATGATTCTAAGATATTCAAAGTTGCTTCAATGAAACTTTTGAGAGAACTTTCAAGTGTATTTTTTGAATGATCCCCCTTACACACGATTTCTCCCTCTTTAATACTAATTCACGTAAAACAACAACTAATGACTAATGGGCCAAGTGAACCCGCTAAGGTTAGCCCACATGGCCGAACCAAGTGACCCAATGACTAGACTTGACCAAGGTTCGAACCACAAGCCAGTTGAACCTTTTTATTTAAACACTACTAGACTAACAATGCACCATGACCCCAGGTGGTCCACAATGAACTAGTCTGCCTCGAGTACCTCAATTAAAGTAACACGTCGTGACTCATTGAGGCCCTCATGGCCTTTAGCTCTCCACTAGCATCTCGAGCCGCATGAACCAAGATTTGCAAGGCGTCATTCAGCAGTTTTGCTCAAGCTCTTGTCATAGGTCCCAATGGTACCTTCACTTGCTCTACTTGAATAGCTCTATCGACCTCCTCATCATTTCCCTCCTCTTACGAAAGATTTGTCCTCAAATCAACCTCGGCATCTGCAAGATAGGAATTCAGATCAGCAACATTAAAGGTAGCTGACACATTGTACTCACCAGGAAGATCGAGCTTGTAAGTGTTGTCATTGATGCGCCCAACAACTTGGATTGGTCCATCTCCACATGATAGCAATTTGTTGCGACGCTGCACCGGAAAACGCTCCTTACGCAAGTGTAACCAAACCCAATCGCTTGGTTCAAACACCATGCGACGCCGATCCTTGTTGGCATGCTTAAAATACTGTTGGGTGCGAGATTCAATGTTAGCTCTCACCTGCTGGTGCAAAGACTGGATGAATTCTACCTTCTTCTTGCCATCAAGGTTAGTACGCTCAGACATAGGCAAATGCATCAAATCTAAGGGAGTCAAAGGGTTAAAACCATAAACAATTTCAAAAGGGGAAAACCGTGTAGCACTATGGACTATACGGCTATATGCAAACTGGACATGCGGTAAGAACTCCTCCCAAGATTTGAGCTTCTGTTTAATGATGGCTCTGAATAAAATAGATAATGTGCGATTAACGATTTAAATTTAACCATCAGTTTGTGGGTGATTGGATGTAAAAAATAACAACTTAGTTCCCAACTTCCCCCACAAAGTCTTTCACAAATAAGACAGAAATTTGACATCCCTATCAGACACAATAGTCCTAGGCACACCATGCAAACGGACAACTTCCTTAAAGAAGAGATCAGCCATGTGAGTGGCATCGTCCGTTTTGTGACACGGAATAAAATGAGCCATTTTAGAAAATCTATCGACAATGACAAAAATGCTATCATGACCCCTTTTACTCCTAGGAGACCAAGCACAAAATCCATGGAAATGTCAACCTACAGCTCCAAAGGTATAGGTAAAGGTGTATACAAACCAAAATGTTGTAACTTGGACTTGGCGCGGTGACAAGTAATGCAATGTGAAACCACTCTCTCCACGCCCCGTCTCATGCATGGCCAATAGAAATGATTCTGTAATGTGCTCAAAGTTTTGGTGACACCAAAATGTCCCATCAACCCACTTCCGTGAGTTTCACGAGTTAGTAACTCACGAATAGAATATGATGGAATGCACAATTTATCGTTACAATACAGAAATCCATCATGTACAAAGAACTTACCCTGACCCGACTTAATACAAAACTTATAAATATCAGAGAAATCAGAGTCGGTGGCATAGAGGTCTTTGATGAGATCAAATCCAAAAAATTTAGCATCAAGGAGAGCAATCAAGGCATACCTCCTCGATAGCGCATCTGCAACCACATTGGTCTTGCCGGCTTTATACTTGATTACATAGGGAAATGTCTCCACAAAGGTGATCCACCTTACATGTCTCTTACTCAACTTGTGTTGAGATTTGAGATGTTTCAATGCCTCGTGGTCTGTGTGGACGACAAACTCCTTTGGCTGAAGGTAATGTTGCCACGTCTGCAATGCATGAATCAATGCATAGAACTCCTTATCGTAGGTAGAGTAGTTCAAGGCAGCACCATTTAACTTCTCGCTAAAGTACGCGATCAGCCTTCCCTCTTGGATCAACACAGCTCCAATTCCTACACCAGAAGCGTCACACTCAACCTCAAAAGTTTTATCAAAACTAAGTAAGGACAATAAAGGTGCATGTGTGAGCTTGTGTTTAAAGAGTTGGAACGCCTTCTCCTGAATTTCGCCCCACTCGAACTTCACATCTTTCTTGATAATGACGGTCAGAGAGGTAGTAATAGTACTGAAGTCTTTCACGAACCGGCGATAGAAACTCGCAAGGCCGTGAAAGCTCCTAATTTTACTCATGGTTTTGGGCATTTGCCACTCATTGATGGTTTGGACTTTACTCTCGTCCACACGTATGCCCTGTGCACTAACTTTGTAACCAAGGAAAATAAGCTCATTAGTGCAGAAGGTACACTTTTGAAGGTTAGCGAATAACCTTTCCCTGCGCAATACATCAAGAACAACCCTTAAATGTGCTACATGTTCCTCAGAACTTTTGCTGTATATAAGTATGTCATCAAAATAAACAACAACAAATTTGTCTAAGAAAGGTCGAAACACATGATTCATAAGGCACATAAATGTACTTGGTGCGTTAGTCAAACCAAAAGGCATAACTAACCACTCATATAAGCCATACTTGGTTTTGAACGCGGTCTTCCACTCGTCACCTTCCTTCATGCGGATTTGGTGGTAGTTGATGTGCGCGGGATATACATATCAATTTAGCTCATTCACAATCAGGTTTTACATTTATAAACTCCTAAATACCCCATACACGATTTATCACAAGTATACGAATCGTAAGCGAGTATATGGTATTAAGTGTCGATCCTACAGAGAAGATTGCAACTACCGGTGATTTTCGAACTCCTTTATTATTTAGACTATAAGCATGAAGTAAAAGTAATAAAATTAACATTAGCAAACTCCTAGAGGTATGGAATTCCTTACTACTCTTGCAAATGAGATTACCGGTTAAGCGAATGCTATTATCTTGACTAGTTATGACGTAATTTCCTTATGCATGTGAAATCTACTCTTGGAGTGAATCAACTATACTTGTAATTAAGTCATACCTGCTCTCGTGGTTATGAATTAACTACAAGTTCATTTCTTTTATGAAATTACATGAAACAAGTCACTAAAACCACATAGACGCACCTCTACTCTCGTAAGTGTGCTCTCTAAGTTTATCACTTTTTTTAAACTAGTGTTAAATTTCAATTTTCATTGCCAACTTAACACCTTAAGATTATCATAATTAATGGCCAGTTAATCATGATTGGATAAGCAAAAGTGATAAATAACTTGTTCAAAATAATATCACCAAATAGACATCACAAACAAAATATAGCAAGTTCAACCATAACTCTAAACATACACTTTAATTAAACATGATAAAAACAAACACCAAACTTGTATTGTAGTTAAACATGAATTCAAATACAAGAGACAAAATAGTAGAAGAACTATCACCCTTGTCACATGAGATCAACCTCTCCATCTTTGCTCCTCAATCTTCATCCAAATCTAGTTATAAATACAAGAAGGATAAACTGCTCTATCTATACTATACTAATAAACTAAGCAAAACTAGTGAAAGTTATATTTCTGGTTAGTTTCTCTAACCTTCCAAAGTTATTTTGAATTTTACAAGTCCATGGCTATATATAGATGAAAACAGTCAGGAAATGAGGCTTGAAACATCCATTTTACAGCTGTTAATTGGTTGTTATACGTTCATTCATAGCTGTGAATTATTGAAGGAGAAAACAGGGTGTACCAGTGGAGAGCAGCTATTTCTGACCAGAATCTCGCTACTTCAACTGCTATTTTCTCTATGATGGTGGCTAAATTGGCTCTTGTCCAAAACATAGAAGTTGTAGTCCCTTGAAATAGCTGTCCAATGGAATCATCCAAATCAGAGCTTTGTAGACCAAGATATGACCGAAATAGCAAAGCCTGGTTAGAGCTCTGTTTTCAACTTTGGACAGCAGTGTTGAACTTTGGTATTTCAACCTTTTGACTGAGAAAAAGGTTAAATTGGACCCTGATGTCTTCATACAAATTTAGATACATCTCTTAGCTTCAAATTGGTTTAAAAATCATCCCAATCCAATGTTTTTATCTCAAGATATAGCCAAAATACCAACAGCTGCCAACGCTGACTTTTTCTTGCTTTCTTTTGCCCTTAATTGCATTTATTCTTTCACACTTCATATTCTATTTTTATCACTTTAATCTATCATCAATCATCCAAATATCTTCTCAATGCACGCTATTTGATGATTGAATCATTAAATCTACAAAATATGAAATTTTTACCATAAAAATCCATAAAAATGCAATTTTTACCACTTAAACCATAAAATGCATATTTTCACTAGAAACTTAGTTTATTAGCTATAAAATTAATAAAACACACCAAAATTAATTAATAAAACACACTAAAAATATGTAAAATATATTCTTATCAAATACCCCCACAATTAAACCATTGTTTGTCCTCAAATAATTAGAAATACAAACCAACAATGGTCCAAACTTTTAAACATATGTGCACCATTCACCTTCAATTTCTCAAAACAAGGTAAATAATCATTATGTAATCACTTAATTAACCTCAAGTACTCATAATATCAAGTAAAGGAGAGTCAATTATACCATCATTATAACAAATTCAAATCGATTTCTCATCCTTATCCAATTTCACAAGCAAGCAGCTCATATGGTCAATAATAATGCTTTCTAAACTCATGATCATCTTTTGATTCTATTTAAAAAGATATTTATTCATATAACATATCTAAATATTACTTAAGATGTGAGAATGCCTTTTGACGTGAGAATCGACATTTTTAGATGAAAATCACCGGTTACTCAATACTTCACATACTCAAGTTGTTTTGCATACTCTTAATTCAAGTACCGTTTTACACGAAAGTTGACATTTGTAAATGAAAACTCCCGGTTACTAAGTATAAGAATCATTGGAGTAGAACAAATCTTATTTTCTTTTTTCTTCTTTTTTTTCATTTTTTTCTCTTTTTTTCTTTCCACTTTTTTTTCTTTTTTTTAACAGCAAAGATAATAAAAATTTCCTCAAAAAAATAATCATGAGAAGAGTATTACACTTATTGACCATATTTATCACTTAACTTATAAAATCAAATAAATATAAGAAATTTCATTAAATATGCAAAAAAAATAAGCATAATTTTCTCCACTTTACAAGATATACTTTCCTACAAATGCACAAATTATAATCACATAATAGTTATTTCCAAATTAAATGAGAAAAGAAGTTTCCAAATCACATATATTTATCTCAAATGCAGAAGGAATTTGAACTACTAATGGTATGAAACTTGTTACCCCTTTGGATAAATTTGAAAAAATTTGAAACGTTTTGGAGCAAATTCACAAATTTGGACAAGATTTTGAAAAAATTTTGACCCAAGATAAAGTTCAAGTCCAATATTTGCAACCAACAAGTCAATCACATACAATACATATAATCTCAATTCTCTCCCCCTTCCCACACTTAACATGCACATTGTCCTCAATGTGTAAAAAGGGAAATCAAGATAAATAAAGTAATACTCCCCTATTGTTATGATTGAAATGCCCAAAGATGAAGTTTCAAGATCCGTTGTTTGTGTATCTCCAACGCTTCATGAGTTCCATTGGATAACCATTAGTGATATAAACCTAAAAATGGAAAATGAAAAACAAAGGTGATAACAAAGGCATTAACAAACATATAACAGCGATCCGTAACTCTTAAACCGTTGTGGTGGTGATGTACCTATAAAAAAAATACACAATAAACTACTCAAGGTACAAGAGAATACATGAGGAAAAGAAAAAGAAGAGAATCAAGGAACCTGCTTTTTTTTTAAACATCCTTGAAAACGCGCTTATAAACTTGTGTTTTGGAGTCGTGTTTTCTGCTTTAATGATACAGAATAGAATACGCGACTTAAACGAATACGCGACTTTGAGTCACGTATTGAAGTCGCGTTTTCTTTGTTATTAGTGCAGAATTGAATACGCAGCTCATGAATACGTGCCTTCAAGTCGCGTAGCGTTTTCAATTTTTGTAGTTTTTCTATAAAAATTTTGTAACTTACCAAAAATATGACTTTTACCCCAAATAGTCAAAATGCATTCTAGATCATTTTTTTTACCAAAATTATCAATACGCGCACATGTAAAATGGTCAAAACATGCATTTTACCCCTTTCTAACGAATCAAAAACAACATTTACTCAAATTGAGGGGTGGAGTTCCTTGATCGAATTTCGCCTTTTTCACCTCATTTGGTCACTTTTGCTTCTATTTCCCAAACCTACAAAAGAAAAATAACAAAATAATTTAAACACATAATTTAAACATAAAATCACACCAAATTAACATAAAGTACTAAAACATTGGGTTATCTCCCAACAAGCGCTTATAGTCGTTAGCTCGACTATTGAATTTCATTTTTCAAGGAGGCTTGGTTAAAGAATAATCCACCATTTTAGGTCATGGTGGATCATTAAATGGTGATTTTATAGTAAAAGTCACATGTTCTAATGATATGAGGAATGGAAGTGACTTACCTATTCCAAGTGTTTCATAAATATTATTTTGAATATGCACCACTTGAGAACTCACTAAAGGAAATGCCATGAGAGTATCTTGGCCAGCAATACCCTTAGAACCTATACCTTCAATGCACTCCTCAAGAGGGGTGAAAAATGAGTCATTAAAACTCACCTCTTGAGGTTCAAAGTTAGTTCCAAAAATATTATCATGTGAAATGGATAATTGCTCATTGAAACACAATTGAGATTCATCATTTTCATCAAAATGCAATCCATTTTCACATATTACATTCCCACCATTCATGCTAGAATCATTTTGCAAATTATTAAAAGAAATAACTTCACACAATACATTCAATTGCTCATGTATTCTACCAAAATGAGAAATTAATTCTTCTATTCTTTCCTCAATCCTATCAAAATGGTCGGAAGTTACATTAGCTAATTTTTCTATAACTAACTCCCAAGATGGTTTAGAATCATATTGAACACATTCAGGTTGGTAATCATAAAAATATGACGAATTACTATAAGTACATTGATTATTCCAATCATAAGCAGGAGAATTGCTCCAATTAGCACTATATTGATCAAAACAAGGATTGTAATGTTCTAATTCATCATAGTAATCCACATTTTGTGCTTGTATACATGTATTAGTAGCATGATAACCTCCACACAAGTCACAAATCGCATGATAAGAGTTAAAAACATTAGCATTCCTCCTTTGCTCAATTTCATGCATAATTGTGTCCATTTGAACTTGTAACATAATAACATCAAATTTTGCCTTTAAGCACTTCAAACCATCTTCAAAAGACATACCTTCAATAATTTCTTGGTTACCTCTATTGAAGGAGTTTTGCACTTGGTAACCATCCATTGCCAATATTCCATTTCTCAAATATTATCTTCCAAATTGACCTACCCTCCTCATTACCTAAAATTATTTTTAAACAACTTAAGAGCAAAATTAGTAAGAAGAATAGGTGATAAAATACATACACACATAAAATATTAAAATAACAAAAAATAACATTCACTTTATAACTAATAAAATGTCTAAACTAATAAAGATACTCTTCACACCGATATTGCCAAATCTTCCCCGGCAACGGCGCCAAACACTTGACGTGCACGGGATATACATATCAATTTAGTTCATCCACAATCAAATTTTACATTTATAAACTCCTAAATACCCCATACACGATTTAGCGCAAGTATACGAATCGTGAACGAGTATAAGGTATTAAGGGTCAATCTCACAGAGAAGATTGCAACTAACGGTGATTTTCGAACTCCTTTATTATTTAGACTATAAGCATGAAGTAAAAGTAATAAAATTAACACTAGAAAGCTTCTAGAGGTATGGAATTCTTTACTACTCTTGCAAATGATATTACCGGTTAAGTGAATGCTATTATCTTGGTTAGTTATGACGTAATTTCCTAATGCATGTGAAACCTACTCTCGTAATGAATTAACTATACTTGTAATTAAGTCATACCTGCTCTCGTGGTTATAAATTAACTACAAGTTCATTTCTTTTATGAAATTACATGAAACAAGTCACTAAAGCCACATAGGCGCACCTCTACTCTCGTAAGTGTGCTCCCTAGGTTTATCACTTTCTTAAATTAGTGTTAAATTTCAATTTTTATTGCAAACTTAACACCTTAAGATTATCATAATTAATGGCCAGTTAATTATGATTAGATAAGCAAAAGTGATAAATAACTTGTTCAAAATAATATCACCAAGTAAACATCACAAACAAAATATAGTAAGTTTAACCATAACTCTAGGTATAAACTTTAATTAAACATGATAAAACAAACACCAAACTTGTATTGTAGTTAAACATGAATTCAAATACAAGAAAGAAAGTAGTAGAAGAGATATCACCATTGTCACATGAGATCAACCTCTCCATCTTTGCTCCTCAATTTTCATCCAAATCTAGTTATAAATACAAGAAGGATAAACTACTCTACCTATACTATACTAATGAACTAAGCAAAACTAGTAAAAGCTATATTTCTGGTGAGTTTCTCTAGTCTTCCAAAGTTATTTTGAATCTTGCAAGTCCATGGCTATATATAGATGAATACAGTCAGGAAATGAGGCTTGAAACATCCCTTTTACAGCTGCTAATTGATTGTCATACGTTCATCCATAGCTGTAAATTATTGAAGGAGAAAACAGGTTGTACCAGTGGAGAGCAGCTATTTCTGACCAGAATCTGGCTATTTCAACTGCTATTTTCTCTATGATGGTGGCTGAATTGGCTCTTGTGCAAAACATAGAAGTTGTAGTCCTTTGAAATAGTTGTCCAATTCTTTAAGAATCATCCAAATCATAGTTTTGTAGACCGAGATATGACCAAAATACCAAAGCTTGGTTAGAGTTCTGTTTTGAACTTTGGACAGCAGTGTTGAACTTTGGTATTTCGACCTTTTGACTGAGAAAACGGCTAAATTGGACTCTGATGTCTTCATACCAAATTTAGATACGTCTCTTAAATTCAAATTGGTTTAAGAATCATTCCAATCCAATGTTTGTAACTCAAGATATAGCCAAAATACCAACAGCTGCCAAGGCTGACTTTTTCTTGCATTCTTTTGCCCTTAATTGCATTTATGCTTTCACACTTCATATTCTATTTTTATCACTTTAATCTATCATCAATCATCCAAATATCTTCTCAATGCACTCCATTTGATGATTGAATCATTAAACTTACAAAATATAAAATTGTTACTGTAAAAATCCATAAAAATGTAATTTTTATCACTTAAATCATAAAATACATATTTTCACTAGAAACTTAGTTTATTAGCTATAAAATTAAATAAAACACACCAAAACTAATTAATAAAGTACACTAAAAATATGTAAAATATATTCTTATCAGTAGCCACTTTTAAGGTCAATTTTGGTGAAAATGACTGTATCATACAATTCGTCAAGCATATCATCTAAACGAGGTATAGGATGACGGTACTTAATTGTGATGGCGTTGACAGTTCGGCAGTTCACACACATCCTCCAAGTGCCATCTTTCTTTGTACGAGGATAACTGGAACTGCATAAAGACTCATGCTCTCTTGCGCCTAACCCTTCTCTAAGAACTCATCTACTTGCTGTTGGATCTCCATAGTCTCCTCAAGACCCATTTTGTAGGCCGATTTATTAGGCTAGGATGCGCCAGCAACGAAATCTATTTGGTGCTCGATTCTTCGGAGTGGTGGTAGTCCACCTGGGAAAACGTTCTCGAATTCCTGCAACAAAGAAGAGATTTCAGTAGGTAAGTCACTGAGTGCCTTATGAGAGAGTAAAATCACTTCTTTGCAATACAGAACATAAACAACTTGTTTGGACAAAAGTAAATTGCGAACTTCCCTATTCTTTGCAAGCAAGTTAGGCCTCTTTTTCATCTGGGTAGATGCTCCTTTAGTGAATGTCCTCTCAGGTGATGGCTTTAGTGATGGCCTTAGAGTTGGTTTGCTCTTTAGCCAATTCTCGTTTATGCTCTTGCTGCAATCGCACTTGGTCTTCATGCACCTGTTGAGGTGTGAGAGGAACAAGTGTCATTTTCTTGTTGTGGTGCAAGAAAGAATATTTGTTGGTATAGCCATCATGGGTAATTTTCTTGTCATACTGTCATAGCCGTCCCAACAAGATGTGAGAAGCTTGCATGGGGACGACGTCGCAAAGGATTTCGTCCTCATATTTTCCGATCCGGAAAGGTACCACCACTTGTTTGGTGACTTTGATATCTCCACTTTCATTGCGTCATTGCAAGCGGTACGGACTAAGATGTTGCAACGTTGGCAATGATAGATGATCAACCATGAGAGTACTCGCCACATTGGTACAACTTCCCGCATCAATGATGAGGCTGCACACCCTTCCTTTGACGTGACACCGGATATAGAAAATGTTGTCTCGTTGGGTCTCATCCACCCTCTTGATTTGCATTGCAAGAGCTCTTCAGGCTACTAATGCAACGCCCACTTGTTCACTAGTGGCCTCAATTTCTTCTTCTGAATCTCCACATTCGTCAGTTAATGATGGCATCTCTGCATACTCGTCCTCATCCTCAAAGACGACATCTCCACTCGGCAGGACAATCATGATATGCCTATTGGAACACTGAGAAGCAATGTGCCCAAATTTTTGGCACTTAAAGCACTTATCACGGTTTCTTGGTTTAGTGGAATCAAATGAAGGTTTTGGAGTTGCCTTTAGTGCTTGCATGGGCGGGTCGGATTTAAGAGTGAATTTGGACGCCCCTACACTGGGCCGTTCCCACTTAAAGGTCGGATTGTTCCTCCAAAGAGGCGTGGCGGAGAAGCTAGAAGTGCGGGGGTTACCCCTCCTCTTAAGCCTCCTCTCAATCTTTGATGCCTTATCAATCAATTCGGGCATGTCCACATAGTTCTGCAACTCGACCAATTCGGCGATTTCAGGTCTCAACCCATTGAGAAATCTCGCCATGGTAGTCTCTCTATCTTCCACAATATCTGCTCGGAGTATGGTGATCTCCATCTCCTTATAGTAGTCCTCCACACTGCGGTTTCCTTGAACTAAAGTCTGGAGCCTCTGGTATAGGTCTCGGTGGTAATGGTTGGGTACGAACCATTTTCTCATGATAGTTTGAAACTCCTCCCATGTACTAATAGGCGTTTCTCTATTGCGTCGCCTGCTAGTGCGCTTCTGCTCCCACCAGACTATGGCATAGTCGATGAACTCGAGGGTTGCCAGTTTGACTTTCTGCTCGTCGGTGTAGTTCTGGCACTTGAATACCATCTCAATACGTTACTCCCATTTTAGGTAAGCCTCTGGGCTAGACTTGCCTTGGAATGAGGGAATTTTGATCTTCACCCCCTTTAATCAGTTATCTGTCCTCCTGGTTTCTTGTTTCGGTCGACGGATGAAGTCCTCCTCATCGTTGTTAGAAGCAAGTTCCTCACGACGTGGGGCATCTCCTCGCGCCGTGCTAGATCGAGCTTGAGAAAGCTCCAATCGATCCATCCTTTGGTGTAAGGATTCCATGGACTCCCGGAGCATGCGCTGAAACTCCCCTATTAATGCCTGATTATTCAACTTGGAGTCAAATTTAAATGTATCACCTCCTTTCGACATGTTTAGGTAAAGTTACAAAGTTAGTAGAGAAAATAATTAGATATTTTCCTTACTCACTCCCTCGCGTGTTTATACTCAACTCTCGTGCTTGTCGCTCAAGCGACACTCTAATAATCTTACCCAATTCTCCCAAAACCTTTTGACAGCTTACCCTGAAGAAATTAGAACTCCTTCAGAAAAACGATCAACTTACCAATTTGGTCACGAGAACGTGAACAATCCTCAATAATGCCTTCGAGGTGATTAGAATGGAGAATACTCAATGGATGGGATAATAACAATTTTTAGACTCAAGGAATACAATGAAATTGAAAGACTCGGATGAAAGAAAGGATGAATAAGACATGGAAAATTATGAAGACAAAGACACGACTCAACCGGAAAATACTCTTTTTTTTTTATCACATGCTGCCTTTTCTTGTCTTTGTTTGTCCGAATTGCTCTCCTAAAAAGGGATAACAAGTGGCGGCCTAACTCCCTAAAATATAGGAAAAAAATGGCCAAATGTGAGGATAAGATGGATGGGCTAAGGAAACCCTAAAAAGTAGGAGAGGTGGCAGCTAAAATGTAGGGATAGGTCTTTGTAGCGGTTTAGGAAACTAGTTTTGAGAGTGTTTGGGGCTGGTTAGGGTGGCTGGTTCTTTGGAGTTCAATCAAGATTTGGAAATCCAACATATGGAAGCCAATTAAAACCGACCAAGAAGTGGAAACTCACAATTTAGGAAACCAATTCAAGAACACGGCTGGAATTTTAGGCTATTAAAGACCAACCACGTGACCCTTTAAACTCACAAGACAAGATCAAGCTTGGATTTCTTTTGTTCAAAAACACATAAGACAGTTTCAGTTTTTTTTTCTCAAGACAATATCAACTAGATGGAATCTCAACAACATGACGCAATCAACCCTCCTCAGGCTCCCCCCCCTAACGGGCTACCCAAGATATTCTCAAGAAAGAATCAAGGACTCCAAGAAGACCTTTCACTGACATTTGAGAGTACAAGAAATTGTTTACTAGACGTAAGAAACAAATTCCCAAGAATCAAGAGGTTCAAGAACTTCAAGAAGTAGTGGACCAAAACTTTTGAATTTGTTTTGTAGTCTTGGATATAAGGTGTAATCTGTGAATAATTTGGCAACAAATTTCAAAATTTCTTTCTTGGTTTGGCCGAACAATTGGCTCGCTGTTTTTCTTAGACAACGAAGCACAAAGTTCGGCTGCTAGGGTTTGGACTTTTGATGGCCGCAAGTTCTCTTTCTTTTGATGTGGCCGTGAGTAGTCCAATTCAAGTTATCCCCAATTTCGCCAAAATTTATTCAAGATACAACTTGTGGTTGTTCAATAACTCAAGAACGTTACAATTTGTTCAAGAATTAGCTAACCAACCAAGATTAAGTCCAGATTTTCAAGACCCAATTCTAGTGTTTCAAGAAATTCAAGATTGGTGTTAGACCTAATCAGGAATTTCAAGATTCACCAAGTCTTGATTTAAGACCTTCCAACTTGCCGACTTATAACCAAAATAGCCCACAAAAATCACAAGTCAGCAAGTTACAAATTCGAACAGCCCACAACTACTTTCAACACAAGAAACAACAACCCTAATTTTCGGACAACAAGGGTAAAAGGTACAGCAGCAGCCTTTTTTCTTTTTTGACTCAAGAAACCCTAGACAAAACCCTAATGACTCACGGCTACACACACCAAAGTTGCGGCAGCCCTCAACGTACGACACAAACAACACAAACAAGATGACTAGGCACGACAACACAACAAACAAAGGAAACACGTGCGGACAGATTATGACTCCAAGCGACGCAAGCAAGATTAATGAAGCAAAGATGAGCAAAAAAACAGAATTTTCAACCCAAGAACAAGGCTAAACAGATTCGGCTTCCTTGGACAGATTATAGGCAACTTGGACAGATTTTTTTGACACTAGAACAACAAAAGGAATGACACAAAGGAACAAAACACAAGGGATATACGTGATACCTTCAACTAGTTCTGATGCCAGCTGATACGAATTGCGCCAACCTTATGACGAAACCCGTACAGAAAGGCTAGGATCTAGAAGGAAAAATCCACGTTGAAGACTCGAAGAACGCAGCGGAATCACCTAAACCAGTTGATCACATGGTCAACGAACCTCGGTATTGATAGGGGACGCCACAATCTAGCGCGATCTTACATTGATAAGTCAATTCGAATATCAAAGAATGATTCTAAGATATTCAAAGTTGTTTCAATGAAGCTTTTGAGAGAACTCTCAAGTGTATTTTTTTTATTAATCATTAATGATCCCCCTTACACACGATTTCTCCCCACTTTAATACTAATTCACGTAAAACAACGACTAATGACTAATGGGCCAAGTGAACCCGCTAAGATTAGCCCACATGGCCGAACCAAGTGACCCAATGACTAGATTTGACCAAGGTTCGAATCACAAGCCAATTGAACCTTTTTATTTAAACACTACTAGACTAACAATGCACCATGACCCTAGGCGGTCCACAGTGAACTAGTCCGCCTCGAGTACCTCAATTAAAGTAACATGTCGTGATTCGTTGGGGCACTCAATGGCCTTTGGCTCTCCACTAGCATCTTGAGCCGCACAAACCAAGATTTGCAAGGCGTCATTCAGCCGTTTTGCTCGAGCTCTTGTCATAGGTCCCAATTGTGAGAACCCGAAAATTTTCACATTTTCACGTATTATTTTATTTCCTTGGCCATATTTTATACTATCCTTTGAAAATATTAAATGTTTTGTACATTTTACAAGTAAGTACAATTTTTAAATCATTTTCCTAGTATAAGTTAGTGTACATAACTTGAAGTGCATTTGTTAGATGTGGGGCCCGCTAGTGCGATATAATTTTGCCGATTAGGTGATGAAATACTAAGTGATATTATTCTACATGGTGTTAGAAGATAATTGGAGGTTAGTTAGCTACTTGAATCATTGGAAGGAAGGAGATAAGCTTAGAAACTTCAAGAGGCCACCTGTCATGTTTGGATTGGTGGTTGGACTTTTGACCCAAGACCTTAACTTTTTTAAAACCAAAAATTTGACCCAAACATCCTCTCATTTCTTCTTCCTTTGGCCGACTTTCTTGAGGAGCAAAGCAAGAGAAAACCTCTTCCATTTCTAGCTTAAATCCTTGCTCAAATCTTGAGATTTAACCAACCAAATTGAAAACTACACCATACAAGTGCTAGCTAAGAGAAATTGAAGGCCTTGGTGGAGTTGTTTTGGGAGGAGGAAGTCTAAGCTACCAACTTTCTTTGAGGTTTGAAGGTAAGGTTGCTAAGAACACCCTTCTTTGGTTCCAATAGATGATAATTAGTGGCCTATGGTGGCTTGCTAACATGATTAATGGATGATTTTGTGGATTAATGGAGAGTTGGTTAAATTTCTGATTTATTGGGAATTTTCTGCCCTAATCTGACCAGTGTTGTTCGGCCATGATGGAGGCCGAATTGGACTTAGCTCAAAACATGAAAGTTGTAGAGAATTTAGTGTAGATCATGCCTGAAAAATTTCAAGCTCAATCGGAGCACTGTATCCTGTGAAATGACTATTTTACCCCTGCTGCCCTGTTTCTGTCGGAGAATGGTAATCAGCCTCTGTAATTGGCTCTTTTGGCTGGGAAGATGAATGAATTAGCTTTTGATGCCTTCTTAAGAATTGTAGCCCTGTATCTTAGCTTTCATATGGCTTTGGAATCAACTGAATTGGAGTTGTGTGTGCTGAGTTATGATGGAATATTTGGTCCTGGTTTTGGATGGCTGTAAAGCTTCAATTGGTTGCATTTGAAGGGTGTTTGATATCTTATAGTTTGTGTATGCAATTGTGGTTGAAAATTGTGATATTTGTGGTTGGTTGTAGGATGGAAAAGTAAGGAAAACAAGGGGAAATGCTGTCCGTTTATATTCTTGAACTTGAGTGAATGGAAATGAGATTTGGAATGTGATTTTGGGATGCATTGGATTTGCTTTGCTTAGAGTAGCTTAGTGCCACTCTAGTAGTGTTAAATGAGTCACTTTACTTGCACTTATACCATTTCGTTTAACCATGATGCTTAGTTCTAAACGTTAGTTTTGAACTTCAAATACGTGTTTATTTTCGTTCCGGAACAAACAAGAGTGGCCTAGGGTTTCTCGGCCACAAAACCTAATTTTAACGCGCCAAGGTTTTTAAAGTGTGAATTCAAGGTATTTGACTACCTTTTTCATATGATTTTTAACCAAGATACTTGTTATACATTAATTCTTTGTAAATGTGTTAGTTTTGAGCCAAAACACGTTTTACGAAAAATGAGGAAAAAACTACTGTTCACTGTTCGGCCGTGTATCCGACCAAGTTCTGGCCGGATTCTGACGTGGCAACTGTTTCAAATTTTTCCGATTTAATTTTCTAAAAACTCTTTTGAGCTTAGTTTTATGTTTGATTTGGAAAACCTTTAGTTACTCATTTCCTTTGATCAAAATGTACCCTTTTCACTTTCAAAAACATCATACTTCCCTCTTGTACTCGTTTTATTCGAATTTTCTTTGATTCACTGGACATTTTGATGGTTGGCCATAATATTTTCTCATGATTGTTATTAGGGTTTCTTGGTGACCAAAGTTGATATCCGGAGGGATACTTTGGGCGTAATTTTGCTTAATTAGGTGAGTGTTCTATATACGATTTGTTTTTAATGACTATGTGAATTGTTGTGACTATTTGGATTGTTGCCTTGTTATGTGATTGAGGTACGCTATATTTCCATTGACTACGTGGCTTGTTATAGTTATTTGAACTCTTAAATGTTTCAATGAATACTCAAAATGACTTTTCTAGGCGAGTGTGTACTTTTATCGCACTCGACCTAAATGAACGTGAAATTTTCAATGATTGAATGATTGAATGTTACTTGTGCATGAATGTAAGCCTTCGGGCTGAACTGGGCCCCTGCCCTTGGTTATTGGTCGACTCGATCCAGAAGCGGACTCGGTCGGGCGATTAGTGACCCTGGGTGAATGAATGTTTGGTATACTCGAGTATGACCATGAAGTTTGGGAAGGACTGGCCAGTGCGCTGGCCAGAAGGGGAAGAACGAAATGAACGAATGAATGGCAAGAATGACGGAGGGATTTTCAATGACAAATGAAATTTTTCTACATGATTGAAGGAATGGATGGTCGATGAACGAACGAATGAACGAATGACTCCGTATCCTTTTAATGAATGTGTTATTCCTGCTTTATATCGTCAATGTTATTTGGATTACTTGTGGTTACGTGCTATTGTCCTTGTTTAATTGCTTAGTTGAGTATATAGAACCTTGCTGGGCTTTTAGCTCATTCCACGTCTTTTGTTTTCCTTAACAGGGGTTGCGAGCAAGGGCGAGAGACCTGTATAGTATAGTTTAGCCTTTTGTATTGTTTTGGCTTTTGATCTCGTTCTAGTGCTTGATTAGGGTTGGAATGTACTAAGAATTTAAAGCTTATGTATACATTTGGGGATTGTATATTTGGTTGAGCTTGAGGTGAATGAAATCTTATGGTTCAAGGCTGGGTTTCGTTTCCGCTTATTCTCGAGGCTTTATTTTACTTTCTTTGATGTGAGTGAACGAGTCCTGGCGAGAGCTGGGCAGGCGGTCCGCCGAACCCTTTGGTTCGCCTTAGGGTAAGGTGGGGCTGTCACACCAATGGTACCTTCACTTGCTCTACTTGAATAGCTCTATCGATCTCCTCATCACTTGAAATATAACACTTAGACACAGTTTGGGATGTTGCTCTTTGATTGAGCAGGATAAGATGATAGTAGATAATTATTTAATAGATTTTCACATGGAATATTTACACAGACATTGCAACATTTGGTGAAAGGAATATTATATAAATCGTTTACCCATAATTGCAAGCAAGACTTCATGAGATGATACCGTATAGGCAGTGTAGACACCAAATTTTGAATATTTTATTTTATGTTATTCTATTTATTTATTTCATTTTATTGATAATTATTATCTATTTTTATTTATTAATTTCATGATTCTTTTTTAGACATTTTTTTTAGCATTAAAATTTCAGAAAAAGAAAATTTCCACAAAAAGTTGTTTTAATCATTTTGGATTCAATTTTGAAAAATATATGTGTATAATTGACATTTAAAAGTTTTCAATTTGTTTTAATTTGTTTTTTAACTTTGTTTGATTTTTGAAGGAAAAAAAAGGGGAAAAAGCAAAAACAAAAAATGACAAAAAATAATAAGAAAAATATGTGAATAGGTGGAAGTTTGCATGTGGGACAAGTGTCCTTTTATTTACTTGACAACACAACACCAAGAAGGTGAGGTGTCTAGACACTTGGTTGGCTTAAGAAATTTTGGGGAAAACTTCGGGGAAGCTACGGAAAAAACAAGAAAAATGACAGCGAAAGAGAGAGCTTCGTCTTTGGGGCTGAGAGACGAAAAAAAAGAGAAAAAAACAGAAGGGGGCTTCGGGTCTGAGGAAGCGAAAGGAATGAAAGAAAAAGCAGAAAAAATGAAGTAAGGGGCGGCGGAGAGGAGGTCTGAGGAGGGGATAGAAAAAAGAGGAAGAAAGGGAAATCAAAGGGAGGGTTTCGTTCGACAGGGCAAGAAGAAAGAAACAGGAAACAGAGCAAAAGGAAACCAAAAACAGGGGTCTTGGGCTGAAAAAATGGGGAAACTATTCGGGAGGCAAAGCGAGAAAGAAAAATAGAGGAAGGAGAGAGCAAGAACAAAGGGGGAAATCTGAAAATTGGGGAGTCCTCGGGCAATCAAAATGAAAACGAGAAAGCCGGAGAGTAAAAACCAAACCAGGGGGAAGGAGCTTCGGCAAAATGAAGGAAAAACTGAAAGAAAATAGAGCAAGCCTGGGAAATTTGAAAAGGAACTTCAAGGCTGGAAAAATAGAAACCGGAGGAAAAGAAGAAAAGCTTGAACAGAAAATTAAAGCCCTCTGCCAGTTCTGGAATTTTTCCACGGCTGCCTGTGAATCTTCTCCGTGAGAGGCCACTGTAAGTTACTCTTCTTCTTTACATTTCAGCTTTCGTTTGAACACAAGCTCTGAAAGCTTTCATAGCGTGTCATTTCTGCCGTTAGTATGTTGTTTCAATTTTCATGTTGATTGTTCATGGCCTTTTGAATACACATGTTCTTCATGTTGATTGGACTGAAATTTTTGTTTTTTTGATAAAATTTTGGAGCTGATTATAACTTCAATGGATTAGAAAATCAGTGACCCTTTTTTATGCTCATCTGTTGTTCGATGGAATGCCTAACCGAAAGTTCCATTTGAAGATGTTTTGTTTGCATTTTTCGTGTGAAGGAACTGGCTTAGTCGGCCAATTCATTTCCTCACGTCCGAGAAAATTGTGATACATTGCTGCCTCGCATTATTCTGTTCCTCATGCTTTTCATCGTACGAATTCGAATTAAGGTTGGGAGAGGAAATTCTTGTGGGTTTCATTGTTTGATTGAGTGTGTTTCGGTATTGAAACCAAATTTCTGGTGCTACTGATTGAAAAGAGAGCAGAAATGGCATCTGAAACAGAATCCGTTTGGAGAAGATGATCATTTGACTAGATTTATAATTTCGGTCCCGAAATTTGTCCTTTCACTCTGATTTGTCCTCCAAAGTTTTAGAGCTTCATAATTCGACCCCAAAACTTTCATAATTCCTTCAATTTGGTCCCCATTTTGTTGCATTTGAATCCCTTAAGTTTCCCCTATTCTGATATGGCCCAAACTTGGAAAATCTAGCTAATTTTGCCCTGTTTAAGTTTAATCCTCTTTTTGTGTGTTTTATGTGACCTTTTGGCAGATTAATTCTGAGATTTTGTGATATAATTAGGTCCTAACAATTTTTAGTTTCTCATTATCTTGTTGGATTTAATAAAATTAGATAAGAATTGGACTAGGTTTATGTTAATTAGGTTTTGATGGTGGGCTTTGTCTATTTTGATTTGAATTTGTTTGCTTATTTTTTAATCTGGGATTGGGGGGTTAAAGCCCAGGCATTTTATTAGGTTTATTTGATAAAAACAAGTGGGCTCACCCGCTTCCTTTTTGGACTTCCGGTCGGGCTTGGGGAGTGTCTAGCCCAAATAAAAGGCCCAAATGGCCCAATGGCCTTATTCAATGAGAAGTCAGAAAATGAATTTGCAAATCAGTCCCTGGACTTCTGATTAATTATGCTATGGCCCAGAACTTTTAATTTTCTTTCAATCAAGTCCTTAATTTAATTGCAAATAAGTCCCTAAACTTTATTTTTCTTTAATTTTGATCCCAAATTTTGTGATAATTATAATTTAACCCCCAAAACTTTATTAATTTTTGTAATTGAGTCCTTGATTGTTTTAATTTCTTAAAAGTGGATTGTTTCCATGATTCAATTGATTCAATTTCATGTTTATTTCCATTTTATGATTATTTTGTTAATTAAAATGATGCCTTGACCCTTTTCTTTATTTTTGGAGGATAAATAAGTAATTTTCCACTTCCTTAGGGCCCCAACTCAAGGGAGGTACACTCTATCCTTTATTTTGCACTTTGTTTGACTCTATGTGCACTTATGTGACTTTATGTGTTCAATTGCATGCCTTTTGAATATCTTCATTTCGTTTCATTTATTTGCTTTATTTGTTTTCATTTTTGTATATTTAACTTAATTTAATTTGTAATTATTTGAGAAGGCAATTAAATGCCACAATTGTAATAGTTAGGTTATTATATCATTTTATTTAATGCTTTCCCCCTTTAGATTGTAGTAGGGTCCCCCTGATGTAATAGTTAGGGTTTTATTTGTTTTATTTTTGCTTTGTGTGATTTGCATGCCTATGTGTTATGTGTTACCGCTTTCTTAGAACCTTGCATCTAGATATCATGTTTATTTGCTATGTGTTTATGTGAACTTATGTGTTTATTTACTTTTATTAGTTTTATATGATTAATTAGTTAAGAATGATTATGTATGACGTCGCCACACTAGTCCAACGCTAGTTGTGGCTCTTTCTCGATTCCACACTAGTCCAACGCTAGTTGTGGCCTTTTGTTTCAATTTTCCTACTAGTCCAATGCTAGTAAGGATTCATAGATGTGGGCTAGTCTAATGCTAGACCCTTAGGTGCCTTTCGAGCGTTAAATCATGTTTGTGTGATAAAATCATTCATCTCATACATACCTTTCACTTTTAGGGTTTTTCTTATCATTTTTTGCATGACACTTTCCACTATATGTATATCCCTTACCCCATATTTCCCTTATATGTATATTCCTTATCCCTTTGTATGAAGGCATGACATTAGATTTGCATTCCATTTAGGGAAATAGAAATTAGGTTAGATCATTTGCTTGATTAGATAGGAAATACACCTTAGATATGGGATATGGACGAGTTTGGCTTTGTTAGCCTTAGCACGCTCGTATTTCCTCTATTAAAGGGAAAATTGAGTCACAAACATTAGTCTCCTGTACCTAATATGATGCATTCCTTTAGGACATGTATATTTGTATAATTATGATTATTTTTATCATTACTCTTCCTTTTCTTAGAGTCTCATATTTTGCACAATTCGTGACTTCTTCGAAAGTTTTACTTTTGGGCATCGCAATTAATGTGATTTGCATCAAATAACTTCGAAGAAATATTTTGACCCCTCGATACCCTCTTAGGTCTAGGGTTTGCATTCATGTAAATACCTCCAAAATGTGATAAATTTTTAGGTTAAAAATAAGAAAATTCTTGACTAAATCACGCAACTAGCCTTGGCTAGGTTGAGAGGGTGCCTTGGATTTTTATCCTTGCCTTCCCTCTCTTCAAATGTGACTCCCGAACCTTTTTCTTTGATTTACGTAGACTTGGAGTTGTTTAAAAAAGGGTTTCTTTATTTTATTTATTTATTTTATTCAAAATTCATTTTTAGGTGACTTGGTACACCTCAACTCAATACCAAGTGGCGACTCCGATTTTTTTTATTTATTTATTTAAAACCCTTTTTAAACTATTATTTTGGGTCAAATCGTCGCATTTTCAAAGTCCCATTTAGACCCATTTTATTTTCCTTATTTATTTTCTTTAAAACCAAAAATCCACATTTTTTCTAAAATTCATTTATTTTTCTTATTTTTCAAAAATGGGGCGCGACAGGCAGCATGCATCTAATTCTACTTGTTTGAAAACAAAAATATTTACATACGTACAAACACATGTATGCATACATATATATATATATATATATATATATATATATATATATATATATATATATGTATACATATGTATGTATGTATGAATGTATGTATGTATGTATGACACAGTAAGATGCATTGTTCAATAGGGCTATCTGTGTCGGACACTTTAATAAGTTCAAGTTCAACTCACCTAATTAATAAGACATTTGGGTTTCAAGGCATGAGTTTTGGGTTAATATATGTGAAATTCATACTTGGGATAACAATACATTCGGGTTTTGAGTCTAATTTGGGTTTAGCCCAATCTGACTTATTACTCTTTAATTTCGTTAATATAATTATGGTAACCATTAAGCAGTAAAATTAATTTACAATTTACAATATTAAAATTACATATGAATCAGAAAAAAGTTTATTAAAAATAAATAAACCAAAAGTTTTTCAACAATGATTGTATCTAATTCTTTTAAAATATTTGAATAATAGTAATAAAACATGATTAAAATACATTTATAGTTATATACATTAGGGTGCATAAATATATATATATATATATATATAACTTTTTTATACACTATTAGTGTACAATTGTTTTTTTTACACTAACAGATTTAGATCAATGCCATATGTAGTATACATTCAAAACTATTAGTAAAAAAAAAAAAACTATACTGTTAGTGCATAAAAAGTTAATTCATATATATATATAATAACTGGTCAGCCTTTAATCGGACTGAGTTTATAGAGACCTAAACTCGGCTCGCATTTTAATTGGGTCTCAAATCTAAACCCAGACTGTGTCCGATCTAGAATTATAGTAGGTTCGGCACTTTTCTTTCAGTTGAAAGAGCCAAGCTTAGTCTGGCCTAATCTTGTTGATAGTCCCACGTCTTATACTAATTTTGTCACTCCTCCTACATCTAAAGTCAAAGAGACAGCTTACAAAGGAAAAGAACAGTAGCTATTAGCCTACTGTATATGGCTTCAAATACAGTACAACAATAATCCAGCGTTCAACTTCTATTCCTTTTTTATTGGAAACTCCACCATGGAATGAAGCCAGGAGAGCATGACATGGGTACAAGACTGAGGATTTTGGTGCAACTATATGGAGAAAAGTTGACTTGTTCGTGATTGGTTTGCATCCAAAGAAAATGGAATGAAAAATGAGATCCACAAAACTTCTTGGCAAGAAAGAAATTGGAATTTCAGTGCTTTACGTTCGACTACTAGCTTTTCTTTAAATTTGCACATTTATAGTTTTGATTCTTGGCACCTATGCGATTTTAGTCCTTAAAGTTTTGGCAAAAATAAGTTTGGGATCTCATATTTGGCATCTGTACAATTTTAATATCTAAAGTTTTAGTAAAAACAAATATAAATGGTCCCCAATATTTCTAATTTAAATTAGATATAGGACAACTGATGAATTTTTTAATTATTGACGGGATCTAGTCACATTCAATCACAAGTTCATTACATTAAATTTTTAAAGAAAGAAGCAAAACAACAGCTGACTTTAAAAAGTAAGAAGCGTGATTGTATGTGAGTAACTAATTAATTAAGAAAATAAGGAAAAAAAATAAAGGACAGTCATTACACTACAAGCAAAAAATAGAAATGAGTGTTAGGATTTTTTGCTTGACGACAGTAAGGAAATAGAGTGAAAATTGAAAAACTGCTCATTTCACGTGTGTTTGGCTCCGTTTAAGACTTTTCAATTGTTAATATCATTCCCTCCGAATTTTGCCTAAAAAATCATTCCCTCCAAATCTAGATGCTTGCAATCTTTCAAGTAACCTATTCTATAATTTGGCCATTTAGTCAAAAAATTTGTCATGAAAAATACACTTTTTTGGCCAAAATATGGGGCATATAATTTTTTTTCTTTTAGTTTTTTACCTAACAAAATCCCTTGTCACACACCATAATCTACAAATAGTGGCAAAAAAGGAAAATCGTCGGCTTCAAAATTGAAGAGCACAAGTTTTTTCAATAGATAAGAGATTTGGTGGGAAGCAAATTCTAAGTTTTCGGTTCCTGCCTTGTTTTTCCACCAACTTTTTTCTCCTCTTTCTAGACAATTATTTGCGTTGTAAAATCTTGAATTGGTAACTAAACCAGAAATGTGTGGCTTTGCTTAGACAAACAGAACTAGTACTGCAAGGACAAAAGAATTCCCAATTCTTTACCGTTTTTCAAAGCCTCTTCTCGACCTGTCAATTCTCCCTTGGATTATATGACTTTGTGGGCATATGGATATTTAGAGATGTTATGCTTTTTGCATGGAATTGAACATGTTTAAACTTCTAGTACTTTATGGTTTTGGTACTTAATCCTGCTATTTCTTTAGGTCAACTTGAACGTGGTTAGATATAGGAATGCATTTTCCATCATGCACGAACATGTGCTACTTTGCTGAGCTCAATGTGATTTGGGTGCTTATAATCATATTCAAAATACTCTCAAGTACTTTTTAGATGCTAATGGCCACTTTTCTTCTTCTTAATTTGTCCATTCTATATCGACTTTTTGAAATGTTAATTAACATCGACTTTTTTGTTAGTTTTTTTGGGGAAACTTGTCTAAGAAAAAATGATGCAAAAGTTGTGGCATAAGAAATTTGTTGGGAAAACCTAAATAAAACTTCTAGGCTTTCGTGCATGACTCGTAACCCTCGTGCCCAAGGAATTGTTCAGTCAGGATATCAATGGGTTCCCTCAAAAAAAGATATCAATAGGTTATACTAACAACTCCGATTGAGAAGAAAAACAGAATTTGGATAAGCTCACAACTTCCTTTGTCGGTAAAGAAATCAATGCAATTCTCACGAGCATAGTGATTCGTAAGAAAGGCATTTAAAGATGGCCTTTAGTTAATGAAGGCAGCAACGAAGCCAATTCGTCTATACAAGTTTTTCTGACAAATTTTTGCACTTAGCTGACAAAAACTTAACCCCATATTGGTTTTGTATGTATCTACGTCACTCCTAAAATTGCAAAGTCGATAGACTCTTCTTCCGTTTAGTACATAAATAAGGTTAATACTGTTATTCTAACTAATGACATTACAGGGATATCTTTTTTATCTATTGTTTAATCGACATAAGAATCACAATAGTTTTGTGAATATTTGAAACATCAAAGGTGGTCATGTGACAATATACAAAATTACAAAGACTTATTAATATCTTTTGTTCTTCTAAAAAATATCAATCCATGGTTTTTAAGTTGCAATATGCAAAATCATTAATTAGTGGTTTTCAACTACTCTCCTTACCAAGAACATTGCGTAGTAGAGTAACTCTAATTAATAATGGCAAACTGGCATCTTTTACCAAAAACAATAGGTCTGATGAAACTTTAAAAATCAAGCCTTTTTATAGACCAAAACAAAATAAAAGGTTTAGCAATCAAGAATGGGAAGAACAAAGTGCTACATGAATTAGATACAAATGTCTAAAAGTAAATAAGGAGCGTCTGATTACAGCTACATCTTCTGGAAACTAATTATAATCAGTTCCACCACCACAAATAGGCCAAACAGGACTTCCAACACAAACACACGATGCAAAACAATTTGTGGCAACATTACTTATTGATTTTGTTTCAAGATCATAAAGCACAAGCTTTTCCCCCTCAATCTGTAAAAGCATTTTCTTGCTTTTCTCGGAATATGCTAAAGGCGCTATGCTACAAAACTTGAAGAGATAACCAGGAAATTTTAAGGAGGTTAACTTAGTCCAAGATTCATCTACTCCATAATCCTCCATCACCCATACATCAACAGGTGACCTTACACCTGAAAAATAAGAATAAGAAACCAAACAAAGGCAACCATTCACGGTATTCAAATAAAGGAGGAAATCATGATCCACATTCCTAGGGAGTGGCATCTCTCGGAATTTCTGGCTGCTAAGGTCAAAAGCAACGATACATTTTTCATTCTTTTGCATGTCCTCCGCAATCCAGTGTAATGAACCATTTGCAAGAACGCAGTTGCCAGATAACGGCAGCCAGCACAGAAAATTGTCTATTCTCCTCCATGAATTCATCTTCAGGCTATAAAGATAAATCCCATCTTGATACAAGATTGATTCTTCTCTAGAAAAAAAAAACATTTTTTAAGACCGTCACCAAGTTCAACACTTTGTAATCATCATTTAATTGGTCGTACCCAAATCCAAGTAAGAAAATGGTTGCGTCTAGCATGGAATGTTGTATTGAGGGCGGGGATAATTTCCAATACTTCTGAATCCAAGAATTCCACAAAACAATTTCATTTTTGGAATTTCTCAAACAAAGTAAGCCATGGCAAGAACCTACCAAATGATGAACTCTACAATCATACTCTATAGGGTAGTTGAGTTGTTTGGTGCTGGCAACGGAACTCCAAACTAGGGCCTTGTTTGAAAGACAAGTTTTTTGCCAAGTTTGTCTGCTACAAGTTTTTTAAAAATTTTAACTACAGTAACCTTAAAAAACTTTTCACAATTTTTAAACTATACACTTCAAAATATTAAAAAAAATGCACTTCAAAAAATTTTTTAAAAACTTCTACAGTAATCTACGATAAAGTTTTAGACAAACACCCAAAAAAACTCACTTGCTAAACGGGATTGAAAAAATTGAAAGTGAAAACCTTGTTACGGTTGTCCAAGCCGATAATCTGAATGTTATCAGGAGAGCTTGTATCAAAGGAATTTTTCAATTGCATCTTCTTGAAGCTTGGACTATCAATAAAGCACACCATGATTTTGATACGCACCTGGACTGAAGTAGGGAGTCAAATGGTAGCCTTAGCAAAATTTTGGCAACCAAATCCTTTGGAAGTCAGTCCGACATTGTAACTCTAATTGGTATGACTACTCCAGCTGTAGTCTTATACAAGAAACTTGCCAAGGTCCTTCAAAACAGCCAAGAAGAGAAGGGGAAAAGGAAATGATCTACCCAATCTTATGTAGGAAGCCATTTCTTGCACACGAGGGCTTTGAGTTTATAGAATTGCCAAAGCGAAGACTTGATTCAAGTCAACTCCAAGTTAAATATTGTCTCAAGTTTTGATCTTGTTTAGATAAGCTGAGGGCAGTTGGAGCTAAACTATCTTATAATCAGGGCGAGGACTTGAAATATAATACTAACAAGCGGTTTGGACAGTTGCTCTTTGATTGAGCAATATAAGATATGGTAATAGAGGGATTAAGCTCCTTCTTATTGGAGTATTATCTATTGGATTTTCTGCAGGGAATATTTACACAGACATTGTAAAATTTGGTATGAGTAAAGCATATATCTCTTACCCCAAATTCCAAGCATGACTTATGAGATGGTAGCATGTCGGCAGCATACATCTCATTCTAGTTTTGTGCGTCCCCATGTAAAGTCAAACTAAAGCTTAAAAAAGGAAGTATCAGTAGCCATTAGCTAACTACATATGACTTTGATAAGTGCTTACAATATTATTGCTCAGGTGCCTTCTACTCTTGTTAATACAACTCCAGAGGCTGTTGTCACCAAGGTAATAGTGGCTGTAATTGGAGTGACACTGACTAGATCATCGATTCAGGAGCTACTGACCACATGACTTTTGACCCAAATAATTTCTCCTATATTACTCAGTCAAGAAGATCAATGATCTCCAATGCCAATAGAGAAAAATATTCAGCTATAAGGGTTGGAACAGTTGTTCTATCATCATCTATCTTTTTACTTGATACTATATTAATTCTACTTTTCTCAAATAAATTGCTTTCTGTAAGTCAAATCATGGCTGATCTCCCTTGTGAAACACTGTTATGTCCAACTTTCTATCTTCTTTACGATATTCTTACTAAGAATATAATCAGTCGTGGTACAAGGAGAGGAGGTTTATATCACATGGGCGATTTCAGCCCTACCAGAGCAAATTAGATGAAGAGCACCGTTAACATCAAGGAACAAGAACTTTGGTTATGGCGGTAGACACCAAAAGTTTTATATTATTTTATTTTAATTCTTGTTTCATTTATTCATTTTATTTTTTTATTTTTTATTTTTTCTAAAGAAAATCATTTCAATTCATTCTTAGAAAAATTAGAAAGAAAAGAAAAGGAAAGATAGAAGAAAAGAAGAGAAAAAAGAGACTCATCAGATCTTTGTAAAAAAAAAAAAAAAATTTCTCCACGTGCGCGTCTTCTTCTTCATAAGCTGGTATTGAAACCAGCATGTAGTACAGAGAGTTGCAGCTGGCATTTGAAGCAATTTTGATTGGCATTTTTCCTTTGTTTTCCCCCCAATACATTGCTAGTACAAGGAGCCACATCACTTTCACACGATTCATCAAGAATATTTTGGAAGAAAATCATCAAATGGTTCAAAAACCCCAGCAAATTAAGGGTTTCATCCACACCCTTGAAAGTAGGTTTTTGGCCACTCTATTCGATATAAACGCAAGAGAAAGACTTGAAAACGCAGCCATTAGGAAGAGGTGAGAAAGGGAAGGTGGCGGAAAAAGAGAAAACAGAGAGAATAGAGAGAGAATAAAAAGAAGAAAAAAAGAGCAAAAAAATTTTGTGAAAACTTTGATTCAGGGTTGAGCATCCTGTCTTGAGCCAAATCCGACCTCAATCTCAGTCACTTCAGCGTTTTTTCTGAATCTGCACTATCTACGTTTGTAGAAGTGCAACTTCTGTTAAAAAAACTCTCAGAAAAAACCCCTCCAAGTACGTGAAATTCGGGCTCAAATCTGTTGCTTCATCAGCCCGTGAACATCTTGCAGCAAAATTTTGACTGTCAGATTCCAGTCTTTGAAACTAACTTTTCTTGGATCCCCCACGTTTATTTGGTGTCTTCAAACATCAAAGGTAACCCGTCCAACCTTCTCCCTCCGTATAAGCTCGAATCTGCAACAGATTTGCCCCATTTTGTTCTTGGCCTTGTCTTTCCTTTTGCTGTGTCTTTTGTGAACTGTTGGCTTGAGACTTCTACCATATTTGCATGTGATTAAATATGACATTAAAGTGATGAGTTTTGGTTGAGTTCTCGAGCTGCACAATCTTGTTTTGGTCCAAATTTTGATGATTGTTGGTGCTATTTTGCGTTCTGCTGAAATAAGAAAAGGATGCGGAAGAAAGCTTCGCAGAAGATTGTATGGAAGTTTTGACAATTGCGACTTAACCCCTCAATTTCTGCATAATTATACCGTGGCCCAAAACTTGGAAAAAATAAAACAAATTTCTCTTTTTCAAGCTTTAATCCTCTTTTGTATATTTTAAGCATGTTTTTGAGTAAATTATTTCTGGATTTTAGGGCATGATTAAGGATTAATAATTTTGGTAGATTTAATGTTTTGTTAGGTTCAGTAAAAAGAATTTAAGAATTGGGTCATGTTATTTTGATTGGATTTTTGGTAAAGCATTTAGTTTTACTTTTTGGGTTAATGGCATGGATTTGGAAGGATAAAACCCACGCATTTCGATTGGGTTTGCTTGGACCTGAAGTTGGGCTAACTTGCTGCTTTCCTTGGATTTTTTGTTGGGCCAAAATAATTTCTCGGCCCACGAAGAAAGGAAATGGCCCAAGTGGCCTTTCATTGATACAAAAATTGCTGTTCAGTCCCTGATCTTTAAGTAATTTCACTGTAGCCCTAAACCTTTTGATTTCTTTCACATAGGTCCCTAATTTAATTGCAATTTGGTCCCTAAACTTTATCTTTTATTTAAATTTGACCCCTAACTTTTCCAAAAATATAATTTGATCTAAAAACTTTCTCTATTTTTATAATTATATCCCTAACAACTTTTTTTTTTAAATATAAGTTAATTATCTTGTTAATTGTTAATCATGCCTCATGTAAATGCATTTAATTAGTAAAATTTTAGGAGTTTTAGGGTTATTTATATTTCTTTATAGTAATAAAGTGAATTTGCCATATGCTTGCATTTTCTTTTTAATTGTTAATTAAATTGGTGTCTTGACTATTTTGTTGATTTTGAAACATAAATAGGATAAATTCCACCCATTTAACCATAACTTCAAGGGAGGTACTTTCTATTATTATTTTAAATCCTTTTATGTGCTCCTATATGTTTTGTTTTATGTGTGGTTGCATGTTATGAGTGCCTTTTCTTTTATTTATTCATTTTAAATTTTTTTTTATTATATTAAATTTTTGATGATTATTTGGAGGACATTTAAATGTCAAGTTGTAATAGATAGATACTCAAGATATATATTTAGTTAAACTATGTAATAGATAGATTTTAATTTTGTCAAAAATGTAATTAGTTAGATGAATGTAATAGTTAAGTTATTATTTTTTCAAAATTTCCCCTTAGATTGTAGTTAGGGCCCCAAATGTAACAGTTAGGTCTTTATGTATGTTTCTTTGCTTGTGTGCTTTGCATGCTTGTGTGTTTATATGTTTTATTCGCTTTCTTTAGGGTTTTACATTTAGATATCATGTTTATGTGTTATGTGTTTTATATCCTTTATGTGTTTCTTTGTTTTAATTATGTTTTGTTTTATTTATTTATTTATAATAAATGCATAACATCACCACACTAGTCCAACGCTAGCTCTGGCTTTTCTCCTCATTTTCTCACTAGTCCAACGCTAGTGAGAACTTATAGATATACGTTAGTCTAATGTTAAACCCTTAAAACCATCTACGCGCCAGAATCACATGTTTGCATGACATTTATTACATTTCATGCATATTTTTCTTTTAGGGTCTTTTTCCAATCTTCCATGATCTTTCTTCTATATATTATCTCCATTATCCTTATGTGTGCGAAACATGACATTTAGACTTGCATTTCATTTAGAAAATTAGAAGTAGGATAGTCCATTTGCTTGATTAGATTAGGAGAGTCACCCTTCAAATATGGGAAATGAACGAGTATGGTTTCTTAACCTTAGCATGCTCGTATCCCCTCTATAAGAAGGAAAATTCATGTCACGAATATTAGTCCCCTGTACCCGTTATGTTGTATTCCCCTCTTCTAGATCACGAATATTTATCTATATTATAATTTTCTCTTTTCGAGTCCCATCTTTTGCATATTCGTGATCTTTTCAAAGACTCACTCTTGAGTATCATAATTAATGTGATTGGTACCAATTAAACTTTGAAGAGACATTTCAACCTCCCAATATCCCTAAGTCTAGGTTTGTATTCATATAGAAACATCCAAAATGTGATAAGTTTTATAGGTTAGATTAGAAAAACTTTCGATTAAATCTTGTAACTAATCTTGACTAAGTTGAAAGGGTGTTTTAGATTTGAACCTATCAAATCTTTGCTTTTCTTTTCTTCTATCGTGACTCTCGAATTCTTTCTCTTGTTTTCAAAGATCTTGAGTCATTTAAAGAGGGTTTTATTTATTTAAAAATATATTTTTGAGTGACTTGGTATACCTAAACTCCATATCAAATGGCGACTCCTATTTTATCTTAAAAATCCTTTTTAGACTATTATTTTGGATCCAAAACCATCACATATTTTATGTCCCATATTAGACCCTTTTTTCTTTTATTTTCTTTATTTATTCTCTAAAATAAAAAAATAATTTCAAATAAGTACAGTTTTTAACATCTAAACAATATTATTTTCAAAAATGGGACGCGACAGTTGGCGACTCCACTGGGGATTCCCCAAGTGAATCCAAGCACTTGATTTAGTGGATCTTTTTTTTCGGACCTTTTTACATATTACATTGGGATGTTTTAGCCTGCATTTTTCTTTTTCTTTTTCTTTTTCCTTTTTAGGGCTCTTTGCCTTTCACACATGTAATTGTTCCTCGTTAGTCATATATGCGATAAATGATTTGTTTATTTACTTTCATTTATTTGTATTTATGTACTTGTTTCGAGTTTTGCATTTTGGATGGGGGGTATAGCTATCATAGACCCTTCACACATGTTTAATCGTATTTAATCGCTCTCCTCAAAAGTAGCACTTCACATGTGCATGCATTATTTTTATCCTATTTTATTTTTTGTGGGTGCCATCACACATTTCCTTGTAGGATTAGAATCGATTTCCTTAAGTATACGGATGGTGTGCTCTGCGCCCATAGCGGTACCTAAGAGATCATTCAAACCATTGACTGAAAGTTTTGGGACTGATGATCCTTCGCCTCTTGGTCTGAAGGTTTGGGAACCTGAAATCTTATCGAGTCTAGAGGTATTAGTGAGTCCAACCTCATGCATCCATATTAGAAATCGCCCAGAATAGAGTCAGCGTTACCCTATTAGGCACACTAGACACGAGAGGAGGGATTCTACCCCTTTTTCTCTTCTTTATCTTATATTCCTATATTATTTTATTACTCTAATGTGTTATGTGTTATTTATCAATTAAACTAATCTTTCTTTGTTTCTTTCTTGCATTTACAAACCTTAAAAATAAGAGTCCTAACATGGTACTCGTTTAGGATAGACCGTCTTTTGTAAAAGTATGTTTAAATTTTAGTTATTGCATTAATAATACATTGTACATCATTTTAGGCTCACCCCGACGTTTCGATGGGGCACTTTTAAGTCATAGTCCAATTAACGCATTGTACATTTACTTGTTTTAATAATCTGTCATCATGCATCAACCATAGAGGAAATGCCGCATAGGAAATCTCATGTTAGAGATAAGCCATCCTGTGTCTCGGATATGTAATCCAATGAGACTTGTATATTTATAATTTTTCACTTCCTAAGAGGTAAAATTCCAAGGTAAGGTTTTAAAAAGTGAATTTTTCCTAGATGGCTCCTTGCAGAGTGTTGAATCAGATATCTTGAGAACTAACCGACTAAAAAAATAACATGTCATATGAGGTGAAAAATTTGTTCAAGTATGTGGAGTACTTGCCAAGTCTTCTAAACATGACGCCTAATGTTGCATTTATCTAAGCTCTACTTGAGTATTAGGATCCAGAGGGTTCGGTTTTTCAGTTTGGTGAATGTGAGCTGAAGCTGACTTTGAAAGAAATAGAAGGATTGTTGCAAGTATCAGGGAAAGGTCATCCTATGGTGTACCCAACTAGTGAAACGAGAGAGTAATTTTGTAGATTTTTTAAATTGAGGCAAAATAGCATGGACCAACATCCGGATGCAAAGTCATACCCGTTAGAGTTTTTGTATAAACGATTTGGGAAAAGAGAATCTTTTGAGCAGTGCTGCGCCGATTTCTTCATAAGTAAAGAATAATAGGAAGAGAAGCGAACGCAAGCATTTAGATTAGTTTTGATCAATCTGTTATTGTTCCTACAAAGGCATGAAAAGTCACGTTTTCAACTACAAACATAATTCAGAATCTCTTTTTAGGAGTCAATAGAAAAATGCCCATCTTAGTACTTGTTATCATTGCCAACATCTTCACAGCCATTACTGAATGTCAAAAGAAAAGAGAGTTCTTGTATGCATCAAATTTGATATTTCAAATTTGGGCAATGGAGCATCTAGTTAAGAGGACGTTCAACCCCTTAGGATCTTGTCTCCCAACAGAGAATTGGATTGAATCACATCGAAAAAGGGTCAAAAAGTATTATCGAATACCATCTCCGAGTCAGTTTGTTCAAGAGTTCAATAGCTTGACACCGGATAAAATACAATGGGTTCTAGATTGGACAAAAGTTAGGAATCCGATTTTCAAAACTACTCAATACAGTTTTCTCTCTCTAACAGATACCAATGGATTAGTTACATATATTTTGCAACGAGTCATGAGACAATTTGGTTATCCACAAAGAGTTCTTATGATACAAGGAATTGGGAAATATCAGATCAACACCGTTGCTGAGAGTCAAAGTATGGTACTAGAAGTTTGGAAGAATTTCGTAGTTTAGAGAATTTACACTTGGATCAAGTGAACAATTGGAACCTAAGGTCATTTCAGAATATGTTGAATGGATCAATTTGACAGTAGAACAAGGAAGAGAGAAGTCGCAGTTTACTCCCGCTAGTTCTGAAAAGAAAATAGAGAAGTTAAAGAAGGAGTTGAAAGATTACCAATTGCAACTTATAGTGGCCGACCATACTTTGAAAGATGTCATATAGCAATTAAAGAAAGAGACAACAAAAATTGAAAAGTTGGCGAGAGCATTAAATACATTTGATAAAATTCAAGAAGAAAGTTCGGAAGTTTAGTATAGGAAACTCTAGAGAGTCTCAACGTACTAGTTTAACAAAACATGAGGATTTTGTAAACATGGTTAGTCGAACTATCAATGAATCTGTAAAAAATGATTGAACTTATTAATATTTAATGAGAATTTCTATTTTGGTTTCTACATTCACTTACAGATTTGAAATTGAAATTTTACCCCGAAAGTGTTGCATCATATTAGGTCAACCCTTGACGTAAAAAGGGCACCTCCATAGAACATGCATCCAAAATTTACTCAGATATCTACTAACTCATATCTTTTTTTTTAAAATAAACTACAGTAATTTGATAGAAAACGCATTCTTGAGCCGATTTTTTTCCTCATCCCCAGGTACTTTCAAACATAACTATCCGTAGAATCTCTATCATTACGCGGTCCCGCAATCGAGTCTTGAGAAATCGTAAAAACATGAGTTTCCATCCGGAATCATCGGAGAGATCTGCAATAATTTTATCGTCAAATGCTGCAAATTTGGGAGTCCCATTGAGTGAGATGCTAAATAGATTTAATGAGTTAACTGCAAAAATGGTAGCGTAGAGGAGTATGATCAATCAACTAGTCTCAAACAACACTGGTGGTATTCAAAGTGACCCTGTACCTATTAACGATAACCAACATGAGTTAGAAAAATCAAACCGCTTTTGTCCCACTTTTTACAAGTCTATCCGGAGGCACCTTTACTTATCTCATCCCTAGTTTGTCACATAAAACTCCGAGCAATATCTTCGTCAACCTGAATAGCAACTAAAATTTTCAAAGTTACCCACAAATTAATTTAAACATTCCATCTAACGCTTAAGGGCTCCATCACCCTGTCACAAAGCCGTTTGTATTGGACACCGCCTTTCAAAGAAAAGTAGACATAAGAGAACTCTCTGCCCCGATCAACAAGAATCAACTAAAGAGCTTGGATCAATTCGATGAGTTTATCAAGGAGACCCAAGGATTAAACAAGTACGGAGAATTAGACTATGATGAGTTGTGCCTTTTTTCAGACATGCAGTTTCTTTTGGGTTTTAAAGTTTCTAAATTTAGTAAGTATGATGGAACCAAAAATTCCAAAACGCATCTCTGAATATTCATAAACAAGTTAGGCAAGCCAGTGGATGATGAGAACCTGCCAATGCGATTATTCCCTTAAAGGTTGGAGGGTGACGCTTTGGATTGGCATTCTAATCCGAAGTCGGAAAAGACAAAAATTTGGTTGAATTTATCTACAGCTTTTGTAAGGCAATACGAATACAACTGTGAATTTGTGCCAAGAAGAACCATACTTGAAGGGACCAAGAGAAAATCATCAAAAGATCACAAGACATATGCTAAATATTGGAGGAAATTGGCCGCTAAGGTGGAATCCCCCATGACTGAGGAAGAAATTGTCCGAATGTTCATTAAAACTCATGACCTACTGTACTTTGATGAGATTTTTCATATGATTGGGTATTCATTTACAACTATTGTTAATAAGTTGGAAGAATTTGATGAGTTCGTTAAAACAGGAAAAATAGTTAACGTGTCAACGTTGAAAATGCAATTAGAATCCTTGCAAGGTTAGAATAATAGTGGAAAGAAGCCCTAATTCAAAAAGAAAGAGGAGAAGCTGCTTTTGTATGGGATTAAGGGCCTCTCGACTAGATCCAGATTTCAAAATTGTCCCACTTACTCATCTCTTTACCCGTATTATCCAAACTTTTCATCCTGTTTATCACACTATTGTTAACCATTCTCGTCTCAGACCCAACTATACAAGTATACTCGCACCACCTTTTCAGATTTCTCAATCAAACTTGCAAATTCGACCTCGACCCCCTTATAACCCAATACCCAGTCCACCAAGTAATTAAACCTACTACTATACTCAAACCAATGAAACCAAAAATCAAAATCAATATCGAACATTCACCAATTTGGTCTGACCTCTCGACCAATTATATGAGCAACTTAAGGCTGATGGTAAGATTAACGTTGTGCCTCTTAAGACCTACTCTAGAGGTGTTCCTGTTGGATATGTTCTTCAAGCCATTTGCACATATCATTTTGAGGGTCTTGGTCACTCTACTGCCAATTGTTGGGTGTTGAAACACAAAATTCAAGACATGATTGACGCTGAGGACATATTTTTTAAAAGAAGAGGTGAAGCAAGGCCGAATGTTAGTAAGAACCCTCTTCCCGAACACAAGAGTACCGTGGAAGTTATTACTGCGGATAAAGAGTTTGAAGAACCTGTCCAATACATTGTTGATGAGACTGAAGTGGTAGGAATAATCGAGAAGGCATTTATACTAGAAGAAGAACTCTATGAAGCTAGTGCGGATCCTTTCGTCTTGGATTTATCAGAACCTGTTGTACTTGAATTTTTTGAGCAATCACCTGTGCATAGCTTGCAAACAGTACCATAGGATTATAGTGAACCCGTCCTACTGATCGGGGATGTAGAGATATTGAAGGAGGAGGTGGCAACCGTTACCAGATCTAAAAGGATCGTGGACGATTATGAAATTCTTACTCAACCAAAGGCAAAGGAAAACGCTCCATCATTTAGACCGTCTGTGACTAAAAGAGAGGTAAAGAATTTTCTTAAATTGTTGAAAATGAGCGAGTTCAAGGTCATGGAACACTTGGACAAAATGTCTGACCAAATCTCTATTCTAGACTTGCTTTTAACCTTCAAATTACATAGAGAGACACTACTCAAGGTCTTGGACGAGACTCGAATATCGAAAAATATTCCAATTGACAAGTTCACTCACGTTGTGGAGAATGTACTCGCTTCCAATCACAAACCTTTTTGGACGAGAATTTGACTTTTGAAAGGATCGGGTATAATAAGGCGTTGTATACCTCAATAAGGTGTAACTAAAAGTTGCTGCCTAGAGTTTTGATAGATAATGGATCCGCTCTAAACATCTGCCCATGTAATTCTGTCACAAAGCTTGGACTTCCTGATGTTAGACTACGACCGTCTATAACAATAATAAGAGAATTTGATGATGCCAGAAGGGAATCAATGGGTGAGGTTGATTTGGTGTTGGAAATAGGACCCGCCCAAATTCAAGTGGTTTGCCAAATTATGGACTTTTCGAGTGTTTATAACCTTCTATTTGGACAACTTTGGATCCACACTTCTAATGTCGTTCCGTCTTCTCTCCATCAAAAGGTGAAATTTATTGTGAATGATCAACTTATCACTGTACTCACCGAGGATGACTATACCATGATTGTCAACTCTAGTTCTAGTGGGAAAAATAATAGAAAAGGTCTCAATTCTCTTCACCGTGTGGCTAATATTGTGTTAGTCGGATGGATTTTCAAAAAAAGAATAGATGCACCTGAAGTCAGTGTCATGATGGCCAAGAAAATAATTTGAGGAGGGTATGAAATAGGCAAGAATTTGGGACGGAATCTGCAAGGCATTTTGGAGCCTATAGAACTTTTGGGAAAGAAAGATACATTTGGATTGGAATTTCAACCGACCGCTAAGAATAAAAAGGAGATGCAAGCTCGTAAGAATGCAAAAAGGAAGGAAAGCAAATTACCATGAGTATTCCAATCAGATGAAAAACACCAGATTGGAGAGATTGAGGTAGGTTTGTTTCCAACTATTCATCGGAGTCACTTATTAGGTCGAGCCTCTTGAAGGCGTGGAGTTTCCAATCATCCCTGAATGAGCCATACGGAATTGGAGTATTGATTACCTTCCCTCTCGAAGAAAATTTCAATAAATTTAGAAGATTGTCCTTGGTTAGAGTCTATGACAAAGAGTGCTCTGTTTTTTATTACTTTTTGGTATTATGTTAATATGTGTTTTGTTTAAATGAAAGTCCCACTTCCACTGCACAGTTTCGGTGGGAATGCGTTTGTTTTAATTGACATTTCATTGTGCAAAAAACTTATCCTATTTCAAATGTTTATCTGCTTTATCAAAATTCAATGAAATGAATAATCTTTGTTCATCTCTATATTCTTTTGCTACTTGTTTATTATACATGTTTGCTTTATTTCAGATGGTCAAAATAAAATTGTTTGACTCTTCGGATATCACTATTCTGGAATTCAATGATTATAAACTCGATATCTCATGGATTTAAAATTATGAAATTTGAAATTCAAAATGAGAGAGATAACGAGGAGGAATCTGAGTCTATTTTAAAAATTCTTGAACAATATGAAGATGAACCCAAACCGAACTTAAAAGAGACAAAAATCATTAACATTGGTACTAAGATAGAGGTTAAAAAATCAAAATCAATGTGCACTTGAATAAGGAGTAGAGAAAAGAGATGATTGAATTCTTAACCATGTTCCAAGATATATTTACATGATCATATGATGATATGCCCGAAATTTCAACAAATATAGTAGTTTACAGACTGCCAACTGATCTAAATTTTCCACCAGTAAAGTAAAATTTGCGCAAATTTAAGCCAGATATAAGTTTCAAAATCAAGAAGTAAATCAAGAAACAACTCAATGCCTGAATTATCATGATGTCTCATTATCTTATTTGCCTTTCAAATCCTGTACCTGCTTCAAAAAAGAGTACAAAAGTGCGGATCTATGTCGACTATAGGGATCTCAATAAAGCCAATCTGAAGGACGATTTTCCTCTGCTAAACATTCACATTCTTCTGAACAATACTGCCGGACAGAAAATTAAATTTTTTGGTGACTATTTTGTCGGATATCATCAGATCCTGATGGCGGAAGAAGACAGGGAGAAAATCGCTTTCATCACTTCGTGAAAAATATTTTGTTATCGCATAATGCGTTTTAGGTTGAAAAATGCCAAAACCACTTATCAACGAACTATGACCACCTTGTTCCATGACATAATTCACAAGAAAATGGAGATTTATATGGACGACATTATCATTAAATTCAAGAAGGTCAAAAATCATCTAATTGACTTAAAAAAATTGTTTGAAAGATTGAAAAAGTACAACTTGAAATTGAATTTTACAAAATGTGTTTTTGGGACTCCTGTCAGTAAATTATTGGGATTTATTGTCAGTAAAAATGGAATAGATATTGATCTTGTAAAAATGAAAACAATTCGAGAGATACCCATACCGAAAATTTAGAAGGACGTGAAAAGTTTCTTGGGAAAGATCAATTTTATCGGCATATTTATCACTCAGTTGATATCTACATATCAGTCTTTGTTCAGATTATTAAAGAAGAATGCACCGATGCACTGGAATGAAGAATATCAATAGGTTTTTGATAAAAACAAGAATTATTTGTTGAACCCTCCGGTCTTAGTGCCACCCAAATCGGGTTAACTTCTGATTATATATCTGTCTGTACTTGATGAGATTGCAGGATATGTTTTGGGACAACATGGCAATTCGGGAAAGGATGAGCAAGCCGTCTATTATCTCAACAAGAAGTTCACCGCATACGAGACCAATTATTTCTTTCTTGAGAGGAGTTGTTGTGCTTTAGTCTGGACAACTCAAAAGTTGAGGCACTACTTAGTCACACTACATATCTCATTTTCCACTCCGACCCCTTAAAATATTTATTGAAAAAGGCGATACAGACAGGGCGTATGGCAAAGTGGTAGATAATCCTTTCAAAATTCGATATTATTTTCACTATGCAGAAGACAATCAAGGGACAGGCCATAACAGATCATTTGGTCAAGAGTTCGAGGAAAAATGATTACCAACCATTGCATACTTATTTTTCTGATGAGGAGATCTTATTTATTGACGCATCGGAAGACATGAATGAGCAATACCCTAGGTCGAGGCTATTCTTTGATGATGTTTCGAATTTTTTTGGGGTTGGGATTGGAGCTGTCTTAGTACCTGAAGGAATACATTGCCCCACCGCTGCTAAATTGCGATTTTCTTGCACTAACAATATGATTGAGTATGAAGTTTCTATTTTTGGGTTGAAGATGGCATTAGAAATGGAGATAAAGGATTTGACAGTATTCAATGATACTGATTTACTAGTGCATCAAACGTTTAAACAGTGGGTGACCTGAGATTTGTAAATTATGCCATACTACTGCAATTTGCTCAATTTGGCCAATAAGTTCTGAAATTTGGAGTTCAGGCATATCTCTCGCACTCGTAATGTTTTCGTTGATACTCTGACCACCTTATTTTCTATTATTCGACATCCAGATGACCTAGTAATTAAGCTTATTCAGATTCAACTTCAGGATAAACCGGCACATTGTCTAGTTGTGGAAGAGATTTCTAATGATCGCCCTTGGTATAACGATATCAAGAAATTCATAAAGACAGGATCTTATCCTCTGTGCGTTGATTCAGCCGCCAAGAGCTTTTTGCGTAGAATGTCATTAAAATTCTTCTTGAATGGAGAGATGTTATATAAGAAGACATCAGATTTGGACTTTCTAAGATGCATCAATAGAAAAGAAGCTGATTATATGATAAAAAAAGGCACAGCGGTGTATGCGGACCCCACATGAATGAATATTTATTGACTAAAAAGATCATGAGAGTGGGGTATTTCTGACTCACCATGGAGCATGATTGTGTAGATTTATTAAACAAATGCATTAAGTGTCAAATACATGCTAATGTTAGATGTGCTTCTCCTACAGAACTACATAGTTTGACTGGTCCTTAGCCATGATCAATGTGGGGAATGGATGTGATTGGAGTTATTGATCCCTCGACCTTGAATGGATATCGATTTGTCCTCGTGACGATCGAGTATTTTATCAAATGGGTCGAAACAGCGTCTTACAAGAATGTGACTAAGAAAGTAGTAGCCGATTTTTTGAGAGACCATATTATCTGTCGTTTTGGAGTGCCGAAAATACTGATTACTGACAATACCAGAAACCTCAATAATGACATGATAGATGAATTATGTGAACAATTCAATATCAAACATTGAAATTCTACGATCTATAGATCTCAAATGAATAGAGTTGTGGAAGCCGCAACCAAAAATTTGAAGAAAATCATTCACAAAATGACGGAAAAGACACTGAGATTGGCATGAAAAACTGTCGTATGCATTAATGGATTATTGGACTGCAATCAAAACTTCTATCAGGGCAATGCCTTACTCTCTCATGTATGGAATGGAAGCAATATTACGTACAGAGGTTGAGATCCCATCCTTGCGTATTTTAATGGAAACTCAATTGGAGAAAGTTGAATGGATTAAACAGTAACATGAGCAGCTATATCTGATTGATCAAAGGCAAATGACCCATGGTTACAACAAGATAGTCAAATCTCGCTTATTTGAAGGAGATAAGGTCTTGAAGCGAATTCTTCCTATTCAAGATGAAGTCAAAAAAAAATTTGTCCCAAATTGGTAGGGACCTTTGATTATTAAGAAGGTATTGCCCGGAGGAGTACTCATTCTCATGGAGATGGACGGATAGATTTATTCTCAGCTAATCAATTGGGAACTAAAAGGCCATTAAATGGACGATAGATTTTTCCTCAGCCATTAAATGGGTGAACTAAAAGGCGGCTTTCTTCATTTTTTTTTTAACATTTTACCCCTAATTTTTTCCTTTGAACCTTCAGAATAATCTACTCCTTTATTTGATAGTCCCCTAAAGATCAAAAACCCCACACTGGGGTAGATTTTACTTTTCGTTTGTTAAAACATTCAGTTAAAAGCTAAACTAGGGCAATTTTTAGTTCAATAGCCCCTATATTGGGGCAAATTTTTATAGGATGCAGTCCTAGAATTTTAAAATCCCTGAACGATCTGCTTTCAAATCTTAACATTTTTAACACACCATCTGACCTCATTATAAAAGCCAAAAAGCTCCCGATCTCCGTTTTAGCGATATTTCTAATAGAAATTTTTTTTTATCAAATGACATATGATGTAAATATACCTTCACTTAATTTTGCAAGGAAAAGATTGTCATACTGATGCCATCAATCTTGAAACATATTTGAAATTGATTAAGGCTGTCGTTAAAAGATGTTCATTAGATGAAAACTTGAAATGGTGCTTTTTCAAAAAAAAATAAAAAAATAAAAAAGAAGATAAAAAAGAAAAGAAAAAGAAAAATGAATAAGCAGGGGCAACCTTAGTGAAAACCTGAAAGAGCGTTAAGATAGGGTTTTGAAACACCAACTGAGCCGTGAATGGAAAGTAGAGAGTTGACTGTTAAGAAGTTGGTGGTTATATTCATTTGAATTTCTCCTCATATTAAGATTCTTTTGGCAACATTGAATTTTAGGAAGGTGATATCAGAAGGGATCAAATGTGACATTTCTTTCATCACAGACAGGTCAGGAGAATTTGTATCCAAGTCTCTAAATCATCTTTTGTAAATTTAATAAAAGTCATTTTTTCATTGAAAATTATTTTTACTCTATTTTGGTGTTGTTGCATGAAATAATCTTGTTTAAAACTTTTATGTGCTTTCTATTGAACGCGGCTAGGAGATGATTTCCGTAATTTATCGTAATGGGCGCATATTTATGTATATCTCATGGTATAAGTATGATTGGTTGAGTACATATACTAGCAGATCAAGAGAAGGTTGCACAAGATTTCTAAACCGGACAATTCCTCGACATCAAAAAGCTTATGTTTATAGGGTTCTCAAGACTTGAGGGACAGCACAGTATTGGCATTATATTTTGTCACAATTGTTTCTATTTTCTTTTGCAGGATTGGATTGCTGACATCTTCGTGAAAGAAGAGAAGAAACAACAACTATTTAGCTATGTTTGATCTACATTGGGACGAATTTTTTCACAAAGGTGATATCTGATTTTATAAGTAACTTTAATATTTGTTTAGAAAAATAGGCAAAATCACTTCACATCTTTTGATTCAAATACATTTTCGGGTAACCGTTTATTTTGTTGGATTTGAATTTTATCCCACAAACTTTATTTTGTTGGGTTTGGCTTTTATCCCACCAACCGTTATTTTGTTGGATTTGGGTTTTATTCCACTGATCTTTATTTTGTTGGATTTGAATTTTATTCCACAAATCGTTATTTTGTTAGGTTTGAGTTTTATTCTACCAACTGTTATTTTGTTGGGTTTGCGTTTTATTCCACAAACCATTATTTTATTAGATTTGAGTTTTATCCGACCAACCTTTATTTTGTTGGGTTTGGATTTTATCCCGCCAACCGTTATTTTGTTAGATTTAGATTTTATCCACCAACGTTTATTTTATTGAATTTGGAGTTTTATTCCACCAACCATTTATTTTGTTGGTTTTAAATTTTGTTTTACCAACCTGTTATTTTGTTGGGATTGAATTTTATGCCACCAACCTATTATTTTGTTGGATTTGAGTTTTATCCAATCAACCTATTTATTTTGTTGGGTTTGGATTTATTCTACTAACTGTTATTTTGTTGGATTTTGATTTTATCCCACAAACCTGTTTATTTTGTTGGATTTGGATTTTATCTCACTAACCTTAATTTGTTGGGTTTGAGTTTTATTTCACTAACCATTATTTTGTTGGGATTGAATTTATCCCACCAACTGTTTATTTTGTTGGGTTTGGGTTTTATCCAATCAACCTTTTGCTTTGTTGGTTTCGGATTTTGTCCCACCAATCTTTCATTTCTTTAGGGTTGAGTTTTCCAATCCATTAGGTTTTACTAGTTGTTTGGATTGGGGTTAGATCCAGATGATCGGTTTAAATGCTTGCTAATTTTATTTGAAACTCACTTTGTTTGTTTTGATTCCGTTACAGTTGGAGCAGACAGGTCAGTAGTTTGGTGTCTACGTTTTTGTCTTAAATTTCTGCGAAACTTAGACAAAGAGCGGCAAGTTGTACACACAAAAAATTTTATATTATTTATTTTAATTCTTATTTCATTTATTCAATTTATTTTATTTTTATTTCTTACTTTGTTTTAAAGAAAATCATTTCAATTCATTCTTAGAAAAATTAGAAAGAAAAGAAAAGGATAGATAGAAGAAAAGAATAAAAAAAAAAGAGATTCATCAGATTGTTGTAAAAAAAAAAAATTTCTCCACTCGAGCATCTTCTTCTTCATAAGCTGGTAGCGAAACAAGCATGTAACACAGAGTGTTGCAGCTGGCATTTGGAGCAGTTTTTGTTGGCATTTTTCCTTTGTTTTCCCCCCAATACATTGCTAGTATAAGAACCCAGATCATTTTCACACGATTCATCAAGAATATTCTGGAAGAAAGCCATCAAATGGCTCAAAAAACCCCAGCAAAAAAGGGGTTTCATCCACACCCTTGAAAGTAGGTTTTTGGCCACTCTATTCGATATAAAAGCAAGAGAAAGGCTGGAAAATGCAGCCATTAGGAAGAGGTGAGGAAGGGAAGGCGGCGGAAAAAAAGAAAAAGAGAGAGAAAAAAAGAAGAAAAAAAGAGCAAAAAAATTTTGTGAAAACCTTGAGCCAGGTTGAGCACCTTGCCTCCCTCTTGAACAAAATCTGACCTCAATCTCAGTCACTCCGGCTTTTTTTTCCGAATCTGCACTATCTACATTTGTAGAAGTGCAACTCCTGTTCAAAAAACTCCCAAAAAAAAACCCCTCCAAATACGTGAAATTCAGGCTCGAATATGCTGCTTCATCAGCCCGTGAACATCTTGCAGTAAAATTTCAACTGTCAGATTCCAGTCTTGAAGCTAACTTTTCTGGATGCCCTACGTTTATTTGGTGTCTTCAAACACCAAAGGTAACCCGTTCAACCTTCTCCTTTCGTATAAGCTCGTATCTGGAATAGATTTGTCCCATTTTGTTCTTGGCCTTGTCTTTCCTTCCACTGTCTTTTGTGAACTGTTGGCTTGAGATTTCTACCATGTTTGCATGTGATTAAATATGATTTTCAAGTGATGAGATTTGATTGAGTTCCCAGGTTTCACAATCTTGTTTTGGTCCAAATTTTGATGATTGTTGGTGGTATCTTGCATTTTGATGAAATAAGAAAAGGATGCGGAAGAAAGCTTCGAAGAAGATTGCACGGAAGTTTTGAAAATTGCGACTTAACTGCTCAATTTCTACATAATTATACTGTGGCCCAAAACTTGGGAAAAAATAAAACAAATTTCTCTTTTTCAAGCTTTAATCCTCTTTTGTATATTTTAAGCATATTTTGAGTAAATTATTTCTGGATTTTAGGGCATGATTAAGGGTTAATAATTTTGATAGATTTAATGTTTTTGTTGGATTTAGTAAAAAGAAGTTAAGATTTGGATAATGCTATTTTGATTGGATTTTTGGTAAAAGGTTTAGCTTTACTTTTTGGGTTAATGACATGGACTTGGGAGAATAAATCCCTCGTATTTCGGTTGGGTTGCTTGGACCAAAAGCTGGGCTAGCTCGCTCCTTTCCTTGGATTTTTCGTTGGGCCAAAATAATTTCTCGGCCCAAGAAGAAAAGAAATGGCCGAAGGGACCTTTCATATTGCAAAATCTTATACAAAAATTACAGTTCAGCCCCTGACCTTTTATGTAATTTCATTGTGGCCCTGAAACTTTTGATTTCTTTCAAGTAGGTTCCTAATTTAATTAGAATTTGATCCCTAAACTTTATCTTTTTTTAATTTTGACCCCTAACTTTTCCAAAAATTATAATTTGACCACAAATATTTTCTTAATTTTTACAATTATGTCCCTAACAGCTTTGATTTCTTGAATATAAGTTGATTATTTTTTGTAATTGTAATTATGCCTCATTTAAATGCATTTAATTAGTAAAATTTTAGGAGTTTTAGGGTTATTTATATTTCTTTATATTAATAAAGTGAATTTGCTATATGCTTGCTTTTTCTTTTTAATTGTTAATTAAATTGGTGCCTTGATTATTTTTGTTGATTTTGGAGTATAAATAGCGCAAATTCCTCCCCATTTAACCACAACTCAAGGGAGATACCTTCTATTATTATTTTAAATCCTTTTATGTGCTCTTATGTATTTTTTTTATGTGTGATTGCATGTTTTGAGTGCTTTTTCTTTTATTTATTTTAAATTTTCATTTAAATTTTATTTTTTATAATTATTTGGACGGCATTTAAATGTCAAATTGTAATAGATAGATACTCAAGACAAGTATTAGGCCATGTAATGGATAGATTTTAATTTTGTCAAAAATGTAATTAGTTAGATGAATATAATAGTTAGGTTGTTATTTTTTTTCAAATTTCCCCCTTAGATTGTAGTTAGGGCCCCAAATGTAATAGTTAAGTCTTTATGTGCGTTTCTTTGCTTGTGTGCTTGTATGCTTGTATGTTTATGTGCTTATTCGCTTTCTTTAGGGTTTTACATCTAGATATTATGTCTATGTATTATGTGTTCTATGTGCTTTATGTGTTTATTTGTTTTAATTAGATTTTATATGATTTATTTATTTATAATAAATGCATGACGTCACTACACTAATCCAATGCTAGTTGTGGCCTTTCTCCCCGTTTTCTCACTAGTCCAACGCTAGTAAGAACTTATACACGTTTAGTCCAATGCTAGACTCTTAGGACTGCATACGCGTTAGAATCACATGTTTGCATGATATTTATTGCATTTCATGCATATTTTTATTTTTAATTTTTTCCCAACTTGCATGATATTTCTTCTATATATTATCTTCCTTATCCTTATGTGTGCGAAACATAATATTTAAACTTGCATTCTATTTAGGAAATTAGAAGTAGAATAGTTCATTTACTTGACTAGATTAGAAGAGTCACCATTCAAATATGAAAAATGAACGAATATGGCTTCTTAATCTTAGCATGCTTGTATCCCCTCTATAAGAAGGAAAATTCGTGTCATGAATATTAGTCTCCCATTCCCGTTATGTTGCATTCCCCTTTTTTAGATCACGAATATTTATCTATATTATAATTTTCTCTTTTGGAGTCCCATCTTTTGCATATTCGTGATCTCTTCAAAGACTCACTCTTGAGCATCACAATTAATGTCATTGGTACCAATTAAACTTTGAAGAGACATTTCAACCTCCCGATACTCCTAAGTCCAGGTTTGCATTCATATAGAAACATTCAAATGTGATAAGTTTTATAAATTAGATTAGAAAAATTTTCAACTAAATCTCGCAACTAGTTTTGGTTAGATTTAAAGGGTGCCTTAGATTTGAACATATCAAATCTTTGTCTTCCCTTTCTTCAACCGTGACTCCCAAACTCTTTTATCTTGTTTTCAAAGATCTGGAGTCGTCTAAAAAGGGTTTTATTTATTTAAAAATATATTTTTGGGTGACTTATTACACCTAAACTCCATATCAAGTAGTGACTCCTATTTTTTCTTAAAAACCCTTTTTAGACTATTATTTTGGCCCAAAATCATCGCATATTTTAAGTCCCATATTAGGCTCTTTTTCTTTTATTTTCTTTATTTATTCTCTAAAATAAAAAAACTAATTTTCAAATAAATACAGTTTTTAACATCTAAACAATATTATTTTCAAAAATGAGACGCGACAATAGCAACAACAGTATGACATCCATCATTTGGTTATATGAAGCGTCTATTTCTTGACTTATTTTCAATTGCTCATACTACCAATTTGAAATGTAATACATGTATTCTTGCCAAGAGTCATAGAATTCTTTATCCAATCAATGTGAATAGAAGTAGTGCACCATTTGCTTTAGTGCATTTTGATGTAAGGAGACCCTTATCAATTACTTCATCCACTGAGATTTGTTGGTTTGTCACATTCATGGACAATTGTACTAGGAAAACTTGGTTGTATTTGTTGAAACATAAGAATGAAGTGCTTGCGATTTTTAAGTTATTTCAATAGATGATTCAAACACAATTTTCAACTACAATCAAGGTTTTATGATTCGATAATGGTAGTGAGTATGACAATCGACCATTTCAGGAATTCGCCAATACTAATGGACTCATACATGGGATATTTGGCACTCAAACACCAAATCAGAATGGAATGGTTGAGAAGAAAAATCGGCACATACTAAAAATAGCACGTGCCTTGCTAATTAGTGCGAATGTTCCTAGCCGATATTGGCTTGATGCAATTATCATAGCAGTTTATTTATGGGGTTCATGTTTACTTAAATTTACGGAGTTCCTAGACAAATGTTCCTAGTGAATTTCACTACTTTTGCTAATAACTGATTTTTCTCCTATCACTTTCTCTTTTATACTTGAATTCATGTTTAGTTATAATACATGTATGGTCTTTTCTTTCATTCTCTTCATGTTGTGCTAAAGTTTATGTCTAGAGTTATGGATGGACTTTCTATATCTTGTTAGTAATATTTAATTGGCTATTTGATGATATTATTTTGAGCAAGTTACTTATGACTTTTACTTATCTAATCATGATTAACTGGCCATTAATTGTGATAATCTTTAGGTGTCAAGGTTATAATGAAAATTGAGATTTGATACTAGTTCAAAGAAGTGCTAAACCTAGAGAGTACGCTCACGAGAGTAGACGTACACCTTTGTAGTTTTAGTGGTTTGTTCAATGTAATTTCATAGAAGAAATAATCTTGTAATTAATTTTATAATCACGAGAGTATTTATGGTTTAGTTACAAGTATAGTTGAATTATTACGAGAGTAGGTTTCACATACAGGAGGAAATTACACCATAATTAGTCAAGATAATCACATTCAATTAATCGGTAATTTCACTTGCAAGAGTAGTAAGGAATTCTAGACCTCTAGGAGCTTTATATTGTTATTTTTATTACTTTGATTTTATGTTTGTAGTGTAGATTTAATCTCTTGCATTTGTGATAGTCTAAATAATAAAGGAGTTTGAAAACCATCAGTAATTGACAATCTTTCTTATGGGATCGTCACCTAATACCTTATACTCAATAAATGATCTATATACTTATAGAAAATGAGGTATTTAGATTTTATTAAAATTTGGTGTATGGTAGAATCTCGTCAGGCACAATTCAAATACTAGAGCTTTTAATAACAATATCTGGTGGGGCTTATAGGGAATTATTTCAATTATCTTTTATTAATAAAATCTCACCTTCAATTTATTTTTCTTACATTTTAGATTCTTTATCGGCTAGGTATATATAACTACATCTTCTTAACAAGTGTCATTTTTCTATATAAATAACTATGCTTATTGGCCATATTCATCGCAACTAAGAGAAACGTACAACACTAGCTTCCATTCAAACTCCATCAAAGCATAGACAGAAGAAAGCCAGGTATAAGTTTGATTCCTTTCTTTCCAAATTTTTCATTTTAGACATGAATGTTTGATGTTCTTGATATTTAGACTAAAGTCAAATAAACAAAACATAGTTCTATTTTCTATGTGAATTAAAAACAACCTAGTGTCAAATTGTGCATCTCTTGAGGTTAATTTACATACTTCTCAATCAATCCTTTTTTTTTTTGGTGAAAAAAGTCATGGATTTTGTATTTGGTGGAGGTGGATCTAGCAACGAAGCTTCTTTGATATAGGAGAAGATATGGAAGTGCTTCTCTCTGTAGAACGAATCCAACAGTTTGAAGTGTAAGTATAGTATTTTCCCTCACTTTCATAAGATGAATCATATGCTTACTGAATTCTGTAATATCTCTTTCTTTAATGACTTGTTTTAGAGGAAAACTAACCTTTTTTCATTCTCTCAGTGATATGTGACGGGTTTTTTAATACAAGTATAAGTTAAATCCGAATTTATATCCGTTTGACTGCAAGTATACAGACCAAAATCGTAATGAAGGTATGTATCGGGTCAATCCCACGAGGAGCAATTTAAACAATTACTAGATCCTAATTTACTCTATTATTTAGACTCACAATGTAATTAAGCAGAAAATTCAGAATTAAATCCAACTACAAATCTGTTTACTTTCTAAAATTCTTAGCTAGATAATTGCAATATCACAAATGGAAAAAAATTCACCAAGTACTTGAATCTAGGGACGTAGATTCCACTTATGGCACCAATGATCCGAATGAATGAATTTAACACTTGTTACTTCTCACATTTAACCCGGGATTTATTTCTAAAATTGCCAAATCTTCATTCTCATGATAAAATTGGTCTAAAACAGTTTAGTTTTTCCTAATCTCTTGGTAAATACTAAATCTGTTCTTGTTCATGCATGAAATACAGATTTCAACCACTTGAATGTATTTCTATTCTCATGAATATACTATTCAAGCTCTACTTATGTTATTCCATTGTTTTTACTATTTTTCAATGAGTAATAACAACTACAAACCTTCTATTGGTGATCAAACAACAACAAGTAGTCAAGCATACATAAATAGACAAGTTAATACAAGATACAACAAGTATAAATTACATTCAATTCATATCACTTGGCCATAAGTTTCATCTACTCCTTAGATTAAGGAAATTAGCTACTTATGAATGATAAAACACTCACAACTTTATTTATGTAAAACATCATAAATTACAAGTACAATAAGGATAGAGAAAAGCTTAGCCAAGTAATGGTGAAACCTTCCAAAAATCTGCTATGTCTTGCACTAGATGATTACAAGATGAAGCCTCCAAGTGTTCCTGCAAAATTGTACTAGCTAGGGAGAGTTTTGCTATCAGAAAATCTGGCTACGTATATCCCCTGACCTCTCTGATGTCTCTCTATAAAAGCTGGTTCAAAACTCCTTTTTCTTGGTCAAATTTTCTGCCCTTTGATTCCCAAATCTGAAATTTGTTAAGATAGTCAATAACCAATGTTTTTGACTTGAAAATAAGCCACCTTTCTTGCCCTTTTGTCTTTTGGAGCATGTGCACCAAATTCCCTTGCAACTTATAGCTGGAAAGTAGTCTGAACACAAGAGAATTAGTTGAGCAGATTGCAGTTTTTCGGCTACAAAACGCGCCTACATAAAACGCGGCATTAACTCGCGTTTTATCTACTCGCGTTTTTAATTTGGCCTTGCTTCAACTGCTATTTTCTCTATGATGAAGGCCGAACTGGTTTTGTGCAAAACACAAAAGTTGTAGCCCTTTGAGTTAGCTTTTTAATGCTTTAAGAATCATCCAAATCGGAGTTTTTTAGCCTGAGATATGGTCGAAATACTGTTACCTGGTCAAACCCCTGTTTCAATTTCCGACCACAGAATGCAGCTTCTGTATTACGACTTTTTGTCCATAAAAACAGCAGAATTGGATTTCAATGCCTTCATACCAATTGTAGGCCTCTTTCTTAGCTTTAAAATGGTATAAAGATCACCGCAATCCGATAAGTGTAGCTCCAGATATAGTCAAAATACCAAAGAGTGTCAAAACTGTCTTAAATTGCATTTCTTCACTTGAACGTTTTTCACTTCATTTCTCTTTTAACCACTTAAATTCATCACCAATTATCTATTTTTCACCTCACTTGACATTCTTTAGTGATTGAATCATTAATCATGCATAAAAATGAAGTTTTTACCACTAAAATCAATAGAAATGCAATTTTAGCCACTTTTACCAAAAATGTATATTTTTACCAAAACCTAGTTATTTTAGTTATAAAACTAAATAATCAAACCAAAATCAATTAATAAAATGCACTTAAAAATACATAAAATAAACCCTTGTCAAGTACCCCCACACTTGAACCATTGCTTGTCCTCAAGTAATAAGAAATACATACCAACAATGATTCAAAGTTTTGAAAATAAACATATATGCACCATCAACTTCATTTTCTCAGAACAAGGTAAATAACCTTTATGTGATCTTTCAATTAATTTCAAGTACTCATAATATCAAATAAAGAAGAGCCAAGTATACCATAATTTTACTAATTCAACTCAATTTCTCATTTTTACCCAATTTCACAAGCAAGCCACTCATATGATCAGAGATAAATACTACTTAAGTTGTGAAAAATGCCTTTTGACGTGAAGATCGACATTTTTAGATGAAAATCACCGGTTACTTAACATTTCACATACTCAAGTTGCTTTTCATACTCTTAACTCAAGTAACGTTTTACGCGAAAGTCGACATTTGTAGATGAAGATTCCCAGTTACTAAGTACAAGAACCATTGGAGTAGAATAACTCTTTTTTTTTTAGTATATATATAATAAAATTCCCTCTAAAGAATAATCATGAGGCAAGTATGACACTTATTGACCATATTAATTTCTTAACTTATAAAATGATATAAAAAGAAGAATTTTCATCAAATATGCAAAATGTAGGTATAATTTTCTCCACTTTACTAGATATACTTTCCTATAGATGTAAAAATTATAATAACATAATAGTCATTTCCAAGTGAAATAAGAAAAGAAGTTTCAAAACCACATATATTTATTTCAAAAGAAAAAGTGACAAAAATTTATTTATTTATTATGATTATTATATATATATATGTATAAGGTTTTGGAAAAAATTTTGACAGAGTCTCCTCTTAAAAGTGGATTAAACTCCCTGCCAGCAAACCATAAGAAACAACCTTGAAGCACAAGAAATATTTTCACTAATATAACCAACCTCAAACACAACTAAAACCACAAGTACCACACATATTTCTCCCCCACACTTAAAATACACATTGTCCTCAATGTGTAGGGATAGAAAAGAAACAAAAGAAAGGAACAAGTGACTCCCCAAGTGAGATGGCTGCCGTCCAGTGAAGCCTTGAATCATGAGCCATCATCCGATCAACCACCTACTATCAATGATCTACTAGTAACTGCCACAAGTTCCAATATTCAAAATAGGAACTATAAGTTAAGCATTCCACAATCAAAAGATGAACAATAACAAACAAACAAGGCAAAAGATGAAAAATGGAGCATCTTCAATCATCCTCTTCATCATCATCATCCTCGCCATTCACGGGAGGTGGATGTAAGCCTAGATGCTCTTCAATGTGGTCTAGGCAAGTATCTATTCGAGCTAAGTGATGCTCGAAGTCGTCCAAACGACTGAAAAGCCGCTGCCAATTGGTTTGTGGCAGAGGAGGAGGTGGTGCTGCAGTAGAGGGTCCAGCTTCATCGCGACCATGTCTAGCCTTCTGTTTCTGCTCTTGAATAGGTCGTGGAATATCCCCCGTGCCAATACCAAGCCGACGAAGAGTAGTGATAGACAATTCAGCTCTTGGTGGAACATTCTCCCGCCTCATGCCTTCCAACCGAATCTCAAAACGCGGGAAGATCAAAGTCAGTAGACGAGGAAATGATAATTTAAAAGAAGTTGTCTTACGCCTTGCCGTAGACCGAATGTGGCTAATGATGATGTTAGGCAGTGAAATTCGAGCATACGGAGAAGTCCGGTTGTGGAACATGTAATCAAGGAAGTAGATATCGCTCTTGCGAACCTCCATGTGCCCCGTCTTCTTAGGAATGACATTGTGAGCCATCATATAAATGATAAGACGATGACGAGGTTCGAAGACATTCGCCAATATGGTCTTCTTCTTGGTAGAGCGAAAAGGTTGGTACTCAAGGCCAAACCTGGCCATGGCCAATGATGGATCCCACCTCCTATTTGGGGGAACAAACTCCTTCTTCAAATCTACTGGACGTCCTTCATCCATACACCCCAAAATAGCAGCCAAGTCTTGACATGACAAGACGATTCATCTCCCACGTACCCACGACTCAACCATTTCACCACTGTGGCGCGCCTTACTTTCAATGTTGGCGTAAAACTCGCGCACCAAGTCGGGGTAGTAATGGTCAGGTAGGGTGAGAATCGGAGCCCATCCAAGCTGAGCAAAAGCCTCCGAGATGCGATACACCATCTCAACTGGTGGATTCACGTGCATTTCAAACAAGAATTCCAAATTAGCATGCTCCTCATGCCATTCTTGATTCCTGCGATTGTTGAACCTAGCACTGTCAAAAACCGATTTCTGCGCTCCACGAGAGGTGCCCTCACCAAGTTGTCGGCTAACAGGTGGAGGAGAAGGTGAAGTCTCCTTCTCAGTCACTTCCATTTCCTCATTCACCTCCCTCTCATTACTACTAGAAGAGGAATATATCACTCTTCTTCCCCTTGTCATAGTACCTAAAAAAAATTTTCAATTATCCACATATACTAAAACAAAGTTCATTGTATGGCAGCAAATATCCTGAGTTAATCCAAGTAACCTCAAATACATTTCTTCAAGTTCTAATCATTCAATGACCATACAAAAAGAGACTTATTTTCTGCTTAAAATTGCCCAAAATCACCAAATTAAACAAGATATGTATCAATTATAACTCAATCAGTGAAATTAGCATCAATCATGATTATAGCAATTTATAATTAACAACAATAATGTGCAATTAGCTATAACCATGGTTAGGCAAAAATTAAACTAATTAACTCACAAAATCAACCAAATTACTCACTATACATAATGCACATGCTAAAATATCATCAACTAGCCATTATTAGCCAGAATCATTAATCACCAATGGCTTAAAAACACCTTAATTCAACTTTCTAATTTTAGCCCAAATATAGTAATTAAAAAAACTATTAATCATCAAATTGCTATATTTGAACATGTAATCATGCATAAATAACCTGAATAAGCATCAATGAGGTCAAAAACATAATTATTCATCATCAAAAATTTGAGATTAAAATATGTCAGAAAGCTCAGGAAATTAAAAAATTGAACTTTTAAAATACAAAGATTTGATGAAGAAACTTACCTCAATCATGTAGAAGGATGTTTGGTGATGCTAAAAATGTGAAAAGCGCTATGAAACAACCTTCAATTGACCTCCAATTGAAGAAATTAGAGTTTAAGAATCCTAACCTTCAATCCCTCAAAAACCTGATTTTAAGTGTTTTTCTTGGATTTTAATCGATTAAAAAGGTTGTATGATACTCAAAAGGTGTTGGGTTGATGATTTGTAGCAAGATTATGGAGTAAAAGTAGAAATTTGTGAGTTGGGCAGAAATAGAAAGAGGAAACGCGACTTGGAGATGAAAAAATTGGAGAAAAATGAGTCTGCTGGAAAATCGCGTGTTGCCTTATAAAAATTCAGAGAAAACGCGAGTAGAAACGCGCCTTTAACTCGCGTTTCTGAAGTCGCGTTTTATCACAAAACTTGCAGTACTGAAAATGCGATTCTTAAAGGAAATACGACTTAAAGTCGCGTCTTACTGTGTCGCGTTTTTTAATTGAACCAGGCTTGAAAACGCGATTTCCTTTAAAACGCGACTTCAAGTCGCGTTTTTAAGGCGCGTGTTCTTTGTTGCAGGCGTAGAAGTGAAAACGCGCTTTCTTGAAAATGCGATTTTATGGCGCGTTTTCATGCTATGCGCGTTTTCTTCTGCAATTTTTTTGTGCAGAAACGAACTTTTGAAAATTACAGATAATACCCCAATAACTCAAAATGCATCAAAGATCATTTGTTTGCCAAATTTATCGATGTGCACACATGTAAAACATTAAAAACATGCATTTTACCCCTTTTTAACGGATCAAATACACCTTTAACACAAATCAAGGGGTCGAGTTGCTTGATCAAAGTTCGCCTTTTTCACCTCAAATGGTCATTCTTGCTTCCATTTGCCAACCCTATAGTACAAAAACAACAAATTAACTACACCACTTATTTAAACCATAAAATTTTACCAAATTAAAACATATAACATAAATATTGGGTTGCCTCCCAATTAGCGCTTTTGTTTATAGTCGTTGGCTCGACTCACACTTTAGGTTTCTTAAATTGAAGAAGAGTCGCCCAAAAGACATATAAGCCCTTTGGGAACGATTTCACCTGCCAAGTAGGGTTTTAATCGTTGTCCATTGACCTTAAACCTTTCATTTCTTGAATTTGCCATTTCAACAGCTCCATAAGGAAATACTTGAGTAACCTCAAATGGTCCCGACCACCTTGACTTCAATTTCCTTGGAAATAATCTCAGGCATGAGTTGAATAAAAGCACTTTTTACCCTACCTGGAATTGTTTAGGGACAATATGCTTATTATGCCAATATTTGAGTTTTTGTTTATAAATTTTGGCATTTTCATAAGCATGTAGTCGGTGTTCCTCCAATTCACTTAGTTCAAGTAATCTCCTTCCACCTGTAAGATTAAAATCCATATTAATTTTCTTAATAGCCCAATAAGTTTTATGTTCAATCTCTATAGGTAAGTGACAAGACTAAACGATACAGCGACATCCCTAAGGGTGTCTTGAATGCTGTTCGGTAAGCCCATAGTGTATCATCTAACCTTGTAATCCAATCTTTGCGTGATTTCTTCACAGTTTTTTTCAAAATGAGTTTTATCTCTTTATTAGCTAACTCTACTTGTCCATTGGCTTGAGGATGGTATGGAAGTGATGTCTTGTGCCTGCAGCCATATTTAAACAATAAGGAATCAAGTTGTTTGTTAAACAATAAGGAATCAAGTTGTTTGTTACAAAAATGTTTCCCTTCATCACTTACTATGTCTTTAGGTATACAAATCTGCAAAAAATGTTCTTTTTAAGAAATCGAAGTACCACCTTAGAATCATTAGTAGGTGAAGCGATTGCTTCTACCCGTTTAGAATATAATCCACTGCTACTAAGATGTACTTATTATTAAAAAAACTAGGAATAGTCCCATAAAATCAATATCTCATACATCAAATAACTCAACTTCTAAGAAAGTAGTTAGGGGCATTTCATTTTTTCAAGATATATTTCGAGTTCTTTGGCATGCATCATAATTTTTAACATATTCCATAGCATCTCGGTACATAGTTGGCCAATAAACTCTGATTGCCATACGTTTGCCACCATTTTTTAAGTGTTAAAATGACCACCTGTTTCAAAGTTATGACAATGATATAAAATATTATGTACCTCATTTTCGCGAATACATCTACATACCATACCATCGGCACAATGTTTATATAGCAATGGTTCCTCCCAAAAGTAACTTTTGACATCGTGCAAGAATTTTTTCTTTTGATGATAATTAAATCTCTTTGGAATCTCTCCACTTACTAGATAATTAGCAAAATTTGCATACCATGGAGAATTGCTAAGTGTTAGGACAAAATCATCCGGAAAATTCTCTTGAATTGGAACTTGATCCTTAACTGGGATATATTTCAAACGTGATAGATGATCTGCAACTAGATTCTCCGATCCCTTTTTGTCTTTTATCTCCACATCAAATTCTTGCAATAAAAGAATCCACCGAATTAGTCTAGATTTTGCATCTTTCTTATGTAGCAAATATTTAAGAGTCGAATGGTCCGTATATATGATAACTTTGGATCCTACTAAATAGGATCTAAATTTATCTAAAACAAATATCACCGCCAATAGCTCCTTTTCCATTGTTGTATAATTGAGTTGTGCTTCATTTAACAACTTGCTAGCATAATAAATGACGTGCAACCTTTCTTCTTCTTTTGTCCCAAAACCATTCCAACCGCATAGTCACTTGCATCACACATCAGTTCAAATGGTAGTGACCAATCGGACGAGGTTATAATTGGAGCAGAAATCAATTCCTTTTTCAAACCTTTCAAAAGCAACCAAACAATTATCATTAAATTGAAAAGGGGTATATTTACATAATAAATCACATAACGGTTTTGATATTTTAGAAAATCCTTAATAAAACGTCTATAAAGCCGGCATGTCCTAGAAAACTTCTGATTCCCTTAACATTGCTTGGAGGTGGCAATTTTTCAATAACTTCAATTTTTGCCTTGTTCACCTCAATTCCCTTAGAGGAAATCTTGTATCCAAAATAATTCCTTCTTTTACCATAAAATGGCATTTCTCCCAATTTAGTACAAGATTTGTCTCCTAACATCTCTGCAAAATCAATTTCAAATTATGAAGACAATGGTCAAAAGATGAACCATAAACAGAAAAATCATCAATAAATATCTCCATATTAATTTTCTCAATATAATAAGAAAATATAGCCATTATGCAACGTTGAAAAGTTGGCAGGAGTATTGCATAAACCAAATGGCATCCTTCTAAAGGCAAAAGTGCCATAAGAACATGTAATGTAGTTTTCTCTTGATCCTCCGGAGCTATAGCTATTTGATTGTATCCTGAAAAATCATCAAGAAAACAGTAAAATTCATAACCGACTATACGCTCCAATAATTGATCAAGAAATGGTAAGGGAAAATGGTCCTTTCTTGTTACCCGTGTTTAACTTACAATAATCAATTACACACTCTCCACCATACCACAAGTCTAGATGGAATCATTTCATCATTTTTACCCACAATTGTAGTTATTCCACCTTTTTTTGGTATAACATGAATTGGACTAATCTAAACACTATCGGAGATAGGGAAGACTATAGCCTGCGTCAAACCACTTAAGAATTTCATTTCTTACCACATCTTTCATGTTTGGATTGAGTCTTTTTTGTGTTTCCACCACTGCTTTGCAATTTTCCTCCAATAAAATGCGGTGCATGCATATAGAAGGACTTATACCTTTAATGTCTGCAATTGTCCATCCGATTGCCTTCTTATGCCTTTAGAACTCTTAGCAACTTTGTACACTGCTCATATCAGGTCAAGCATTAACAATTACAGGTAAAGTACTATTTTCTCCAAGAAATTCATACCTTAGATGAGTTGGAAGTGGTTTGAACTCTATTTTGGAGGTTCGACTTCCGAAGGCTGTAAAAGCCTTTTCCTTGGCCTAAACTTTCGTACACATTACCCCTTTTATAGGGTGCTTGAAAATCCAAATACTTGGCCAATTCTTCAATTTCTTCACAATCTCCGTCTTGCATACCTAAACTCATTAAACAATACTCGAGAGGATCGAAGTCAAAATTGACTGCTCATCTCTTGAGTTAGTTTTTCAATTGTACCAATAGAATATGCATGATCGGTAAAGAAGGGTATTTTTCCATTTCATGCAAATTAAATCTACCTCTTCTTCACCTACTTGAAACTTAAGTTTGCCATTTTTAACATCAATAATAGTACCTGCAGTAGCTAAAAATGGTCTACCAAGAATAATTGGCATAGATACATTTTCTTCCATATCTAATACCACAAAATCCACTGGAATGATAAATTTTTGAACTTTTATCAATACATTCTCCAACACTCCCAATGGATATCTAATAGACCTGTCCGCTAGTTGCAAAGTAATATTAGTGTTTAAACTCATGCAAACCTAATTGTCTAGCCACCGTTAGAGGAATCAATGATACACTAGCACCAAGATCACACAATGCTTTAGAAAAATCAATGTTACCTATGGTGCATGGTATAGAGAAACTTCCTGGATCCTTCAATTTCGGTGGTAGTTATTTTGTATAATTGCACTACACTCCTCAGTTAATGCTATTGTTTCGCAGTCTTCCAACTTCCTCTTTCTAGTCATGATTTCCTTGAGAAATTTCGCATAAGACGGAATCTGCAAAATAGCATCGGCAAAAGGAATATTAATGTGCAATTGTTTGAAAAGTTTAACAAATTTTTCAAAATCTTTATCAAACTTATTCTGCTTTAATCTTTGTGGAAATGGAACCGCAGGAGGTATTGGAATGGTAGTGGAGGATGATGGTTGCTTTTCTCTTGAATTCTCCCGACTCTTTTCCTCCACAATCGCCTCTTGGTTCCTCTGCTTTTCAGCATTTTCTTCACTCTCATCTTTCTTACCTTCCCAACTGAGGATCTTCTAATTGTTTACCACTACGGAGAGTAATGGCTTTAACATGTTCTTTAGGATTGACTCAGTTTTGCTAGGTAATTCTCCTTGATTTCGATTATTCAAGGAACTAGCAATTTGGCCAATTTGAACCTCTACATTCCTGTACATCGTAGTGAGTTGATCCAATCTCCCTTCTACTCGCTCAAATCTGTCCGAGGTAACCTTAGCAAGTTTTTCTACTGCAATCTCCCAACCAGTTTAGTTTCAGCTTGTGGTTGCCTTGGTTGAAATCCCGGTGGATTGGTTGGTCTTGGTTGATTGCCTTGCTCTTTCCATCCAAAATTTGGATGATTTCTCCATCCCGGATTATAAGTGTTCGAGTAGGGATTATTCTGAACATTACGATTGTAATTGTTGACAAATTGTACCTGTTCAGAATCAACACACTCATTAGCATCATGTTCACCTCCACATATAGAACAACAAACATGTGCATTAGATGAACTTGGACCAACTCCACCTTGTCTACTTAATTCTTCATCACATTGTTCATTTGAGCACTTAGCATATTAAGAGTGTCCATTTCCATCATACCTGCGTGACGCCTTGTATTACCTCTCTCATTTGCCCATTGGTAGTTATTTGCGGCCATTTCTTCTATCAAATTATGAGTTTTTGGGGTGATTTTCCCATTAAAGCTCCACCTGCAGCTGCATCAATCATAGTTTTAGTGGAGAAAGATAAGCCATTATAGAAGGTTTGTATGATTAGCCAATCGGGTAATCCATGATGTGGACATCTCCGAAGCAAATCTCTAAACCTTTCCCATGCTTCATATAATGATTCACTTTCTAATTGACTAAAACTAGTAATATCCATTCTTAATTTAGCAGTTTTACCCGGTGAAAAATATTTGTTAAGAAATGCTTTTGACAAATCATCCCACGTGAAAAAAGTATTAGGTGCATGAGAGTGCAAACCAGGATTTTGCCCTTATCTCTTAAAGAAAATGGGGAACAATCTCAACCTTATAGCATCATCACTAACTCCATTTATTTTAATGGTATCACATATTTCCAAAAATTAGCTAGGTGTGATTGGAAATCTTACTGGCATTACCTCCAAATTGAAGATTGTTGAACCATTTGGAATAAGTGATGGGTTTTAATCTCAAAATTGTTTAGCATTTACCGTAGACCTGCTATGCTTATTTGAGACCCTTGTATTCCGAGTAGAGCGCAAATCTCGTAGAACTCCGCCTATTTGCCTTCATTTTTCGGGTCATTTCTTCTTCAAATGGTAAGCTCTATTAAGATTTCCTGTATCGATTGCCCAACCTCTTGTTCTTCTTGCTGTGGTGTATGTCTCTTTGTCTACGTAATGCCCTCTCAATTTTTGGGATCGAAAGGTGCTAACTTCTCGAGATGTTCGGTGCATACACTACAAAAAAAAGAGATTATGCCAACTTCAATTGCCAAAAAAACTGATTACAATGTAAGATTTAAATATAAATCAGCTTAACTAATAAAAAATAGATCTGTCTAAATTAATAGAGATGATTTAGCTTCTAATATTGTTGCTCCCCGGCAACGGCGCCAAAAACTTGACGGATTTTTTAATACAAGTACGAGTTAAATCCGAATTTATACCCGTTTGACTGCAAGTATATAGGCCAACAATCGTAATGTAGGGTATGTATCGGGATCAATTCCACGAGGAGCAAGTTTAAACAATTATTAGATCCTAATTTACTCTATTATTTACACTCACAATGTAATTGAGCAAAAATATGTCAGAATTAAATCCAAAACTACAAATTTGTTTACTTTCTAAAATTCTTAGCTAGATAATTGCAATATCACAAATGGAGAAAAATTCACCAAATACTTGAATCTAGGGACGTAGATTCCACTTATGGCACCAATGATCCGAATGGAATGAATTTAACACTTGTTACTTCTCACATTTAACCAGGGATTTATTTCTAAAATTGCCAAATCTTCATTCTCATGATAAAATTGGTCTAAAACAGTTTAGTTTTTCCTAATCTCTTGGTAAATACTAAATCTGTTCTTGTTCATGCATGAAATACAGATTTCAACCACTTGAATGTATTTCTATTCTTATGAATATACTACTCAAGCTCTACTTATGTTATTCCATTGTTTTTACTATTTTCAATGAGTAATAACAACTACAAACCTTCTATTGATGATCAAACAACAACAAGTAGTCAAGCATACATAAATAGACAAGTTAATACAAGATACAATAAGTATAAATTACATTTAATTCATATCACTTGGCTATAGGTTGCATCTACTCCCTAGATTAAGGAAATTAGCTACTCATGAATGATAAAACACTCACAACTTTATTTATGTAAAACATCATAAATTACAAGTACAATAAGGATAGAGAAAAGCTTAGCCAAGTAATGGTGAAGCCTTCCAAAAATCTGCTATGTCTTGCACTAGATGATTACAAGATGAAGCCTCCAAGTGTTCCTGCAAAATTGTACTAGCTAGGAAGAGTTTTGCTATCAAAAAATCTGGCTACGTATATCCCCTGACCTCTCTGATGTCTCTCTATAAAAGCTGGTTCAAAACTCCTTTTTCTTGGTCAAATTTTCTGCCCTTTGATTCCCAGATCTGAAATTTGTTAAGATAGTCAATAACCAATATTTTTGACTTGAAAATAAGCCACCTTTTCTTGCCCTTTTGTCTTCTGGAGCATGTGCACCGAATTCCTTGCAACTTATAGCTGAAAGTAGTCTGAACACAAGAGAATTAGTTGAGCAGATTGCAGTTTTTCGCTACAAAACGCGCCTACATAAAACGCGGCATTAACTCGCGTTTTATCTACTCGCGTTTTTAATTTGGCCTTGCTTCAACTGCTATTTTCTCTATGATGAAGGCCGAACTGGTTTTTGTGCAAAACACAAAGTTGTAGGCCCTTTGAGTTAGCTTTTTAATGCTTTAAGAATCATCCAAATCGGAGTTTTTTAAGCCTGAGATATGGTCGAAATACTGTTACCTGGTCAAACCCCTGTTTCAATTTCCGACCACAGAATGCAGCTTCTGTATTACGACTTTTTGTCCATAAAAACAGCAGAATTGGATTTCAATGCCTTCATACCAATTGTAGGCCTCTTTCTTAGCTTTAAAATGGTATAAAGATCACCGCAATCCGATAAGTGTAGCTCCAGATATAGTCAAAATACCGAAGAGTGTCAAAACTGTCTTAAATTGCATTTCTTCACTTGAACGTTTTCACTTCATTTCTCTTTTAACCACTTGAATTCATCACCAATTATCTATTTTCACCTCACTTGACATTCTTTGGTGATTGAATCATTAATCCTGCATAAAAATAAAGTTTTTACCACTAAAATTAATAGAAATGCAATTTTAGCCACTTTTACAAAAAATGTATATTTTTACCGAAACCTAGTTATTTTAGTTATAAAACTAAATAATCAAACCAAAATCAACTAATAAAATGCACTTAAAATACGTAAAATAAACCCTTGTCAATATGATCCGAAACTTTTGGCTAATTCTTTCTTGTTGGTTTAACTTTTGCCATCTCTATGTTATTATTTTCATTTGAAGGTGTATGGCTTTAATACGAACCCAGTAACTGGGTAAAAACCTTGAGCTTTCATCCAGGCAAATGGAGTTTTTGTTTCAAAATAAAAGAAACCAAAATAAGGTATACTATTTTTCTTAAAGAATAAAAATTGCGTGTACTTTAAGGGTTTTCTTGGGTTGTATATACTTTGCATTATGATGATTCAATACTAGTTTTTTTTTCCTAGTTTCAAAAGGAAAGAGAGGAGAATGACGCTCTCAGAGCAGAAAATGAGAAATTTCATATAGAGAATTATATTGAAAGAAATGATAAGGGATCCTTTTCTCATAAAATGTCATGGGGTACTTACTGAAGAAGAGACAATGGTACTACATTTGCAAATATTGTCCACTGAAAATGCCTAACTGAAAAAGGAGGTGAATTCTAGTTTTCTTGCCATTGAATTAATTAACTGTAGCCATGAAAGTATAATTTCTCTTTGTCTTACTCCTTTGTCTGTTTTTCCTATTTTTCCCATGCAGCTTGATGTATTAGTTAGCTTTCTAGCCCATTTACGTAACAAACAAGGTATGTGATCTTAAAATGACTTTGAATTTGGAAACCAAGTTAGATGCATACTGCTCACCACATGAAGTGCAACAAAAAAAATTTAGTACCAATATATTTTTTTTTCCATTGTACCAATCACAAAATCTTTTATTATGCTACGTATGTTGGTCTCAGTTTCGATTTACATAGATCATGTCACCATAAATGTTATTTTCATTTTCAAGATAACTAAAATTGTAAACCTTTAATTATGGATGTTTATTTTTTAGTACTTGTTGAAGATTCATTTTGTTACACATAATACGGACTTCGATATTTTGATCATCAAAATCGTAGAAAGCACAAAATAAATGTACCACATTAAGACAAATACCATTTCAAAAATCACTTGATAAGCTAAATGTTTAACTAGTTTGAGCCGATAACAAATTCTCCACAATATCATTGTAAGGAAGTGTGTGAAAGTGTATAGTGTAACAAGTGTACAGGATCCTAGAAACTTGTTTTGGGGTGTATAAAGATCAATTTAATATGAAAATGTCTATTTTATCATTAGAATTCAAAACCTACCATCATTGAAAGAAGGACATTTTTTTTATACAATTGTGACATCTTTTTTGCGGTGATTTTGGTTCTCATGCGTTGTTAATTGAAAAACATGAGTACAAAATGAAGGAGTCATCCCTAAGAAGAACACATTATTGATTTTTCATGGACGTTCTGAACATGTACAATGACCCCATGTTTACAATTTTATTGGATTCCACGAATCTTTGACACAAAGAAAATGCTTATTAAAAATCTTTGGTCACACTCGATTGAAGGGAATTTTAAGAGATCCTATAGTCACAAGTGCATGCGTTCCATATAAGTTACTTAATAATACGAGTAATCCTCATCATAAATGCTCTCAAACATGTTTCTATAATGTTCTTGAAATTGTTCAAAATCTATTTTTATTGTCTAAATTGAGTCTCATTTATCAACGAGTTCCACTACAAATTTTTTCGTGGGTAAAATGAAATTGACTCAATATTTGAATTATAAACTCAAAAGTGCATAATGATCAAGTAAGCCATTTGATCGTAGCAGGTAGTTTTTAAAGTTTACCGTGTGATATAGTGGAATAAACATCCAAAGGACAATCCTCCATGTTTAGACACAACATGTACAGTTGATTGATCTAGACACTGTAGAAATGTTGACAAAAAATTGATGGTTACGATAAATGTTAAACCTGAAGCATAATTATCACAACAAATGGAAGCAAAGAGAAAGAGTTGAGAGAAAAAGATTATACAGAATACCTTAAATTTGTTCTCTTTGCTAATTATTTTGTATCATGTGTCTGGAACGTGAATCCAAGATGGTGGGGTTTGGTTTTGAAGATAGTATTTTACATATGAGATGTTAGAATAGTTCTTGTGGCATTCTACTATTCGTCCACCATTTATCTTTATTTTGATGGTAAAAAAATACAAAATGAGTTTGGGTTCGTTTCATTCAATTTTGTGGTCAAAAGTTTGTAACTTTTTT